>CM070722.1:8509688-9228149 GCA_036346275.1 Otatea glauca | reverse complement strand
CCCACTTTCATTCAGGTACTTTGAATGGTTGCAACAAACCTGCTGGCCTCTGATGTATTGCCTTCACTCTCTGCCATATATCGCACAAAGCAACATGCTTAGCAACTTCACACTTCATATTAGGCCACCAAAATCTTACCTTTAAATCCTGATACATCTTTGCACTCCCTGGATGAATAGAGTACTTTGAGTCATGAGCTTCCTCAAGAATCAACTGTTTTAATTCCTTTTTATTTGGTACACAAATTCGACCTTTCATCCACAAGGTTTCCTGCGCATCCAAAGTAAAATTCTTAGCTTTACCTCCATCCATCTTGGACTTAATCCTCTTAATTTTGGTGTCATCTTTCTGCCCTTCTCTAATTTGATCCTCCAAGGTTGGCTTCACCTCCAGGGTAGCTAGAAACCCTTTTGGTACCACTTCCAATTTCAATTTCTGAAATTCCTTGCATAACTCAGGTGGATCCTTCTGCACTAGCATGCTACCACTGTAACTTTTTCTGCTTAAAGCATCGGCTACCACATTAGCCTTTCCAGGGTGATAATGAATCCCCAGGTTATAATCCTTGATTAACTCTAACAATCTTCTCTGCCTCATATTCAGGTCTGACTGGGTGAAAATATACTTTAAACTCTTATGGTCTGCGTATATTTCACAGCGATTTCCAATAAGATAATAATGCCATATCTTTAAGGCATGCACTACGGTAGCTAATTCCAAATCATGCATCGGTTAGTTCTCCTCATGTGGCCTCAACTACCTTGATGCATATGCAACAACCTTACCATTCTGCATTAGCACACATCCAAGTCCTTGACGCGAAGCATCACAATAAATATTTAAACTGTTTTGAATATCTGGCAACACTAATACTAGTGTTGATGTTAACCTTTTCTTCAATTCTTGGAAACCCTTCTCGCAATCTGGTGTCCATGCAAATTTCTTCTCTTTCTTCAACAATTGCGTAAGGGGTCTGGCAATTGTTGAGAATCCTTCAATGAATCGATGGTAATATCTCGCCATTCCAAGAAAACTACGAATCTGAGTCATTGACTTTGGCTGTTCCCAATGCAATACTGCCTCAACTTTACTAGGATCACAACAACTCCTTTAGCAGTCATTACGTGACCAAGAAATTCCACTTTCTTTTTTCTAGAAATCACACTTACTAAATTTTGCATATAATTGCTGTTCTCGAAGCTTTTCAAGAACCAGCCTCAGATGTTCTGCATGATCTTCTTCTGTCTTAAAGTAGAAAAGAATGTCATCTATAAATACGACAACAAACTTATCCAGATATTCCATGAAAACTTTATTCATCATATTCATGAAATATGCAGGAGCATTTGTCAATCCAAATGACATGACTGTGAACTCATAATGTCCATATCTTGTTGAAAATACTGTCTTGGGCACATCCTCTGCGCGAATCTTCAACTGATGATATCCTGATCGAAGATATATCTTTGAGAAAATTCCAGCTCCTCTTAACTAATCAAACAAATCATCGATCTTGGGTAGCGGATACTTGTTCTTTATGGTCACTTCATTAAGAGCTCGATAGTCAATGCACATTCTCATGCTTCCCTCCTTTCGAACAAACAAAACAGGTGCTCCCCGTGGCGACGAACTTAACCTTAAAAAACCTTTTTCTAGCAACTCTTCAATCTATTTCTTCATTTCTACCAACTCATCTGTAGGCACCGATACGGTCTCTTGGCTATTGGGGCTATACCAGGAACCAATTCAATCACGAACTCGATATCTCGATCAGGTGGCATTCCCGGTTAATCCTCAGGAAAACATCTGGGCATTCATTAACAACTGGTACTCCTTCAATGCTGACTACTTTAGCACTATTAACCATCATCTGACTATTATGAACTGCGGTTGCTTGAACTTCTACTCTTTCGCCTTTCGGTCTTTCAATTGACACTATTCTCCTACCACAATGCAACACGACCTTGTGCTTGGTCAACCAATCCATTCCAAGGATAACATCTAAGGTTTGGGTATCCAAGATAATGAGGTTCGCTAGGAACTCTATCCCATTCATGAGCATCTTAACTCCCATACATCCTAGGTTAGATCGCAGTTCTGATCCAGGGGATTGGACCAAAAGCAAGGTTCACTACAAGAATCAGGGAAAAATTCGTGGGCCAAAAACCCACGAATTTAAGCTAAAACCCACGAATTTAACTTAAATTCGTGAGCAAACCGTCGAATTTAGTTCACGAATTTAACTCGACGAAATTAATTAATTAAATTCGTGGTACCACGAATTTAAGTTAAATTGTGGGTTTCTACTAAGCCCACGAATTTAATTGGGTTTCGAGTTAAATTGGTTTAAAAACCCAAAAACCACTAATTTAATCGATTAAATTCGTGGGTTAAAAACCAATCATTTTTAAAAAAAATGTATATTCCAAATGTATGTTTATATATATATATATATATGTATCGCACTCAATACATATATGTATATATATCCAAATGTATGTATTTTATATATATATATGTATCGCACTCAATACATATAACAACTAAAGAAGAAAAGAAAAGGCAAAAGAAAATTGAAACTAAAAATTGCTAAGTTTAAGAATAAATAAGATCATCTATTTTGTTCAAATCGATCGTAATCAGAATACAAAAGACAAACTCCACAATGAAGTTGAAGCTAACGAATAATTAACAAACGAGACACTAAACCTATTACGCAGATAAAATATGAAACCAACCTTTAACTCTTCAAAACCGGCTTAAAACTAAGTCTCCGAATGTACAAAATTTCGGCATGACCTCTCTTGTAAATAGGACATCCACTCAAGAGACAAAAAACATTTGCGCTTATAATATATATCAATCTCTCAAACCGTAGGAGACATTCTAGCAGATCCTTAGATAATCCAAACACACATCCAACGGCAATTTGTAAACTACGCAATGACGCACAACACATTACAACCACAATAGATACAATCCACATCCATTAAAATAAGTCCATCACAATAAGTCGATCACAACGATCCATCACAACAAGTTATAAAGTACAACGCTTATACACCAATCGAGCTCACAATGGAATTCATGCCTCGGGGTTGTTGGAGTTGTGGGCGCTACCACCACCGTCAGTACCGTTGAAGATGTCTTCTATGATGTCGTCGTTAGAACGTCTTTGGAGGGCGTGACCTAGAAACCCGCAAGTTCAAGATTAACTTAGGTTGTGCTACAAGTAACATTATGTCGATTCACATGAATGTCAATATGAGAATATCAATAGTACTATTCAACCAAGACACAATATGAGAATATCAATATGACGGGTCAAGCTAAACAAGAATAGGTATTATATATAAGAACTACACGCACGAGCTAATCAAGATATGCCGCAATAATCATATGAACATCAATCTCATATTCAATGAAGTATCAAAGTAATACTCTAGTATTAACATAAGGTCAAGATTACAACTACAATTATTTATTCAACTTCCAAAGACCCCAATTGCATCAATGAGTATTCAAAAGATAACAAACAAAGGAAAATAGTTCAAAGAAGCAATAAGAGTTTTGGTAGTCATTTTAAGAGTTCAATATACAAAGTACAAATATAAAGCATTCTACAAGGATAAACAATCGATTGTACATGGGCAAACAACACTCTACAAGGATGCCATATGAAGCATTTAAAACATAAGTTCACAATTGAACAAGTTGTCTTAAGATAACTTTTCAATTCCAAGAAGTTAGCACAATATAAGGTTCGAAATCAAAAAGTTATTGACAGAAAGAAAAAATCAAATAGCACGAAATGGGTTCATAATTTGGTAAACCATCACTTATCTACAGGAGCACAAAGAATGAACTTTCATAAGCACACAAGTTAACCTTTCCAAGTATGAACATTGAGATTATTTGTGAAAGGTTTAAGAAAGAGTTGCCTAAATATCCTAAAATCGACTCAGTTGTGCATTTCAACAAAAATTATCACTTTTGCAACAGATTACTAAGATTGATATATACTAAAAGAATGAACTAGATTTCCTACTAAGTATATGTCCATCCACGCACACGTAATCTCATATTCAATGAAGCATATGTAATCTCATATTCAAAGAATGAACTAAAGTTCCTACGAAGCATATGTTTCTAAATTTGAGCAAGAGAAAGGAAGGGATGGGGCAGGTAGCTCACCAAGTAATCAAACTCCACAACAAAGTTCAAGCTAACGAAAAATTAACAAATGAGACACCAAACCTACTACCTCTACTAAAAGATCAAACCAACCTTTCAACTCTTTCAAACCGCTTAAAACTAAGTCATTGAAATGTACAAAATTTCGGCATGACCTCTCTAGTAAATAGGACATCCACTCACAGACAAAGAAACATTTGCAAATTATAATATATATACCAATCTCTCAAACCGTATGAGACATTCTAGCAGATCCTTAGATAATCAATCACACATCCAAAACGACAATTTGTACAAGAATTGACAAACTTAGCTCGTGTCGCAAACTTATAATATTTTCGACATCCATACATGTGGTGTCGTCTCGAGGTGGTCGCAGGCCCACGGGTTGAAGTACATAGGCATTCCTTGGCTTGGCATAGGTGGTGGGTACATGTAGAACGGGTTTGGAGGTCGGGAGCCCTGTAAGGCATAGACAGTACATCATGCCACATATAAATCATTCATTCAAATTTTAAATAACGAATTGAACCGATCCGTCTTTACTCGTGGTGCCTCTCCGTAGAAGGTGGTCGATCCGTGGATTGAACATGTAGAAAGGAGGAGGAGGTCGGGAGCTCTGGATCATAGTTTGTGATATGAAGTACACATAATAGAGCTTTTGAAAATAAAGAATGCATGAGAATATCATATAACCTGAGGTGCATCACCTAGGGTGGTGCACGCATCCCAAGAGGGTTTATGAAGGACGCCGGGGAGGCCGAGCACCTGTGATGCTTCTCCTTGTGGTGGTGGCTGCATGTGCGAGAAAACATGTAGAAGGGAGGTGGTGGGAGCCCTATGACATAATAGTCTAGTTTGTGAATTCGTGATTTTACGAGCTAAGTGAATTAAAGAGTAATGAACTCAAGTATGTTTACTGCATGAACAGAGGGCGAAACACTGCACGTTACGCCCAAGAGATTGTGACAATTGTCGATATAGATTGTTTGTTAGATTTTAATCACAAATGTAAACTTGAGCGCTTTGTTCAAAGTTGAGATTGTACCGCAGATACATTTTCATGTATTCTCGAGTCTTCTCTTCTGCGAGCTTCTCTCGTGCTTGATGAGACTCTTCTCGTTTGACGAGCCTCTCTCGCGCTTCACGAGCCTCCTCGTGCGCTTGTGCTTCCTGTGCGGACCTCAACGAGCGAGCACTCGTGAGGAAACCGAGCCTCGTGGAGGACGATCGCATTCCACAACTCCATCCCCATGGCCCACCTACAAACGATATATACTTGAAATGTGACCATGCAATTTTTTTCCCTTAGTAGAGCGAAACAAATAAAATCGCTTTATTAACTAACCTCCCATGCTTTAGGCCCCTCCAAACGTGGTACAACGCTTCCACATCGACCGTGTGCTTCTCCAATCAACCTCCGGCCCATGACGTTGTGTCATTTGTTCTCGATATGACGCCTACAAAACAAAGATTTTGGTGCTCCCGGATGTAAATTTGCACAAAACATATTGTGTCATTTATACTTACCATCCTCTCACTAGCCTCGCTGCCGCACAACACATCCGGTTCTGTGGATCCTCGCCTTGGTGCCCCTTGATGTAACTTCCATAAAAGTGGGAGTACTCCACTTTCACCTCCTACGATGCAAAGTTGTAAACATAGTGACAAATTCACTAACAATTATAATACCGATACTTACCATGCGTTGCTCTAGGCCAATGTGTCCGTCTGCTGTACTTGTGCTTCCCAATCTACTTCTTCTATTCCTCGATTTCTATTTGATTTTTCTTGAAAATCCTCCGACCCCAAGACGCACATCCACCTCCAAGCCTCCATGTCCTTCATTATCCAATCGATCGAGCTCGAGATACTCTTGTTCATCAGTGTATCCTCCTCACCTCTGGTCCTCTTCTCATGTTCACCTTCTTCACCCTCTTGTAAAACTTGATGACAGCTTGAATGCGCATTCTTTGAATGAATCTCCGACAACCTTTGTGCCGCCTCGTTGAAGACGCTTTTGGCCTTCTTCAAAGCGCTGTAATCGCTTCGTTCTCAAGGCGGAACCTCTCCCGCATATAATCACACACCGTCAAATTGTACTTACATTTAAAGCAATACTCAAATAGAGTAAATACATAACGCAAACTCACCTGTTGCCACCCACACTACGCCTCGACATGTTTGGTTGTCTTCGCCTCCTTCCACGCTTCTCCTTCAACGCCCAAGCAGCTTCCAAGCCAGGGTCGCGAATCTTTCCCCGCCGACTCAACCATGCCAGTAGTAGTACCGCCAAGGGCTCCAAAGACGGCGTTAACCTTTGTAATGTGGCTCGTCCCCACCAACCCGCTCTTTCCAAAGGCCTACAACAAAATACAAGACAAAGACGCGGACGCCAGCGACAAAGTGCGGGTGGAGGCGGTGGCGGCGGCGACAAAGCGGCGGGCGGGGCGGCGTCGAACGCCGGCCGTCGGGCGGGATCGGGCGCGAGCCGGGCGATGGCACGGCGAGCGTCAGCGGGCAGGCGCGGCCGCGGCGGGCAGACTGGCCGGCGGCCACGGCGGCGGCGGCCGGCGGCGTGGCGGGGCGGCCGGGCGGGCGGCGTAGGCGACGCAGCGGCGTGGCACCACGGCGGCGGCCGGCGAAGGCGGCGGCGGCGGCGGCGTGGCATTGGCGTGCAGGCGGTGCGGCGGTTTGCACTGGCGGCAGGCGGCGGGCGGCGATTCGGCGGCGGGGCGCGCGCAGGGCGGGCCGCGGACTGGCGCTGGAGCGCCAGGAGGCGCGGCCTGCGGGACCGGCGGGGGCGCGGGCGCAGGCGATGTACGGCGGCGGGCGGGCGCAGCGGCGGAGGTCGGGCGGCGGAGGCAGCCAAGGCGGCGGCGTGGCGGGCGAGGCGGAGGGCCGGCCGTCATGCGGCCGCGCGGCGCGGCGGAGGGCGGGCCGCGAGCGGGGCAGCGGGCGGCGGGCAGGGGCCGACGCACGGAGGGCAGGCGGGCGACACGGCAGCGTGCCTGGGGCGGCGCGGGGGCGGCGCGGCGCGGCGGCGCGCGTGCAAGGGAATTATTTGGCTCTTACTGGGCGGTGCGCGGCCTCGAGGGTTATTTTGCTGTGGTAAATTCGTGGGTTAGGTGGGCCCACGATTTAAAATTTTAAATTGTGGGTATTTGGTGGCTCCACGATTTAAATTTTAAATTCAGGTAATTTGGCACACGATTTAAATAATTAAATTCGTGGGTTACTTCAAGACGATTTAAAGGATTAAATTGGGTTTCATTTCGCCCACTAATTTAATTAAAAACGTGGGTTTTTTACAAACCGACGAATTTAAATAAATAAATTCGTGGGTTTTTTTTGGGCCCACGAATTTAAAAAACCCACGAATTTTTCTCTGTTTCTTGTAGTGGTTCATCACTTCTAACCCATTCCCAACAGCAAAATCTCGAGAAATAAAGGAATGCGAAGCTCCAGAATAAAATAAAAGTGTAGCAATCACTGAGTTAACCAGAAACTTACCCAGTACGACGTCCGATGCTTCCTGAACCTACTTAGTCATGATATGGTTGACACGACCTCTCATCGTGGCTTGAGTTGTGGCTCAAGCTTGAACAGATCCACGGTTCCCTCCTGGTGCAGGCGTCTTGGCCGGCGTAGTTCTAAGGTTGAAGCGAATAAGTGTAACACCTCCTCTCTTCAGACGGTTATTGGCGAAATGCCCTGGCTCATTACAACTAAAACAGTCCCTGATTGTCGATTGTTGAGCACCTCCTGTGCATTATTTATTTGAACAGGTGTCTAAAACTTCTGTCCACTGGGATGCGGTGTGAAAGAAGGTGTCTTGAAAATTGCCTTGGGCTGAAACCTGATAAACTGCTGCGGTGCAACCCTCAACTTTTGTTGTCCTTGGTGAGCTCATTGTTGTGCCATCCTGCGCTTGTGGTTATCATCCAACTCTTTGCACTTGTCCTCAAGGATAAAAGCCTTGTTAACCAATTCTTGAAAACCAGGAAAATTATGAGTGATCAACCCAACTTGTAGCCCAGAATTCAGTCCCTTCATGAAGTGAGACTGCCTTGCCTTATCAGTCGCTACATCTTCAGGTGCATAGCGAGCTAGCTGCGTGAACCGATTCAGGTATTCTGCCACAGACTGGCCTCCCTGCTTGATAGCTCTAGATTCTTCCTTCTTTAAGTCCATGACACCTTCCGGAACATGATACTGACGAAAAGCAGCAGAAAATTCTTCCCAAGTGATTTCCTGTGGGTTCTCCTACTATGCACAATAATTCTCCCACCATTCCATAGTCGTGCCCTCGAGCTAATGAGAATCATAGAGCATCTTCTCATTTCCCTCACACTGGGTGATATGCAACTTCCTCTCAATTGTCCTTAGCCAGTCATCAGCCTCAATTGGGTTAGCATTCCCAGAAAATTTTGGCAAAGGGGTCCTCATAAAATCTGACAGCTTTGAGTAAGGACGGTTCCCATTATTAGCAGCTTGGTTTGCATTTTTGGCCACTGCTTGATTGGTGAAGTGCTGCATTTGATACATCATGGTCTGCATAAGCTAAGTTTGTGCATCAAGAAAGGCTCCAAAATTACTCATGTCAACTGGTGGTGCTGCTTGAGGAATTGGTGACTCATTCTGATTCTCATTCTGGCGGCTTCCACTTCCACCAGCTCCGTTGTTTTCGCGAGTCTGAACCATCTGCTGATCACTCCAAGGTTTAGAGAAAAGAGGGAAATAGCATAGATAAGTAATATAAGGACTAATGTGGGGGAAAGTTTGAAACGCAAACTCTAAATATTTTAAACTTTATTTAATACTAGGTATGGCTGCTTACAAGTGCCTAAGAGAAATGCAACGCATACTGCACACTCAAAAAGACCATTAAAACTCATTAACCTAAACAAGCATAACTAATCGACTAATGGAAAACTCTAAACTTTAGACTTATGCGACTCAAACACTTGAGTCACTACTACTACTAAAATCAAGACTCTACCTAATCACTAAGCCATCCTGGGTGCGGGCCTCCAAGCGGACACTGAGGCGGGTAACACGGCATCAGGGCGGACTTGTTCCGATGGCCGGGAGTCTCGTTGGATGACATTGATCCCTAACTCTCAGGCTTTGGCATGAGCTCCTCCGGATTTTCCTCGGACTCGTCCAACTCAGCTGCCTCCTCCCTGAGGTAGAGAGCCTCCTCTAGCTCGACTATCCTCTCAGAAGCCATCCTCCTAGCCTCTCGAAGGTCCTTCTCGGCCTTCTCCAATGCCTCATATGCCTCCTTAAGCTCTTGATTTGTAGTCTTGGTTAGGTTCTCCTGCGCTAACGCAAAACGTGCAAGATGGACTATGGTGGCATCCTCCTCGCTCCTGACTCTATCCTCGGTGACGATGTCTCCATTAGGATGGTATTTGAACACCATTGTCTCCAACTCTGCAGCGTAGTCACGAGCAAAACAGTGAAGGTCAAGACGAGCGGCCTCCTGGATCCCAGCTTCAAATTTTGCTCTTCTCACAGATGTTGATGGGGCGACTTCCCATGGTGTTTACCCTGGCGTAGACCGCGACCTTGCAAATTGTACCTCGTACCTTCCCGCTCACGATCCAGTTGGTACCACGGTACATAGGACGATCAAAGCCTCCCAACAGCTACAGCATCTTCCAAAGCTCAGCGACAAATCCTCCCTTGCGCTCTCCATAAAGACACTCCATCTCAACCTGCAGAAAGCGGCTCTCGTAAAAATCTCAACTCAAAAACAAGAGAAAAGACGAAAAAATTCGGCAAATGTGGAAAGCAAGAAAGAAGGGATAAGTCAAGATCCTTTTAATCTTTCAAGTTACTTTTGCCTTTAGAAAATAATTTTGGACACTCCTAAGATTCCAAACTAGCTAGGGCTTGACCTACAGTTAGTATAGCTCTGATACCACCTCTGTCGGGACACAAATATTAAAATTTGGACCCTTTGTGTATTCCGCACTAGTCCAGGATCACACTAGTATACACAGGCTCAACATTGATGAATATCACAACCATACTCAACGGTAACATAATAAAGACTTCATCAATATTAAATATAACTATTGGACGACCTTATGGTCAACCTTACATGAGTACGCCTCGCAGGGCTAAGACAGAAAAGTAAATAAATAGCAGCAAAAATAAACATAAGCGTAGAAAACCTTTCAATTTGCCACAAGCAACTGACAAGGTTCGAACCCTAGTTATTCACCTCCTCCTCGTACTCTTCCTCAAAAGCAGACAATGCTTCTTCTCCAACTAGTGATGTTTTGTTGCAAGGGGGTGAGTACATAAAGCACTCAACAAGTCGTGCACAGAATGCACGTCTAATATACTATATGCATGGCTTATTACAAAGGATAGGCTAACATGGTTATTTTGCATAAACATCATTTGTAAAGGAATATTATAAATAGATTGAAAGACAGTAAAACAAATAATAACAATAATACATTTTCCATTTGTTTTTCTAATAACCAACTCATAACCTTATTCCACATTTTCATATCCATATCCACATTTGTTTTAATAAAATCTAACCCTTGACTATAATCACCGAGCAATGCTAAATACCGCGAGCACGGCTATTCGAATAGGTTTTACACTCTACAGAGGTTATACACTTTTCCCACAAGATACAACCATACTCCACAAAGGCGAGTGATTATAACAAAGCCTTTCCAATGCCTGTCTAAACCCGATACTACCCGCTAAGGTTTCAACACTGGTGGGACTAGTTACTACATCTAGGGCCCCCCCTCTTGCTCCATGTGAGCACACCCGTGCAAGGACTGGTTACGACTACCCGGGCCTCACAACACCACAAATAGTACCAAAGTTTAGACTCAAATTAATTAGCTAAGTCTGTCCCATACCAGACTTGTGGTTGTATGAATGACTCAGTTCAAATTCTTGCAAGGTTAAATCCTTAATTGACCAAGGCAAGACTAATTAAAAATCATCATAACCATGAACCAACCATTATCATAAAAAGCAATGCGACCGCCCAAGTGCCACATCGGCCCATCACAAATACATGCCACTTGCCTCAGTCTAAATCATTTTACCACCCCAGTTGATTTACCATGCACCACGTGCCATCAACAACAACATTGTATGACAACACACGACACACAAGTTAATAAACATGTTCCATAATCATTAAGCAAGATTAACCATTTTCACATAAAATAATGACTCGTTGCACGGCTAAGCATACTACTTGCGTTCTAACTAACCACATTAGCAACTATATCTACCAATTAATATTAAACTGTTCTAGGATGACAAATGAAATACGACATACGACATGGCAAGGTGGATATATCACAATTGGACTAATAACTATACCCAACATAATTGAAACAAGTAACAAGTGAATTAGTATGCAATGCATTGAAACAATATAGTATTTTTAACATGGGTTCAACATTATCAAAGCACAACTTGTCTTCAACTAGCTCTAACTCCTGCTCTGGACCTTGCTCGGGTGCTAGCTCCTCAACCACAAACTCACCGGGCAACTCGAGGTCTAACGAAACGAGAGAGAAAGCAATAAATACAAAAAACAGAGATCAAGGTTAACTCTAAAAATTAAATAAAATTCAATATTAAATAGATCTTGATTTTAGAAAATTTTAGAAATTGGAATCACCTAAATCAGAGCTCAGATTCAAAAGATATGGCTATTCAAAGTTTGAAATAAAAGATAAATCAGAAAATTGGAAAAACCGAATTAACCGAATTATTTTTTATACAGAAAAATAGCATTTATGATGTGATGCTGATGTCAGCTCTGAATATGATTTTTTTCTAATTATTTTCTTGAAGAAAACCGAATTATGACATCCGCTAGCGTCAGCAAACACGTGGCCCAATCAGATGCTGACACGCGGCGCAACCACAGTGCGACACGCATCACCGGCGTATGGATTCGGTCCACGACCAGCGCTGGTTCACAGTGAACTGTGGCACTATGCTCGTGCATCGACTGACGCAAGCAGCACACGTGGCACCATCGGATCGATGACACGTGGCACAGATTCAACGGACGAGATTATGACACGTGGCGGCGAAGATCTCAACCGTTCATGGTAGATCAGACGGTGGAGATCAGAGGCGATGATGTCAGCGATGACCGGTGGTAGCGACGCCTTGGTTTTCGCGTGACACGGGGTAGAACGGGATTGGCCCGATGCGCGGTGCGCTCACAGCCGTTCGGTTTGAATCCAACAGCTCAGATATGACGACACAGCAGCGCTGGCAGGGATACATGGAACGATCGGTACCGATCGACACGGATCCAACAGTGGCGGTAGACGGAGCGATAGACACTGACGCAGCGAGATCTGAACCGCACGATCCAGATATAACGGCTATGACAGACGGAGTAGTTTACTGTAGATATGGTGATGTGGCTTGATCCTGACTGTTGATTGCAAATCCGACGGTCCTCGAGATTCGATGCGCGGCGATGGCGTGCGGTGGTGAGGGCTTGCCGGAGATGAAGACGATAACGCGCAGCACGGTGTACCCTAGGGTCTTCGGCGATGAAACTTGGCGCGTTCAAAGCGTCTTGGTGCGGTGAGTGCACGGCACGCGGCAACAATGAGACGGTGAGAACGGCGCGGTTAAGCAAAACGGTGGTGGAGCGATGCGGCAACTTCGGCGAGCTCCTATGGGCGAACAGCAACGGCTCGGGAGGCGTGCGCTAGGGCTACGAGTTTGTCTTGATGTGCGCAACACGAGGGTGGCGACAGCGCAATAAATAGATCCCTCGGCTTCCGTGTAGGGCGCAGAGACCCAAACGTATTCGGCTGCGGCGGTGGGGATTTTATCCGGATACGGCGAGCTGACGTGGTGCAATCATAACCGTCCACGCGGATCCGATCGAGCGGCTTGTAGCCAGCGATGGCGCAGTGCGATCACAGCCGTAGGATTGAGATCTAACGGTCGCGCGGCTAGGGTTTCGGCGTGGCTTGGATGCGCAGGCCGGCGACGCGACCGGCCTGGGCTGCGGCGTAGGGAAAAACAGGCTGGACCGGATGGGTTTCAGCCCAAAACTATTCCACTGATTTATAAATCATTTTTGAATTAAAATAATTCAGATAATTAAACAAAGCCCAAATAAATAGCAAAATACCTAGAAAATCCAAAAAAATCCAGAAAATACTTTAAGACATTTGGAACCCAAATAAAATATTTCCAATAAAATATCACTAATAATTTTCACTAAATAAATAAAATATAGGAAAAGGCCTAATTCAATAAATTCCAATTAAATCAAATAAAATTCCAGAAAATTCAATAAAAAGATAAAAGCATAATAAATCCAATAAAAGCAAAATTTGGGATGTTATAGCGGTACTGTAGCAATGCCACGCTAGAGTACCATGGCATTATTTTTTTGAATTTTAGAATGCCGCTGAATGGAGGCGCGGCATTGCCACATGTCACATCGTGGCAATGTCGCGTTTCCCATATGCGGTATTTGTAGGCCAGGGGCCAAATTTGCAAAAAACATCGTACGGGGGCTAGTTCTGGAAAAAATAAATTTTGGGGGCTACAACAGTAAAAAGTTTGAAATTGGTCAGAAGAGGTTGTCTTATGAAGGTATTAGGATCTCCACATTGGGTAAGAAAAATTTTAGTGCGTACCTTTGGGATATGCCGGGAGGCCAAGAGGGGCTGGCAACTGGAATGGCGGTATATTTGAAGTCATGGGTAGAGTTACCGCCGACAGTTGGTCGGAATACAACTGTTAGCTGCGAGTCTTGCGGGATGGCCTAGGATAGGTGTCTCCGACTCGAGTAACATGGTTAGAGATTTAAACATTAGTGATAAATATTCTGGGGCCTCATAGGATGGGGTCACTATAGGTAAAGTGATACAAACCTGTGCAGGGCTTAAAATCATGAATTCATGCCTTTCTTCTGGATTGGAGGATGCGGAAGCTAAGTCTGCCTCATATACGAGTGCTAGTAATTATTTTCATAATTAAAATAGACAACCCTTAAAGAAAACGCAAAACCTAATTTTCTATAAAAGTGGATTTTCAGGGAAGGTGATCATTGGATAGATATGAAAGGAAATTCATTACTGCATTTGCTATTAATGCTTGCTGAGTACTTCTGTACTCTCTCTTGCTAAATCCCCCTTTGCTAGAGAATTGCTCTGTTGATCAAGCTTCTGGTTGGGACATAGATCCCAATGGACTCGTCTAGGAGGTAGAGGGTGAGGGTCACCCACAGGAGTAGGTCTACGAGGAGGTTGGCTACCAGGAAGGGAAGAAGGATAGGTAGACTATGCCTTGACTTGTCAACATTTGGGATAGTTAATAGTTTTGGTATTGTATTTTTGTTGTACTTGGATCGTATGTATAATTAATGAGCTGAATTTGTAGCCATGCGTGGCTTGGTTTGTAATATATTTACATTTAGTCTCTATTTATTGTTCTGTTGCAATACTCTGAACATGGTGTATTAACTAATGAAGCATCGGGTGCACTCGATGTTTTGATTAGCTAATATGCCAAGATTCGTGTAATTATCTCAGAGTAATAACGGTGTTACTGTCGTTACCTTGGAATAATTATATGGATCGCCACATGGTGCCACTACTATTTCTCCAAAGCTTCCACCCAGTTTTCATAGGTGTGTATATAGGCAGCCGTCAGTCTTTTTTTTGTTTTTGCAAAAAGTTAGTCATTGCCCACCCCTCCCTATGTAAACTCTTCCAACCTTTTATATCAGTACGAGAAAATATACACCACGAACGTCTAACGTATGTGTTAGATACACAAGTTTTTCTTCTGAATGCACTTGCATTTGTGTATATCTTATTAGACTAGACATCGCTTTAATCATGTTTACTATTATATAAATAGGAGTTGGTAGCGGTCGTTTGCCGTCTCTCTCCTTCTTTATAAGAAAAGTAGCATGCCGGTATATGAGCCACAAGATTAAAAAGAAACTAACCGCATATCTATCTTTTCGTTTCTCTTTGCAACGCACGGGCACTTAACTAATAAGAGTCAAACCTAGAGGGTAAGGAACTTATACCCTTATTTCCACCACCACAACACTGGTCTATGAAGTCATCTGTTTTCTAGCCCCCTCCTCTATCTCTCTCTATCTCTTTTATTTGCAGAATTGTCCTCGTTCCCTACCACGAAAGGAGCCTCCCACGCTCCCTGTCACCAGCAGCCCACCTCTCACGCTCTCCGGCTATGGCAACCCAGCCACTGCTAATGCGGGTTGTTAGTCCCGACCTTTCGATGAGAAGGGTAACTTTGATTTGTAGAGACGACACTCGTGATCTGGCTACCAGCCGTAAGTAATCGTTGAACCAACTCTGGGATTGTTTTCGACCTAGCTAGAAGCATGATCGATTTGATCACAAATATAAATTCCTGCAAGCAATCAAAGAACAAAGTAAAGAACAATCTGAAATTGCAAATATAATTGAAGTATTGATGCGGGGTTTTGAAGCACACTATTGCTGCTGATCTAGTCGAACAAATGAATACCAAATAGTTTCACCCAGGAAAACTATGACTAAATAAAACCCACCTCTCCCTAGGGTTGTGGCCAGCTTATAAAGGAAGATGAGACAAGGGGGGTGTGGCCAAAATAGGGAAAACTGACAAGGATTCTTGCGGCAACCGAAATGGACTCCTCCCCCCTTGGACTCTGACTGGATACATGGGCCTAGGCCCGAATAAGGTGACGCAACACCATAGCTTTTAAGTAAAAATAAATCTAGGTGTTTGGAGGTAGTGGCCGAAGCAAAGAGTCATGGGAATTCGGCTATCCTTCATTATGGCATCATGGTGGGTTCAACTGAGTGTAGTAGCCATCATCTCCATTGTTGCTCTCATCTTGTCGAGGAGCAGTAGGTATGGTTGTATTAGTGGTAGGGATGTCCTCATCATCCTTTCCTTCTTGAATTGGAGTCGTCCTAGACTCAAACGCATCTTCTTCTCCCAAATACGATCGAAAAGGGCACATCTTTGTGGTTGAATGCAGCGTACGGTTGTAATCAAACTCCACATGAGGCAAGTGTCGATAGAATCCAGCAAGTCCACAAAACTTCGCACTTGGGTGACCGTGTTAGAAGTTGGCAAAATCTGTATAACTTCGATCTTGGCTTGATTAACTTCAATTCTTTATGGAGTAACAACATAGCTAAGAAACGATACTCGATCGGTGCAAAAAGTGCACTTCTCAAGGTTACCAAATAAACGTGCATCTCATGGAGCATTAAAAACAGCATGCAAATGATCAAGATGTTCCTCTAATGATTTGCTATAGATCAATATGTCATCAAAATATACCACCACAAATTTGCTTATAAAAGCACACAAAACTTGGTTCATTAATCTCATGAAAGTACTAGGTGTATTAGTTAAACCGAAAGGCATCACTAACCAGTTTTATAAACCAAACTTAGTTTTGAAAGCTGTCTTCCATTCATCTCCTAATTTCATATGAATCTGGTGATACCCACTACGCAAATCAACTTTAGAGAACACAGCAGAGCCACTTAATTCATCAAGCATGTTCTCTAACCTAGGGATAGGATGACATATGTAATGGTAATGTTATTAATAGCTCTACAGTCAATACACATATACCATGAACCATCTTTCTTATGAACTAAAATAGCACAGACAGCACATAGACTAAGGCTTTCGCGTATGTACCTTTTGTCAAACAAATCTTGTACTTGACGCTGAATCTCTTTAGTCTTCTCAGGGTTGGTCCTATATGGCACACGGTTTGGTAGTGAGGCTCTTGAGATCAAATCTATTTGATGTTCAATTCCCTTAATTGGGGGCAACCCTGGTGGTACTTTACTTGAAAATACGTCAGTAAACTCCTATAAAACTTTAGCAACAGCAGGAGGCAAAGGTGTCATATCCTCAAATAAAAATAATGCTTCTTTGCACACTAAAGCATAGCAATCAGAATTACTAGCTTCCATCTCAGTAATATCAGCTTTTATAGCAATCAAAACAGAGCCTTTCAATTTAATTTCACCTTTACTAGCACTAGGCTCTTTCTTCTTATGTTCCCCAAGTTCTTTAGCTACAATCTAATTTTCACTTTTACTACTCTCCCTTTCTCTCTATTAGCTCTCTCTAACTCATTTTTTAAAATTGCTTCAGGAGACATGGGCTGCAAAGTGATTTCCTTTCCTTTAGATATGAGAGTATATTGATTATTTCTACCATGCTGCAAATTAGTATCTCTGTCATATTGTCATGGTCTACCTAACAACAAAGAACATGCTTGCATAGGTACAACATCACAATAAGAATAGTCATGATATGATCCAATAGAAAAGTGTACTCTCACAACGTGAGTTACCTTTAGCTTACCATAAGAATTAAACCATTGAATATAGTAAAGATGGGGGTGCTGATTGGTTGTCAAGCCAAGCTTCTCGACCATGTCTATACTTGCAAGATTGTTGCAACTCCCTCCATCAATTATCACACAGCATGAACGACTCTTGACGACGAACTTGGTTTGGAACAGATTGTATCATTTATTTTGTTCAACACACTCCATTTGTGCACTAAGCACACGCTTCACAATAATGCTCAAATATTTATCCGTGACTTCAGCACCAAATTGTTCCTCTTATGTTCATCACCTGCAGGGTTAGTTGCAAGCATAGAATATTCTTCCTCAATATCACTAGCAGAAGTATACTCACCATTATCCTTTATGAGGAGAGTTAGCTTGCTAGGACAGTCCCTCATCATATGACCATAGCCCTTGTAGCGATGGCATTGTACATCCCTAGATCGCCCGGTAGAAGCAACCAAAGTGGAACTTTTTGCAGGAGCTTGAACCATGGACGTGCTTGCTTCAGGAGCACGGGGAGTAGTGGTAGACGACGTAGGGCACCCATGTGTGGAGGTGGTAGGTGGCCGGCTTGGTTCAGGGAGTGGCACTCAGCTTTGTGACTGGTTCGACCTACCTGCAAAAGAACCTCCAAAATTGCCTCGGGAACGGGACTTTCTTCCCTGCACTTCACGTACAGCTTTACAAGCAAGATGAAATAAACGGGTGATAGAATTGTATTCTTTATAATCAAGAATGTCCTGAATTTCACGGCTAAGCCCTTTAAGAAATCTATCCATTTTAGCATCTTTGGTTTCTTCTAACCCACAACGCAATAAACCAATTTGTAGTTCTTGGTAGTATTTTTCTACTATTTTACTACTCGGTCTTAAGCGTTACAAATTGTTAAGCAAATCACGAGAATAATAGGAAGGTACAAATCTATGTCTCATAGCTCTCTTCAATGCATTCCATGTTCTAGGTATATTCTGAATATTACGACAATACTCACTCCACTAAATAGATGCAAAATCAGATAACTCACTATTAGCAGCCCTAACTTTCTTATCTTTAGGAAAAGCATAGAAAGCGAATTTTTGTTCTACGGCTAACTCCCATGTGAGATATGCATTAGGATCATACTTTCCAGCAAAAGGAGGTATAGTGAATTTAATTTTACCAAGTGGGTCATCACGGTCACGAACCTCTCGTGGTGGTGGATCTCTTCCCATACCTTAGTGATTAAAATGATGTTGCTGATGATCACGATCATTGTTGGGATTGAATCCTCCATCGGACTTTGTATCAGCAACATATTGATTTCCTTCATCCACGACTTCTTCTTATACTTCGTCGACCCATGAGCGAGCAACATAAGGGGTATGGTGTTGTCGTGTTACACCGACAATAGCGGGGGTAATCAGTGGTAGAGCTCTCTCTAGTTGCCCTATGCATGCAGCAAGCGCAGCAAGTTCACCATTGGTGCGATCTAGAACCCCTCAAGTCGCTCTGAATGCTGATTCACCATGCGTGAAAAATGTTGTATGATTCCCTTCGTATGTGGCGTGAGAGGCGCATCATCCTCGATATGATGAGAAGAACCTGCCGTTATTAGTAGAAGACAAGAAACAAATCACAAATATATGCCCCTATCAACTAATAGGTGCTGGTGGTTCAAAGTCTCTCATACTCAAAATTTTACCAAGTTCTTACCAAGCAAACAGGTGGTGACCAGCAACTAGGGTTAGTGTCAAACGATCTCCGAAAATTGGGTAGAGCGATTGCAAGTGATTGGTACCTGTACGATGGTAGAAAGTGTAGATTGGAAAGACTCAAGTATGGTAGCAAGGATTAGCAATAATCAAATCAGAGAATGCAAATTTGAAAAATTGTTCACGGTGCTAATGAATAGTATGCTGGTCCTTGGCTAGACCATACTAGAGATGCGATCCTAGAACACTAGAGGAAAACACGACGTGGCACAGCACAGCCTCAAAAAGAGAAGCGACATTTTTGTGCCAATTTTGTTTTGTCATTTTTTTGCAGCACTGAGCGTCGATGCTAGGTATCAATGGTGGTAATTGTCACAATCTAGCTAGTAAAGAACTATGTATAAAACTTGTTTTGAAATATAAGAAACATCCTCATCCATATCACATTCAATGGTTAAGTGAGAAGGGATCCATAAATGTTATACATATAGTTGATGTTACTTTTTAAATTGGTAATTATTGTCATACCGTTGAATGTGATGTTGTTTCTATGGAAGTATGTCATTTACTGCTTGGTAGGCCATGGCAATATGATAGAGCTACCAATCAATATTCTTTTAAATGAAATAATAAAAATGTTATACTTCAACCATTAACACCTTCTCAAATTGTTAATGATAATGCTCAAAAGGTTGAAGTAAAGGTTAAAAGTGCTAAAAGGAAAGAACAAAAGAATGTTATTCTTACACCAACAAATTAGAGCCAAAAGCCAAAACTAGATAGTAAAAGAAAGAATGAGGGAGAAATAAACTTGTCATGATAGCTATTAAAAGTGAGTTGAGAGGGATGAGAGATGATCCTCATTTACTCCATTTTGCATTATTGTACAAGGATGTTTTAATTACTATTAATGACTTAACCTCTCTTCCTAGTGCTATGTCTAAAGTTTTGCAGGCTTTCAAGGATGTGTTTTCAAGGAGGTATCGGCTGTTTTGCCACCAATTCGAGGGGTAGAGCATCAAATTGATTTGATTTCAAGAGCATCCCTTCTCAATTGTCCACCATATTGCACCAATCCTGAAGAAACAAAAGAAATTCAGAAACAAGTGCAAGACCTTCTAAATAAAGGGTATGTATGAGAGTTTAAGACCTTGTGTTGTTTCAGTCATTCTAGTTCCTAAGAAAGATGGTACATAGCATATGTGCATTAGTTATAGAGCTATTAACAATATCACTATTAGATATCGTTATCATATTTCTAGGTTAGATGATATACTTGATGAACTTAATGATGTTGTTATATTCTCTAAATTGATTTGAGTAATGGATTCCATCAGATTAGGATGAAGGAGGGTGATGAATGGAGGACTGCTTTTAAAACTAAATTTGGATTGTATGAATGGTTCGTTATGCCTTTTGGATTAACTAATGCCCTAGTACATTCACGAGATATTTAATCATGTTTTGAGAGCTTTCATTGGGAAATTTGTGGTGGTATACTTTGATGACATATACTTATATAGCCAAAAATTGCAAGAACGCGTTGAGCATTATAAGCATGTGTTAGAAGTGCTTAGAGTTGAAAACTTATATGCAAACTTAGAAAAGTGCAATTTTTGCAAAGTTAAAGTTGTGTTCTTAGGCTTTGTTGTTTCTGAACAAGGAGTAGAAGTTGATGAATCTAAGTTTGAATCTATTAAGAATTGGCCTACTCCTGTTAATGTAACTCAAGTACAAAGTTTTCATTGTGTTGATGGATTTTATCGCCGTTTTGTGAAAACTTTAGTACTATTGTAGCCCCATTAAATAAACTAACAATGAAAGATGTATAATTTGTGTGGGCCATAGCACAAGAGAATGCTTTTGCTTAATTACAGAAGCACTTAACTGAAGCACCATTACTTTTATTACCTGATTTCACTAAAACTTTTAAGATTGAATGTGATGCTAGTGTAATATGTATTGGTGGTGTTCTTATGCAAGAAGGTAAGCCAGTTGGTTATTTCAGTGAGAAACTTGGCAGTGTTCAATTGAATTATCATGTCTATGATAAATAATTTTATGCTTTAGTTCGCGTTTTGGAAACTTAGCAACATTACCTTTGGCCTAAAGAATTTGTTATACATTGTGATCATGGAGCATTGAAATACTTAAAAGGTCAAAGTAAATTGAACCGTAGACATGCTAATTGGGTGGTATTCATTCAATCTTTTTCATACATTGTGAAATTCAAGAAAGGTAAAGAAAATATGGTTGCTAATGCATTATCTAGAAAATCAATTCTTTTGACTCAATTAGAAGTTAAAGCACCTAGACTAGAGTGTTTAAAACAATTGTATGTAACTGATTCTGAATTTTTAGCACCATATGCTAATTATAAAGATGAAAAAGGATAGGATAAGTTCCATATTCATGATGAGTTTCTATTTCGAGCTAACAAACTTTGTATTCCAGATTCCTCTATTCGTTTGTTGGTGTTGCAGGAATCTCATGAAGGAGGATTGATGAACATTTTGGGAGAGAAAATACATATTCAATGTTAGCCGATCACTTTTATTGGCTTAGAATGAGACGTGATATTGAAATGTATGTGCAAAGATGTGTCACTTATCATAAGGCAATATCGAAACTCAATCCACACAGTTTGTATGCTCCACTTCTAGTTCGTAATGCACCTTGGGAAGATATTACCATGAATTTTGTCTTAGGATTGTCTAGAACTAAAATAGAGAGATTCAGTTTTGTTTTAGTTGATAGAATTTCAAAGATGGAACATTTTATTCCATGTCGCATGTAGCTAACCTGTTTTTCAGGAAAATTATGAGATTGCATGGAATACCCAAGACCATTGTTTCTAATTGTGACGTAAAATTCATAAGCTACTTATGGAAGACTTTGTGGGCCAAGCTTGGGACTAAATTGTTATTTTCAACAACTTGTCACCCACAAACATATGGACAAACGGAAGTGGTAAATAGAATACTTTCTATGTTATTGCGAACAATAATAAAGAAGAACTTAAAAGAGTCGGAAGATTGTCTACCGCATGTGAAATTTGCTTAAACTATGGTGGTACATTTTACTATCAACTTTGTCCATTTGAAGTGATGTATGGTTTTAAACCAATCATGCCACTTGAATTATTACCTAATGGCGAATAGAGGGGGTGAATGGTCGCAAATAAAAATTCCCAAAATACTCCAACAAAAACCTCGACAAGATCGCTCAAAAGGAATTGTGAAAACCCAAAACTAGACAACTATGTGTACCCCAAGCTTGCATGGATAAGTACCATAAAATATGTGGGATTTTGAGTCACAATCCTGGTTGTCTAGTGTCCAAGATAAAGAGGAATCAATTCAAACTATTGCTTTTAGAAAGGACATCAATTCAAATCACAAAAGTCACTTTCAGAAAAGCAAAAGCAGAATTCCAAGAACTTGTCCTCAATTTGCACAGGAGGTTGGTGGGTTTATGTAGCTCAAAAAATTTTGAGACTTTTTCTCCCTGTGAGCATCAGAGTCTTGAAGAACTCCACCAAATTTCTCCTCAAAAAGCCTTACAGAAAAAACACGAAAAATCGAAGAACACAGTCTGGTCAAGAACTTCGAGCAGAACGTTTGGGGCTCGGTTTTCACCTCATGGCGCCCAAACGGTACAACAAGTGAACTCCAAAATTTTTCTGCAAGCGGATATCAGAGTCCCGCACCTCCTCCAACAAGAATCACTCAAAAAGGATTTTTCTAGATTTTACAAAATCAAACACTGACTGTTGCGCGAAGAACAAGTTCAGAACAAAGTTGGAACTTGAAAGAAAAGATGTTCTCTACTCAATCCAAGAGTGCAAAAGAGATGTAAAACCATATGAACACACTCAAAACATCCAAGAACAGCAGCATTTAGAAGGAGGAGGCAAATCCAAATTACTTGAAAGTAAATTATGGAATGTAATTATGGAAAGTAAATGCTGAATTTAAATTATGTAAAGTAAAGACATAATGTAAATGCGCAAAATAAATTCAGAGGTGGATGAATAAAACTTTCATTTCTGGAAGGAGGTTACAAAGCCTCACATTCATGTGGGCAAAGCTCAAATGAGCATCAAAACCTCAACACCTTCAAGGGAAGGAGGCTACCCTCCACCCCTATTTATACTACTCTTGGGCCACCTACCACCCTTGGATGAGTCCTCAACCCTAGAGCACTCATCTAAGGGCTAGGATTAACCCACACACACAGCCATGCAAGGGCTAACCCAAAACCCACACACATACCGGGTTTTCTTGCACGGTTTCAAAGCATACTACCTAGACCCGCTAACCTATCAACTAGACCTCAACTGACGGCCCTCATTGATCCACGCGCATCTAGCTAGCATCAACTCCTTTCCTTGTCTTCTTGACTTGCCCGACTCCGCCTCCGATCATCTTCCGCGATCTCCCAACCGTCCGGACCTCCGCGCCTCGCCTAGTCCCGGCCATCCTTCGCCTCACCATGACCTAACACCGTCGCCTCTACAACCATCAAAGACAAGGAAACTCCTCACATAGCAATGCCCACAAAGATGTACAATAAACCATCCAACTCATCACTACCGCCCATACGACCGCAGATCGCCACTCTGGCAGAGACAACTCAAATTGCTTCATTTTGAAAATCAATCCAAATCAAACTCAAACTTGAGCACACCTTGCTCAAATAAAGTCAAATACTCATCACAAATATGGATGGACCTCCACATGGTCCTTCAATCTCCCTTGATGAGTATATTGACAAACCACACAAAAGGCATAAATTTGAGTTTGAAGAAAATGAAGAAGAAAGCAATTTTTAGTTGCAAAGTCAAACTTGGTCCAAAGATAGAAATTAGAACCATGACCAAGTTGACGAAGAGGAATTCAGATTTTAGAGTTAAATTCAAGAAAGAGCAAGTTTTCAACAAAACTCTAAAATCCAACTAAACATGTCAAATGTGATTATGAGATTATGATCCAAATAAGTAGTAGCATAGTTTTACAAAGATCATAATAACCAAATAAGCATTCACATTTTTATCATTTTAGTGATGCCTTTCTACGCTTTCTCCCCTTTGGCAATATAGGCATCAATTTTTTTTTATGTATGCATGAAATGCAATCGAAAGAGCTTTGAAGATTATCCAATTAATCAAAATGGAAGGATATTACACCAAGCTTGTCAATTTCAGAAGATGACTAAACTAAGACATGTCCAAGTGCAAATACGAGCTTAGTTTTAAATATTTCATTTTTAGCAAGATTAGACAAGTGCAACACTTAGCTTTAGTTTCAAAAATAGAAGAATAGCCACTCTAAGGATCAAAAGGAAAACCTAGAGTTCAACCTACTCAACACTTTGGGGAATCTAGAAGAGCATACAAGGTCCTTCTGCTCATTTATCACTTAATGCAAATTTTGATTTATCATCATACAAGACATAGCGGGGTGCAAATGTTTGACATTATTTGCATTCTTTACCCACATATGTCTTTGTTTTTAATTTATTTGCATTTTCTTTTGACAACCAATTGACTCAAGCCGTATGCGACCATCTCAAGATGAACTCTTAAGAGAATGGTCTAGGTCAAACACGATGTATTCCAAGTTCATCCCAAGTGCAATGGGAAGCGGTCTTGTGAATGCAAGGTGTTGAGTCATATGTGCACAAGAAGAGTCAATTTTGTTTAATTTTCATTTTTTTTGCACAATGATTCATGAGCAATTGAAGGACTCTAGCATGGATCAAACTAGTTTCACCCAAGTTGCAATAGGGACTCTAGAGAACTCCTAAATTTCTCAAATTATAGCATAAATCTCTAGAGAAGAAACCTAGCAAGTAAAAGCAACAAGTTTGATCAAGTTTTTCATTTAAGGCTTATTTTATTTTTAAGCTTAGCAAGTTAAATGAACTTGGACATACCTAAGCTAGTGATTTTCTTCAAATCATGTAGCATGGTGTATAGCATGAAGAAGAAATCAATAGCATAATAGACAAAGCTCATTAAACAAGAAATGCAGTCTATATGCAATGCACAAACAGATTCCCAAACTCCCCCTCAACAAATGAATCAATTTTAAGCTCAAATCTGTTAAAGTTGAGTTATTATCAAGATTAGGCATAAAGAAGACCCAAATGAACTCAATAACAACCAAAAAAAGAATAAGGAGAAGAAGTCGAGAAACTGCAAAACTGGATGGCTATTGAGCATAGATAAGATAGAAGAGACTCACTATGGCTAAGACTCGCTCTTATCTTCCCCAGTGACTGACATAGGGAAGCTGACTCTAGATCCCAACTAAGGAGTGCACACAGACACTGCCTACCTGTGAGGCCCAATACCGCTAGACTAATAAGACCGTGAGGGAACTCAACCTAGAGAGAAGAGAGAACAACTAATCAAGCATGATAGCAACCTAAAGCACAAGATAAGAGGTCCATGCAAGGCATGCCAAGTCTAAGTGAGTGAACTCAACTCAAGAAAACAAGCCCAAAGACACCTAAAGAAACACAAAGAAAAGAAAAAGTTGGAAGAAAACATATAATACATAATATACAAACCAGCTCCCCCTCACGAAAGGCCGTAAGGGCTCACGACTCCAAGCTTAAATCCCCTTGAACACACTCTACTCCCCTTGAGGCACACTCTAGAACTCTCACCTCACAAGAGATAGTTAGAAAGCTAGAGGAAAAGAGATAAGATCGAAAACCACATGGTCTCTAAGGAGCAAGACGGCTCAAGGTAAAAAGCAACCTAATTATGCTAGAAGTTCAACCAAAAGACTCTAGACAAACAGACACAAGCTCTACCTACAAAAGAACCACAACCTCCTAAGAGACCCATCACTATCATCAACATTTTCAGAGGTACTTACCTCACTCGCAGTTGTAGTGCAAGTAGTGGCAAATGACTTGAAGTGGATCCAAAAGCAGAGGAAGAAGACTTAGAGATATTCCTAGGATGATGGTCTCTCACCAGAAAGCCTACACACATGCATCCAACAAATCTATGCTTTCAAACTAGGGTTAGGCATCCAGCTCCTAGGCACGAATGGACAAGATACAGAAAAGTGTGGCAAATGATCATCTAGAGCATGAACATGATGCGAAGGTAATGTAAGATCATGTATCACAACTAAGCTAAAGATAGCATCAAGATCCATATATCCATAGACAACAAAGAAAACATCCACATGATAAACAACAAAGAAGGTGCATCATAGCACCACATGCTAGCGTAAGAAGCTAAGCAAGGTGCATCACAAAGAACAAAATGCTAGCAGGGATCATGTGAAAGCCTAGAAATACATGGATCAAGATACTACCCTAAACATGGCAATGAGCATGTAAATGAAGAAATACCACAATGAAGCACAACAACATGCTACTAGATATACCATGAGCAAGATGAATGAAGACAACCAAAGAGGATCATGCATAAAACAAACCAATTAGCAACATCAAGATCCATTTATCCATAGTCTCAAGAATAATATTTACATGCTGTGAAAAGGCCCACAAAGAAGACCAAACAAAAGGTCATGAGGACATAGGCAAAGATGAAAGTAAATGGTGACCGTGGAACACAAAGATGAGAAGCTACTTATGGCAACACTCTATACATGATGATGAATACATGCCATGAATGAAAACACAAGCTCATGCAAAATAGGTATGAAGCATATAAGCATGAAGGACAATAAAGGTGATCATGAACAATATAAGTCATACAATGCAGCTAGATCATATGACCCTAATCTCATGAAAGGCACTCACATGTAGCACAAGGTCCGACAAACAAAGTCTAAACAAAGCTAATCATGGATGTAATAGAAAATCGTGGTCATATAACCTAGATACTACTCATGACAAAATAAAGTAAATGATATATAGCACGTGCCCATAGTTAATACAAATGCTCATACCAAATGAACAATATCATGGACAGGATAAAAACAAGAAAATCACATGCTGGGAAAAAGCTCATGAATTTAGGATATAATACGTGAAGCACAAAGATGGTTGGGGAAAACATGCTATGGCACAAAACAAGACAGACAAAAACTAACAAGACCTAGCAAAGTACATATAATACACATGGGAGCAAGAGCAATCACAACATGTCATGGAAATAATGATCACAAGTATAACCGACATGAGGGTATGAGATAGCTCACCATGGAAGTGGAAGTCCCCAATGTTGTTATCATGAAGCTCAACACTTGTGGAGCGAAACACGAGGCAAACAAAGTTGAAAGAACATGCAGGTTAGCATAATGCTCATGATGGTCATGCAGGAAGATCCAATCCTCTAGAGACAAGCCGCAAAGGCCAACTCGGAATTCACATCGAGTGCCAACATTGAAAAGCGACAAACCGATCCTAGATGAGATTAGTAAAGATCAACATGACCAACATACTTACCTTCAACTCTTGCCGTGAGTGGGTACCTCGAGGAAAAACGAGGTCCACTACTTGTGCACGGCGAAGATGATGCCTCAGGACAACTCATGGACTAAGAATCGAACTAAGAAAGGACAAGTCCACAAGATGACCCAAATCCACTCCACTAGGCAGTGATCACATCCTCAAGCTAGCCTCAAGCGACTCATGCCATGAGAAAGGAAAAAGGCACTTAAAAGCATCATCGCATAGACATGACACAAGGAATTGACACAAGAGGGAAAGATGACTCAGTACTGGGATAGAGTGAAGACTTGGGGACCCAATACTAAACCACCCGACGCCTCAGTACCAAATGCACTAAAGAAGACTGACTTGAGTGTCTCTCGATATTTAACCCTAACAAGATCAAGAGCAACTCTAGTAGATGATCTAGAGTCAAATCGGGTTGGCTCGCTGTGGTGCAAAAGCCGAACCACCCCAAAGAAGCCGCCTAAAACTCCTACCGAAAACGCCTCACGCTACGATATCTACCTCGACGAGAAAAATGAGGAATATCAAGAGGACGGCAGAAGATCGACTACGAACAGCTCCAGACTAAAACTCAAAGAACTAGCATGAAAACCGAGTCCCGGACGCGCCAAAAACAAAGCGACTCTCTAACTGTCTAGAAGTAGTGTGTGTCTTAGAGCACTCAAAGTCCGGGATGACCTCAATACCCCTAAGAGCAACAACACGCCACGCCGAGTGATCTTGGCGCGCTCAAGCAAAAATCTACTAGGTGACCATCCTTCTTGCGGAAGGTGCATGTGTACTTCGCCTTGCTAGAGGCGTAGCAATAGGAGTAACACCCTTCCGTCGTCAAGTCCTATGGACAACCCCAACAGACCTAAACACGGTGGTACTCACTCGGGAGCTACCACAATCTCACCACTCTTGGAGCCGCGCACTATGGTGGGAGGATGCGCCAGCGTGCTCCAAGGGATCAAATCCTAGACCTTGATTGAATCTACTAATCTTGGATTGGTCTAGAATAAGATTGAGCTTCTTCTGCCTCCAACAAACTTCTCGAGAGTGCTCATAAGATACCGGCAATCTCGGAAGAAAGAAGCACAAGAAGAACAGGGGAAGGAGAGGAAGAAGAACCAAAGATAAGCTTTCTCAAAGACGTGCATTTTTCTCCTCAAAGACGGCATGCCTCAATCTTGAGGGCCTCACAAGAAACGCAAGGAGCATCTCTAATTCTATGGGCTTGGTCTTCTAATTTCTTCCTAAGCTCGATATGGATTTTATCCAAGTCCCCACAATCTCAAGACATCGCAAGCAATATTTTTGTGACTTATCTAGTAAGTCCTTAGCAAGTTTAGCACACTTGACATCTGTGGTTTCATTGTCAAGTTTTAATTGCTTACAGACCTCACATGAGCCGACTGGTCCTTAGAAGCATGTGATTCAAGTTCATTGTTTCTAGCAGAAAGCTTCCTAAGGTGTTCGCCATGGCATCAATTTCTGCAAGCAATTTAGGGCAATTAGAGCATGATGGAGTGGAGTGAGCATGAAGAAAACTAGCCTCAACAGAATAGCATCAATGTAACTAGTGCTAGCATTCTTCAACCTAAGATCATCAAGTTCAACAAGCACACTATCATGTATGGTCCTTAGGTTCTCCAACTCCACAAGAATAGCATCACACAAAGAGCAATCATCGCTGACTCGGAGGAGAAGATCTAAGTGAAGCTAACTCCCGAGTCAAGGTACCTACTTCCTTCTCAAGTCTGCATACACCTAGCTCTAGCTCTAGCATGAAATTTTCCTAATTTGCGTAAAGCTTCGCTGAGCTGGTCATAGGAGGGTACCTCGTCCGAGTCATTTGAGCTCTGAGTCGCCGATGTCGCTTGTGTCGCCATGAAGCACATGCCGAGAAGTCGCCGCCTTTCTTCTCTTGCGGATCATCCTCGCCTCGTCCGCTCCATGTCTCCGTGTCGGAGAGGTTGATGTCGCTGCCGCAAGGACGCGGTGGAAGAGCTTCTTGTTCTTGGAGAAGGCGATTTCTTCTCGTGGCGCGTTCACGAACCGGAGGCTTCTTGTTGCGGTTCTTGTCGGTGTAGTCGTTTTGCCCGAACCGCCAACGCCATTCTTGCCCTTCTCCGCCTTGGGGATAGTTCGCCAATGTGGTTGGGGCCACCACACTCAAGCGGTGATCATGCCACCTCTCTTCCTCTCTCACCCTCTTGTATGCATGAGAAAACTTATGAGCGAGAAGAGCAAGCTCATTTTCTGAAATTTTTTCAGCTTGGTCATCGCTAGCTCGCAAAGGGCGGAAAGAGAGAAACCAATAGAAGGATCAAGAAGAAGATCCAATGGGATCGGTGACCAAAGCCATCGATCGAGATTTCGTTTTCCGAGAGACGACATCGATCTCATGAGTCTTGAGGCGGGAATAAAGCCCGCCAAGAGTCGAGTCGATAAGTCGGTGGTGTCCTTGATGGTGGTCACCTTCATCTCCCAAACCCAAGGTCGAAAGCGGTCAAGAAATGCCGAGCATTGTCCGAGCCGTATATGCAACCAACCGCCGAGGTCGCCAAAATCTTTGTAAACCGACCAAAACACTCGTCGAAACTCTCACCAACCAGCGTTGATCAAACTTGTTGTACTCGCGCTGAACTGTCTCGCCTCACGCCTTGATTTGAGTAGAGCCCTCATGGTAAGCATCGAGGGTTACCCAAATCTCGTGAGCAGAGCGAAGGTGAGAAATCCTATCATACTCACCATGGCTAAGACCAGATGAGAATGTTCCTTGCCTTAGCTTCGCCAACGCCAACCATATTGATGGCCGTGACATTTTCATCGCCAGAACCTCATACGGGAGTTTCACCTTCGCCATATCGTAGCCCCGGGCGTTGATGTATGACTCATCCGGATTTCCAAAAGGAAAATCAACTCCATTAAAGATGGGAGGCTTGGTGGAATATTTGTCCGTCGCCATGGCTCTTGAGACCGGTCAAGATCTAGAAAGAGCAGAACCGCTCGATACCAATTGAAGGACCGAAATGGCGAACAGAGGGGGTGAATGGTCGCAAATAAAAATTCCCCAAAATACTCCAACAAAAACCTCGACAAGATCGCCAAAAGGAATTGTGAAAAACCAAAACTAGACAACTATGTGTACCCCAAGCTTGCATGGATAAGTACCATAAAATATGTGAGGATTTTGAGTCACAATCCTGGTTGTCTAGTGTCCAAGATAAAGAGGAATCAATTCAAACTCTTGCTTTTAGAAAGGACATCAATTCAAATCACAAAGTCACTTTCAGAAAAGCAAAAGCAGAATTCCCAGAACTTGTCCTCAATTTGCACAGGAGGTTGGTGGGTTTATGTAGCTCAAAAAATTTTGAGACTTTTTCTCCCTGTGAGCATCAGAGTCTTGAAGAACTCCACCAAATTTCTCCTCAAAAAGCCTTACAGAAAAAACACGAAAAATCGAAGAACACAGTCTGGTCAAGAACTTCGAGCAGAACGTTTGGGGCTCGGTTTTCACCTCATGGCGCCCAAACGGTACAACAAGTGAACTCCAAAATTTTTCTGCAAGCGGATATCAGAGTCCCGCACCTCCTCCAACAAGAATCACTAAAAAAGGATTTTTCTAGATTTTTACAAAAATCAAACACTGACTGCTGCGCGAAGAACAAGTTCAGAACAAAGTTGGAACTTGAAAGAAAAGATGTTCTCTACTCAATCCAAGAGTGCAAAAGAGATGTAAAACCATATGAACACACTCAAAACATCCAAGAACAGCAGCATTTAGAAGGAGGGGAGGCAAATCCAAATTACTTGAAAGTAAATTGCGGAATGTAATTGCGGAAAGTAAATGCTGAATTTAAATTATGTAAAGTAAAGACATAATGTAAATGCGCAAAATAAATTCAGAGGTGGATGAATAAAACTTTCATTTCTGGAAGGGAGGTTACAAAGCCTCACATTCATGTGGGCAAAGCTCAAATGAGCATCAAAACCTCAACACCTTCAAGGGAAGGAGGCTACCCTCCACCCCTATTTATACTACTCTTGGGCCACCTACCACCCTTGGATGAGTCCTCAACCCTAGAGCACTCATCTAAGGGCTAGGATTAACCCACATACACAGCCATGCAAGGGCTAACCCAAACCCACACACATACCGGGTTTTCTTGCACGGTTTCAAAGCATACTACCTAGACCCGCTAACCTATCAACTAGACCTCAACTGACGGCCCTCATTGATCCACGCGCATCTAGCTAGCATCAACTCCTTTCCTTGTCTTCTTGACTTGCCCGACTCCGCCTCCGATCATCTTCCGGCGATCTCCCAACCGTCTGACCTCCGACGCCCTCGCCTAGTCCCGGCCATCCTTCGCCTCACCATGACCTAACACCGTCGCCTCTACAACCATCAAAGACAAGGAAACTCCTCACATAGCAATGCCCACAAAGATGTGCAATAAACCATCCAACTCATCACTACCGCGGCCCATACGACCGACGACGCCACTCCCGCAGAGACAACTCAAATTGCTTCATTTTGAAAATCAATCCAAATCAGACTCAAACTTGAGCACACCTTGCTCAAATAAAGTCAAATACTCATCACAAATATGGATGGACCTCCACATGGTCCTTCAATTACCTTTGCCATTTGAGGAGAAAATTAATATGGAAGCTTCAAAGCAAGCTGATTATGTGAAAAGGATTCATGTAATGATGAAAGAAGAAATTGAAAAGAAAGCACTTTATTATGCTGATAAAGTGAACAAATCAAGAAAGAAGATGATCTTTGAACTAGGTGACTTGGTTTGGGTGCATCTACGCAAAGAACGCTTTCCGACAAAGCATAAATCAAAACTGATGCCTTGTGGTGATGGTCCTTTCAAAGTGCTAGGAAAATCAATGACAATGCATATAAAATTGAACTTCCAAGTGATGACTATGCGGTAAGCTTTACTTTTAATATCATTGATCTTTCTTCTTTCTTTGGTTATGATGACATCGAGTCGAGGATGACTCCTTTTCAAGAAGGGGAGTATGATAAGGATATTACTAGCCCTTGGACAAGAACTATAAACAAAAGGTGAATCTTCTCCTTCGTTAATTTTATTTTTTATGAGAATTTTATGCTACCTAATAGCGAGTGTTTTCTTGTTATTAGGTATGAGGTGTCAGAAATTTCACCAGAGATCGTGGTGTGTTACAGTGTCAATAGACAGTTCGTTATAGGAGATGAATAGTACGGCTGGAACCGTGTGCTCACAGGACTCTCTACGCTATAGTACGTGTGAACAGTAACCAGATCGGTTGCTACGGTGTGTGCATGAACAGTGCCAAACTCTATCTTTTTCCCTTTATATTCTCATCTAGTCCATTATAAAAAAGGAGACACCAGATTAATAAGATAGCTATTTGCATCTACTAGCGTTCTTCGCTTATTTTTCCTCATTGCATGCACATAGTGAGGGGGAATTGGGCGACTTCTTTTAAAGATCGTTCTGGCTTTCCACTGGGAATTTGGAGATCGATATACTTCACTTGGTTCCGTGAAGTTCAACATGTGTGATTTTAGTGAAGCGAAGTGTTGCAAGACCATTGCATCTGGCAGGGAGGATCAACTAGTGTTCATCAAGAGAGCATGTGAGTATGCTAATCTTACGCCGTGAAGATTGGGCAAACTCTGTATCATTACCTCTAATCAGATAGTTGATACCCTATTCAATCACCTATATGGCTATATCTCTCCGTAGTGAAAGTGAGTCATGAAGTCTAATAGTAGAAGAATATTATTTCCATAAGCATACCCTACATCCTAGCCGTAGGAATAGGTCCACCACCGCGGAAAGGAGAAGTTCCACTAGAAAGACGCCCAGCTCCTACCCATCTACATAATCGTATATACCACTGTTCTGTATAGTTGTATAGGGCTGGTGCGCTGCAGGCGGCAACCTATCATTGTGGGATGAATCATATATACATTGGTGCTATTATTCAATGCTGTTCTACACAAAAGAGGTCAAAGTGATCGGTGCGCATGAACTGTTTAGGTCTTGGAGGCATTGGGAAGGTTGTGGTATGTATTCGCAAGTACTCATATGTGTCGATAATTAGGATCGCCTAACCGTAGAAGGAGGTGAGAGTGATGTGAGAGCAAAGCCCAAGATCGTGCCCGCCCGAAGGGAGGAACTCTGATCGCCACTAAGAGTGAGAGGAAGGGAGTGGTTGACACGAGGAGTTATATTGGTTCGAGCCTCCAGTACGGGTAACAACTCTACTCCATTCTTACCCGGAGGCGAAAGGTGGACGATGATGCACTGTGGTTGAATACAAGAGGTGCTCAAGCCGAGGTCGAACACTGGTTCTTTGTGTCGTGTATGATCTTTTTTTCTTTCCCCTTCCCCGCGCAGGGGAAGGTCTTTATACCTCTACTGCTTAGTTCATTAGAGAAAACGGCCGGACGAGATTCTCGGGGGAGAGACGCTAGATCCGGACATGATGGGCAATGAAGTATGACGATAACGGCGCTGGGAACCGTTGCCCACGATCGCCTTAACTCAACCTTTTAATGCCCCTTCTTCACTCGGTAATTGCCGGTTTCTGCAATCCAACCGAGTCCTCCGAGCTTGACCTCAATAGCAAGCTGGGCCCTTGGTCGAGCGAGCTCGATCCTTGATCGAGTGAGTTCGGTCCTTGGTCAAGTGAGCTTGGCCCCAGCGGGCCATTGCCTGCGTGAGGTAACTAGTCCCCGACAATATGAATTACTAATTAATCTACTGTGTGCTTCGACCGTTTAAAGTCCTAATTCCTCCTCGTCCATCTGTTCATACGTACAACTTTAGCTAGGTGAAAAAGTCCAAGAATTAATGCATGCGGTGCGATAATACAAGCGCCGGGAACTTGTGTTGTGCATGGCAAGAGTAATGGAGACTTACCGGAAAACAAAAGGGAATGGTTGATCTACGTGATTTGGAATCTACGGAAGGAGAGGAACCGAATTAAGGACTTTACAAAATGCCACTCTTCATTCGCTTCGAGTCGTCGAGCTCATCAAACAGAACCTTATCTTAAGAGTGACCAAGTCAAGCCTCACCACTACTGCACTTGCCCACATCACAGAAGGTTTTGTGAACCGTCTGTACCGAATTGTCAGTAATGACAAAGGGTGCTCCTAATAAGGTAGGTCCCAGAATATTGATCTCTTCTTCCACCTGTTCGTCTCACGGGCCTCGATTTACGTTCCTTTCCAAGCGTAACATCCAAGTTCTTAATAATATCATAAATGTCTGTCTCGCTTAAAGGCTTTGGAGCTAAACCTTCTTCGGTCGTTCCGTCGAATTGTTTCTTCATCTTGCGGTATGAGTGATTCCTCCGAAGGAACCTACGGTGACACATGTACACGGTTTTGCGCGAGTGATTCAGCCACATATTTTCAGTATCATCCAAGCAGTGAGTACATGCTTTGACTCCTTTTGTACTCTACCCCGACAAGTTAGCAAGAGCAGGATAATCATTTATGTTGCGGAACAACAAACAGTGCAAAGTGAAGTACTCTCATTTGTGAGCATCTCATACCTGTACCCCAGGAGCCCACAGTGTGTTCAGATCTTCCACCAATGGTGCTAGATACACATCAATATCGCTCTCAGGTTGCTTCGGACCTTAGATGAGTATAGACATAAAAATGTACTTCCGCTTTATAGACAACCAAGGAGGAAGGTTGTAGATACAGATATTAACAGGCTTAGTGCTATGACGGCTGTTCATGTTACCGAAAGGATTCATTCCGTCCGTACTCAATTTGAACCTTATATTCCTCGGATCCGCAGCAAATCCTGAAACCTCCTATCGATATTTCTCCATTGGGTGGAATCAGTATGGTGCCTTAGCATTCTATCGTTCTTACGCTCATTCGAGTGCCATCGAAGCAGTTTTGCCTCCTTTGAGTTCGCAAATAAATGCTTCAAACGGGGAATTACAGGTAGATACCACGCCACCTTAGCAGGAGATCCTTTCTTCATCTCGATGCCCTCGTCGTCGTCATTTGATCTATCTTTGCGCTTGTACCGAGATGCGTTGCACACCGGACATACATGCAAGTTTGCGTACTCTTTGCGGTAGAGGATACAGTCATTTGGACAGGCATGTGTTCTTTCTACTTCCATTCCCAAGGGATAAAGAATCTTCTTGGCTTTGTAGATGGTTGTCGGCAACTTGTTTCCCTTTGAAAGCATATTCGCTAACAGACCTAATAGCGCCGTGAAACTATTGTCGGACCAACCGTTACTTGCCTTTAATTTCAACAGTTCCAGCACGGATGACAACCTTATGTATTTGGACTTGCAGCCTGTGAACAAAGGTTTCTCCGAGTCGTCTATCAAGTGCCGGAATTTTACATACTCCCGCTCATCACGGTTCTCTTCTGCATCCCGCAGTATCTGATCTAGATTGTCATCGTGAAACCTATCCTCATTGAAAGCACAGTCGATATCATCCGGAGTATCGTTGACTTCGTCTACGATGTTAGTACTACTTGCTCCCTGCATAATCTGCTCTTCACCATGACTGGTCCAACATGTATAGCCGCTTTTGAAACCCCTAGAATCAAGTGTGCTTCGATTTGCGTTGGGTTTTAAAACATCATCAGATTCTCGCAGTCAATGCATGGACAAGGCGTAAATTCCACCACGTTGATCAACATTTCTTTCTCTGTAGCTCTTCTAAAAGCGGAGACACCATTAATGTACTCGACGCTCGCACGGTTCTCAGCGTACATACAGCTTTGGTCCATCTACACTACGTATAACAATAGATGTTAAATAATGAATTAAGTATACTTGGAGTGCACATGCACACATATGCTACATATAAGCTACATTTAAACTTGCTGGTTAACTTATATAGCTCCTAACATAAAAAAACAAATGGATATATAAACATATGTAAGCTACATTTAAACCTAGCATCTTCAATTCTCTCTTTACATAGCTAGCTACATCTTGAGTATAACGCAATTATAACCAATTACTACTTTAGATCAAATAGAACAAATGGATCTACACAAAGCTATATCAAAACCATCTTCAATTGCTTCTTTACCAAGCTAGATGTATATACCTTGAATATAATGCTATTACAACCCATTATTAGCCTAGGTCACCTTCCTTTAAGTAACTATCAACATATTGAGTATATTACAATTAGAACCAATTACTACTTTACCAAGCTAGATCTAGAAATTAACCAGCTTCATTTCTCTCTTTACCAAGCTAGATTTTAAATATAATGTAAATTTGAACCAATTACTACTTTACATCACAGAGAACAAATGGATCTACTCCAAGCTAGCTAGATCTAGAAACCAGTTTCGTTTCCCTCTTTACCGAGCTAGATCTTAAATACAATGCAAATTTGAACCAATTACTAACCTTAGATGACCTAGAGCACGAGCATCTACAATTACACCTCCAAATCTAAGGTCTCATTCCACTAGATCGCCTATCAATCGCAGCCACCTCAAAAATAGCTCAGTCACCCTAAAAATTCAGAGGTTGATGTTCTCTGTTCTTATTTACTTAGAAATGGTCATCACAGACGATTTTAGCCAAAAACCGTCTGTGATGTTCTCCCCCTCATCACAGACGGTTTTTAGCTAAACCCGTCTGTGATGTGCCCCTCATCACAGACGGTTTTAGTTTGTGATGTGTCCGAGACTCATTGCAGATGGTTTTTATAAAAAAACATCAGTGATGACGTGTCTAAGATAATCCCTTTTGTAGTAATGCACATAACTTCTCTTGCAGTTGTTGTTTTGCCTTCCTTATCTTAATTTCTTTTTTACCATACTGTAGCCATGGTGGAGCTAGAATCTTTCGCTAGAGATGCACACTTTACATGTATAATTTGTAGTCTTCTACAATACAAATGTTCTAAGGTCTCAAAAACCTCAAACCACCAAAATCAAAACCAATTCAATAAACAAATTTAATCCATTGAAGAGATTGTCTCGTAGGGTTTCTCAAATTTACCCGGCACCCCTAGATCTTCCTCTACGCTGTAGTGGCCGTCTAGTGCACTCCACCTAGCAGTCTTCATTAGAACTGTTCACTTATCTGGCCCCCTACTCTTCTTTTTTTTTTGCGAAAATGGCTTTCTCCCAAAAGAAGTTGCAAAAATGGCCCCTGTGCACTGCAGAAGGTGCCTTCCGCACTACCAGACCACGGTAGCTGGCCTCCCACGCACAACACGTCGGCTCCCGCACAAGCCACCGCTCCGGCTGCGCGCCCCCTCCACGGAAACGACGCCTTCCAAGCATTTTCTACGTCGCCCGCTTCCCGCACCTCCCGTCCACAGCATGTCGGTCTCCCACGGTCCTATGGCACGGAAGGTGCCAGGTGTCCTTCCTTGGTGGAAAGGGGGCTATTTTTGCAAAAAAAATTGTCAAGAAGCTATTTTTTAAAAAAAAGAGTAGAGGCAAAAAAAAGTGAACATTTCTCTTCATGATACTCTCTCTCTCTCTTCTCATACTTAATTGATTGGCAGTGTTCCTGCCACGGTTTGAAAAAAAAAGAATGGTTGATCTTCAACTTTTCTGTTGTTAATGATGTAAAACGTAGTCGTTCACCCACGATCAATCAACAGCACGCCAAAGAAATCACATGAACATGAACAGGGAGCACACAAAGTAGGGGGCAAAGCTCTCTCGGTTTTATTAGATTGATCTTTTGTACAAGGGAGTGCCTAATATATAGTAGAAGATAGCAAGAGATAGATTCGGAATCGCCCACACATAAGAGATAGAGTCCAACCGAATACGGTTAAGAATATCTTATCTCATAACACTCCCCCTTGGGCAAATACCGCGTAATGCACATGTCTCGTTAAAAACTCCTCCCAAAAACCCTGTGGGAAAAATGGATGGAGAAAAGAGTACATTGCACTCGCACTCCGTGTTACACTAGTTGCCTCATTAAAAACCTTCATGTGAGAAAACTTCAGAAAAATTCACCAAGGGAAAAAGAGTACAACTTATAAGCTTCAGGATTTAAAATATGACCTTCAGGATCATGCAAAGGGTCATGGTTCAAGGATTTACTCCCCCTGAACTTTGCATATATCTAAGTCGTCTCATTCCAATGCCATTGACACATCTTTGAAATGTAGATTTTGGCAAGGACTTAGTGAATAAATCTGCAAGATTTTCACATGACTTAGTTTTCAAAATCTTTACCTCACCGTTCTTCTGGAGTTCGTGAGAATAGGAAAGCTTAGGAGCAATATGCTTCGTGATATTGCTTTTCACATAACCCATTTGCATTTGTGCAACACAAGCAACATTATCTTCATGATAGTTGTGGGGGTATCGACGGTCTTAAGACCACATGACTTCTGGATATGGTTAATCACACGTCTCAGCCAAATACATTCACGTGAGGTTTTATATAAAGATATAATCTCTGAGTGGTTGGTAGAAGTAGCTACCAAGGTCTGCTTAAAAGACTGCCAATAAACGGTTGTACCACCGCAGAGAAATACAAAACCAGTATGTGATTTGGCACTGTGGGGATCAAACAGATAGCCAACATCCATATATCCCACCATAGTTAAATCTTGGTTCTTCTGGAAAAACAATCCAAGATCTTGAGTACCTTGGAGGTATCTGAGTAGAGTCTTGACACTAGCCCAATGTCTTCTGGTTGGAGCTGCATTGTGCCTTGCTAGCAAATTTACTGCGAATGCAATATCAGGCCTTGTGCAATTCGCAAGATACATCAGTATGGGACTTCAGGTCCTAAGTCTTTCTCATTTTCTATCCTTGGTCTGAAAGGGTCTTTATCCATTTCAAGGGATCTTACGACCATGAGGGTTTTAATGGATGCGATTTATCCATATTAAACCTTTCCAATACCTTCTTGGTATAGAAGACTGGTGTACAAAAATTCCTTCTGGGAAAATGCTCTAGCTGCAGGCTTAAGTAATATTTGATTTTACCCAAATCTTTTATCTCAAAACTCCGTCATGAGGTAAGCACTTGCTTCCTCTATCTCCTCTGTGGTTCCGATGATATTCAGATCATTGACATATAACTGAGATGATACAGAATCTATTTTGGGATTTCTTTATGAACACACAGGGGCAATATTCCTTCTTTAGGAGGAACTCACTAAGTCGGTTATACCACATTCTCCCCGACTATTTTAATCCGTATAGCGATCTCTTCAGTTTAACGCTATACATGTTGCGATTATTAGGATTCGAAATTGTAACTCCTTCAGGGATTCTTATATAAATATTCGTATCCAGTGACCCATATATATGAGGTCACTTCATCCATCAACTGCACTGATAAGTTTAAGCTTGCTGCCATTAATATTAAATTTCAGAACGTTATTCCACTCTTTACAAGAGAATATATTTCATCATAATCGATGTCGGGTCTCTGCGTGAACCCTTGTGCTACAAGCCTCGCTTTATATCTCACCACTTGGGTATTTCATTTCTCTTCTGGATGAAAAAATCCATTTGACCCTACAGGGATTACTTTAGGAGATGTTTGGTCAACGGGACCAAAGCTTTCCTTTTAATAAGCGAGTGCTGCCTCAATTGCTTCTTTTCATTTTACCCTATCTGAACGCTTCTAGCACTCTGCCATGGACATTGGTTCTGGATCCAGCTTTAGCAATTTTAGAGGCAATTATATGTCGACAATTATAGTCTTTCTTTTATACAATTCTCCTGTATCACTTCAGGGATATCTCTTTATAAATTTCTTCCAGCTCCTCGTGATTTCCCACAACGATGGAGTCTGGGTGTTCCGATTTCCCAGCGTGGGATTGTGCGCGCAAATATACGTTGGGGTTATCATCATCAAGATGGATCACTTCAAGGATGTTACCATCTCCAGGATGGCTCACTTCTGGGATTTTCTCAACATCAGGTTGAGTTTCTTCCACTATCATGGGTAGTGTTTTCATTTGTTTGGTTCTCTATTTCTGCGGATATCTCCGCAGAATTAAGTCCCGTGCACCTGGAGGCCTCCCCCTCTTTTTATCATGAGGGTCAAGAGTGGGTTTAATATCCTTCTAGGGTATTTTCACTCTTTCAGGTGCATATACTGTAGGTATATGAGATCTTTTCACTCTCTTATGAACAGTGAAGGCATTTGGTAGATTATAAGCTTATTTATTGCAGATTTATTATCCTCTGAACTTCAAGTCCGGTCTCTGTAGTGCATGGATCTAAGGACTCGGCATTCTCTAATGTGGTACTTATCTCCCCCTAATGCCGAAAAAATGTCCTTAGTACAATCAGCGTACCGAGCCATGAACATATCCCCTGTTATAGGCTCTAGGTGTTTAATATTTGACGGAGATTCATAACCTACATATATCCTCAACTTCTGGTAAGGTCCTATGGTGGTACGCTGTGGTGAAGAGATTGGCATGTATACAACACAACCAAATTTTCGCAGATGGAAAATACTTAATTCTTTTCCACGCACTATCTGCAACGGGGAAATTTCATAAAGTGCAGTTGGTCTGAGTTGAATTAAACCCGCAGTATGCAGCACTGCAGGGCCCCAACAACTGGTGGAAAGTCTACTATTCTGTAAGAGCGGTCAAGCAATAAGTTTTTATTCTTTTAATATAATGACTCTGCAAGGCTATTTTAAGTGTGGACATTAGGTACGAGATGCTCTACATTAATTCTCAGAGCCATACAATAATTATTAAATGCTTTTAAGGTAAACTCGCTAGCATTGTCTATTCGAATAGACTTGATCATTTCTTCTGAAAAGTAGGCTCTTAATTTAATAATTTGGGCAATTAATTTTGGCAGAAGCATAGTTCCTAGTAGATAAGAGACATACATAGGACCATCTAGTAGAAGAATCTATCAGTACCATAAAATCTCTTAAAAAGAGCCCGACAGGATGAACAGCTCCATAGATATCACCTTGTTTTCTGGAGAAAATTCAGTGATTCTTTCCTAACTTTTTAGGTAAGAAGATCTAAGAATAAGCTTTCCTTTAGCATAACCGGGCATAAGAAAACTTCAGGTCTAGGAAAGTCTTTATGCTATGGCCAGCAGAATTATAATTATTCTTTTCATAATATTCAACTTAGGGTAACCCAGTCGATCTGACAGATCTTAAATATTTCTGGGTATTTATCGCAACACAAACTTCAGGTTTTATATATGCATAGTATAATCCGGAGGAGAATGAATGAAGCTTTTTAACCACATGTTTATTACACCCATTAAATTTAGTCATGAGTAGGTATTTTATACCATCCTCATTCTTTGTCTCCATATGGAAACGATTCAGACCAATGTCTTTAAAACTTAAGGAAGTACGACTGGACTTAGGGTATAATATGGCACTCTTCCAGTGCCAACTATGAGAGTATCGCTTCTGGCAATAGTCATAATATTTTCAATTCACTTAGTGTGGTACAACTGTCTTCTAGATAGATTTTCTCCTCCGCCATCGGATTATACTTTGTTCTATATTGAAAGTATGATTTAATAATCAAACAATTGTTGCATCAGGAACAAATTGCAGAATATAGAACAAACATAGCACAATTAATCAAATATCTAGAAAATATCAATTTATTCAATTTTTGAATGATAATCGCTCAACAGGAGCGTAGACCAAATGTTCATTCAGAAACTTGGGCTAAACTGATAAGGAGACTTATAAGGAATATGTGACATCGACTTAGCAAAGTGAAGGGATATTTAGGAGACTAATCCAGGTCTCCATGTGAGATGTATGCGCCCTCCTGGGATTCCTCGAACTCAATAATTTCAAGAATCATATCCTCACACTTCTCAACATCCGTATCAACAACAGGTTGAACGGTGAATTATGACTTAATATTATTTTCTCGGGTCTTATTTAGTTTTCAAGTGGATTGCATGTAAAGGTCTACCACATGCTTCAAGATGTGATAGTTGCATGACCAATCGCCAGTGCATCCATATATAAAACAGGGATATTCAGGGTTTGCAACATTATTTCTGGAAGCCCCTGACCCTTTACCTTTACTTTTTCACTTTGAATTGCCTCTTCCCCTATTTGATTTGTCATTCTTCCACTTATCCCTTATATTCCATTGGCCCTTTCTGCGGTTTTGGCTATTGCTAGTCTGTTGAGCATTTGCATGTGCTTCAAGCATTGCAAAACTCTCACTATGAAGTATATGATGATTCTTCACCAGGAGTTCATCATGCTTTTCTGCTTCTAGCAAAATGCATATAAGCTCGAAGTACTTCTGGTACTTGGCGATGATACTGTTATGGCAGTATCCTCATATTGGGGTGGAATGTGCACAATATCTTGTCGATCTTTCTAACATTAGTAACTTTCTGGTTACATAATGTTAGATCAATGACAAGCTTGTGTATGACAAAAATTATATATTGCCACAGCCTTTAAAATTCTGAAAGCGCGGGAGGATCCATTCGTGTTGTACTTCTGACAACATAACGGATCTTTGCTGGATATATATTTTTCCTTCAAGGAATCCAAAAGTGCCAAATGGTCATCTTCCATCAACTATTCGGCCTTCGGTCCGTATGTAGATGGTGCCTCAGGAGGTGTAAAGCCGTACATCTAGCGGCTTCGGGAAGAGCAGGGGTATCAGCTTCAGGCTGGGAAGACAATAGCTCCAAAAGATCGAGTTATCAGATTAATCTTAGTATTTATTGCCCAGGTAAGGTAATTGTTGCCATTCAGGGCAAGCTTGATAAATTCCCTCTTTGCGATGTCCAACATATACTATTTTTATTTATGCAAAATGACTTTTACTACTGGTAAAATCATTATATTGCATGCTCACTCTTCAATCAGTAAAGTTTGGTCTATATCTATTTAGTAGATAATTATCTAAAATTTTCCATAATTTTCCTAGTAATTTTCATGGTTTTTGCTAATTATTCAACAATTTTCAAAATTACCGATTAATAGAAAAATAACCTTCAACATGAATTAATCATGTCATAATGCTAAGAATATTAATCCAGAGACTTAAAGCTCTCAAAAGCTATCTAGAGTTTTCTGGAATTTTTCTAGCATTTTTCATGTTTTTCTGTTAATTACCAAGTAATTTTCAGAATTACGGAATAACAAGAATAATATGTCCAGCATATATAAACATGAAAACATGCTCAGAAAATTAATCTAGCAACTTGACATAGAGCAATGGGTCATACATATTTTCTATAATTTTCTAGCATTTTCTGTTACTTACTAAGCAATTTTCAGAATTACTTAAATAACAGAAAATAAATTTCAGCAAGTTTTAATCGAGTCATAAAGCTAGAAAAATTACTCAGAGAATAGAACTTCAGACGTGCTAAATACTAAATTACCAATATATATATATATATATATAGGAAAATGATTCCATACTCTTGGGTGTACGTACTCCTACCTCTAGTATACCGTTTAAATGATGTTGTTATACCTTTTTATCCTTTTGAGTATACTCTAATACTGATTATAAAATACTCCAAAGTGAGTTCTATGAAAAATTTCGTTAAAGTCCACCATTTATAGCATAATTTGTTTATATATTCGTTTTACATATGGAAAAGGGTATATAGCAAAAAAAACAAAGTGCTCTGATGAATTTTTTTCAACCATGTTGCATTGGAGTATATTAGAATTATTATTGGAGTATACCGAAAGTGATAAAGGTGTATAAAGCATTCATTTAAGTGGTATATTAGATGTAGGAGTATGTACTTCTGGGAGTACGGAAAAAGCTTCCTATATATATATATATATTACGGAAGCTCATATATCAAGAGAATTTAATAGTTATTTCATTTTTTCTTGCATGGGCTTCCTTTCTTTGCTGTGATGCAGGAGCCACCTGTAGGTCGTAGCAGTCGGGCGCGAAGTCGTCGTCGGCGTACGCAGAGAGAGGCTGGCACGGTTGAGCACGACGCTTCTGGCGTCAGCGGTGCGAGTGATGCGGTCGCGACCGGCAGCGGTGGCCCGCGCGAGCCACGGCTGTGAGGTGCGGTGGGCTCCCTGGCGGCGGCGCATCTGGCGCAGACACAAGGAGCTCCTCGGCGGGGGCGTATATGGCGCAGGCGGAGCATCTGGCGCAGACGCAACGGGCTCCATGGCGGCGGCGTATTAGGTGCAGGCGATGGCAGGAGCCGGGCAGCTGCGCGGCTCGGCGGCGCAGCGGCAGCGAGAGACCGGGCGACTGCGCAGCTCTGCGGTGCGGCTGCTAGGCCAGGCGGTCGTGGCAGCGAGAGACCGGGCGACCGTGATGGCAAGGCCGGGCGGCTACGCAGCTTGGCGGCGCAGCCAGAAGCCAGGTCGCAGCGGGCGACGACGGTCGGCGCAGCTGGCGACGGCGACCAGCGCTGCGGCGCGGAGGGCGACGGCGGCGGGCGCAGCGGGCGACGGGCGGTGCGCCGGCCAACAGGACTCGGCGTCATACGATGCGGGCGCGGTTGAACGATGGGCTCGGCGGCATGCGCGACCGAGCATCGGCTGTTATATGGCAACTTCGGGCGCCAATATCTATAAATCGACATGCTTGCTGGACGCGCAAAACGTCAAGCGGCAGGGCAAGAGATCAGTCGATTGAGATCGCGCATGCACCAAGCTGCCCCATGTGCATTGCGTGTATGCCTCCATGCAAAGCCTCTCTTTATTAAAATAAAAGAAAGTTTGATGAACAGTACTTCGGCAATCACAATTAATATGCAATATTGATGATCTACACGATCAAAATAACATAGATGCAATCTACTTACATAGCTCGAACTTACATATGGCTTGAAGTAGATTTAATCGCGTGTTGCCGGTCGATTTTGATGCGTGTCGATTGTCGCAGGCAGACGATCTGAATCAACATTGGCAGAGCTTCGTGCTGATAACGTGTTGTAAAACATAGCACTACTACACAAATATACATCACAATCGGTTCTTTTTTATCATCACAGTCGGTTTTGGTGGTGACACAAAGTCATGAGACAGAGATGAGACGGCATTATTACATTCAGTTCTCGCCCGATAGAGATGAGACGGTCATCTCTATCGATTCTTTGTAAGAAGCGATAGAGATGAGGGTATTATCTCTATCGGTTCTTTGTAAGAAGCGATAGAGATGAGTCTCATCTCTATCGCTTCTTACAAAGAACCGATAGAGATAATACTCATCTCTATCGCTTTACAAAGAATGACCGATAGAGATGATAATACTCATCTCTATCGCTTCTTACAAAGAACCGATACAGATAATACTATCATCTCTATCGCTTCTTAAAAAGAATCGATAGAGATCATATACTCATCTCTATCACTTCTTTGAAAGAACCGATAGAGATGAATACCCTCATCTCTATCGCTTCTTATAAAGAATCGATAGAGATGAGTTCATCTTCCCTATCGCTTCTTTCAAAGAACCGATAGAGATGACCGTCACATCTCTATCATTTTCTTGTGAGAATCGACAGAGATGAAGGGGTGTGGTGTGCTATTTCTAATTCACCCTCCAATCAGCACATATTCCACACAATATGCACACATTCACACAGAAATTACACACAACATATCACATTCAAAGAACATAACACTTTGTTACAACAAACATATATCACATTCGTTAACAAAATAGAACGTAAACATGCTTAACCATAAGTACACATGCAATCGCATTCAGATATGTAATATTGTTCACATCTAGTCTAGTAGGAGCTTTCGGGATCTCTAAACCGTCCGTCCTCCGACAAGCATTCTATCCAGCACCAACCGCATAAGTGGTCTCAGATCTTGTTGAGTGCAAAGGTCTTTGTCTACACTCTTCTGAGGGATATTAGTATGCTGCAAAATAGAAACGAGTGCTCTAATTTAAGTTTTCAAATTTCTATGTGAAAGACTAATTGTATAATAATGCATGTACTACCTTAGGAAAACGGTCTAAGCCGGTAATCAAGATCACCATGTGTTGCATGACATACAAACCACAACAGTGGTCGCAGCCCTGTTGATGACACTGTGAAGAAAGAAAAATAAATTTAGAGATGAAGAAAATATGTCAGAAAATCTAAATCTTATATATGATAGCCACTTGTACCTTGAAGCGAACATACTCCAGCTTGGAGCCCTTTTTGTCGTTGTGTGTCCCTCCTGCTTCGACGTATTGCTTGAAACCCCTATATACATTGGAGAGATGCCGTTGAGTAAAAAAATAATGAACGTAGTTAAATACAGAAAATGTTAGATAAGAGTGGTGCACTTACTGCTCCAAAGGAGGCTTGATCGCGTAGGCCATCAGTCTCTTATCAATAGAATTAAAAGTGTACACTTTGTTGTCACTCGGAAGGAGCACGAGTAGAACCCAGTGGTTGCTTATTAAATGGTATGTAGCGAAGAAAATAAGTTCACATACGGTTTCAGTGCGTAGAAGTAATTGAACGGTGAAGTAGCACTTACTCCTCGTGGTATGGGAGTAGAATGAAGTCCTTCTTCGACTCGACTTGCAATGCCCTCTTGATGTAGCCGCAACCCATTCCGGTTGAAGCCAGCCATCGTCGCGACACAAGCTCGTGGTCGATTTAACCCAACTAGTTGTCGATTCGTCATGACCCGCCGCCTCATCGCCTCGCAACTCGCATTGAATGTTAAAAGCGTAATGCAAAATCCTATGGAAGTCATAAGGTCGCAACGTGGTGCGATACTCACGGCGTCCGTGATCGTATAGTAGAAATATCGATGGCTATCGGTTGGTACAGATTTTAACAGATCCTCAAAACTAATCGAATGTCCCATCCTCCTCACGGTGGAAATGTCCCTTCGTATCTAACATTGAAGTCGACACGCTCGCTCTCTTTCACTTTGTCAACGTATCATCCATGGAGTCGCGAGTCCATATGCCTAGAGCATTCAATTTGGAAGGCGTAAGGGCTGTCCATGTCGTAGGCCTTGACTTCATAAGGTTTCTCCGTGGCTCGTGCGGCTCTCCTTTCGGGCGAAGGATTCTCCGAGATCGGGCGTTGAGCTTTTCATGTACTTGAGGGGCGCTGTGTCCTTTCGAGCCTTGACTTTTTAGCAGAGGCCTCTAGTGGTTCTGTGGTTGTCGTTCTAGTCCTTTTATGCACCAGCTCTGTACTTTGCGCAGGACTCGTCACGGTCGTGGGAGCAGGCGCAGGTGCGGTAGGAACCTACAAAGCACGTGCATAATTAAGTAACTTGTTGCAATACTACTGGAATGGTACATGAGACGTGAGGGGTTTTTACCTTGACCAGTACGACGCCTGTCGTGGGCCACTTGATCAACGACATCAACGCTTGCCCGAGAGTGGTGATGTCTTCGTTGGGGGGGAACTCGAGCACATGTGATAAGAACGCTTCATGGACGTAGTCCACCTGGACCCTCATGTAGCCCTTCCCCAAAGGCTGACCATGCACCGTGTCAGTCTCCTTGCATGGAAATGCAACCCCGCATGCAGCCTCAACAGGAAATCCGTCTTCCGTTAGGGTGAGTTGGCACTTAGTAGGCGCCTGCAAAAAGTGCGCAACTTGAGAGAAAACATATGAAGTTACCCCCGCACCTTTAAGTTAAGCAAAATTAATTATTACCTTCAGCTGGGGACCGGACTTATCATTTTTGCAACCGCGGCTACTTGGTGGGGGCACAGGTTTCTCTATGGTAGGCGGGGCATCCGCTCGACTCGGGAGATCATCGCCATCATCTCGGCCCTCAGCGCCTCACGTGCCATCATGTCCACCCTCATCTCCTCCTCACGTGCTGTCATCTCCCCCCTCATCTCCTCCTCACGTGCCGTCATCTCCCCCCTCATCTCCTCCTTGAGCTGCTCCCTGAGCGTGTCCTTGAGGCGCTCCACGTGTGGGACCCCGTTTTTGCAAACAGGAACCTCCATGTGATTACCGTACTAGTCCCATGATCAGTGGCTAGCACTCACATGTTTACAACATTCATATCACAACCACAAGATAAATATTTGACAGGCATATATTACAAGCAGTAATAATTATACAGAGTTAAATTCTTACAACAGCGGAAAAATAGAGGAAATTAAAACTCCAAAGCCACGTGGTTTGCCCGCTAACCCTCGTGCAACCGACTTGGCAAACCTAGGGAACTCGTCGTCAAAAGTTTCGCACCTGCGTGAAAGTAAAAGTCGCTTGACGCTTGCAGCTTCGTCCTCCGAGACAATAGATGCAAGATTGAGTACTTTGGTACTCAAAGAAGACTTATAGTGTTTGGCGATGCATTTAAGTAATTATGCAAAGCTAAACAAGGCAGGTTTAAGGTTATTTTGCATTGCATAAACATTTAAAAAGTATGACATAATAGATTGAAACATCGCATTTTCAAATGAGCAATTGGAATATAAAGTGATAACCAAATAACTAAGTCCTTCAACCCACCTACCCGATCAGAAAGATCCCCTGAGTCCGTCCTTTGACCCAAAAAGCTATGTGCAAAATGGTTTCCTTTTCAAACCAGCTTTTCCGAAAAGTACCAAAACATTCTAACATTGGAATGACTTCACTAAGTGTCCATAACTGTGGACACGGCTAATCGATTAGATTTACACTCTGCAGAGGTGTACAAATTTACCCACAAGGAATGATCAACCTCTTTTGCCGTGCCGCTTACACACTTCCTTTGGTGTGTCGGCAAGGAGATCATACAGAGCCGTTACATTATCTAGATGTGGCTTTGAACCAGCCCGGACGCTTGACCTCGCCATGGAAATGTAAACACTCACCCAAGACGTGGCTCCTTTCACATCACACCCAACACCACGTTTACGCCCACGGCAAGGCGACACCGCTGCATTGGTAAGTAAACCCCTCAGATGCACAGACAAACCGGAATGCCTGTGCATAACTCCGCCTTCCTTAGATGCAAAGCCACACCTAAATAACTTAATAGGCTAAGACCCGCCCATACAAGCCCTCGTGGTTGTACGAAATTCTTGGATCGATAGCGCCCCATTGCTCGGTCCTTAATCCGACACAGCGATACTCCACCCTACGCTACTACGTGCAAATCCTCTCGCACCTCCGGCTATTGCCAATAATCGCCCGCATCAAAACCATAGTTTTATTTTTGGGTTTTAATCCAAGTACTAGCAACATTTTCCCAAATGAGGATCATACATACGCTGAAAAGAATGACACACGATCAACAAACTTAAGCGGATATTTTATGCTAGCGGTTATACCCAAAATGACATTAAACATTGTCTAGCTATCCGACTAAGGCTTACAAGGTTCACATGTTCATACAAATTGAGGCAAACCATAATTTACAGGATTAACTACAGCTTCTAACCCAAATTAGCGCTTTTAGGAGAACTATCCTGATGCACCGTATATAAGCAAAAACAACATAGAGTAGGTAAATTATTGGGTTCAACATGTTCAAGGAGGTGCTTGCCTTGCAACTCACCTGCCTAACTCGAGATCCGGATCGGCGATGGCATCGTCTTCCTCTTCGATGACGCCGGTCTCTACACGACGATCAAGCGGAAAAATAGTAAAATATCCAAATTCGGAAAAGGACGAAAAGAAGATGAGATAAGAAGTCAAATAAAGAAAAAGCTGCAGAAAACAGGTTGTCCTTTTGAGGATTAAGAATATGATTTTTAGGATTCCGCCAAGTAAATAATTGTACACCGAATGTTAATACTTTTGTGAAATGATCGACATGGTTTCTTTTATGATTAATAGCTTGGGATTTACTTAATTCAAGAGGCTAAAATTGTGAATTCTAGTATTTATGACTTCAATTATAGATGCTAAAATTATTTGAATTAAAAGGATTAGACACTAATTAAGGGTTACGCTAAACACTTAACCCTAAGTGATTTGCATAGAAAAGGTTTTAAATAATGTATAATCGGTAGCTAGCTAATTAGATTTATTCTTGATTTTTGAGAAGGTTCTGTGATACAAATTTATTAACTACGAATTCCTTATCCAGCTAGGTTGTTAGGTCTGTTCATGGCTTGAATCAAATAAACTAGATTTTAGCTATTTAACCTACAAAGCACATATATATATACATATATATGTGTGAGTGCATTTGGCACAATAATGATTACATAGCTTAAAGTTAATTCAACCCAAAATTCCTATTTAATCAAACTCAACTATGCTACTGCCATCCTAGTATTTATAATTAACTTTGTTTCTTTTAAATTTCTTTTTAGTACAATTATACATATTTGAATTGCTAGTGTATTGAAACAAAGCCTAAATAAAAGTAATTCATATAAGCATGAAAATTAAATATCCTTGTATATCTGGGTTCCTGGTAATATAAGGATTCTAGAAAAATTAGTTTCATAAATTTCCAAGTTTATTTACGTAAATTTTGTATAGAGCATATTTCTAGCCTTTTAACTCAATTTGAATTTCAAAATTTTCCAGAGATGATCTTCAAAATATTTTTGCATATTCTGAATCTACGGAATTTTTCATGAATTTAGAAATTGGTTTCACTATTTTTGGCCGGATGGTTCAAAAGTTATGGGCATTTGAATCTATGCGGTTTTTCCGAAATTTACTGAAATTCAGAAATACGCTTTCGGAATCACGAAACGCCTTCCTAGCGCTGGCGAATTCAATCGGCCGCCCATCGACAAGTTGGTCCCGCCGTGGCGACATCGCGGTGTGACTTCATGGTGACGGCCGTGGCCCACCCGCCAATGTATCGCGATACCGACAGCGCGAGACCATCGAGCGATCGACCACTGGGCCCCAGCTTGTCGCGACACGTGACGCTGCGCGTAATCCCACCGGTGATCGATAATGATACCCACCCACGCCGACCCGGCGAGCGTTTGGTCCAAGGCTCGCCAAGACGAACTAAGTCCGACGCGGCGGAATGGGTAGAACCACCACACCAGCGTGCCAAGGCGGTCCTAGGGACGCTACCCATTCGCCGAAGTGGCGGAAGGTAGGTCGCCACCGGAGAGGGCGGCGGCGCTAACGCGACAAGCCGCACGGAGTTTTGGCGGTTCCTAGGGTTGATCGGTTCCATTGTGAGCTTGATGGGCGCAGCTCCATTTTACCCGACGGGAGGTCGAGAAGGGTCATGGAGGCTTGACACCGGTGGCGGCCGCGAGAAGAAGACGCTGCAGATGGTGGCGCTTGATCGCCAGAAGAAAGCTGAAATTGATGGGTAGTATGGACTCAATGATGCCCAAAGATGCCTCGGTTGCAAAGAATTGGATTGAGACTTACGGTTTGGCTCAATTGCGATGCCTCTCCATTTTTGGTTTTTCCGCGTAAACGGCGAGAAAGGAGCTACGGTTTGATTGTTGGTTCGGGAGTGAATGAGAAGAAGGGAGGTCCAATGCGATGTACAAGAGCTATTTATAGTCGCGAATGACGAATTCACGTGGTTTGAACGGAGGTGAAAAGAACGGCTTGGTTCCGGCGCTTTCGGTGAAATGGCGCGCGTCTCTCGCCGGCAAGGTGATAACGCAAGGACGGCAGGAATGGCGCCACGAGTCTCGAGGATGGACGTGGCAGGGGTCAAGTAGAGGCGACGTGCACCGGTCAGGCGTTGAATCGGCGAGGCTGGCGAAGGATCGGGAGAGGGTCGAGTCGGTCTCGGGCGAGAGGGGAGGAAGAGAGGAGGCAGCGAGATCGAGAGGCGACGGGTGGGTCCTGGGCCACCGGTCGGCGAGTGAGCGGTTTCCCGTTACTGCCAGCGCACGGTTACGGAAAAGGGAGCGGGCCCATGAGTCAGAGAGAGAAAACAATTCCAAGGACAATCACAGCCGAGACATGCTCCATGTGACCATTAAAACGGCCGTCAAATCACTTTGAAAATTTTCCAAACTTTTTGACTGGGTTTATCTGGTAGTCCTCAGCGTCCAGTTAAATTTTCAGAGTAAAATGCATTATGGTTAAATTATAAAAATTCTGACACTGTGGACGGGTACAGAAATTGAATTTCGGAAATCTATTTATTTAGAAGTGTAAAATTTATTAATTATTTCCCAAACTTTTTATGGAGGTTCATTAAGTCATATGTATGTCCCCATAAAAATTTCAAGTCAATAACTCAATTGAATATTTTATAAAAATTCTGACATGAAGATTTCTTGTTTTTAATAGTCTCTGTTTTTGAATTTTAGGAGGCTTTGCTGACATGATAAATTGCTGAGATTTTTACCAGATGTAACTACTGCTCTAAGGGTTCTTTGGTAATTTTTTGTGGCTCCTGACCAACTTCGATTATTTTTAATTAATTCAAACTTTACTGTTTCTAGTCAAAAGAGAGAATTAAGATATTTATTCTTGCTCCAAATCAGCACCAAAGATTTTTACTAAGCATTTTTACTGGCTTACCAGGTTGGTCATGGTCAAATGGTAATTTTTCTTATTTTTACTTTTACCTTTTTATCATTTTCCATTTAGTAATTCTATTTGTTGGACTTTTCATACAAAACATAAATTCAAGAAAATCCAATAAAACCAATAACATCAAGAAAATCCAGAAATAAATATACTTTAATCCAAAATATTCATTTCCATTTTATTGTCTACTGTTTTTCCTTTTCAGTCTGTTACAAATCTACCCCCCTTACAGAAATCTCGCCCACGAGATTTGGCGGGTCTAAGGTAGAAAAGGTCTAAAAGAAATCAGGGAATTCTTCTTTAAGCTTATCCTCTTGTTCCCAGGTTGCTTCTTCTTCGGTGTGGTTACTCCATTGCACTTTTACCATTTTATGAACTTTATTTCGAGTCGCCTCCTGCTTCTTCGAGGATTTTAACGGGTGCTCGCGATAAGTCGATCAGCCGAGTTCAATCTCTTCCAATTGGGTAAGTTCAGTAGGGATACGCAGACACTTCTTAAGCTGCGATACATGGAAAACATTGTGTACCTTTGGATAATTGGGATGGCGGCCCAACTTGTATGCTTTCTCTCCATCTTTTCCAAAGATAATGATATGGACCAATATACCGAGGGGCTAACTTGCCTCGAACTTGGAATCGCGGATCCCGCCAAGAGGTGAAACCTTTAAATAAACATAGTCATCGATCTCAAAACTCAAGTCACGTCGACGAGTGTCGGTGTAACTTTTCAAGCGGGATTGGGCTTCCTCAATCGCTTCAGATCAAGTCTACATGTTCTTGGGCCTCATTTATTAAGTGCGGGCCAAAGAACTGTCTTTCCCCCACCTCAGACCAAAAAAGTGGAGTTCGACACTTTCTTCCATAAAGGGCTTCAAATGGCGACATTTGCAGACTAGCTTGAAAACTATTATTGTAAGAGAATTCCGCAAATGCTAAGCACTTCTCCCAATTGGTGCTATACGTGAGCACACAGGCCCTTAACATATCTTCAAGTATTTGATTTGTTCTTTCGGTTTGACCATCGGTGCAGGGATGGTAGCGATCTTGAAAGTCAATTTAGTTCCCAAAAGACCATGCAATTTTCCCCAAAACCGGGATGTGAATTGCGATCCTCGGTCTGAAACAATTGTCTTCGGAACCCCGTGCAGACGCACGATATTGCTAATGTAAAGTTCTGCCAACCTGTCTCCAGAATATGTGGTTCTGACCGGAATAAAATGAGCCACTTTGGTTAGTCGATCCACGACAACCCAAATGGAGTCATTTCCTTTTTGAGTCCGAGGAAGGCCAGTAATGAAATCCATACCGACATCATCCCATTTCCATTCTGGAATTTGTAGTGGTTGGAGTAACCCAGCTGGACGCTGATGTTCAGCTTTGACACGCCGGCATACATCGCATCTCGCGATATATTCGGCGGTATCCTTCTTCATACCAGGCCACCAATAATCTCTCTTAAGGTCTTGATACATTTTGGTGCTACCCGGTGAATGGATAATGGTGACTCATGGGCTTGGATAGAACCAACCTCTTGATATCGGCATTATTGGGCACATAAATACGAGTTCCCTTCATAATTATTCCATCTGAACTTTCTGTGAACGCTGAATTTATGCCCCCAATTGAATAATTCTGAATTTCCTTAATGGCTTCATCCTGGAGTTGAGCGTCTTTAATCTGGTTCTTAAGGGTTGGCTGAATTTGGAGGGCGGCCACATAACCATTTTCCACTAGACTTAAATTGAGCTTTTGGAAGGCATTGATTAGGTCGGACTGGCGAGGATCCAGCATGCAATACAGCTTCCGACTAAGAGCGTCGGCTACGACATTGGCCTTACCAGGATGGTAATGAAGACCAAGGTCATAGTCTTTGATCAGCTCCAGCCACCTTCTTTGCCTCAGGTTCAATTCCGGTTGGGTAAAGAAGTACTTGAGACTTTTATGATCAGTATAGATCTCTGTTCTATTCCCAATAAGATAATGCCGCCAGATTTTTAAGGCATGAACCACAGCGGCCAATTCAAGGTCATGAGTAGGATAGTTCTGCTCATGAGGACGAAGTTGTCGAGAGGCATAAGCGACAACTCGGCCTTCTTGCATTAATACACATCCCAACCCTTGGAGTGATGCATCACAATATACTTCAAAATCTTTATGAATATCTGGTAGTATGAGGACTGGGGCAGAAGTTAGCTTTTCTTTTAACTTCTGAAAACTCTGTTCACAATCAGAAGTCCATTCGAACTTCTTTTCTTTCTTTAAGAGTTGCGTGAGTGGCTTGGCTACTTTAGAGAAATTTTCAATGAACCGGCGGTAATAACAAGCAAAGCCGTAAAACTTCGAACTTTTGGGATGATTGCGGCCTTTCCCAAGCCAACACGCTTGCACTTTACTTGAGTCGACAAAGAACTCCGCCTCCGATAAAACATGCCCGAGAAATGCTACTTCTTTCAACCAAAACTCACATTTCTCGAACTTGGCATATAATTTATTTTCTGAGTTTGCCGAGGACCAAGTGCAAATGTTGTTTATGCTCTACTTGATCTTGGAATATATCAGATATCATCAATGAATACCACCACAAATTTATCCAGATACTCCATGAAGATCTTATTCATTAAGCTCATGAAGCTCGCCGGAGCATTTGTGAGCCCAAAGGACATCACGGTGTATTCGTATAATCCATAACGGGTAGTGAAGGCAGTCTTGGGAATGTCCGATGGTCTGACCTTCAGCTGGAAATACCCCAACTTCAAGTCTATCTTGGAAAAAATTTGCGCCCCGTTTAGTTGATCAAATAGATCATCAATCCGGGTAACGGATATTTATTCTTGATGGTTACTTCATTTAAGGCACAGTAGTCTACACACATGCGCAGACTATTGTCCTTTTCTTGACGAAGAGAACCGGACTTCCCGTGGTGATGTCTTCGGCGAATAAATCCCTTGTCCAGTTGCTCCTTGAGCTGCTTTTTCAGTTCCACTAATTCATTGGTGGGCATCCTATATGGACGCTTTGATATTGGTGCCGTTCCCGGCACCAAGTCAATGATGAACTCCATTTCTCGATCCGGGGGCACTCCTGGCAATTCAGCAGGAAATACTTCTGGAAATTCATTAATTATTGGCACATTTTCCAATTCAACTGTGGATGCTAAACACCGGACTGGCTGAGATGCTAACTCATTGACACTTGAGGTAAATTCCACAGATATTCCATCATGATTCACCAGCGATATAGATCGATTGGCACAGTTTATGCATCCCTTATGTTTGGCCAACCAATCCATGCCTAAGATCACATCTAGCCCAGATGTTTCTATCAAGATGAGATCAGCATAAAATGTAACCCCATTGATTTCTATTCTAACTCCAGAACAGAAACTAGCGGTTTTAATAGTGGCTCCAGGTGATCGCACACTCATGCGAGTGGGCAACAGGGAAACTTCCAACTTGTTTTGTTCAGAAAACTTCTTGGAGATAAAAGAATGAGAAGCTCGAATCAAACAACACCAATGTAGGCACAGATTTCACAAGGAACATACCGAGCACAACGTCTCGAGGCCTCTGCGCTACTTTCGATCGTCATATGGTGAAGGCGTCCAATATTCCCGCCTTGCGCAGGTGGTGGCGTCGATCCTTGAGTCCGGCCTTGAGCTTGGGGACGAGGTTGCCCGGTTTTCTTCTTGGGACAGGAACTGGCGTAATGTCCACGCTCATTGCAATGAAAGCACGTGACATTAGGCGCCTTCTTCCGGGCAACAATGTGGCGGTCCTAGGTCATTGCACCTTTGGCGAACAGCCATGCGGCCGCCAGACAAAGCGAGTAGCTTTGCCTCAGGATCTCGAGCACGAGAAGCGGTCGTTGGGCTCTTGGTGCTTGGTGATGGCGGTGGTGGTCGACGGAAACTAGTCGATCGCCACCCTTGTGGCCTAGATGATCCAACTCGGATGAGCTACGTGCAAGCCACTTGCGCTATGCGGCTCTCCATCACATCGCGATCGCCATGCTCCACTCTTACGGCCTTGTCCACCAAAGCTTGGAAGTCGTCAATGTCTTGGGCAATTAAAGCCCACTTGATCTCTTCATTTAGATTTTCCTAAACCTCTCAATCCTTCTTGCCTCATCGGCTACTTCATAAGTGGCATATCGCGACAATGATTGAAGCGGTGCAGATACTCCATCACCGCTATTGATCCTTGCTTAAGGTCAAGAAACTCCCTCTTTTCACTTCAATCACACTTTGTTGGAATGTGTGTGCGACGAATGCACTCTAAACTCAGGCCATAGGACCACCCGTCCTTCTGGTAGCACTGCTTGGTAGTTCTCCCACCAAACGGCTGCAGTTCCTTGCAACTGATAAGAGGCATATAGGACCTTCTCCCTCTCATCACACTGAGCAATATCTAACTTGTTTTCCACAGCCCGCAACCAGTCATCTGCATCAAGAGGTTCGGCAGAAGGGGAGAAAACTGGTGGCTGCATCCTTAAGAACTCATTCAACTTGGACACTTGCGGAGCCCCACCATTTCCTCCACGGGCAACACCCTGAGCTGCAGTGTTCTGGGCTATCTGCTGCAGTATCAGGGTATTCGCCTGCCTCCCTTGTTCAATTAGGGCTAGCACTTGAGCCATGGTAGGTGGTGGAGGCAGCTGTTCCTCAGGAACTTCATCCCCAGCAGGAGATGGAATAGGGGCATCTTGGCGGGCTGCTCGAGATGTCGAGGCTCTTGTTGCAGGATGTTGAGGATTAGGTTGTGCAGGCGTTGAGACACTCGCTCTGGGATCGCAAGTATCCTGCGGTGCATCAGTTTCCAGGATCCGATTGAGTGACCTGGTTGGCCTCATCCTGAAATCAGTACCATTTTAGTACGCGACAAAAACTTAGAGTAAAATTTCAAATGTACCCAGCACGTATTTGCTCTAAAGTTCTTAGTTTCCCATCGCCTCATTTGACATTTTATTTATTGCTCCATCATCATTTTTTTATTATTATTATTATTATTATTATTTTTATTTTTAGGATTTTCTCATCGAAAATTTTCACCCCATAGTTACAATTTGCGAGGGAAAATCCATTATTATTATTCATGTAACAGAGATACAATTTAGAAAAACTTACAATACCAAAAGCATTTCATGCAACTATTAGGGATACATACACATACCAACTACTTTACAATATACTATTATAGCATAAGTTTCTAGGAAGAACCTATCCGCTACCATTCCGGGAGGCGGTGATGGCGATCCGACGTCACAACTACTCCCAGCACTGGAGGGCTCGGAAAGCGGCTCCGGATTCCCCGCCGGGCGAAACTGACGTAGATACTCCCGTCTATTTCCAGTTCTGCGTCTCCTAGGTCCCGATTCGATATCTTGGCCAACTATACGCTTCATATGAGCGCACGATGCTCCCATCTCCACTTGATGCACTTGACAAATCTTTCTTGCCACTTACGACTTGTCTCTTGGATGGCTTGGACTCTATTTGAACTAAAATGCTTAACTTGATGGCGCACGCGACGCTCTCTTTATAGTAATAGCGTGCGCATACACTTTGAATCCATTAACTATCGCTTAATCGTGAGCATAGGGCAATGCTTTTCTTGCCCATAATTTTCTCGCTAAGTCCTAGCTATAGCTGCCCAACCGAGAGGGTTGGTCATCCAAATTTTAAAGCAAGACAGATTAGCATTAATAGAGTGCCGAGTAACAAGGAAACAAGAATTACGCTACTTTTGCATGGGTTACTTTTATCTCACCATTCTTATATTCTTCGCCTTACAATTCTTATGAACTAAGTTGTCCCTATATTATTCTTTATTACATGGTTCTCAATCTTAATTTAACTAATTCCACATTTACTCACAACAAAAGTACCACTTTATTTATTTCACACGTCCCATATTTACAACGGTCACATCCATGCACTCCTACCTATTCTATCCCATCTAAAGTCCTAGCGGTGTAGGCTCTCGCCTATACACTCGAGGGGCTTCAGGCTGAAATTCACAAGTGCTACGGGGATTTATGCCCTTATCATTAATAAGGCGCGGGCAACTACCTATGCAGGACATTCTGGCTCCTCTGGGCACACCAGGTGTGGGTACATAGGAGTCAGACGGAGAGCGCTGTGCGGATGGGATTTGGGAAGTCCCCTCACTTAGCACCGTCGTGGTATTGTACCTCTTGCTACGCACGGGGCCAAGCGGGCTTCGAGGAATGCCATCCGTCGTCGAGTCTCTAACAGCTCCTGCGCTAACTGCACATAGTGCCTGTCTAGCTTATTTACAAAATTCAACATAACCCTAAGACCATTATTTCTAACTCTAGTGTGGTCCCTATATACATTATCTCCAACTGGGGGTCTTCCAGGAAGATAGCGATATGCAGGATCCAGGTCGGAATCACATGACGGAGGTGGATCATGGCCTGATAAGCAGCTTCATTCATCGAAGCATCGATGGATGATCCATACCCTTCAAAAGTCCTTTCACCCTCATTAAACGCCGGTCTTGGAGGTATAAAGACTCTAGTAGCATATTCCTTAGTCTCCGAGCTCAGGTATGCTTGGAACACCACATATCTCGGAACACTCTCGTAATGACAATCCTTTAACAGATGATGTAGTACCCCCATCATCCCACCTAGCTCGAGTGACCGACTCATGGCGGGGTACATAACGTGCCATCTACAAAATAATGTAAAAGAAGAGATTAATAATAATTATTTATGAATAGCTAAGAGACCACAAATAAGAAAATTAGCATATATGCTAAAGTTCATTATTAGTAGCGAGTAGAGTTTGGTTTATTCCTCAAATTAAGTTTTCATTCTAATATCTAACGGCCCTTCACCCAAGGCTTCCCTACGGTCGGTGTGGCTCGATACTAACGCTGAGACCCGTTTTTGCAAACAGAACCTCCATGTGATTACCAGATTAGTCCCATGATCGGTGGCTAGCACTCACATGTTTACAACATTCATATCACAACCACAAGATAAATATTTGACAGTATATATTACAAGCGGTAATAATTATACAGAGTTAAATTCTTACAACAATGAAAAATAGAAAATTAAAACTCCAAAAGCCACGTGGTTTGCCCGCTAACCCTCGAACAACTGACTTGGCAAACCTAGGGAAACTCGTCAAAAGTTTCGCACCTGCGTGAAAGTAAAAGTCGCTTGACGCTTGCAGCTTCGTCCTCCGAGACAAATAGATGCAAGATTGAGTACTTTGGTACTCAAAGAAGACTTATAGTGTTTGGCGGATGCATTTAAGTAATTATGCAAAGCTAAACAAGGCAGGTTTAAGGTTATTTTGCGATTGCATAAACATTTAAAAAGTATGACATAATAGATTGAAACATCGCATTTTCAAATGAGCAATTGGAATATAAAGTGATAACCAAATAACTAAGTCCTTCAACCCACCTACCCGATCAGTAAAGATCCCTGAGTCCGTCCTTTGACCCAAAAAGCTATGTGCAAAATGGTTTCCTTTTCAAACCCAGTTTTTCGAGAAAAGTACCAAAACATTCTAACATTGGAATGACTTCACCAAGTGTCCATAACAGTGGACACGGCTAATCGATTAGATTTACACTCTGCAGAGGTGTACACTTTACCCACAAGGAATGATCAACCTCTTTTGCTGTGCCGGTTTACACACTTCCTTTGGTGTGTCGGCAAGGAGATCATCTGAGCCGTTACATTATCTAGATGTGGCTTTGAACCAGCCCGGACGTTTGACCTCGCCATGGAAATGAAACACTCACCCAAGACGTGGCTCCTTTCACATCACACCCAACACCACGTTTACATCCACGGCAAGGCGTACACCGTTGCATTGGTAAGTAAACCCCTACAGACAGACTCAAACCGAATGCTGTGCATAACTCCCGCCTTCCTTAGATGCAAAGCCACACCTAAATAACTTAATAGGCTAAGACCCGCCCATACAAGCCCTCGTGGTTGTACGAAATTCTTGGATCGATAAGCGTCCCATTGCTCGGTCCTTAATCCGACACACAGCGATACTCCACCCTACGCTACGTGCAAATCCTCTGCACCTCCTGCTATTGCCAATAATCGCCCGCATCAAAACCATAGTTTTATTTTTGGGTTTTAATCCAAGTACTAGCAACATTTTCCCAAATGAGGATCATACATACGTTGAAAAGAATGACACACGATCAACGACTTAAGCGGATATTTTATGCTAGCGGTTATACCCAAAATGACATTAAACATTGTCTAGCTATCCGACTAAGGCTTACAAGGTTCACATGTTCATACAAATTGAGGCAAACCATAATTTACAGGATTAACTACAGTTCTAACCCAAATTAGCGCTTTTAGGAGAACTATCCGGATGCACTGTACATAAGCAAAAACAACATAGAGTAGGTAAATTATTGGGTTCAACATGTTCAAGGAGGTGCTTGCCTTGCGACTCACCGTCTAACTCAGATCTGATCGGCGATGGCGTCGTCTTCCTCTTCGATGGCGTCGGTCTCTACACGACGATCAAGCGGGAAAAATAGTAAAATATCCAAATTCGGAAAGGACGAAAAGAAGATGACAAGAAGTCAAATAAAGAAAAAGCTAGAAAAAGCAGGTTGTCCTTTTGAGGATTAAGAATATGATTTTTAGGATTCCGAAGTAAATAATTGTACACCGAATGTTAATACTTTTGTGAAATGATCGACATGGTTTCTTTTACAGATTAATAGCTTGGGATTTACTTAATTCAAGAGGCTAAAATTGTGAATTCTAGTATTTATGACTTCAATTATAGATGCTAAAATTATTTGAATTAAAAGGATTAGACACTAATTAAGGGTTACGCTAAACACTTAACCCTAAGTGATTTGCATAGAAAAGGTTTTAAATAATGTATAACGGTAGCTAGCTAATTAGATTTATTCTTGATTTTTGAGAAGGTTACGTGATACAAATTTATTAACTACGAATTCCTTATCCACTAGGTTGTTAGGTCGTTCATGGCTTGAATCAAATAAACTAGATTTTAGCTATTTAACCTACAAAGCACATATATATATACATATATATGTGTGAGTGCATTTGGCACAATAATGATTACATAGCTTAAAGTTAATTCAACCCAAAATTCCTATTTAATCAAACTCAACTATGCTACTGCCATCCTAGTATTTATAATTAACTTTGTTTCTTTTAAATTTCTTTTTAGTACAATTATACATATTTGAATTGCTAGTGTATTGAAACAAAGCCTAAATAAAAGTAATTCATATAAGCATGAAAATTAAATATCCTTGTATATCTGGGTTCCTGGTAATATAAGGATTCTAGAAAAATTAGTTTCATAAATTTCCAAGTTTATTTACGTAAATTTTGTATAGAGCATATCTCTAGCCTTTTAACTCGAATTTGAATTTCAAAATTTTCCAGAGATGATCTTCAAAATATTTTTGCATATTCTGAATCTACGGAATTTTTCATGAATTTAGAAATTGGTTTCACTATTTTTGGCCGGATGGTTCAAAAGTTATGGGCATTTGAATCTATGCGGTTTTTCCGAATTTATGAAATTGAAATACGCTTTGGAATCACGAACGCGCTTCCTAGCGCTGCTGCGGCGATTCAAATCGGCCGCCCATCGACAAGTTGGTCCCGCCGTCACCGATCGAGCGGTGTGACTTCATGGTAGACGGCCGTAGCCCACTACCGATGATCGCATACCGACAGGCGCGAGACCACTGAGCGACTGACCACTGGGCCCGCTTGTCGCGCGACACGTGACGCGTCGAAATCCCACCGGTGATGGCGATACGCATTCACCCGTCAGCGACCAAGCGAGCGTTTGGTCCAAGGCTCGCCGACGAAACTAAGTCCGACGCGGCGGAATGGGTAGAACCACCACACACCAGCGTGCTAAGGCGGTCCTAGGGGCGCTACCCATTCGTCGGAAGTGGCGGAAGGTAGGTCGCCACCGAGAGGGCGGCGGCGCTAACGGCGACAAGCCGCGCCGGAGTTTTGGCGGTTCCTAGGGTTGATCGGTTCCATTGTGAGCTTCAGTGGTCTGGCGCAGCTCCATTTTACCTGACGTGGGAGGTCGAGAAGGGTTGTGGAGGCTTGACACCGGTGGCCGGCCGCGGAGAAGAAGACGCTTGATGGTGGCGATTGATCGCAGAAGAAAGCTGAAATTGATGGGTAGTATGGACTCGCGATGCCCAAAGATGCCTCGGTTGCAAAGAATTGGATTGAGACTTACGGTTTGGCTCAATTGCGATGCCTCTCCATTTTTGGTTTTTCTGGCAGAAACGGCGAGAAAGGGAGCTACGGTTTGATTGTTGGTTCTGGGAGTGAATGAGAAGAAGGGGAGGTCCAATGCGATGTACAAGAGCTATTTATAGCTGGCGAATGACGAATTCACAGGGTTTGAGCGGAGGTGAAAAGAACGGCTTGGTTCGGCGCTTTCGGTGAAATGGCGCAGTCTCGCCGGCAAGGTGATAACGCAAGGACGGCAGGAATGGCGACGAGTCTCGAGGATGGACGTGGCGGGGTCAAGTAGAGCGGCGCACCGGTCAGCGTTGAATCGGCGAGGTCGCGAAGGATCGGGAGAGGTCGAGCCGGTCTCGGGCGAGAGGGAGGAAGAGAGGAGGCAGCGAGATCGAGGTGACGGGTGGGTCCTGGGCCACCGGTCGGCGAGTGAGCGGTTTCCGTTACTGCCAGCGCCGGTTACGGAAAAGGAGCGGGCCCATGAGTCGAGAGAGAAAACAATTCCAAGGACAATCACAGCCGAGACATGCTCCATGTGACCATTAAAACGGCCGTCAAATCACTTTGAAAATTTTCCAAACTTTTGACTGGGTTTATCTGGTAGTCCTCAGCGTCCAGTTAAATTTTCAGAGTAAAATGCATTATGGTTAAATTATAAAAATTCTGACACTGTGGACGGGTACAGAAATTGAATTTCGGAAATCTATTTATTTAGAAGTGTAAAAATTATTAATTATTTCCCAAACTTTTTATGGAGGTTCATTAAGTCATATGTATGTCCCCATAAAAATTTCAAGTCAATAACTCAATTGAATATTTTATAAAAATTCTGACATGAAGATTTCTTGTTTTTAATAGTCTCTGTTTTTGAATTTTTAGGAGGCTTTGCCGACATGATAAATTGCTGAGATTTTTACCAGATGTAACTACTGCTCTAAGGGTTCTTTGGTAATTTTTTGTGGCTCCTGACCAACTTCGATTATTTTTAATTAATTCAAACTTTACTGTTTCTAGTCAAAAGAGAGAATTAAGATATTTATTCTTGCTCCAAATCAGCACCAAAGATTTTTACTAAGCATTTTTACTGGCTTACCAGGTTGGTCATGGTCAAATGGTAATTTTTCTTATTTTTACTTTTACCTTTTTATCATTTTCCATTTAGTAATCCTATTTGTTGGACTTTTCATACAAAACATAAATTCAAGAAAATCCAATAAAACCAATAACATCAAGAAAATCCAGAAATAAATATACTTTAATCCAAAATATTCATTTCCATTTTATTGTCTACTGTTTTTCCTTTTCAGGCTGTTACACCACGCGTGCCTCCCACGATCTCGATCTGCTATTCCCAGCGTCATCTTAGAAGTAGGACTTCTTCAGATGCCCAGCCACTGCGTAAAGTACTCCGCCACGATGGTCGGCTTCCGATCGTTGAGGACAGTATGTCATTTGACCCTTGACTAACAAAGGTCCCCTGCTCTTTCCTCTGCGATACCTCCTCCTGCAAGAAGAGAGTATGAATTAGATCTGAAATACGACAAGAATGGTTGACTGCAATGTACTAAGTTTTATATCTTACGATGGTGGAGACGACTTGCGCGGTGACGGGGTTTGCTACAACCAGTTGCCCGTCTGCAGTTTTCTTTGTCCTCGCTAATACCCAGTCACGTGCCCGCTCCTCACATATGTGCGAGTAAGGCATCGCTGTCCCGGAGATCGCGACTCCTCGGCTAGTCGCGCCCGTTCTCGCTTCTTCCCTTCAGAGCCGCTCAACCGAGGTGGTGCGCGTGCGTGTTCTGCCTCTGGGTAGCAACGTTCTTCTGTCTCAGCTCCTCCGCCTCGGGCATCCTCTTGATCCTCCTAAACTCGTCCCAAACATCGGGAGCCACAAACGGATACCTCTCGAACGGTGTACGGCCTTTCAGCACATACTCACTATGCATGTAGACCCTGAAGTGCCTCAGAGCCACACCCATCCTCTTCAAGGCGTACCTCTTGGCATTGTTTTCATCCTCCTCTTCTATAATCCATTTTCCCTTAACCTCTTCCCACAGCCGGTTCTTCTGCTCGGCGCTGACCTCCTTTCTCCAATCCTTAACCATTATGGGTAGTCTCTCCCTCGCCAATTGGCCGAGGAATGAGCGGTATCGCCCCTTGTACTTCGGAGGACCCGTGCAAACCCCCATGGCACTGAAGTGGAGAACCTGTGGCGTTCTCCCTGTGGCCCCTTTGTTCGGTCCTCGGGCCTTCCTCACCTTCCACTACCCTCGACGCTTGGAACTTGGCTCGGCTCGACACATGGAAGTTAGCTCAGCCCAACAGGAGCACCGTCTACTCTGTCTGGCGATGAGCCGATGCTCTCTAATGGCGACATTTTGAGTTTTCTTATCTGACATGGTCATATATTGGACATGAGATAAAGCAATTGGTAGCTGAATATTGCAGTAGAGTAATAGATGAATGAATGATCTTCAAGAAAGGTCCGTATGTTGACCTTTACTCCGTACGTACGAACGATAACTCCTAATCTCTAGATTGGTTTGGTCCTAATCCCATTCGAGGATATGTGGTTCGGGCAAGTTCCTAAGCCGTTGTACAACTCCAGAGAAAATTTCGGCAGCATCTCCCCGCTGTTCTCCAGATACACGTCTCGACAACTGGTCAAGAGGGGTGTGTATCCGGAGAACACGAGGGATACGGTACCGAAATCTACTCTGTGAGTTGTACAACAGCTTAGGAACTTGCCCGAACCACATATCCTCGAACTGTCCAAAATACGTGGATAATTCGAGACTGCTTGCTTATAAATATGCTATTCCAAAGATATTTATAAATAAGCACTCTCGAACGGGAGACGAGGTTACACAACCTAAACTCTAGCATATCTTTGAGATGAAAAGAAAATAATATGCAATTATGTTTGAAATAACGATCTCAATTAATGAGTCAAAAGTCGCATAATAATATGACGAGTAAATAACCACTATGAGAAAATAATGAAAATTGCACCACTACATACATATAGTCAGTGCATACAAAACATGGCCAAAAGACAATTAAAATTCCGTGAGAGGATGAAATCAAGAAAGGAAACATTATAAACTCAGACCGAATGAGAAGATATCACTTATCGATTGATACTAAATAATCTCAATATGTTACTAAATTCACAAAATTTGGCTGTTGGAAGTAAGGAATCATACATTTCAAAGCTAACTTTATACTAAATAATCTCAAATGGCTTGTGTCGAGCATTATTAAAGCCTCCTGTTTTAACCAAAAGTGAGCACATGTCCAGAACATCTTTGACAGTGAAAACAAAAGGAAGCAACACTACCACAAGAGTTCACCTACTACGTAGTCGACATTGCTCATTGGTATACCAAGAAGATCAAGAACCGCTGTTTTTCTTTTCATCAGGGTTTCAAGCCTTTTTGAAAGAGAGTTTCAAGCCTTTTGACCAAGCAGAAACTGACTGACTTCAGAAAGAAAGAATCTCCAAAGAAGCTAGCTACCCAGAACCAATCATCTACACAAGCCTCTCTGTTTCCAGTTGCTACTACCTAATAGAGGCCAATTATTTCAGGGGGTTTCTACTAGTACACCATGCAAGCAACAACCTATGCCTGTTCGAACAGAGCACACCAAATCAAAGTAGAGTAGAGCAGAGGATGACAAGCCAGTCACAGCAGCAGGAGACAAAAGGAAACAAAGCATATGCAGCATTTGGCAGATGCAGTACACTAAAGCCAATCAAAGTGGTATCTGCTTGCTAATTTAACACTAGTTTCTAGCAGTACACTAAAACCGATCCATATGCAGCAATTGGTAGATGCAAATTATAGCAACATTATTTTTTCACAGAAAAATATAGCAACATTATATTCTGCAACAACACAAATGAGCGTTTGTGATCCATGCAGTGGGGGAGTCACCAGTGGAGCGAGTGGAGGAGTCACCGGTGGCCTTGGGCGCACCGGCGCACGGCGGCGTCGAGCGTGGGGTGGCGTGGACAGCGTCGGCGGCGGCAGGGAGCGTGGCGGCACCGTGACGCCGGCGTCGGCGTGGGGTGGCGTGGGCGGCGTCGGCAGCAGAGGAGCGGGGCGGCACCGGCGGCGCGGGTCGGAGGCGTGGGGGTGGCGTGGATGGTGTTGGCGACAGAGGGAGCGCGGGCGGCGCCGGCGGCGGAGGCGTGGGGGTGGTGTGGACGGAGTCGGCGGCAGAGGGAGCGCGGGCGGTGTCAGGGGGGGAGGAGCCGACGCCGATCGGGGCAGCGGCGGGGTGGATGAGGCGGCAGGAAGCTAGGGCTACAGGGCGCGTGGGCGGGGAAAAAGTAGTACACGCGAGATGTAATTGGCGATTGGGCAGTATTAATTCGGTTCGAGGGCAAATGCTATCATTTCCCACCAAAAAACCGACACAAAAAATATAGGAACATTAGTATCGGTTTTAATGCAGAAACCGACACAAAAAATAGTGAAACATTAGTATCGGTTTTTATTCCAAACCGACAGAAATGAGACATATCTCTATCGGTTTCACTCGAAAAACTGACACAATTGACACAAAGCACTATTATGTTTTCATTTCGAAAACTGAATCCATATCTCAATCGTTTTTTCTAAAACCGACACAGATGAGTCAGTAGATCATATCTCTATCGGTTCCATTTGAAAAACCAACACAAATGACAAAAATCACTATTATGTTTTTATTTACATGTCCCATATCTCAATCGGTTTTTTTCCCCAACCGACACAAATATTTAAATATCTCTATCGGTTTTAGTCCAAAAACAGACACAAATGGAACAAGCACATAATGTTTTCATTTTGAAAACTGAGTTCTTATCACAATCGGTTTGTTTCTAAAACCGACACAGATGAGTCAGTACAGCATAGCTCTATCGGTTTCACTGAAAAAACCGACACAAATGACAAAAAGCACTATTATGTTTTAATTTACAAAACTGATTACATATCTCAATCGGTTTTTTGCACAAACCGACACAAATAATACAGAGATTTTATTTCGAAAACTGAATACATATCTCAATCGGTTTTTATTCCAAACCAACATAAATGAGACATATCTCTATCGGTTTCACTCGAAAAACCGACACAAATGACACAAAGCACTATTATGTTTTCATTTCGAAAAATGAATCCATATCTCAATCGGTTTTTTTCTAAAACCGACATAGATGAGTCAGTAGATCATATCTCTATCGGTTCCATTCGAAAAACCGACACAAATGACAAAAAGCACTATTATGTTTTTATTTACAAAACCACGGGTTCCATATCCCATATCTCAATCGGTTTTTTTCCCCAACCGACACAAATATTTAACTATCTCTATCGGTTTTAGTCCAAAAAACCGACACAAATGGAACAAAGCACGTAATGTTTTCATTTCGAAAACTGAGTTCTTATCTCAATCGGTTTTTATTCCAAACCGACATAAATGAGACATATCTCTATCGGTTTCACTCGAAAAACCGACACAAATGACACAAAGCACTATTATGTTTTCATTTCGAAAACTGAATCCATATCTCAATTGGTTTTTTTCTAAAACCGACATAGATGAGTCAGTAGATCATATCTCTATCGGTTCCATTCGAAAAACCGACACAAATGACAAAAAGCACTATTATGTTTTTATTTACAAAACCGCGGGTTCCATATCCCATATCTCAATCGGTTTTTTTCCCCAACCGACACAAATATTTAACTATCTCTATCGGTTTTAGTCCAAAAACCGACACAAATGGAACAAAGCACATAATGTTTTCATTTCTAAAACTGAGTTCTTATCTCAATCGGTTTGTTTATAAAACCGACACAGATGAGTCAGTATAGCATAGCTCTATCAGTTTCACTGAAAAAACCGACACAAATGACAAAAAGCACTATTATGTTTTCATTTACAAAACTGATTACATATCTCAATCGGTTTTTTGCACAAACCGACACAAATAAGGAAATATCTCTATCGGTTTTACTCCGAAAACCGACACAAATAACACAAAGCACATAATGTTTTCATTTCGAAAACTGAGTGTGTATCTCAATCGCTTTCCTATAAGAACCGACACAAATGTTATTCACTGTACTATTTGTTTTCCAGATAAACCATGAATTCTGAACTTGTAGCTAGAAATATCTGTTCAAAGAGTGAAAAGGCCATAAGTTTTGCAAACATAATTGGAATTTTTTCAAATTTTGCAGGAACATACTTTGTGATACTACAAATATTTTCCAAAAAGGATTTTGGAAAAAAGAGTTAGCATTGAAAAAAGAAGGCCAAATTCACTTTGTAGGCATGATTTTTGATCAAAGAGAGAAAAAGTCAAATCTTTCTCAAATGAAGGACAAGTATTTCGAAAATTTCAGAAATGATTTGTTGTACAGTGCCTTATTTTTCTTGCATTAAGTAGCTACATACCACAATCCATTGACAAAAATTGTAAAAGTTTGATACGTGCAGTGCAAACACAAAACTACAGTTATGTACAATACGAACATTTCAAACACGTAGCAACTGATACAATGATGTACTCATTTTATTTACAATACAACCCTTCTTGATGATCTACATGCATGTAATTTCCTCCATGTGTGTCGCCGTCGCCACTAAGATAGGCCCCATCCGCAAACGGAGGTATTTCATCGAATTGGTCGTATTCTTCTTCATCTATGACATTTTCAACACCAACGATCCGCCGCTTGCCATAAAGGACGACGTGCAACCTCGGATTGGCCGGATCACGCACATAGAAGACTTGATTTGCTTGCTTTGCAAGTACGAATGGGTCATCTTTATAGGCGAGTCTGTTGAGATCCACAAGAGTAAAACCTCTCTTGTCGACCTTTACTCCATGTGGAAGTCCCACCCACTTACATCGGAACAATGGAATTTGGTATATTCCGTAATCGAGCTCCCAAATTTCTTCGATCACCCCGTAGTAAGAGTTCATTGCCATTGAGGATCCTCCTATCGAGTGATGTTCATCGGACAAAGCATCTATGCTTACACCACTATTTTGAACAAGACTCTTCGTGATCCCGACTTTCAAAGGTAAAAGGTGTACCCATTAATATCGCATCACCGCCATGTCCAGACATTAAATCTAGGTCCGTCACCAACCATTTGATAGTCTCACTAATAGAGACCTTCGCCTTTTGTTTGAACCATGTGAGAAATCTATCGTTGTGTTCTTGCATGATGGAAAGCTCATCCATATGTGGATTCTCTTCTCGTAATATCGACTTGTGCTGCTCGATGTACCCTGCAACTTCTGCGCTATGCTGCAAGACTGTCAGATGCGCTTTGCAATACATATCAAACCATGGCCTCCTTAGTTTTGACCTAACGGTTCCTTTGCCAGCAAGTCTGCCCTCATGGTGAGATAGAGGAACACCGATTGCTTGTCTTTTCCCGAGGTAGTCCACGCAGAACTCAATAACCTCTTCAGTACCATAACCTTCGACAATACTACCTCGTGCTTCACCAATTCCTCACGAGGATTTTAATATACCCATGTACCTCTCGAACGGATACATGTAACGAGGAATGCCGTCCACATATCTTAATCTCTCCGACGAGGTGAACAACAAGGTGGACCATGACGTCAAGAACGATGGTGGGAAATGCATCTCAAGCTGACATAGAGTCTGCACCACCTCACTTTGTAAGTTGTCTAGCACATCGGGGTCAATAACTTTGCAGGAGATCGCATTAAAGAAATAACACAGCTTCGTGATTACAAACCTGACATCCTCTGGCAGAATATTTCTTATTGCAACTGGGAGCATTTGGGTCATCAACACATGGCAGTCGTGAGACTTCATGCCTAGCAACTTCAAATCACCCATGGACACAAGCTTCGTAATGTTCGCGGAGTAGCCAGATGGAACTTTAATACCTTGGAGACATTTGCAAAGGTCTTCTTTCTCCTTCTTGGACAGGGTGTAGCATGCAGCGGGGATGTACGGACCTTTTCCATCCTCCTCTATCACTGCAAGCCTGGGTCTTATTCCCATGTAGGCCATGTCGCGACGAGCATTCACACCATCCTTGGTCTTTCCAGGTATGTTCAGCAGGATGCCAACCAAATTGTCGCAGACATTCTTCTCAACGTGCATGACATCAATACAATGCCGGACATCTAACTCCTTCCAGTACGGTAAGTCCCAAAATATTGACCTCTTCTTCCAAATGGTCCTAGAATGAATAGCTTTACGGCTCTTTCCGTATTGTACATCGATATCCTGTACACGTGAATATACTTGCCTACCACTCATAGGTCATGTGTCGATCGGACTTCCCTCTTCCCATCAAATTTGTCATCCATCTTACGGTATCGATGACTTCGAGGTAGAAACCTACGGTGACCCATATACACAGTTTTCTTGGAGTTTGGCAGCCATAGGCTCTCAGTCTCCTCTTCGCAAATAGGACACGCTTTAGCTCCTTTCGTAGTGTAGCCCGCTAAATTACCAAGGGCCGGGAAATCATTTATAGTGCAAAATACCATAGCTCGTAGGGTGAAATGCTCTTTTTTGTACGCATCCCACACCACGACCCCCTCATTCCACAATTTTACCAAATCCTCGATCAGTGGTGCAAGGTATACATCAATATCATTTCCCGGCTGTTTGGGTCCTGAGATTAGCAATGACATCATGATATACTTCCGCTTCATGCACAACCAAGGAGGGAGGTTGTAGATACACAATGAACCGCCACGTCTTTGTGACGATCGCTCATGTTACCAAATGGATTCATTCCATCTAGACTCAACCCAAATCTTATGTTCCTCATTTCGGCACCAAACTCCTCATGTTTCCAATCGATGTTTCTCCATTGAGCCGAATCAGCAGGGTGTCTCAGCTTGCCATCTTCCTTTCGAGACTCATAATGCCAATGCAACAATTTTGCCTCTCTAGGATTTGCAAACAACCGCTCCAGACGGGAATGATGGGCAAGTACCACAATACCTTGGCAGGTGCACCTTTAGTGACCTCTTCACCGTCGTTGCCCCGGCTCTTACACTTCTTGTCGTTACGCTTCTCCTTTTGTTTGTACCGAGCTACACCGCAAACTGGACAAATGTGCAGCTCCTGATGTGCGTTATGGTACAAGATGCAATCATTCGGACATGCATGTATCCTTTCTATTTCCATTCCCATGGGACACAATAGCTTCTTCGCTTCATAAATGCTTGTTGGCAACTCGCTTCTCCTCCGGCGATCCGATAGAAGAACTAGAAGTGCATTGAAACTTGTATCCGCCCAACGGTGTTTTGCCTTCGCTTCGGACAATGCAAGGACCGAACCTAACTTGGTGTATTCTCGCTTTGCAACCCGTGAACATGGGTTTGGCATCGCCTTCCATCAAGCTTTTAAACTTTTCAAACTCTCTTCCGTAATTACCTCCACATCCCGCAACATTTGCTCCAATTTCTCCTCCTCAAACATATCAAATCGCAACTCATCATCCGTTCCACCGTGTCTTCGCATATACCGGCAGGGTACTACCTGCCTCCCGTGATGGATCCAACACGTAATTCCTCACGGCCACGTCGAATCGTGGTCCTCAATTTGAGCTGAGTTGTTAAATCTTCTCAGATTGGTGCAATCAATGCAAGGACAATATATGAAGCTTACACCCCTCCTCACCATGTCCTCTTCGGCAACTTTTTTGAACTCCTTAACACCCTCCAAATTCAAAGACTCACATGACTTTTGTCATACATCCATTCCTTACGGTTCATCTGCAATTAAACTTCACATAATAAATTAAGCAAAAACTAAAGCGACAGCAAGCTACCTATTTGAAATATTGAGACATCATTTCAGTTAATATTACCTTTGCAAAATAGAGGACAATTTCCTACAAGATATATTAAATATGTACTCCCGATCGATATCTAGATTCTTCCCTGGTTTAGGGCTTCCAATTTCCTAGATAGGAGACATACATTTTTAACATGAACAATGATATTAAACAATCTAATTATATAGTGCAGTAGCTTACAAATCTTTTGACTACAACGAAACAAAACAAGGGTACCAACGATGACTCCTAATCTCTAAATAGGTTTGGTCCTAATCCCATTCGAGGATATGTTGTTCGGACAAGTTCGTAAGCCGTTGTACAACTCCGAGAAATTTCGAGAAGATCTCACGCTATTCTCCATATACACGCCTCGACAACATGTCAAGAGGGTGTGTATCCGAGAATACCAGGAGACGCTACCAAAATCTACTCGCAGCTTGTACAACACACCAGAACTTGCCCAAAGCACATATCCTCGAACTATCAAAAGAACGTGGACAATTCGAGGTCGCCGCTTATAAATATGCCATTTCGTTCGGTATAGTTATAAACAAGCATCCTCGAACGGGAGACGTAGGTTCCACAGCCTAAACTCTAACATTCATCAGGTGACAGCAATAATAATTCCATATTAATATCAAAGCACTAGAAATTAAGATAATTAAATACATGTGTGCTTGTCAAATAAATGGTGTGAAATCTAATAGGACATACACAATACTAGTGCAATCTAAACTTTCTTCGCGACATATCAAAATTACATAGTGCAAAATTAAAGGGGTTTGAAGGAATGCTCACATTTTGAAGAAAACAAGAATTATGCAAAATGAGGGAAATCTCCTCAAGTTAGGGCTTCAAATTTACCCTCTTAACACCCACCCTTGAGGATTTCAAATTTTCTCACCCAAGTATTGCTTCCAACCACGAAATATGAGCTATTTTTTCGAGTGGCGGCGAGAAATCTCCTCCGAACAATAATAGAGAAGAGTCCACTCGAGTGGTATAAATAACCTAACGAGGCACATCACTATCGGTTCTCATATAAAAAGCGATAGTGATGTGATCATGCACATCACAGTCGGTTCTTATGCGAGAAGTGATAGTGATGTGCATTATCATCACTATCGGTTTCCACAAAAAAAGTGATAGTGATGAGCACGTACACATCACTATCGGTTCTTATGTGAGAAGCGATAGTGATGAGAGCACATCACTATCACTTCTCGCATAAGAACTTTCGACGATCGGAACCGTCGACCGCAAAGAAAGAGGGGGAAGGATCGTACGGAGGGCGAGGCCCAGAGCTTCGCTCGTCCGGGAGGCACCCTCGGCGGGCGCACTAAGCAGGGGAACCTGCGCAACCAAACAGGGGACACGAGGTTTATACTGGTTCGGGACGAACATCCCTACTCCAGTTCGGGTGATGATACTGTATTGCTCTGGGCGGAGATGGCTGCGCGATGTTTACAGATGAGAAGCTAGGGGTGCTGTGTGTGAAAGAAGAGAAAAAAGTCCCCGGCGCAGAGGGCCCTGCCCCTCCCTTATATGACCGATTGTCTTGTCTGGCCTCGCCCACGCCGGGTTGGTAGGCTCTCCGACCAAAGCGGGTCGTCGCTTCTTCGGAAACAAATAACCCACTCTCTCAGAATTCGCCGATGATGACGTTACCATCCGTGGTCCCATCGCCGCTCGGGTGAGCTCGACCATCTTGCCGTACATGACTGGACGATGGGACTGAGGTTTTGACTTTGGTGGCCTTCTTACTGCTTTGGGAAGGAGCTACCTGCCTCTGGGCGGTCGCTTCAAGAGGTCGTGATCACCGGGCACATGGTAAACGGTCAACGAGGAACCCGATGCTCGATCCTCGACGGAGGCCGGGGTCGGGCTGGTCGGAGGTCGGGGAAGCCCGACCTGTGCCGAAGGTCGAGCGCTCCGCTAGGTCAGGAAAGAGCTCGGGGCGGTCGGCTAGGTCGGGAAAGAGCTCGGGGCGGTCGGCTAGGTCGGGAAAGATCTCCTTTATGGCCTTGCGGGACCCTTGGTCGGAGCCTGGCTCGGAACAGTTCGATTGGTGCTCCGAGCTGGCGGTCCGGGGACGTCTCCGCCCGAGCTAGGGAACAGTCCCCCAATTTCTAGAGAAGGGTCGCACGAGGCCCCTCTGGGCCACGGTCGTGGTGGCCGATCCCGACAACCAACCCCAAGGCTCAAGAAGCGGTTTGAGAATTCCAGGCGCTCTTGAGTCTGAGGTATTCTTAGGGAGGGATCGCCCCCCCCTTCGGCCGGGCCCGAGGTTTCTTTGGGCTCATCTTCAGGCCCAGAAAAGGCTTCCCTGGGGCACGCTTGATCCCGACATCTTGTTTTCCTGTGGGCTCGTGGCACCTAAGCCTCGCAGATAGGGACGTTCGGGGACGGATCCGGCGGATGCGTGGATCGAGGCGCCCGCACGGGTTTTGAAGGGCCTCGTGTCTCGGCTACCGCCCGCACGACTACGGGCGCGCTTTGAGGCGAAGGTGACGCCGGCAATGAGGCGTCTTTAAATGCCGGAGGGTCTTCCTCGGGTTTTGCTTCTCATTGCTCGCGCTCTTGCCTTCTTCTCCCTTGTCCTACCGTGACCACGCCTCCTAGCCTTCGCTCGCGATTCGCTTCCTCGACCTCGACTTCATGGCGGTTCGGGAGGAGCACGCCACCACGGAGCTGATGAAGGAGATGGAAACCTTGGGGCTTCGGACCTGCTTCACCGGCGACTGGTCTGGGAGAGCGTGCCGCGACCTCGGGACGACGAGATCGTGAGCACGAGCAAGACATGCTTTTCGGCTGCGAACCCCGAGAGCGATTTCTTGGTCGCGTCCTTGCGCAGTTGCAAGATCGAGCTCGTGAATCTGCTACCGAACTCCCTTCTTCTCCTTTCCATTTTCGCACATCTTTGCGAGGGGTTCTTGGGCACCCTTCCCACCCCCTCGTTTTTCTTCCGCTTTTACTCTCGCCCCGCACCGCGAAGGATCCCGCTGCCGGGTGCTTTTATTTCCGGCCATGGGCGGGCTCCTTGCTCCTTCCTTCCAAATCCCGACCCGACTCGCTCGGGCCGTGGCGAAGAAATGGTTCTATCTCAAGAAGGGCGAGGGAGCGGGCTCGCCTACAACGGCATTGCGTTTATGGAAAGCGGAGATCCGGAGCTCGAGGACTCATGATCGACCAGCGCGGTCGCTTTATCCATATCTGCGCCATGCGGGCCTCAAAGGGCGTGTAGTCGCTCACGACTTCTTGCGAAATCGGTGCTTCCTCTCCGAGGAGGTTGCACCTTTTTGAGATCATCGGGAGGTGCGACGCCACCCGGAAAGCCACGAGGTAAGTGTCGTCGACCTTAAGTACATTTGGGGTCTTGGTCGAGGTTCCCCATCTCTTGATGCTCTCTTTCGACCTTGCAAGACCGAAGGTGGCTTGATCGCCTCGAGGATGCAGGAGGTCTTCGAAGGCCGCCACCGCCGACCTCGCGGAACGCCCCTAAGAACGCCCCGGCGCAGCAATGAGGTAATGGCCTTCCGCTTGATTCCTCCTTGGGGGTTCGGACCCGACGCTTATTGTGATGAGCTCGCAGCGCACTCAGGAGCTCGGGACACGGCAAGCACCGCTACCGCCCCTGACCGAACAAAGGCAAAAGGGCGTAAGAGGCGCTCTTGACGCCCAAGCAAGTCGCCAAGAAGCCTCACGCCGAGTGGGGCGACCGGGTCGTAGTAAGTCCGAATGCCCCGAGTTCGGGAACATCCGAGCCCGAGCTCGCCTTCGCGGCCGCCTTTTGATTCTTTCACTAATTTTGCTTTTCTCGCAAAGAACAGAGGCGACTTACGCGCAAGGGCCCTAAACACGCAGTCGGAGCCACGAGCTCCGGCGTTGAGCCCCCGGGGAGGGAGTCCTCCTGCCGCCGCCGCCGAGGAACCATCACACCAGGTACGGGCTCTGTATGTTTTCCGCCGTCCCGCCTCGCCGCGGCGTTCGAACGTCCGAGGGGCACCGACCTTTCCCGTGGTTCAGGGCGAGGCCGGGGAGGATGACGACGTAGATGATTATCGCCTTGTGCCGCGACCCCGGACGCGGCGGATGTTGCTTGCCGCGTCCTCCGAGGAGGACGAAGCGGTCGGGGGGAGCGGTTGAGAGCGCCATGGCCGATGAGTTTTCACTGCCGCGCCCGTGCAGCGGCGCGCCGAGTGTGTAGCCCTCGAGAAATGGTCGGCCAATCGTGCCCGGGAGGTCCGACCAAAAAAGCGAGGTTGTCGCAGATCCGCCGCGCAGAAGTATCCCGCTTCTTGACTTTGTGGTAGTAGGGTCGACCGAGCACCCTTGATGGTTTGTTGCGCGCATCCATCGTCCGCGGGTCGCAATCCATCGTCCGACCGCGCGGCCGACTGACCCTGACCGCGCCCGATCGAGGGTGGTAACGCCGCATTCTGCCGAGGTGTCCTCGACAGAGTCGGGTCGCCAAGGAGCGGAGACGACTTTCGAGCGAGCACCGAGCCGGGCTACTTTTCGCGATCGAGGGCGCCGAGGAATCTCCGAGATGCTCGCCGCCCGAAGGTCCGCGGCCGCTGTTCTGCCAAGCGGACCCCGGCCTTCGGGGCCGATATCACGCGGCGGCGAGGCCACGGGGCATGACAATGACGAACCGCCTCGGGTCCCGACGGCGCCCGTTGACTGGCTTTCTTTGAGGCCCGATTAGTGGATGGGCACGGTCGCGACGACCTCTCCTTCTTTTCTCCCTTCTCCTCGTGGTCGTAGTAAGCTTTCCTTGCCCTTGTAGGGCTTACTACCGTTGGTCGGGGTACAACGCCGCGTGCCACCATGTGCTCGCCTTCCGGTCCCTGCGTCGCGCCTCGAAACCAATCGTGAGGACGCCACGAGCTCAAAGCCAGCGTGCTACGGGCTGGAGGAAGCCTTGCGCTGAAGGAGGCCCAGCCCTCGAACTTGCTCGAGCCGCCGAGGTCGAGCGGAGCGTGGGGCCCGGAGGTTGAGCGGAGTTAAACACCGCGAAGAACCTTCATGCCATAGCGCTCTCCAAGGCCATCAAGGAGGAAACCAAGGGCGCGGTGGTGGAGATCCAGCGCCTGAGCTCGAGGTCTCCAACCTTCGATCAAGATGGAGGTCGCACAACAAGGGGGCGCCTCCGAGCTCGGGGCCAAGGCAATGAGCTCGAGAAGGCAGCCATGGGTTTGGAGGCGAGGGCCACCGGAGCGGAAGCCAAGCGCAATGAGGCGAGGCCGTGGCCGCCTTGAGGAGAAGTTGGCGCAGGTGGCTCGGGCGGGGCAGGACGCCTTGGCTCAGCTCCGGAGTGACCGCGATAGGGTCGATAAGGCCAAAGCCGAGGTCATCGCGTTGCGGCGGAGGGTTTTCGACCTTGAGCAGGAAAAACTCGCCCGAGACATGTCTCTGTAAATTAGTGTTAGTGGACGGGTCGGGAGGCGAAGGAGTCCCCCTCCCTTTAGTAAAGACAAAATGACTTTTTGCTATTACTATTTGATTGGGAGACTTAGCTCGTTTGTTGGTTCGTGATGCGATTGTACACTTTGCGTGGCTCGCTTTGTGGGAGGATCCGATCAATAACGGATATGTGAGGCGTCGCGAGCATGCTCCTGCAGTTTCGTGGGGAGACCCGCCGCTTCGCCGAATCGCTTATCTCAGCCGACCGAGCTAATCGATGCTCGAGGTCGCTTTAACCGAGGCCTCGCCCAAATCACTCGCTCGGGCACGACTTGATTGACCTATCCGATAATTTGTCCATGGGGAATTAGTCGGCTTGTTGCGCAGAGCGACTTATTGCGATCAAATCATCCCCGTAGTAATCTTAGGGTCGCGACCGGTTCGGGAATGTCATCGGGCTGGGCGCCTTGAGGACGCTTCACCGGCGGTAACACAGGGAATAGCCGCTTACCCGATAGGATCGCTTTACCGCGCCTCCGAGCCCGAATGCATCGCTCGGATGCCGGCATCCCCGAGGTGAACCCAGAGAACGTGGCCCCAACCGAGGCCTCGCCGGCAAGACTCGTGTTTGGGCACAACTCGACCGGTCGGCCGGGATAGCTCAGCCGACCGCATTTTAGGCCTTGGGTCCGACTCGCGAGCTCGAGAATGCATCGAGCCGGCAAGGCCCCTCGCAGGGCGGTTTAGAGATTCGAACTCGCCACCCGCCCCGGGAAAGGTCGGCTTAGAACGACAGAGTCATCCCCGGTGGTGAATCCCAAACTGCGACCTCCGAGCCCGGGAAAAGTCATCACGCTCGAGGCGCCCTCTGAGAACGTTCAATGGTTGGCAAGACGGGATGGCCGCTTATTTCGATAACGATCGCCTTACCGCGGCCCCCGATCCTAGGAATGCCCAGGCCCGGGTTGTTCATCCCCGAGGCGAACCTAGAGAACGTGACCCCAGGCGCTGCAAAAAAGAACACGTATGGACGCCCCGGGGCCGAGCCCACCGCGTGGCCTTATGGTTGCCCTTATAGCCACACCGCGGGGTCACGCCACCTGAGGCGTTCTAAAAAGAAATTACTTTGGTTAAAAAAAAGGGACGGACGAGACGCTGCGTCCGAGGGCTTTTAAGATGGCACGACCTTTGGCCGAAGGAATCTGCAACTTAGGGTCGTGGCGGAACATCAACCCTTCTACAAATCGAAAGAGATCAGCACTGAGATCGAAGGAAAACTTTATTATGGCCACGAACCTGGGCCGGACCAGGGGATGGCAACACAAAAACCTTGAGCACGCCCCGAGGCGCGAGTGCTCAGAACACAGGAACGAACATAACAACAAAGAAAGAGGCACCTTAACTTAATGATGGGTGAAAGAGGAGCGCTAGGCGTAGAACTTCCGTGAGCTGGCCTCGCTCCACGAGCTCACGAGCTCCACGCCATCGGGACCGCCAGACGGTAAGCTCCCGCGCGGCTTGCTGAGATGACTCTGAAGGGGCCCTCCCACAGCGGGGACAGCTTGTTGGTGTGGGAGCGGGCATGCAGCGTTCAAGCCCGTGTGGTCGACACACATTCGCCACTTCCCACCCTTCTTTTGTACGATCACAGGGTTGGCCAGCCATTCGGAGTAGTTGACCTCGCGAATGAAGCCGACCTTAAGGAGCTTGTCGAGGTGCTCCCTGATTATCGCCGCCTTCTCAGAAGAGAAGCGCCGGAGCTTCTGGCGCACGGGTCTGCAGCCAGGCTTTGTTTGCAGTTTGTGCTCAATCACCTCCCGTGGGACCCCGGGCATGTCCGCCGGTTCCCATGCGAAAATGCTTTTGTTATCTCGGAGGAAGGTGACGAGCTCGTCTTCCTATTTGGGATCGAGCTAGGCAGAAATGCAGATGCGTTTGCCCGAGTTCCCCTCCTCAAGCTGCATGGCCTTGGTCGGGCCGTTTGGCTGGATAGCCGTCTTCCGACGGGCGTCCTTCCGGGTGATCTCGGGGCCGATCGGGGCGATATGCCGCCAGCGTCGTGGCCTTTTCTCGCAGCCCGTCGCGCTGCCTTAAGGTCACCGCGGACCGTTATGACGCCATCTGCCACAGGAGCTTCATACACCGGTGCCCGTGAGTGATTCGCACCATGAACTTGACCAGGCGGGCGCCCGAGGATGGCGCTATAGGGAGATCGCCGTCCATAACTTCAAAGGTGATCACTCGGTCATGAAATTTACTGAGTCGCCGAAGGTGACGGGAGGACCACTTGCCCTGTGGGGTGGTCGAGCTCCCAAGACGATCGTCAAGAAGGATCACTATGTTCTTGATTTTCGACCGGGTATTTGCATCCGATCCAAGGCGCCGCTAGGAGCGAGTTGAGGAACCGCCCCGTCGACCATGACCCGACCAACGATGGCGTTGCTTATGGTCGGGCGGCGACGAGCAGTTTTGAAGTCTCGGGACATCCCGGGGGGCGTCTCCCCAGAAAAGGTGATGGGGACGACGTCCCATCTGCGAGGTTGGTCGGGCTTCCGGCGATGGCTTGATAGACGACGCGCGTCGCCTTTCACCAGCGCCGAGATCGGTATGCGGAGGAACCACCGAAGATCACGTCCACACGGTGGTCGCCCTGTTGGAATTCTAGGTTAGGGCCCGCTTGAGCCTGACCGGCGTCGACTCCTCCTGGCCATTCATCGCCTTTTTGTAGCGTGGGCATTCCCCAGTCCCCCTATAAAGGCGCCCAGCGAAACGACCATGTCCTGCACCCGCAGTCATGGCCGTGGACCTGTGGAATGTGCAAAACTTGTTGGCGCCGGCGGGCCGTTCGCGTTGCCCCAAGCTTCGGATGTTCGCGTGGAGGGGTCCCCGACCTTGCCCTGTTAGGCCGGGCGCGCGCTGTTGCGGCCGCGACGGTTCTCACGAGGCTGGGGCCCATTGCCGGGGTGGCGTGCTCCGCCTTCACGCTTGTCGCTGACCGTGGCGACTAAGCGGGCTGGCGCCGACGCCGCGGTCATTTCTCGCCTTTGTCGCGCGGGCCCGGTCTCCTTCCTTAGCGCCGATGGCCTCGTTTACGCGGCGAGGCCGAGCTTGCCCGGTCATAGTCATGCTTCCAATGACAAGATCATCCGCGCCCATGTACCGCCTACCATGCGAATAGTTTGTCGACGGTGAGTCTTGTGGCAATCTCGAGGTCCTCCGTAAGGCGCCCGCTCGGACGCCAAACTTGAAAGCCTTGATGACAGTTTCATCGTAAACATTGGGGATCGAACCGCGCGCACGAAGTCCCGCAGATGTTCCCCCTTCCCTCGGATAACACGGTCCGTGTCCCTCTCCTACCTGTGCCGCTCAGAGCAACTCGAAGTTGGAGTGAGAGCGCTCTCACCGGCACCACGATCGGAAGGTGCCGGACGCTGGTTGAGGAGCCAGTGCGCGGCGCCGTCGTAACGGTCGCGGAGATAGTTGGCCATCACGGCCTCGTCCCCTCCGGCCGCCAGGATGGCGGTGGAGTAGATGGAGAGGAATTCCGCGGGATTCTTGGTCCCGTCGAACCGCTCCATCATCGCCAGCCTAAACCGGGCCGCCAACGACCCGACGGAGATCGCTCGAGTACGCCGGGCAGCCGTAGGTCGGAAGGTTACTGCCACCGCCGCCAAGCGCCGAGTCGCCACCACCGACAGGAGAACTCAAGCCAACGGCGCACCCCGCGTCGACCATGATGGTTGACGGGACCGTCGTTGCGGTGGTGTCGCAAGCGGTTGCGGATCTTCTGTCGCCCGAGTCGGACGTCTGGGGAGGGACTTCCGGAAGTACCGCTGTCCGAGCGAGCATCATTATTACGCTTGGCGGGCGACGGCGAAGTTTCACGCTACGCCCCTTCCCGTCGGGAGGCGGTGAAGATGGCGTTAGCGCGAGCCCGAGGGATCCTACCGGTGAAGCGGCCGGCGATCATGCGACAGGGGGCCGTTGGCCGTCACGGGGTGAGACTCAGAGCCCAGAGAGCTAGCTTGCCACCGGGGTGTGACGCCGTCGGTCGCCTTGTTGAGCTCTACGGCCAGGGACCGTCGGAAGAGGGCCGAGCCGCCCGAGCGGGTCGACCATGACCGGCGATGGTTCGCAGCGTTCTTGGGCGGTTCGTTCGAACGGGAGGGCTGAACCGCCGGATTGGGAGCCGGTCGTACCACGCCTCACGCCAATGGCGGCGATGGCTCGTCGATGGCGCACTGGCGAGCCGATGCGCCCCGAGGGTTTCGCCACCGCTCGTCGCCTAGGGGTTGCCTCACGTCCGCCGGCCGTGAAGGCATGGCGTTCACGCCGCGCAAGGAGGGCGAGCATGGATGTGGAGCCTTGGCACTCGGGGACAGCGTCCAAACCCAAGCTTGCCGTTCGTGACATGCTGGTGGTGGAGCTGGAGGTGTTGAGCTGGCCAAGGTGACGAACTTTGGACGAACGAAACTTCGGGCCCCACGGTGGGCGCCAGCTGTCGACGATCGGGACCGTCGACCGCAAAGAAAGAGGGCGAAGGATCGTACGGAGGGCGAGGCCCAGAGCTTCGCTGTCGGGTGGCACTACTCGGCGGGCGCTACTGCAAGGGGGAACTCGCGCAACCAAACAGGGACACGAGGTTTATCTCGTTCGGGACGAACGTCCCTACTCCAGTTTGGGTGATGATACTGTATTGCTCTGGGTGCAGATGACTGCGCGATGTTTACAGATGAGAAGCTAGGGGTGCTGTGTGCGAAAGAAGAGAAAAAGTCCCCGCGAGAGGGCCTCCCCTCCCTTATATGACCGAAAGGCGCAAAGTTACATTGGGAATTGGGAGCCGAGAGGATAAAAGGGGGGCGTGTCAGAAGGCCTTCGTTTTGGTGACTGGTCTTGTGTGGCCTCGCCCACGCCGGGTTGGTAGGCTCTCCGAGCAAAGCGAGTCGTCGCTTCTTCGGGAAACAGCGAACCCACTCTCTCAGATGATGACGTTGCCATCCGTGGTCCCATCATTGCTGGGTGGTGACTCCCATGCCGTACATGACCGACGATGGGACCGAGGTTTTGACTTTGGTGGCCTTCTTCTCGCTTTGGAAGGAGCTACCGCCTCTAGGCGGTCGCTTCAGCGCCGTGATCACCGCACGTGGTAAACGGTCGTGAGGAACCCGATGCTCGATCCTCGACGGAGGCCGGGGTCGGGCTGGTCGGAGGTCGGGGAAGCCCGACCTGTGCCGAAGGTCGAGCGCTCCGCTAGGTCGGGAAAGAGCTCGGGGCGGTCGGCTAGGTCGGGAAAGAGCTCCTTTATGGCCTTGCGGGACCCTTGGTGAGCCCTGGCTCGAAGCGATTCGATTGGTGCTCAGAGTGGCGGTCGGGGCGTCTCCCCGAGCTAGAAACGATCCCGATTTCTAGAGAAGGGCTGCACGAGGGCCCCCCGGGGGGGCACGTGTCGTGGTGGCCGATCCCCGACAAGAACCGATTGTGATGTTCCAAGTGCTACATCACAATCACTTCTAACCTGAGAACCGATAGTGATTATTATTAATGCCTCTCCTAAGTCATCTATCACAATCATTTTTTCCTAAAAACTTAAGAACCGACACAGATGAAACGATAGTGATGTAACATTCTATAGTAGTGTAGTCGTTCACCCACGATCAATCAACAGCACGCCAAAGAAATCACATGAACATGAACAGGAAGCACACAAAGTAGGGGGCAAAGCTCTCTCGGTTTTATTAGATTGATCTCTTGTATAAGGGAGTGCCTAATATATAGTAGAAGATAGCAAGAGATAGATTCGGATTCGCCCACACATAAGAGATAGAATCCAACCAAATACGGTTAAGAGTATCTTATCTCATAACAGTTAATACCCTGTATGGGGGTTGCAGCAACCAACTTTGAGAATGGATGTGTCCGCCAATTTGGATACTAAATAGTTAGTTTTACTGTGGACCAAGAACTTGTTCAAAATTATTCCTGTTAGGTTGAAACTGGATCATGCTTGTTTGTGTACGGTATACCGCATTTGGACTGTAGCATTAATTTGCTGCTTACGGCAGTTGGATTCGATAGATCACGTGTACCTCACAAAACCTTTAGCTAATTCTTTACATAAATCAATGAAGCACTTAAATTTGGTGAAGACTAATTGCTGTCCACTTGTAAAAAAATCTGAAGTGTTATTCGTATGTCTTACAGCCTTTTTTCATATGAGTGATGCTCTGTCTCTCTGATCTCTAATGACAAAAATGAGATATCTTGTTTTGTCAGTAAAAACTATTGCTTATTTATTTCACGCTCATGCCTGCCCGTTCCATTCAAACTTTTTTTTGTCAGGGCATCCATGAGTGGCGAGTTTCATGCACGTACAAACATTAGGCTTGAACGAGTGATCACAGTACAAATATTAGAGAAATTCTACAGTGTATTATACTGATAATATATAGTGGATAGTAGAAATAAGATATAGACATTGATTTGTTAAAAGTATTCTTATTAATATTAGAAGTATAAATAAATACTAGTTAATATGATATATTGAATTAAAAGGAACAAACGTTTATATTAAATTTAGTATACTGTGAAAGAGATCAAATATTAAAAACGTCTTCGTAGCACGACAGCTACTCACCCTATAACTATACCCTCGGTTCTTTTGTCTCCACGAGTTCTGCAAACTGCACAAGATATACAACAAGTTACAGAGGTATGGTGATGGGAAAAGAACACACAAGAACAAACAAACCTTAGCCCGCCCACATGAGGAGTCACAGTATTCACAGGAAGAAGGATGCACTCCTGCATAATTTTTTTTAAAATAATTTATTTTCTAAATAATTTTACAAAAATAATGCACAAAAAATTACAAAAATATACTTCTGTCGCTTCTATCGCCAAATAAAATGGTGATTAATCTTGTGTCGTCATTTGAAATGACGATAGAAGCTCTATCGCCAATTTATTTGGCGATAGATCTTATGTCGCCAATTAAATTGATGAAAGAGCTTCTATCGCCAATTGAAATAGCGACAATGGATGTTTTTGTAATTTTTTCGACATATCATTTTTGTAAAATTATTTTAAAAAATGTATTGTTTTATAAAAATTCCCACCACTTCACCTTAGCTCTGTGTTTGATGCTAGTACAAATATTGGAAATATGTCTTATAGGCAATCATAGAAATGATTATATTTTCTTATGTTCATATTTATTTTATTGTTCCTTGAATAATGCCATTATTATTTATTAGCAAGTATGTGGCTTGTTTGTGAAACTCTATATATGATTTTGTGATGATTATTCTAAAGTGATCCCTACTCGATAAACATATGAGGACACCTATGAATAGACTAGCATATGCATTGGTTGATGACCATGTTTCACAGATCATGGATATGGAGATATCAAAACAACAATATGGACACATGTTAGAGAACATAGAGTCAGATTGACCTACCTTGAGACACCGCGAGAACGTTGTAATCTTGTCATCAGTTGGTCTCATATACAATGTCTATGCTATATCCTTAGACTTGAGGTTGACGCATATACTCGAGATGTATAATGATTTACTTAGGGGTTACCAAACTCTATTCCATAACTGATTAGTTATAAAGGTGGCTTTCGGATTGGTTGTGAATCATGCTGCGAGGCATGGTCGATCAAGATGGGATTTTCCCTTCTATACAATGTGAGAGATATCTTTAAGCCTCTCAATTGATAGTAAGTCAACAACATCGTGATGTCTACATCAACAACTTGAAGAAGATGGTGGTAGCAAAGCACCACAACCTCTCCGACTTCATAAAAGCCTTGGAATAATGACATGAGCAAATGGTGCAAAGGTTAAAAGAAACTCGTCGCCGAATAGCCTACTTTGAAAGATAGAACTATATAAATTACATACTATTTTAGCTATATGGTAAACCTTTGGTGTAGAAATACATATGGTTAGGCTAGTAGAAGAAAAACATTAAATACCCCTTCCACGTACTAAGTTGAATATATAGCTTTACTGTGCTATTGAAATTTTGTTGCACATCTTTGGCATTGCCTTCTGGGTTACACTCGTAAATGCTAAACCATTAGGTTGAAATTTACCATGTGCCAATGTTGGGACCCAAATGTGCAAATCCGGACCCTCTGTGTATAGTGCACTAGTCCAGGATCACGCTAGTGCACATAGACTCAACATAGATGTATATCATAATCATACACAGAAAATACATAATAAAAGACATCATATATTAATTACTTCTTGAATGACCTTATGGCCAACTTACATGACTATGCCTCGCAAAGCTGAATAACAAATTAAACTGCAGCGGAATGAAAACGTAGACAACCCCTCAGTATACTACATGCAACTGACAAGACTTGCGATGTGAGACCCCGTTTTAGCAAACAGGAACCTCCATGTGATTACTGTACTAGTCCCATGATCAGTGGCTAGCACTCACATATTTACAACATTCATATCACATCCACAAGATATTAAACTGATAAGCATATATTACAGGCCGAAATAATTATACAGAGTTAAATTTTTGCAACAGCGGAAAATAGGGAATTTAAAACTCCAAAAGCCACGTGGTTTGCCCGCTAACCCTCAGGCAACTGACTTGGCAAACCTAGGGAAAATCATCATCGAATATTCCGTGCCCTGCGTGATAGTACGAGTCGTCTGGCACTTCGCAGGCTTCGTCCTCTGAGACAGCAGATGCAAGATTGAGTACATTGGTACTTAGCAAGACTTATAGTATTTAACAAATGCAATTAAGTAGTTATGCAGGCTAATCAAGGCAGGTTAATGTTTATTTTGCAGTTGCATAAACATTTAAAGATATGACATAATAGAATGAAACAACGCATTTTCAAATAGGCAATTGAAATATAAAGTGTTAAGCAATTATTCAAGTCCTTCAACCCAGTCTACCCGACTGCAAGGATCCCCGGTGTTTGTCCTTTGACACGAAAAACTTGTTGCAAAATGGTTCCCTTTTCAAACCCATTTTTCCAGAAAATACCAAACATTCTAACATTGGAATGACTTCACCAAGCGTCCATAACCGTGGACACGGCTAATCGATTAGATTTACACTCTGTAGAGGTGTACAACTTTACCCACAAGGAATGATCAACCTCTTTTGCCAGGCCAATTTACACACTTCCTTTGGTGTGTCGGCAAGGAGATCATACAGAGCCGTTACATTATCTAGATGTGGCTTTGAACCAGCCCGGGACATTTGACCCTCGCCATGAAAACAGAAACACTCACCCAAGCCGTAGATCCATTTTCATCACACCCAACACCACATTTCTGTTCATGGCAAGGCGTACACCGTTGCATTGGTATGTAAAAACCCCTACAGGCAGACCAAACCGGAATGACTGTGCAAATCTCCTGCCTTCCTTAGATGCAAAGCCACACCTAAACAACTTAATAGGCTAAGACCCGCCCATACAAGCCCTCGTGGTTGTACGAAATTCTTGGATCTATAGCGTCCCATTGCTCGGTCCTTAATTTGACACGGGCGATACTCCACCCTATCTACGTACAACTCCCTTTGCACCACCGACTATTGCCAATAATCGCCCACATCAAACCATAGTTTTATTTTTGGGTTTTAAGCCAAAGTACCAGCAACATTTTCCCAAATGAGAATCATACATTCGTTGAAAAGATTGAAACACAATCAACAGGTTAAGCAGATATTTTATGCTAGCGGTTATACCCAAAATGACATTAAGCATGTCTAGTTTCCAACTAAGGTTTACAAGGTTCACATGTCCATACAAATTGAGGCAAACCATAATTTACAGGACTAATTACAATTCTAACCCAAATTAGCATTTTTAGGGAGAACTATCCGGATGCATCGTACATAAGCAAAAACAACATAAGGTAGGTAAATTATTAGGCTCGACATGTTCAAGGGGGTGCTTGCCTTGCAACTCGCTGTCTAACTCCGGATCTAGATCAGCGACGGCGGCGTCTTCCTCTTCGAGGACGTCGGACTCTACACGACAATCAAGCGGAAATATAGTAAAAATCTAAATTCAGAAAGGGCGAAAAGAAGACAGACAGTAAGTCAAATAAGAATTTACTACAGAAAACAGGGGTATCTTTTGAGGGTTGAATTATAAACTTTTAAGATTTCACAAGGCGAATAATTATGCATCCAAAGCGTTAACATTTTCTGAAATGAACAACAAGGGTTTTCTTATAGATCACTCATTCTGAATTTTCGAGTTCAAGAGGCTAAAATTGTGAATTCTAATATTTATAACTTCGAATTATAGATGCTAAAATTATTTGAATTAATAAAATTTAAAACATAAGACAAGGGGTTGGTTGCACTGAATCTTATTAAGCTAGGTTACTAGGTTTGTTCATGGTTGGCAACCATTTAATCTATATATCAATTATTTAACTTCCTATGCACATATATATGCATATATATGTGTGAGTGCATTTGGCACAATAATTACTACATAACTTAAAGTTAACTCAAACTGAATTTACTACTTAATCAAATTTAACCATGCTACTACCATCCTATTATTCATGAATTAAATTCTTGTTTCTTTTATATTCCCTTAATACTATTATACCTATTTGAATTCTTAGTGTATTGAAAACAAGACTTAAATGAAATTAATTTAAACATTCATGGGAATTAAATATTTTTACATATTCGGGTTCCTGGAAACATAAGGATTCCAGAAAAATTAGTTCCATTAACTACCAAGCTTATTTGCAGAATTTTTGTATACAACTTATCTTTAGCCCCTTTACTCAAATTTGAATTTCAAAATTATCCAGTGATGTTTTTCAAAATGTTTTTACATATTCTGAAAGATCTTGATTTTACAAGAATATAGAAATTTGTTTCACTAATTTTGGAGTGATGATTCAAAACTTATGAACATTTGAAGTGACCCGGTTTCTAAAAATCAGCTAAAATTCCAAAATACGTTTTCGCCTCAGAGAAAATGCCTTCTGGTTTTTGTAGTGCGAGTTTTGAACTCGGCTCGGTCGACAAACAGTCGACCCTTTGTCGATGATCGGGCGGCGCATGCAAGGCTGCACTGAGAGGCGACGGTGAGTCCCGATTGTCGTCGATCGGTGAGTCAAAAGACCGCGTCGTGACAACTGACCCACCGCCGCTGACTTCGAGCAGGAGCTTGGTCTCCGACTCGCCGCCGGCGAACTAGCCCCTCCGCGGTGGAATGGCCAGCACCACGAGGACCAGGGCGTCGGTGCGCACCTGAGGGTGGTACCCATTCCACCGGAGAGGACCGGGAAGTAGGTCGCCACCGTGGAGGGGCGACGGCCGCCATGGCTGCGCGAGCTAAAGCTCACCGCCGGCCACGATTTCGCTGGGAAAGCAAGGCATGAGCATCAGAGGTCTATGGGCGAACTGCTTCACCTGAGAGAGAAAGCGGAGAAAGGCCGCAGGTGGCTGACCACACGTGCCGGAGCTGAGGAAGAAACGCGGCGGAATGGTTGAACTGCGGGTAAAACAAGGGCAAAATAAAGCTTGATCGGTACTCTATGAGATGTGGCGAGACTCAGGGACAAGGAAATTTCAAGAGAATTGCCTAAATGGCTTGCTCCATTGATTTCCCCCTTTTCTGGCCGCAGCGGAAGAACTGCGAAGAAAAGGAAAACTGGGTGATTGCTGGATTCAGGCGAGGACCAAAGGAGTGAAGACCTAAAGCGACGCATGCGGGGTATTTATAACCAAGGAAATCAATCTCACAGGGTTTGAATCGCGGAAGAAAAGGCGGCGGCTCGGTTCTGTGCGGAGGCGAGCTGGCGCAAGATTTTTTCAGCGCGAGACAGCGGGGTATGGGTGAGGCGTGGAGTGGGCAGGATGAGGACGAGCTGTGGCGACACACGGGCGCGGGCTCGGCGGGTTTTGCGCTGAGACGCGGAGAGAAGCCGGCGAAGGCTTGAGAGGGATCAAGCTCTCCTCGGGCGAGAGAGGAAAAGGGGCGAGGGCAGCGAGAAAGGGACTGACGGGTGGGTCCAGCCCCACCGGGCAGCGAGAGAAAAACCCCGGCTCGGCTGCGGTCGCCGAGTGGCTCTGATGCTCTGGGCCGCTTGTCGTAAAGCAGACTTTAGCAAAGGAGATAGACTCCGTTTGGACAGCGTCATGTGGGCATTAAAACGGCTAACAACTCATGGTAGAATTGTCTGAAACTTTTTGACCTTCATCCTCGGGGAGTTCTTATCCTCTAGTTAAAGTTTCAGACTAAAATACCTGACAAAGAATTAATTAAAATTCTGACACTGTGTACTGCACAGGATTTGTATTTCGGTAATTCATTTATTCAAGGGTTTGATTCATATCAATTATTTTCCAAAATTTTTATAAGAGTTCATTTTGACTTATAGATATCTCCATAAAAATTTCAAGTCAAAATCCCAAGTGAATATTTTATAAATATTCTGACATGAAGATTTCTTGTTTTTAATGGTCTCTGTTTTTGAATTGTTAACTGACTTTTCAAACATGATAAATTCCTGAGATTTTTATCAGATGTGAATAATGCACTGAGGGTTCTATGGTAATTTTTTTGGATCCTGATAAGTTTCGATTATTTTTAATTAAGTCTGACTTTACTGTTTTTAGTCAAAAAGAGGTGACTAAGATATTCTATTTACCCTATTTCAGCACCAAAGATTTTTACTAGATACTTTTACTGGTTTAACAGCATGATTATGGTCAAATGGTAATTTTTCTTATTTTTAATTTTACCTCTCTACCTTCTTACCATTTTCTATTTGATAATTCTATTTGTTGGACTTTTCATACAAAGCACAAATCCAAGAAAAATCCAATAAAACCAATAGTACCAAGAAAACTCAGAAATAATTACATTCAAATCCAAAAATATTCATTGATATTTTGTTATATATATTGTTTGTCATTTTCGGGATGTTACATGCGCCCTAAACATTCGTCTCCTCCTAGTATTCCTTCTCTAGCATGGATGTAGACTCCTCAGCTAAAGAGGTTGTTGTGGGCAAGGGTGAGTACTTAAAGCACTCAACAAGTTGTACACAGAATGCAATTCTAACATAACTATATGCAAGGCTTATTTCAAAGGATTGGCTATCATGGCTATTTTGCAACAAAGCAGCATTTATGAACAAATACAATAAATAGATTGTAATAACAGTAAAACAAATAATAGTAGTAGATATATTCAGTATTTTCCAAGTAAACCAAGTTTTCTAATCCTTAATCAAGTTTCAACCATTCCATATGGCAATCCTGCCATCCCAACCCAAGTTTTCATTTTATTAATCTAACCCTTAACTGTAATTCCTGAGCATTACTTAATACCACAAGCACGGCTATCCGAATAGTTTTACACTCTGCAAAGGTTATGCACTTTATCCACATGACATGATCGTCTCTTGGTGCCTTCCGGATTAACACACTTCTTTTGGTGTGTCAGTGGAGAGACCATGACAAAGCCTTTACAATGTTTTGGCTTAACCCAGTACTACCCGCTAAGGTTTCAACACTGGTGGGTCCGAAAACCACAACCAGGGCCCCCTCTTGCGCCATGTGAGTTTCTCCATAACTCGGGAACTCACACCGCCATTGATAGTACCAAGCTAAGACATTACAAATTATTCAGCTAGGCTGTCCCATACCAAACATGTGATTGCATGATTGACTCAGGTCAAAGGCTTGCAAGGTTAAGTCTTTAAGATGATTGAAGCAAGACTTCCACATACCCTCTGCCAATCGGACCCACCTTGGCATACTCACCCCTTGTCACTTGCCCTAATCTAAATGATTACCACCCAAGTTGATTACCAAGCACCACGTGCCATCAACAATTCAACATCGTTGCGTGACATGACTCGCCACTACAACTCAATCTCATTGTATGATCTCACATGACACACAAGTTCATATCATTGTTCCATATTCCATTAGTCAAGATTAAACATTGATGATTCAAGTATATGTGATGACGTGGCATGGCTAAGCAGCTAACACGGTCTAACCATCCCATGTTGATTTTAGTATCAACCAACTATAGTGAACCAATCTAGGGTGACAACAGATTATGGCATACAAATGACAAGGTAGGGTATAGATCAAATTGGTAGATTAGCTAAGTCCCAATTTAATTTGAAACAATTGTATATGTGAAATAACATGCAATAGAGTTAAACAATATAGCGATTTTGTAAACATGGGTTCAACATGATCAAAGCACAACTTACCTTTTAAAAGCACTTATTCTTGCTCTGGACCTTAGTCTTGAGTCGACGAATCTTCCTCGGATGCTTCACACAATTCAACGTCTACGCGAAACAATAGAGAACAACAAATAAACACCAAAATAGAGAGTAAATAATCTCTAAAAATAAAATAAAATTCATCATTAAATAGATCTCAATTTTACAAATTTTTAGAAATTTGAATCACCTCAATCGGAGCTCGTATGAGGGAGAACGGGCTCTCGGAAGATTAAAAAATCCAAAAATCAGAAAATTGGAAATCAAATAAATAAATCGGATTATTTTTATAAAGGAAATTCGCATTATTGTGTCATGCTGACGTCAGTCCTGACCCGAGCCAATCGGATGGCGACACGTGGTGTGGCGCATGCACCCGCTCCACGGGACCTCCTTTGGTCCATCGTGAACCCGGCTTATGACGCATCGGCACCCGCACCGCCACGCGGCACAACCCGTTTGGTTCAACAGGCGGCACGATCTGAACCCTCCATTTTGATCTAACGGCCCACAGCACTTCCTCACGAACGGCGCACACGGTGCCACCCCGATCTGACGCGCGGTGACCATCTAATGGTCCACGAACATCTGACGGCCAATGAAATCAACAGCACATGCAATGTGGCAGGATCTCACCCCTCCGCTACGGATCAAACGGTTGAAAGCTTCCACTAGCGTTGATGGCGGCACGGTAGTGAGACTTCACCACGGTTGAGGAAGAAGATCCTACCGGTGGCATATCGGCGTCGATCCGATGACAAGGAGTGGCAGATTCGAGACGACACGATGCGAAGACCTCGAATCTGGAACAAGCATCGCGGAAGAAGGCTTGACAGCGACGTTCTCGGCAATGAACTGCAACAGCTTCCCGGCCAACTCCGACGAACTCGCAAACTTCAACGGCGGCACGATTGGCGACAGTTCTAGAGGGAAACGATGCGCGAGCTCACGACGAACCTCGGGGTACCAGCCTCCCTTTTTATAGCCGTAGCGAACGTGCAAAAACGGAAAACCTAGATCTATACTGCAGCGAAATCCTATTCTGGCACAGCGGCGTGCTTCGAATCCGGTGCAGAGGCGACAACAGACAAACATCCGATCGACGATCAATGGTCACGATCTTGTTGACGAGATCTAATCCGATCCGCACGCGAAGACCTTCCAACGACGCAGATCCGGCGGAGTCCCGAACCGGTACGCCTTGATCACCACCATCCGATCCGAATCCAACGGTGGCCAACTCTAAACTCAATAGAAAACCTCATCATCAACTCCTAGCCGTTCGATTATGATCCTACGGCCAGAGGTTTGGCTCCGAGCGGCTGGGCCGCACAGCGACCACCACGCGCGCACAGTGTTGGGCTCTGGCCCAGCACTGTTCTTCGATTTTCCCGCATTTTTCTTTTAAATAATTACTAAAATAGATTTAATTAGTTTTAGGCAATGAGAATATCAGAAAAAATCCAAGCAAATTCCCATAAATACTTTGAGATATTTTGAACTCAAATAAAATATTTTTAGCCAAACTTTATATTAACTTTATCTATATTTAATTAATTTTCACAAAAGGACCAATATACTTAATTTAAAATAAATTCAAATAAAACCCAGATAAATCCACTAAATTCAGAAAATCACGGAATGCTCAAATAATAATAAAATAAGATTATAAGTAAATTTTTGGGATGTTACAGCCAACCCTACTTAATAAGAAAATTTAATTAAGATAATTTTAATGAACGAAACGTAGCCTTGTAACCCAATAGAGTTCCATCTAAATAACATTACCCTAATAAATATTGTTGCAGGATGCTTGCAACACAATCCATTAATACATACACTGAAAGTAATGAGTACTAAAATTTTCAGCCTTTATAATCGACCTTCGGCTCTCCCCAAATAACTCTGGTCGAGATGCATCCTTTCATTCATCTCAAAACATTTTAACATATTGTGTACTTCTCCTTAAATTAGCTTATTCTTGCTAATGATTCTCGGTATAAATTGCTAACACTCCTCATCTATTTCACAAAAATCCAACCAAGAAGAAATACTGCTAGTACCTCCAATCATGGCACAAGTGCCCGTCATAATGGAACAAAATCGCCCCACATACATCTTTCTTCTCCAGCAACTAGTGTAGAATAATTTCTAACCTTGGCACATTCTCTCCAGAAGGGGAAATAGTTCAGATCAGAAACCTACTTTCACACTTTATTCGACATCGTGCTTGCATTCGATGTGGAGAAATAGGACATACTGCTGATGAGCATACAATCAATTGCTCCAGCTGTGAATCATTCTCTTGAAAAATGTCCCATGAGCAATATCACTTGTTACCTTTGTGACGGTCAAGATCATTGCCCAACTCAATGCCCCTAGATCCGATAGTGGCCAATACGATTCAGCATCAGCGAGAGAAATATGAGTGCTTCAGCTGTCATGAAAGGGCCATCTTGCTAAACAATGTCCATAAGAAGAACAAATATCTTCTGCAACCATAGTCATACCAGAAGTCTCATCAGTCAAGTTTATAACTCCAAGAATAGGAAGAATAAAATCTGAAGCAGTTTGCCCAAAAAATCAGATAAAGAAGAGGCGTTTGAACAAAGACGCTTGTCCCAAGAAGAATTCTGCTCAACCCCATTCTCAATCTCAGACACCATATGTTCATCCCTCCAACCACACCAATGAATGATTATCTGGTACTTGAAACCAGGCAAACAATGTTATCTGTGTCCACTACTGTAAACATGGACATTACACCTATAGTTGCCCAAAGAAGAAGAAAGCTCCACCACATTCTCAACCTTGAGAAAGCTATGCAATAATCTCAAGGGCGACCTCAAGAATTTGAAGACCACAATTCCTGTGTCATGCATCCAATCTAACTCAAAGCAAGTTGGTATAAGTGGTTGTTTGTATGAATCCAGATATTTGCATGTGTTGCAAATAGAGAGATCATGCATCAAAGTCTTAGCTTGTGACTTGATCATGTGTTGATCATCATAAAGGCTAAGATAAGTTTATGCTTTGTGTTTGCAAAATGAGTTTTTACAAAATATGGTTTAATTGAATCTTATCTTGGAGTATGTGAATAGAATTTGCAAATGTGTTTGCAAATTGGTTTGATCATGTGATATGATCTTGATTGCTCTTATTTGCAAGATTTATATTTGCAAATGTGTTTTGCAAAATATTGATGTTCATGCATTTGATTTTGGAGCATGTGATTAGAATTTGCAAATGTGTTTTGCAAAATTATTTTGATCATGAGTGATCATCACATGGCTCAAGATTTGATCTTATTGACTCTTTCTAGTTTGTAGCCACGCTCTTGATCAAGTCTATGTGAGGGGTTTTAAGAAATCAGATTTTAGACTTGAATGACTACATTAGAGTCTTTGTTTTTATGATATTTAGAAATATATATGGTTGGTTAAATCTTGAAAATAGGTGGAGATTGTATCCCTCTTGATAAGCTTCGCATAGAGCCCAAGATCACCTAAATCGGAGTTCGGAGTAAAAAGTTATAAGCGTTTTAGTGGCTATAGCAGTGGTATGACCGAGCTTAGTCTGGTAAGATCGGCCACAAGTCCAGTATGACCGGACCCTATCCGGTATGACCGGGGTCACCTCGGTGTGTGTTTTCCAGAGAAGAGGTTTTTTAGCCTGAAAAATTGAAAATAGGCCCAGTATGACTGGATTTTCTGAGTAACAGCTAATTTTTTTATAGTTGTTGGACTAGAGGCTGATCATACCAGCCTTAGGATGGTATGACCTGGTTTCCTGGGTGTTTTTGCCTAGTTTGCCCCCAAACGGCTAGTTTTTCTTGTGGAGGCTATAAAAGGAGCCTTGGGGCCTAGCATTTGGCTGTTGTTGGCTTTGTTGAGCATTTGGGTGGTATTGTGCATGTGTTGCACTCCCATATTTGGTTTTTGAGGTATGAGTAACCTCTAATTGCATGTGTTGCAATTAGGAGAGGATTGAGAACCTCTTTTGCATGCGTTGCACTTGAGGGAAGCCTTGTGCTTGTTTTGCACTCGGTGATCACCACTGTACATGTGCTGTACTTGGTGGAGCTCAAGCTAGAGGGATTGACTTGTTACTCTTAGTATTTGCCGACACCTAGACGGCGTGTGGAGGTGTCGTGTGCGGTGATCTTATCAAGGAGATTGTGAGAAGGCCCGGCAAAGTTGTGAAGGTCGGAGCTCACATACCCGAAGGAGGAAAGAGCTACCACTAGTGGATTCGAGACGGGTGCTCAATTCGTGTAGCCGGTCCAAAGTATTTTGGGCTTGCCTCAACGTGGATTAGGAGAGGCCGGTAAGTCTCCGAACACCATGGTAAAATATCGATGTGTCTCTTGTGATTTGCATTCTATTATTTATTTATACTCGAGCAATTTATATTCATAGAATTGATGGTTTTATTGCTTGTATTTAGGATTGCAAATTATTGTTAGAGACATAAATAGTTAGTGCACTTAGTGAGCCTAGTTGACTTAGGCTTTAATTGTCAAAACCTTAGTTTATCTCTTCCGCATCTATTATCATTTAGGTTTTGACATAAGGGCACTTATGTGAGATTTTAATTAATCATAACAAAAATATTTATAGCCGCCTATTCACCCCCCTCTAGTCGGCATCCTCGATCTTACACGGGGATTGGAGGAGGCCAGAGCGGGGATTGGAGGAGGCTAACACGGGGAGTAAGCCGGTGCGGGGATCGGCACGGGGAGGAGGCTAGGTTGGGGACCAAAGAAGGCCAGCGTGGGAAGGAGGCCGGTTAGCTTCGGGGGGCTAGGGTTTGGGTGCACGGTGTAGTGAATGTTGGGAGAGATGATGCTAGGGTTTGGGAGAGATGGGCTGGGTGCTATACTTATAGTACTTTTGTTATCACATGCGGTTACAATCTAGGACTGTATGTGATGTTGTCTTGATATCACAGACGGTTTTAGTATAAAACCATCTGTGATAGTTAGAGGCTTCATCACTGACGATTTTATACTAAAACTGTCTGTGATATCCCTATATATCACTGACGGTTTATAAGGATAATTGTCTGTGATGATGTCACTAACGGTTTCACTCTGGAACCGTCGGTGATGTTCCCCATCACAGACAATTTTTCAAAACCGTCTATGATGAGGCCTCAACTACTACAGAAAGGCTTAATTTCTGTAGTAGTTTAGGGAGAATGTAATATAACCGACTTAGTGAGTTCCTCTTGAAGAAGGGCTACTTCAATAATGATGATTGTCGCTATATGTTTATAAAGAAGTCTCAAGATGGATTCTATACCATCTCAATCTATGTCGATGATTTGAATATCATCGGAACTATGGAAGACATAAAGAAAGCAAGTTCTTACCTTATGATTGAGTTTGAGATGAAAGATTTAGGTAAAACCAAATATTGCTTAGGCTTGCAGCTAGAGCATTTTCACGAAGGAATCTTTGTGCACTAGTCTACCTATACCAAGAAGGTATTTCAAAAATTCAACATAGATAAATCTCATCCTTTAAAGACCACCATAGTAGTGAGATCCCTTGATGTAGACAAAGACCCATTCAGGCCATGGATGGAAAATGCGGAAGTCCTAGGACCTGAAGATGGAAAATGCGGAAGTCCTAGGACCTGAAGTTCCATACTTAAGCTCCATATGAGCACATATGCATCTTGTGAATTGCAACAGGCATATATTGCGTTCAGAGTCAATTTGCTAGCTAGAGACAGTGCACCTCTAACCAGAAGGCATTAGGCTAGTATCAAGACTCTCCTCAGATACCTCCAAGGTATATAAGATCTTGGTTTATTATACTAGAAGGACCAAGACTCAACTATGGTTGGATGTACGGATACTAGCTAATTGTCTGATCTCTACAGTGGGAAAACTCATACTAGGTTTGTGTTTCTTTGTGGTTGTATAGCCATTTCTTGGTGGTTCTTTAAATAGATCCTGGTAACTACTTCTACCAGTCACTCAGAGATTGTAGCACTTTATGAAGCCTCACATGAATGTGTTTGACTAAGATGTGTAATTAGCCATATCTAGAAGTCATGTAGCATTAACATCGCTGATACCCCTATAATTATCTATATATGAAGATAATGTTTCTTGTGTTACATAAATGCAGATGGGTTATGTCAAGAGCAATATCACGAAGTATATTGTCCCAAACTTTTCTTTATTCAAGAACTCCAGAAGTACGGTGAGGTAAAGATCTAGCAAACTAAGTCATGTAAAAATCTAACTGATTTATTCATTAAGCCTTTGCCGACATCCAGTGTCCAAAGATATGTGTTCGTGGCATTGGAATGAGTTGGCTTAGAAAGGTGTAGAGTTCCGGGGGGGCGTAATTACCTGAACCATAACCCTTAGTATGATCCTGAAGATATTACCTTAATCTAGAAGATTGCAAATTGCACTCTTTTTCCTTAGTTAGTTTTGCTAAAGTTTTCTCACATAAAGGTTTTTAATGAGGCGATAAGTGTATCACAATATGCGGATTGCAATGTACTCTTTTTCATCCTTTTTTCCTACTGAGTTTTCGGAAGAAAGAAGTTTTTGATGACACATATGCATTACACGGTTTTCGTCGAGGGGAGTGTTAAGAAATATCTATTATAGAGTTTGTAGGTTGTAACATCCAAAATAATAATAATAATAATAATAATAATAATAATAATAAATAATAATAACAAATGAAAATGAGCATTTTGGATTTGAATATATTTATTTCTGAGTTTTCTTAGTGTTATTGGTTTTATTTGGATTTTCTTTGGATTTATGCTTTGTATGAAAAGCCCAACAAATAGAATTAATAAATGGAAAATGGTAAGAAGATAAAGAAGTAAAATTAAATATGGGAAAAATTACCATGAGACCTTATTCATGCTGGTAAACCAGTAAACCATCTAGTAAAAATCCTAGGTGCTGAAATGTAAACAAATAAAATATTTAATCATCTCTTTTTGACTAAAAACAGTGAAGTCAAAATTAATGAAAAATATTCAAAAATTATCTGGATCCACAAAAATTACAATAGGACCCTCAAAGCATTAAATACGTCTGATAAAAATCTTAGAAATTTATCATGTCTTCCAGGCCTTTTAAAAATTCAAGAACAGAAGCATTGGAAAACTGAAAATCATCATGTCAGAATTTTTATAAAATATTTACTTAATATTTTGACTTTAAATTTTTATGGAGATATCCATAACCCAAACATAAATTCTATAAAAAGTTTTGAAAATAATTAATATGATTCATACCCTTAAATAAATAAAATATGCACAGTGTCAGAATTTATATAAAATCTATATAAGAAATATTGAGCCAATATTTTTACTACGTGGTGAAAACTTCCAGGATATGTCGTCCAAAAAGTTTCAAAAAATTATACCTCGATTATATAGCAGTTTTAATGCTCACATGGAGCTGTCCCGACCAAATTTATCTCTTGACTCGTCTTCACTTACTGACATGTGGGCCCGAGCGTTGTAGCAACTCGACGCGCTGGCAACCGAGCTGGAGCATTTCTCTCGCTTCCCGGTGGGGCCAGACCCACCCGTTAGTCTCCCGATCGGTTTTCCCCTCTCATCTTTTCTTTCTCGCGGCCGAGGCGGAGGCAAGCTCTCCCGAACCTTCGCCGCCTCTGCGTCTCAGCGCAAATCGCGCCGCCCCGAGCTATTGATCACTGCCATGCTGAACCTTGAGTCTCTCGCGCCATGCCCAGTCAATCTCGCGCCATCCCCTGCCAGTGAGACCTTGCACCACCTCGCCTAGCCGAGCCGCAATTTCTTCTCCCGTTCACATCCTGTGACTCCACTTTCTAGCGCCTATAAGTACCGCAGCTGCGTCACCTGAGGCTCCCTCTCATTTCCTTAGACGTTCACTGAACCAAGAGCAAGAGAGCCGAAACTCTTCGCCATTTTCGCAAGAAAACCGAAAAGAGGGGAAACTTCAAATTGAGCCAACCTGGTAACATCCTCTCGGATCAATTCATTCTAGAGCTTCATCTAGCATCCTAGTTTACTAATCACGCCTTGTTTTCAGTTCTTCCCTCGTGCCTTTCCGCCGCCGCACTCGCCATCTTCTCCACGACCGGCCGCTCGACGCCCCATCGCTGCGACACTTCTCCGACCAAGCCAGGTGAGGAAATGGAGTACCCTTGGTTCCCTGATGCTCAATATGCTACCCATTCAACCTATGGCACCGTCGTTCTCACTCTCGGTGAGCCGCCATTTCCACCGCCGCACGAGCTTGGTGGAGTCATACCTCCGGCCAAATCCGAGCCACAAAAGCTAGCCCCTTAGGTTCGCTGTGCTGCGTAGAAGCTCTATGAGCTACCGATTCGTCGCCTCCGGCCGTGAATCGCCGCCGGCGAACTTCGGTTCCGGCCTCTTCTTTGTGTGAATGACATGTGGGACCCGCGAGTCAGCCTCACGAGTCGTCGCGCCTCCCACGCGGTCACTGCGGTCAGGCCCCACTGGTCAGACGTGTTTTGAATGCCATGCCGAAAAAGGAAAGGCGCCTTCTCTGAAGGAAAACGCATATTCCGTAAATAGCAAAGTTTTTAATTTACAGTATTTCTAAATCCATAGCACATTCACTTGCACATATCTTTTGCATTTTAACTCCAAATTGAATGAAATAAATTTATATATTCATATAAAATCCAGTGCTTTCTTAATATGCAATAAAATTTCAAAAATGATCTCTGGGTAATTTTGAAATTCAAATTTGAATAAAAAGGCTAAAGATATGCTTTATACAAAATTTCTGCAAATAAGCCTAGAAGTTAATGAAACTAATTTTTCTAGGATCCTTATGTTTCCAGGAATCCAAATATATAAAAATATTTAATTTTCATGCATGTTTGAATCATTTTCTATTTAAGTCTTGCTTTTAATACACTAAGAATTTAAATATGTATAATTGTATGAAAAGAATATGGAATAAGTAAAAATTCATTTCCTGAATACTAGGGTGGCAGTAGAATAATTGAACTTGCCAAAATAATTAAGGAGTAAACTTGTTTTGAACTACCATTAAAAATATGAAGTAGCCCTTGTGCCAAATGCACACACACATATATATGTATATATATGTGCATAGGAAGTTAAATAGTTGCAATATAGATTAAATGGTTTGAAACCGGATCGAACCTAGTATCATAGATAAAAAGGTTTAGTGCAATTAACCCCTTATCTTATGTCTTAAATTTTTTCATTAATCTGGATAATTTTAGCATCTATAATTCGAAGTTATAAATATAAAAATTCATAATTTTAGCCTCTTGAATTCGTAATTCAAGGAGAGATAATCTATTAAAGAAACCATAATTGTTCATCCTAAAAGTCTTTAACAAAGTGTTTATGTGATTATCTAAATTATGTAGTCCTGAAATCCTATAATGCAACCCCTAAACTACCCTGTTTTCTGCAGTTAATCTTTATTTGGTTTACTGTCTGTTTTCTTTTTGCCCTTATTGCAATTTGATATTTGCTATGTTTCTGGTTGATCGACGTGTAGAATCCGACGTGCTCGAAGAAGAAGACGACTCCGTCGCAGATCCAAATCCTGACCTAGACAACGAGTTGCAAGGCAAGTACCCCCTTGAACATATCGAGCCTGATAATTTACCTACATTATGTTGTTTTTGTCTATGTACAATGCATCCGAATAATTCTCCATAGAAATGCTAATTTGGGTTGGAACTGTAGTTATTCTGTAAATTTTGGTTTACCTCAATCTGTATGAACATGTGAACCTTGTAAACCTTAGTCTGAACTAGACATGTTTAATGTCATTTTGGGTATAACCGCTAGCATAATATTCCTGCTTAAGCTATTTGCCGTATGCTTTCAGTCTTTTCAACAAATGTATGATGGTACTTTGGTTAAAAACCCAAAACAAAATTATGTTTTGACGCGGGCAACTATTGGCAATAGCCGGTGGTGCAAAGGGAGTTGCACGTAGTGTAGGGTGGAGTATCGCCTGTGTCGGATTAAGGACCGAGCAATGGGACGCTATAGATCCAAGAATTTCGTACAACCACGAGGGTTTGTATGGGCGGGTCTTAGCCTATTAAGTTGTTTAGATATGGCTTTGTATCTAAGGAAGGCTGGAGATTGCACAGGCATTCCGGTCAGGTTTGTCTGTAGGGGTTTCTACATACCAATACAACGGTGTACGCCTTGCCATGAACAGAAATGTGGTGTTGGGTGTGATAAAAATGGATCCACGACTTGGGTGAGTGTTTCTGTTTTCATGGCGAGGGTCAAACGTCCCGGGCTGGTTCAAAACCACGTCTAGATAATGTAACGGCTCTGTATGATCTCCTTGCCGACACACCAAAGGAAGTGTGTTAGTTGGCCTGGCAAAAGAGGTTGATCATTCCTTATGGGTAAAGCTGTACACCTCTGCAGACTGTAAATCTAATCGATTAGCCGCGTCCACGGTCAAGGACACTTGGTGAAGTCATTTCAATGTTAGAGTTTTGGTATTTTGTGGAAAAATGGGTTTGGTTTGGAAACCATTGTTGCAACTAGCTTTTGTGTCAAAGGATGGACACCGGGGACATTTGCAGTCGGGTAGACTAGGATGAAAGACTTGAATATTTGCTTATCACTTTATATTTCAATTGCCTATTTAAAAATGCGATGTTTCAATGTATTATGTTCATACTTTTAAATGGTTATGCAACTGCAAAATAACCTTTAACCTGCCTTTGTTTAGCCTGCATAATTACTTAATTGCATTTGTCAAACACTATAAATCTTGCTGAGTACCAATGTACTCAATCTTGCATCTGCTGTCTCAGAGGACGAAGCCTGCGAAGTGCCAGACGATTCCTACTTTCACGCAGGGCACGGGGTATTTGACGATGATTTCCCCTAGGTTTGCCTAGTCAGTTGCCTGAGGGTTAGCGGGCAAACCACGAGGCTTTTGGAGTTCTTTAACTCTCTCTATTTTTCCGTTGTTCAGTCTTTGTAAATTTTCAACTCTGTATAATTATTTCTGCTTGTAATACATACTTATCAGTTTAATATCTTGTGGTTGTGATATGAATGTTGTAAACATGTGAGTGCTAGCCACTGATCATGGGACTAGTACAGTAATCACATGGAGGTTCTTATTTGCAAGAACGGGGTCTCACATAGGTGAATCCCTAAACTACCCTTGAAAGGGCTTTAGGCAAAATATATATTGACCCCATTATACAAGAGAATTGAACAATAAAGAGAAAAGAGCTCAACTCCTATATGCGGTGTGTTTATCTTTATCATTAGAGAAGTGCTTCAATGCTTTCCCTCCTAATATAAGTTGCATAAATCTTGAAGCAAGCGAATGGGTAAGTAATTACCATCTACCCTTTATTCATACTTTAATATTTATGTAACTGTAAAAAAAAAAAAGCATGAAAGCATCTCTCTTATCATTATTATTCTAATTTCTCGGACGGTGTATTAGGATTGATCTCAAGGCCTCCGTTATTCCACGGTCCAAAGGATAATTGTGATGCCCGAATGGCAGCTAGCTAGCTTAGCTGTATGCATGGTCCAGATAGCGTACGTCGGCATGCGGGCGAGAAGATCTTTGCCTCCAGGTGGCAGCCGTCAATTGGGCGCGCGTGCGAGGAGGGGATACCGCGCCATATCCGGAGGCGCCGCGGCAGCCAATTGCGCCGCGCGGACGTGGCGCGCCGCGATTCCACTCGGGCGCCGTATAAAGATCGCCTCGCGCGCCGGCCATTTCCACCCACAAATCGCCCGTCATCCCATCGATCTCGCGAGCCGTCCCAGGTAGAGTTAGACATGGCCGCGTCCGCGCTGCACCAGACCACCAGCTTCCTCGGCACCGCACCCCGCCGGGATGAGCTCGTCCTCCGCGTCGGCGACTTCAGCGGCCGGATGACCATGCTCCGCACCGTCAAGAGCGCCCCCCAGAGCATCTGGTAAGTAATAGCGCTAGGTTATCGATTGATGCATACACACATATCAGTAGTAGTAGTGCATGTTCGTATATATGTTTCTGACGAAGAAAGACGTACGTACGAACGATATATATAGGTACGGCCCTGACCGTCCCAAGTACCTCGGCCCGTTCTCGGAGCAGACGCCGTCGTACCTGACAGGCGAGTTCGCCGGCGACTACGGGTGGGACACGGCTGGGCTGTCAGCCGACCCGGAGACGTTCGCGCGGAACCGGGAGCTGGAGGTGATCCACTCGCGGTGGGCGATGCTCGGCGCGCTGGGGTGCGTGTTCCCGGAGATCCTGTCCAAGAACGGCGTCAAGTTCGGCGAGGCTGTGTGGTTTAAGGCCGGCGCGCAGATCTTCTCCGAGGGCGGGCTGGACTACTTGGGCAACCCCAACCTGGTGCACGCGCAGAGCATCCTCGCCATCTGGGCTTGCCAAGTCGTGCTCATGGGCTTCGTCGAGGGCTACCGAGTCGGCGGCGGCCCGCTCGGGGAGGGGCTCGACAAGGTCTACCCCGGCGGCGCCTTCGACCCGCTCGGCCTCGCCGACGACCCGGACACCTTCGCGGAGCTCAAGGTCAAGGAGCTCAAGAACGGCCGCCTCGCCATGTTCTCCATGTTTGGCTTCTTCGTGCAGGCCATCGTCACCGGCAAGGGCCCCATCGAGAACCTCTACGACCACGTCGCCGACCCCGTCAACAACAACGCATGGGCCTACGCCACCAACTTCGTTCCAGGGAAGTGAGTGGATTAGCCGTCCATCGAACGAGATGCATGTGTACTTGTAGTAGATCGACGTGTAGTTGCAGGTACGCTGTGTGTTAATTTACGCAGTGTAATTAAGCATGAAGCAGGTGCATGAGTGCATGGATTAATTAATTAATCGTGTGTCATTAGTCAATTATCACCTGATCTATCTTTACGTACTAGTGACGTTTTTTTTTAAAATATAGCTGATTTCATTAACCTGAAACAACAGGTAATTAAATCGCTGGCCACTAGAGAAGATACACATCTAGGCACTAAGTTATGCTAGTACATTTTAGCCCCTGAACTAAACGCTATACCATATTTGCCCAACTCATGAGCTACATGATTACATGCCCATGGACAATATCTAGTGTTAAAGGATTGGAAATTGTTAAGGAGGAACTTTGCTTCCCTGAAAAGGACAACCAACTGCGCGCGATGGATCGTTATCAATACTATCAATGGCATACTTCAGATTATGAGCACCTATATCTCAACTACAATAGCAGCAATACCGGTCTCGACAGCAGTGTTGAAAGCTTTTAAACAACACTGCCATGTGACGTCTCATTTCAGACGGTTTTGATATTTACGTGAAAATTCGTCCGCAAATGCCCATAGAAAATTATGCTGAAACTAACACTGATGATTAGTTTTAAGAAACTGCAGTGACTAACCAAGGATTGTTCATAGTCTGTGATGTAACGACTATTCATGGATGATTTCTTTCAAAGAAGTCAATGTAATATTTCACAGACTGTTGTGAAAATAAACCGTCTTGAAAGTAAACTTACCACAGACAATATATTGAAAAAATAAAACGTTTGTGAAAGTAAATTTATCACATGGTTTTATGTTGGAACCTCATGTAATAACTTGAACAGTTACAAATTAGGAATCACATCGGTCGGTGCGAGAACTATATATGCTCTTCCTCTCCCTGTTGCCTCTTCATCTTCTTCTCAAGCATCGCATATATACATTGCCGTTTGGGAATCGCATCCACTACCGTCTTCATCTTTTTCTCAAGCTTGTTTGTCGTTTCCTTGTCTTGTTGCTCTAGTTATTTCTTTCCTCTTCTTCACTTTGTATTTTGGTTATTCGTAGTTTTCTTGACGATCCATTGATATCAAGCCCTTTGTATAATAACGGGATTCGTAGTTATTTTGCACTTGTTGTATCTCAGTAGAAGCTTTGCTTATTTGGTCATAAGATCCATTTACATTTGGTCAAAATGTTATACACATTGCAAACTCTATTATTTTTATTTCATTGTAGCTATGTTATCATATTCCAGTAGTTTTTTGTAACTAAGAATGGGACTTTCTTAATAATCTATGCAATAGGTTCAATTTTGTAGTTTTTTTAAGTTCATTTGTCACTACTACAAAAAGGCTTATATTAGATAACTCACCACAGACAGTTTTGAAAAACCGTCTGTATTATATATAATCATAGACGATTTTTGTAAAACCGTATGTGATAATTGAATATCACAAACGGTTTTTGCAAAAAAAAACCATCAGTGATGTGAATAGGAGTCATCACTGATAGTTTTTAAATAAAACCATCTATGATATTAGATTATCACAAACGATTTTTTAATAGAATCGTTTGTGATAACACTCCCTAAGTATATATATCATTCTAGGTTTTGTGCTCACCATACTCCTCAGCCAAATGAAATTAAAAACTATTCGCCTCCTTCCTCGGTCGTTCGGCCGCACCCCTCGGCATCCTCCCCTGCGGTGACCTTCCCATCGGCGACCTCCCAGTCGTTGTCCTCCCCGTCGGCATCCTCCCCGTCGACATCCTCCCCCTCGGCATCCTCCCACGCGGCGACCTCCCTATCGACGTACTCCCCCTCGACATCCTCCCTCGCAGTGATCTCCCTGTCGGCTACCTCCTCCGCGGTGATCTCCCCCTCGGTGAGCAAGCACCACCGAACCCTGAAACTACTGGACGCTACACTTATATGGGGGTTTTGCCAAGACATTATTGAAATCTTAGTATTCATTGATAAGATTGGAGCTGGATGCAGGTTTCAATATCTTGGTGGTGATTTGACCTTGATGAGGCTAGTGTGTGTGTATGTCTATGCAAGAATTTTGAGGCCTATTATTTCTGGTGCACGCAACTCATATAACTATTTGTTGTTGAATGTGAAGACTATTTGTCGACATGGTTGTTTTAATGCCTACGCATAAAATTTTGTGGCCTGTTAATTCAAGTGTGTGCTACACATAAAACCATATATTGTTGGATGTGATCATGTGAAGGCTATGTCAACATGTATTGTTGTGATAGCAATTTGTGGTTGCTTAGCTAACATTGTGCTGACTTCTCCTTTTGTATTACATATCATTACTTAAGTACATGTTTTGTCATGTAATCCTAAAGGCAAGCAAAGCTTAGATCATATACCACGTCTTGTTGATATTATAGTTTCCTATTATATGGCGCATATCCCCTTATTGTTAGTTACGTTGAGAAACATATGTCTGATAGATGAATGCTAGTTAAAACATCCATATATAGTACTACGCCTAATTGATGAACTGCTGCCCTCTTATAGTAAATGTTTGTTGCAGCTGGGTGCTCTCTTTATTCCTATATGTTTCTGATCTAAATTAATTGAAATCTGATTTGGTAAAATAGACGATACGGAAAAGCTGCTGGATGCAAAACAAAAACTTGAGTTGGAGATAGAACAACTGAAGGGAAAGTCTGAGTTAACCGAAAAGATTTATGAGATGAAAGAAAAATTGAAAGACATAGATGACAAATTACAAGATATTCAATCTCTTAACATGGCACTCATCATTAAGAACCGCAGGGCGAATGCAAAGCTAGAAGAAGCCAAAGCTAAGCTTATAGAGGTACTATAAATGTTTCTAGTATTTAATTTGACATGATTGCTGATAATATACCAAGACACCATTTTCACAATAACATGATCACTTTTGTAGGGATTAAGAGATATGACTGGAAGTCAATTGGTTATTGGTGTCAAACAAATGGGCATTGTGTCGGAGTTGTGGAACTTTAAGGAGAATCAAAAAGCCCTAAGGTCTTCTTGTGTTGATATATCAAATAATGTTGATTCTCCATATATGCTTGTTGATATTTATGGTATCATAGCTTGTTAATGTAATGTCACTTGACATTATCCTTAATACATGAATGGTTAGTTTACTATGATTATGATTGCTAGATACCCATACACTAGAAGAACACTTAGATATTATTCATAATCTGATTTTGATGGTGCATAATTTAGGAAGGTAAGAGTTCAAGGCCTTATTTGCTTATTTAATTGTCTAGTTCAATTTTGATTACATGACCCTAGTGTAGTGGAGGTATGTGATATGTTTTTTTCCCTACCTCTCTTGGCAGAACTTTCATGATTAGTATCTGTTGTTCGAAATTTTCTTCTCTTTAGATATTTCTGCAACGACATTTACAAAACACAATCAGTTATAGATTTTGCAATTGAATATCAAAACATCCTAGATGCATTGAGGCAATAGCTTGTCTGATGAGGATAGTCTTAAAATATGAACATTTGTAGCATTTTTCATCACCTTTCTTATTCTAATGTTGATGGATTCTAAGACAAAATCTAATTCCATCCACAGTTCATCCTAAAAGTTGTCATGCTCTGATTTATCTTTCGCTTCATCCTCATCCCCGAATGAGAATACCATAGGTAGCCTATTTTTACTCTGTTCTTATTTAGGAACATGATCACTTTGGTCATATTCCTGCATAAGACAAAAGTGAAAATAGGCTGCCTATGGTATTCTCATTTGGGGATGATGATGAAGTAGAAGATAATTCAGAGCATAACAACTTTCAGGACGAACTATGGATAGAATTAGATTTTGCCTTAGAATCCATCAACATTAAAATAAGAAAGGGGATGAAAATACTACAAATATTCATATTTTAAGACCATCCTCATCATACAAACTATTGTCTCCATGCAATTAGGATGTTTTGATATTCAAGTGCAAAATCTATAACTGGTTATGCCATGTAAATGTTGTTCTAGAAATATATAAGGAGAATAAAATTTTGAACAACTGATACTAATCATGGAAGTTCTGCCGGGAGAAAAATATATCACAGACGGTTCTATTTAAAAACCGTCTGTGATCAACACATATCACATACGGTTCTAGTTAAAAACCGTCTGTGATATGTATCGTATTATCACTGACACATGCTTACAGACGGTTCAGAAAACCGTATGTGTTGACATTTTCGAACCGTCTGTAATAGCCTTCCTGTAGTAGTGTGTGTAGCTACGGATCAAACCTTGTTAGTACTGGCAATTTTTGAAATATACTTAGCAGGTGGTGTTAGTGGTATGCCCTTGAGGCAATCATTTAGATGATTGTAACATGACTATGTTTATAAATAATAATATGATTATTGATCCAATGAATGTATATCATTGTATTGATCAACAAGTATGTGACTTGCTTATGAAGCTCTTTACTTATTGATATAATTCAATAAATATCTTTGATCGGATATCATCGTATAGGACAACAATGAATAGATCAGCACATGTAGTAATCGATGATCATGCTTCATAGATCATGGGATATGGAGATATCATCTATACATTGTGGACGTATGTTGAAAAACATGGGTTAGATAGACCCGCCATGGGACACTGCGAGAATGTTACATTCTTATGTGTCAGCAGTGTATCTCATACATAGTAGATGTATGATCCTTAGACCTGAGATTGTCATATTCCCTACATGTGTAATAGTTTTCCTTGGGGCTATCGAACACTACTTCCTAACCGGATAGTTATAAAGGTAGCTTTCATGTTTACTATAAAACGTGCAGAGGGAAGTGAACAGTTAAGATGGAATTTGCCACTCCAATGAAACGGAGATATATGACAAGGTCACTCGTGTGATATGATTAAGGAGTGCATGGCCATGCCGTGATTGAGGAGTCAATCACAACTTATTAATATATCACGGATACGAGAGATGGATTGAATCATCAAAGGATGACATGCTTCTCGTCTTGAGTTCAATCTTCATATACTTGGCAAAGGGATTATTACATGAGTACTTTTGATAGGTTCTATCCGATTTGATCATAGTATGTTTGGGAGTTGGCATACTTTACAAGGAGCTGATACCAACTATTGGATTGAAAAGGAGTTTTCCGAATCCATGTCCAAACGTACGTGAACCTGCAGGGTCACACACTTAATGGGCTGGGACTCATTAATTTGGATTGGATCTGTAATTAATGGATCTCGTGGGCTTAGCACACTAATGGGCCCTGGTTTAGGGTTTCATCTCGTGGCTATATAAGGAGTGCAGGAGGGTGAGCGCAGGGTGTGCTTTTCACGGTTTAGAAGTGTTTCACCCGAAACCATAACCTCCTCCTCTCGCTGCCCCTGCCGAGCGACCAGGTGCTTGCACACCGACGCACGACGTTCCATCCCTGGACGTGTGGACTACTGCGGTGATGCTGCTGCGACTACGGCATGGGAGGACGATCCACGGCGAGGCGAGGACGATCCACGGCGAGGCGAGGACGATCCACTCCATCGATGCAACGACTGCGGCAAGGACAATCCACTACATCGATGCGCGAAGGATTCTGCAACTGCGCGTCTAGTCGTAATATAATCTATGATCCCCTTCTTGCGAGTAGTTTTCTGGTTATGCGGTAGATTTTTTTTGTGCTAGCGTAGCATACCGCGTTCCTCTTCAGTGGTATCAGAGCCATCTCATATAGATTTGTGATCTAGACGTTGCACATATGATGTGTGAGGTTAGTAGATTGGATCTATTGCATGTTCAGCAGGTTCATGTGATGAATTGGTGACGGCAGCCATCGATGAGATCGATCGGCTTAGGGTTTGAGGAAAGTGCAAACCGACTCAATCTTGATTTGGGTGAGTCCATTCATGGTACAACGTTTGCCCTTACCGGTCGGGTTACTGCCATTAGGGTTTTTGAAACTTAACCATATGGGACCAAGCCAACCAAATTGAGTCGGATTGGGTCAATCTAGTTGATTCATTGAAAGTGCAAACCGATTCAATCTTATTTTGGATGAGTCCGTTCATGGTACGATGTTGCCCTTACCGGTCGGGTTACCACCATCAGGGTTTCTGAAACGTAACCATATGGGACCAAGCCAATCAGATTAGATCGAATTGGGTCAATTTGGTTGATCCGTGGAAATTTTGAGGGTGTTTTCCTTTGATAGAAGATATGCCTCTAAACTTTTTTTCCAAGGGCGCTGCCCTCGACCCGCCCGCTGACCGCGTTCCTCTTCAGGTGGCAGGATTGTCATCCAATAAATTTGTAGTTACAATGTCGATGTGCACCACCAAAATAATGTATATCCAGCATGGTCCTGTAGATAATATGCTTTTACTGACCGTGGATGATAGAGACTTTGATAGGTGTTTTTGATCTCACGTGTTATGTATGCAAAGACCAATGAAGACCCATTCAACCTCTCTATGATCATATTTTTGTCTCCTTGAAAGATTTTTCTCTTGTTAAGGATATGGATAGTTATCGTTGTGGAGATGTGATATTCAAATGTTTCCATCAGGTTATATCTTTTGAAGAGTTTAAAGACCCTGCTCACTCTAGTACTATTATGCCATAGCCATCTGTTGCTATGTTTCAAAGGAGGAGGCGGGGTGTGTGAGTTCTTAATTAGGTCTGTGAATACTTTTGTTAATGTGAAATGTGTTATACTTAATTGAAATCGATTGTTAATTTTCATATGTGTTTTGCTAACTATCTTGTTGATTCACATGTGTTTTGTTACTTGTAGATTATCTGTTGTTAATTGTAATATGTTGTTGTACATATTTTTCAACTGTGAAATGTTGTTGCCTTGTGTTATATGTGTACAGAGGGTATGCCTCCCGTGATTCCTAAGGCTAGCCATAAAATAGAAAAATTATGTCAAAAGGTATTGCATATCACAGACAATTATTACGTAAATAACTGTCTGAAATATTCACTATCATAGACATTTTATTTATCACAGACATCTATGATTATGAAATATTACCGACGGTTGACATATTCTGATTGTCTGTAATGACAAGTAGATGATGATGTCTATTTAACTTCCTACCTAGTCGATTCAGATACTTACGCTAAGCATCTCTCCATCCAAATTTAGGGTTTCCTCTTCGCACCGTTGTTGTCCTCTCTGCTTTGCCGTCCCCTTTCTCTCCACACCGCTCTATCGCCTTTGTCACCGTGCCGTCGTTGTTCCCTTCCTCTCCGCACTACACTGTCACCCTCCTCCACCATCTCTTAGGTACTGCTATGAACTTAAAACTTTATTATTTCAGTTAAGAATGAAGATATGATAGGAGTATAATACTAATAGTAGAAATTTGGTGGTTGTGAGATAAGAACTATGAGTAGTCTGGTGGCCCAAGTATCTTGCAAGCATTTAATGTCAACCAAGTTGAGAAATTCTCTGCTTCTTCTTTTCCCCTTGAGGATCTTGTGAAGGTTCAAGGAGAGCTCACCGTCTTTTTTCTAGCTAATGTAATTCAAGCCGGGTGAGTTCAGTCCTTGGATAGTCTATAAGTTGTATAGTAGATGGTGTGCATTATTTGATTGTAAATTGCGTAAAGTGCTTATAGATTTATTGGAATTGTGAATTTTAAGTCATTTACTCTATTTGAATGTTTGTTATGTACATGTATATATCTCAACTATGAAGTGTGTCTGTGTCTCGTGTCTATTTGAATATGTATTGTGTGTATTTATCTCAACTATAAATTGTGTATCTTATATCTGTTTTAATGTGTGTTATGTATTTGTACAAAGGACTTGGTTTGCGTGATTCCTGAGGTTAGCCATAAAACTAAAATTACGTATAAAAAATGTATAATACAAACAGTTCATAACTACGAACTTTCTGTTTATGCTTATCACAGATGATCAGTAATTGGAATCGTCTATTATTTATCATTATTATATATGGTTTCTTATGAACTAATGTCCGTTATGTGAAATTATCACATATAGTTTTTTTGTAGATAATCGTCTATGAACCCTTTTCTCGCATACGGTTCCAAAACCGTCTACAATGACTGTTATTGAACATATGTAATTTTCTTTTGTGTGGTAGTACAAGCTTCGACTTCTACTTCCTGTGCAACTTCAGAATGAGGAGCATTAACATCTCCAGCACAAACTACTGAACCCTCGGAATCTTTGATAACAAAGCGATCCACACTTCGATTCTATACCAAAAGCTCCATCGCAATTAATCTTTAGAGAACCTTTAGCGAGTTTTAACCAGTGACCTGGCACACTGGTCTTTCGATTTACTTGTATAGTGAAAAAATTCTTTGGACTCGTCAGTACATCTTTGTGACAGGTGACAAATTTCTGAAATGGTTTTTGCCGTATCACCAGCATCCACTCCATTCCTTGCTGACCACGTGACCCACATCAAAGTGATAGTTTTTATTTGTTCTGTTAGGGGCAACTTAGTACCTTGGAAACCACTGTAGCGGCAAAAGAACATTCAGTAAGAGCAACTCTGAAATCTTCCATTTGCAGGCTGCACAACCTTTTTTTAGCAATCTTGCACTTGAAAAACGCATGTCCACCATCATCATCTAGACGGTGGCACATGGGGCATAGGTTATCAGCATCAATGCAACGCCTACGAATGTTAGTACGCAACCGTAGACTTGCACACTAATCTCCATAAAAAGTGTTTAAGCTTGTTTGGACACTGTAATGCATAGATTTTTCTTCCACTGGACCTCCCTTTGTATTGTTGGATCTTGCATAGTACTGCATTCACCTACCCCTGAGACTTGCCCTTCGTGTGCGATAAAGACTTGATAAGCTGATTTGACAGTGAATATCCCTTTCTGCTCAAAGTGCCAAGATATGAAATCTTCTATCTGATCGTGAAGTGGGATAGATAAAATAATCTAGGCATCAGCTTCATTGAAAGTCTGGAGTAACACGGTATCCAAGCGGCCCGTAACTGGGTCAACCAATTCATCCACTCGTTGCAAGAGATTTCGACCCTGAACCGTGCTTGGACGCCTTGTAGTTCCTCTGGGCAGCCATGGATCTTCCCAAATCCTGATATTTCTTCCATCACCCACTCGCCATATTACACCTTTATTTCAGTAAATCAATGCCTTGCAGGACACTTCACCAAGCGTAAGACATTCCATCAACAGCTTTGGATTTTAAGATAATTCTATGCGGATAATATTTTGCCTAGAGTACGCGATCACATAGAGAATGAGGGTTTTCAGCTAGTCTCCATCCTTGTTTTGCAAGCATGACCATATTAAAAGCATGTAGATCTCGAATCCCAAGCCACCTTGTTTCTTTGGTTTAGTCATTTGGTGCCAAGCGACCCAATGTATCTTATTCTCTGTCTTGCACAGCCCACCAGTATCGGCAAATCATGCTGCTTAGTTCAACACACAAACTCTTGGTCAAATCAAAACACGACATATCATACAAAAGAATTTGCTTGGGCCACTGCCTTCACAAGAATCTCTTTTCCTGCTTTTGACAATATTTTTTCCTTCCAGCCTTGAAGCTTCTTCCAGAATTTCTCCTTCAAGTATTGAAAGGCCTTTGTTTTGGATCGGCCGATATACACCGGTAAACCCAGATATTTCTCGGTCATGGCTTCAAATGTCAAATGCAAGACATTCATCACTTCTTGTTTGGCTGCTTGTGGCATGTTTTTGCTGAACATTACTGAAGATTTCTCCCGATTAATCATCTGTCCCAAACTGTTTTCATAAACATCCAGGATTTGTTTAAGTTGTTGTGCAGTGCCTCTGTCCGCCCTTCATTAATACGAGGGAGTCATCTGCAAACAGTAAGTGAGATATACTAGGTGCACCTTGATAGATATGTATTCCTTGTATCATTCCTGTAGCCTCCGCATTGTGTAACATGGTAGAGAAACCCTCAGCGCACAAAAGAAACAAGGGGACAGAGGGTCGCCCTAACGCAGACCTCGCTGTGGAAAATTTTCTACAATCAGTTCCCCATTTACTTTGACTCTATAGGACATTGTGAAGACGCATTTCATCAGCAACTGCACCCAATGCTCATTCAGGCCCAGTTTAGTAAGCATTGCCTCCAAGAACCCTCCACTCCACTCTATCATAGGCTTTGCTCATATCGAGTTTGAGTGCCAAATAACCATCCCTTCTAGTTCTCTTATTCTGTAGGAAATGTGACATTTCATACGCTAATATCACATTGTCTGTGATTAAACACCCCAGGACAAAAGCTCTGTACGATCGATATACGCAAAACTAGTAATCAGAGGGGGGTGAATGATTGCGCGGAAGCTAAAATCAAATTTTTGATCTACTAAAAATTCACCCTAATTCGGACTCAAATAATTGCTTTCGTATTCAACAAAACAGAGTAGATGCATTCTATAAATTGCTAATTCCCGGCGATCCGACCGTCGGATTGATCTGAAATTTGAACATAAGAAACTATATTCCAATAAGAATCTAAAAAAGAAAGAATCAGCTCGATCGGACATACGGATCAAAAGTTATTAACCTCGTAAGATTACTGTAACACATTATGACGAGAACTGATCAAACCCTAATTTCGTGATTAATCACAATCTACAAAAGATTAACCAACAAAACTTTTAGGAACTCTAAATTGATGCCCTAGGAAGGTATCGGATGGATCAAATAAAAAAGAAACCCAAAGAATCAAGATAGACAGTGAATCAATATAAGAGAACCAAAACCGGGAGAGAAAACCAGAAACCGACTATTGTAGCAAGTCGTGTATGAATAGTAAGCCACGCATGAAGATTTCGGTTCATGTATTCGGTTGGCTGAGAAAAATCTGATTCTTTATTTCTTCTTGTCTAGTCTGGTTACAGCACTCTAAACAAAAGAGTACAAACCCTAATACCTAGCTCTCTAACCTAAACAGGAGACATCCCTCTCCTATTTATAATGAGCAACAGTTCGCATGCATATCCACCTGGCCCAACACGGCCCAATACATGCAAACTACCCGAAATTCACACATGCACGCGTACGGCCAACTTGTCGCTCTCGCGTGACTAACTAGCCTCCATATGCACCGTTCTCTAGCCCGAACGTCCCGCATGACATCCTTGACCACTAGGACCTCAGTTCCTCCCTGAACCTAGTCTCGAACCTCAGTTCATCCACGAACCTAGTTCCAGTCCTGTCATCGACCACGTTCGCCCTCAAGCAATACCTGCACATGAACAAACAAGAAACAATTCGGAGCACAAGTCTACGACTTGACTCAAGATCAGTCCATGCAACCACTCACACGAGCGCATTACATCAAGCAAAACCATTACCATGCTATCACAAGCATATCAAGTAAAGATCTGAAACAGCACATGCAAAAGCACCACACATACCATGAGCACAACCACTTGCAATGCCAATTTCATCACTAAGCCAATTTTTCAGCACATGATCTCACAATCTCCCCCTTGATGAAAACATTGGCAACACCACTTAGAATTGAACATTGACATTCATCTCACAAGAAAAGTTTTTGAAATCAAAAAGTTTTAAAATCAAAAGTCAATGTGAAAAACACAAAATCTCCCCCTTTGACAAATATGTAAAGTGAAAAACTCCCCCTAGATGAAAATAAGAAAAATCTCCCCCTAAGAAGAAAAGTGTGAGTGAATAATTGAATACCACTTGAACAAGAACATGTGCATGTGTAAAGCATGTATAAAGTTTTCCAAGATTCTCCTCCAAAATTCTCCAAAGTGGCAAAATTCTCCCCCTTTGACAATGGATTCATCAAGAATATAAAAGAGAGAAAACAAAATCTTTTTGTTTTTTTTAAAGTTTGACAATTTTTTTATGTAATGAGCATTCTAAGTCATCCACAAATATTGCAAATTCATCACCAAGCCATGCTATCAAAAATACTTGCACCCTCAAATCTACACAAAGACAATGTAGAGTAAGCATAACTAGAAATCAAGTACTATTAACAATTTATTAAATGGCATGATCTCCCTTTCTCAACAATCTCAAAACCTGAAAACATTGAATTTTTGTGCACTTATTGATGCTTGAAAAAAATGATTCATTAACCGATTGCAGTAGAATATAAAAATTTCAAGAAATTAAATATACTATCAGCCTTACTTTTCAACCATGCTAAGCAATCACAAGCTTAAGGTTTCATGGTTTCGGTCATACACAACCTCTTCCAAGTTCATATCAAAGTGCAATGATAAGCAGTCTCGTAAAGAAGAAGTGTGATAGTATATAACCTTGATCTTGCATTTATCAACAATCACTCTTTGAGCTTTAGCACTTAACTTTGATAAATTTCATATTTAGCACTTTTTGAGCAGGATCAAGATAGCCAAGAAAGTTCAACCATGACAAGATTTAATTCAAGTTGTCATTCCAATTAAATAATCATGACATAAACTACACCATATATGCATAAATATGAAGTTGCAAAGACCTTGTAGCATAAACATGGCTTCAAATGACATATGTGTATCAAATACAATGCTCATTACTTTTTTATTATTTGTTTTCGTTTTTCATTTAAGAAACACACAAAATAAAAAGTATGTTACAAAATATTACAAAGTTTTCACAAACTCCACCTCAAAACAAACATCTTAAAAACTTTCTTCAAAATTGTCACCCAATGAGATTAATTTTATAAACAAAAGTCTGAAAAAACAATTCTCCCAATAGGCAAACCAAAGAAATTTTCACCAAAAGTCCATCAACTCCCCATCAAACGAATAACCAATGAAATCAAAAGAGAGGTGATGATATACATGTGTTTGAGTTATCATGGTATGTTCAGTTAAGCATAAGTATGAATCATGATGAATAAATACTAAGCATGAAAAGGCATGATATAAGATATAACATGGTTGAACATGCTAGGAGATACATATGAACATATAAATAAACATCTCATATCATACCACAATTAGATATCTGTGAATGTAAAAGATATGAGTGTATAAAATAGCTCACAAAGTAGGTGAAGAATTATCCCACATGCCTCTTGAAGGCCATCTCAAGGGTGAGAACCATCCAAGTCTTGATCACATCTTGCAAAAGACCAAAATCCACTAATCTTTTGTTCTCCAACCCGCATCTGAAAAACCTACATAGCACTAGAAGATGTCGAGGCCTCGGCACTGGGGTTAGAAATAAAGCATTTAGGAATCCAGTACTGAGACACAAGACGAGTAGGCACAACACGAGTATGTTTATACACAAAAGCAGTTTTAACATGTCTCGTGTTTCTAGCAACAAAAGGTGTTTGCATCATCCTAGGCACATAATGAGGAGTAAAGCGTGCCTGTCTGAAATTAAACCTAGCCTTAGCCTTTTCTTTCTTTTGTTGTTTGGCTAGTCTAAAGCAAAAATCTACTAAGTGTCCATCTCTACCACAATTAGTGAAAGTGTACTTAACACGTTGTTTGGCTAGTCTGAGCCCTCGCTGGAAGTCGAGACTGCACCCGACCGCGGCACGAAAAACAGCGACGGCAGCGCCCTTGCCGGAAGTCGAGGCGACGAGCAAAATGGTGGCGTAGGAACCGAGGAGACCGCGCGGCGCCCACACGGTACCGAGGCATCGTTTGGCGGCGACGTTGCGCCCTACGAGGAGCCCAAGGTGGCGGCGGCGCTAGCCCCGGCTGCAGCGCCACCTGAAACCGGCTGCCTCGCGTGGAGAAGACCAAGCGGCATCTAGGGTTTTTTAACCCTAACCGCCCACTCTTAATGGGCGCACGGGCTTGATGGGCCGCACGACCCATCCGGATTTTTCGAAAAATATTAATTAAAAAGGGGAATTTATACTTTTGCCCCCATGAATTTCTAGTATTTTCAGAAATAATGTATCTATTATAAGCGATGGAATTGCCGCCTCCCAGGGCCTCCATGTCCGTTGTTTTGCGAAAGAACCCGCGAGTTTTGCCGAATGACGCCGAGACCCCTCTAGAGCCCCCACGTGAGTGAATAGTCACCGGCCCATACGCCTGGAATATTTGCTCCAAGGCCCTTTGAGTTCTACAAATTGAAAACGCATCATGCGAGCATCGGCCCGTACAATCGGGGAGGCTGGTCGATCCAGCCGTCCACGCTTGCGCCCCGCTCCCGGCGCCCTAGTAGAGTAATAAATCCTGAAAATTCATGTTAAATCCTAAAAATTAGGTTTTTAGGTCGTTGGACTTTCGCAAAATTTGGTAAATTAATATTTAGCATACATTGGAAGTTCCACACCCCTGGGTTATTTTTCTAGAATTATTCCATGTTTTATATGCGCTGGAATTAATTTCTATGTTATGCTATAATTCTGAAAAGTTGATGATCATGAAAATTGCTAGAAAAATTCTAGAAAAATTCTAGAAAAATTATTGATGACACATTGATAGCGTCATGCCTTTAGGATTTATTTTTCTTAGCATTACTCCTTGTTCATATATGCTAAAATTTATTTTTCTGTTAATTGGTAATTCGAAAATTGCTTAATAATTAGTAGAAAATTATGAAAAATGCTAGAAAAATCATGGGAAATGTGATATAATTATCTACTGAATAGATATACACGAAACTTTACTGATTTAATTATAATCATGCAAAATAATATTTTACCTGAAGTAAAATTCCTATTTTACTTGCATATAGGATATGTAAGACATGGCCAAGTGAGAATTTGCTGAGCTCGCCTTGAATGGTAGCAACTACCTTACCTAGGCAATGAATGCGAAAATTAACTTGACAGCCCAATCTCTTGGAGCTGCAATTTCCCAACCTAGAGCTGATAGCCGTATTCTTCCTGAAGTCACTAAGTGTGCGACTTTACACTTCCTAAGGCACTATCTTGTTGGGACCGGATTTCCAAATCCGAACCCTCTGTGTATAACCTGTGCTAGTCTAGGAAAAGCTAGCACACACAATGGAAATAGTGATGACAACACATCCATATCACGAAGCATATAGTATTAATTAAGCAAAAGGGTATTAGCCTTATGGCCAATTATTACAAATAAGTAGCCTTATGGTTTGAGTTCAATAAAGTAGCAACGGGAATGAAATAACAGCAATAGAGTAAGCCCATCCATTTGCCAAACAGGCAATCGATTGGGTACGAGTCCTTGAAAGCATCTAGGCCCCCAAATTCGTTTTGGTTTTGGTAATTAATGACAATTGAGGTTAAAGGACTAACATTTTCAAATAAGTATTTTGAGAACAGGTTAGTCCAAATTTCAACAAACATGGAGGCATGAAATTGGTGAAAAAGAAAAGCAATCGTCAAAGACAAGATGACCAAGGTATAAAATTTAAGGACTTTCCTAGTATTTTTGCCGATCTCGAAGTTTGGAAGAAAAAGATCGGATTACTAGATTAGGCACCGTACTATTATGAGGGGTTATTGTCGATTGATCGATGTCGGAAAAGGTTTAGAGGCTCAATATTTGTGCATTTAAATAATCATATGGCTTGCATAAAAAGAATCATCTCTTGTGAAGAAAAGAAATGGAAATTCAAGCCTCAGGTGGAGTGGGCCGATATGATTGGGCCCCAGGTTGGTGTGTTTTTTACGTACTGCATTTGGCACCGGAGGAGGGTGGTATGATCGGAGGCCCTCCATCATACCGGCCATGCGCCAACGGTCACTGACAATGCATTTATTGCACTATAGCGACCGTTGCTACTGAGGGGTGGTCATACCGGCCCAAGAGCGGTATGACCAGCTCCTCAGGAGGTTTTTGGCCAACTACCATATTTGGTTGGTGGGGGTTATAAATACCCCCTACCTGCATTCTAGAGCATGTCTTGACCCTCATTGATGATATTTGAGCTCTAGCTAGTCTCCAACACTCTAGTGTGCATTTAATTCACATCTTGAAAGAGTTAGGAGATAATTGAGTGGTGCATTAAGTTTTGAGCCTCTAGACACTCAATTCGACCTCGAGCAAGCGTCATCACCTATTACTCTTGGAGGTTGCCGCCTCCTAGACGGCTTGGAGGAGTGTGGTATCGGTGATCTTCTCAAAGAAGCTTGTGAGAAGGCTCGATCGTTTGTGAAGGCAAGGAGCTCGCCTAACCAGAGTGGTGAAGAGCTACCACGAGTGATCAAGGAAGACTCAAGCAGGTGGAGCCAGCTTGAAAGCGTTCAAGTCACCTCAACGTGGAGTAGGGGAGACTGGCAAGTCTCCGAAACCACGGGATAAAATTCTCGTCTCTCATTCTCTTGTGATTTGCTTTTGTTATTTTTGTGCTAAATTACATTTCTAGCAAATTGAGTAGATTACTTGTGCTTAGAATTATTTATTTCTGTACTTGAATTGCTAAAGTAGTTTAGTGTTCCCTAAAGATTATATTTGTAAATTTGCATTTATTGCTTCTATAGTTTAGTATTTTAAGTAATTGCAAATTAGAATAAAAAATTTAGAAACCTCCTATTCACCCCCCTCTAGTCGGTTATCTTTGATCCTACAAGTGGTATCAAAGTTTGGACTCTCTTTTGGGGCTTTATCGCATAAAGAGTAAGGATAGCTAGCGATGGGGTGTCAATAGGCAAGGCTCTATTTTTCGATGGCTCAAATTATGCATATTAGAAAATTCGCATGACCGTTTACCTAAACGCCATGAGCCCAAGTATATGAAGAATTGTAGTTGAGGGTTTCGCTCCGGGAGTCAATCCCACACTCACAATGGAACAAGAAGATCGAAACACTCATCTCAAAGCTCAAGCTATGAACGCTCTCTTTGGTGCTTTGAACGCAGATGAGTTTAATCGAGTGAGCAACCTTGAAACCGCTCATGAGATTTGGACAACCCTCTCAAAAATTTATGAGGGGGCATCCTCGGTCAAAGAAGCCAAATTGCATATGCTTCGGATCAAATATGAGAGTTTTATTATGTTGCCCCATGAAAACATAAATGAAATGTATTCACGGTTGAACAACATAGTAAATGAGCTTAAGGGCCTTGGAGCGCCACTAAAAGATTTTGATGTTGTTCGTAAGATGCTTAGGGCTCTTCCGAACAAATATGAGACTTTGGTGACGTTGTTTCTCAACTCTCCGGAATTGCCAATAATGACACCAACGGGACTTCTTGGAAACCTCATTACAAATGAGCTTTACAAGAAGGAAAAGGAAGAGTTTTTGGAACAAAGCTCTTCGAAGAAAAAGAATATTGCTTTCAAAGCGAAGTCGGAGTCAAGCGATGAGGCGCTTGATGACTCCGATGATGATGAAGACACCGAAGAGGAAATGGCCCTCCTTGTAAGAAGAATAAGAAGATTCATGAAGAGGCGCTCAAGCGCTACTAAAAAATTCAAGAAGGGACGATACTCAAGCACCAATCGATATGCAAATATCCGGTGCTATGAGTGTGATGAGAAGAGACACATTGCTTCTCATTGTCCCAAGAAGAAGGACGACAAGAACAAGTCGCCTAAGAAGAAGTTCTTTCATGGAAAGAAAAAGATCTTCAAGAAGCTTAATAAGGATGGAAAAGGTGAGGCTCACATTGCAGAGTAGGATTCCGAAGAAGAATATTCGGACTCCGACTCTTCCGAAGATGATACACCTTCAAAGAAGAAGGGTCTCGCCAGCATAGCTATCAAGGAGGCTTCCTCACCATTTGTCACTCCTTTGTGTTTCATGGCAAAAGGAGATTTTAAGGTAAAATCAAATGACGATGATGAACCCTCCTATGATGAGCTAATGGATATGCTTGAGGACTTGAATGAATACCTCGGCAAAGAGAAGTCTAAACATAAGGCTTTGAGAAAAGAGTATTTTTCTCTCAAAGACTCTTATGAGGAGCTAAAGGAAGCTCATGAGACTATCCTTGCCAAAGGCCATTCAAAGCTTCAAAATGGTGTTGGCATTAGCTGCAATGTTATGAATGATATGCCTAGCGTAGAATTTGATTCATGTTGTATATAAAAACTAGCATATCTACTTCTTCTGATGATTTACTTGATATGCCTTCAACTTCATGTGCTAGCTTAAATTCTTTCCATGCAAATTTAATGGTAGAAAATAATGAACTTAAAGAATAAGTGGATAAACTTAGCAAAAGTTTGGACAGATGATTTAAGGGTAAGGACACTCTTAACAAAATTTTAAATAGTCAAAGATGTTCTTAAAATAAAGAAGGTCTTGGGTACATTCCTAAGAAGGGTAAGAAAATTAGTAACAAAATTCCTAAATTTGTTAAATCAAATGGGAAGCTTTGTTATAATTGTCATGATGTAGGCCATCTATCAAATGATTGTCTTTTAAGCAAAGCATCCAAAAATAACATTTATGATTCTTGCTATGTGCTAAAGAAACATAGTTTTGGTAAAATTATTGCTAAGTTTGTTGGCACCCCTATACTTGGCCGTAGAAAGAATGCCATTTGGGTGCCCAAAGCCTTGGTTACTAACCTCCAAGGACCCAAACAAATTTGGGTACCTAAAAATGATTGATTTTCTTTGTAGGTAAACTACAAGATCGGCAGACAGCATTGGATGTTGGATAGTGGATGTTCTAAACACATGACCGGTGTCGGGGACCGGCCTCCCTGACAAGTGGCCCCCCAGGAGGGGGGGGGTTTCAGCAGCCCTCCTCTAGGATCGGGGGACTATTCCCTACCTCGGGAGGAGATGTCTCCGAACCGCCAGTCCGGAGCACCAATCGGACTGTTCCGAGCTAGGCTCCGACTGAAGGTCCCGCAAGGCCATAAAGGAGCTCTTTCCCGACCAAGCCGACCGCCCCAGCTATTTCCTGACCTAGCAGGGCATTTGATCTCCGTCGCGGACCGGGCTCCCAACCTCCGACCAGCCCGATCCCGGTCTCCGCCAAGGGTCGAGCATCGGGTCCTCCACTAGCCGTTAACCACGTGTCCCACAATCGCGACCGCCTGAAGCGACCGCACAAAAGCAGGTGGTTCCTTCCCGAGGCAGCACGAAGGTCGCCAAAGTCAAAGCCTCAGTCCCATCATCCAGTCGCGTACAGCATGGAAGTCCTCTCACCCCAGCGTGCAACGGGCCACGATGGCAACGCGTCATCATCGGACAAAATCGCAGGAGTGGGTGCATTTGTTTCCGAGGAAGCAGCGACCTGCTTTGCTCGGAGAGTTTACTAACCCAGCGTAGGGCAAGGCCAGACAAGACTGGTCACCAAGACAAGGGCTTTCGGGCATGCGTCCCTTCATCCTCTCAGCTCCCAATCCCCAATGTAACCTGCCCCTTTCGATCATATAAGGAGGGTAGGGCCCTCTGGAGAGGGGCTTCTTCCTCCTTGGGACGACACCCCACGAACTAGGCTCCATCACTCTCATATCGGAACCCCTAGCTCTCATTTGTAAAGGCGGTGCAGCCGACGACATCAAAGGCAATACAGTACCGACATCCGAACTGGAGTAGGGACGTTCGGCCCGAACCAGTATAGATCTTGTGTCCCCTATTTGATTGTGCGGGCCCCCCTGTTCAGTACGCCCGCCGAGGGTACTTCCCAGACGAGCGGAACTCTGGGCCTCGCCCTCCGTACTATCTTTCACCCTCTTTCTTTGCGATCGACAGTCCCGATCGTCGACAGCTGGCGCCCACCGTGGGGCCCGAAGTTTCGTTCGTCCAAAGTTCATCGCCTCGGTAGCATCAGCACCTCCGGCTCCACCACCGACATGTCACGAACAGCGAGCACGGCTCTGACGCATCCCCGAGTACCGTGGCTCCACATCCATGCTCGCCTCTCCTTGTCGCCCCTGACGAACGCCGGCCTTCGCGTCGGGCGGACGTGGGCGACTCCTGGCGGGCAAGGATGACCCAGAAACTCCTCAGGAGGCGAATCGGCTCGCCCAGATAGCGATCGACCAAGCTAACGCCGCTCTCCGGTGAGAAGAGCGGGGTACCACCCGCTCCCATCCCGGCCACCACCCTCCCGTCCGGGACGAGCACGCCCAAGAACGCTGCGGCCATCGCCGGGTCATGGTCGACCCGCTCGGCTCGCCCCTCTCTTCGACGGTCCCTGGCCAAAGAACTCAACAAGGACACCGACGGCGTCACGCCCCGGCGGCGAACAGGCTCCCTGGGCTCTGAGTCTCGCCCCCTGATGGCTAGCGGCTCCCTGCCGCGCGATCACCGGCCACCTTACCAACAGGGAAAGGTGGTACGCGGGCTCGCCCGTCACCAGTGGCACAATAACGATGCTCGCCCGGGCAGCAGCACTTCCAGAAGCCTCTCTCCTGACGTCCGGCTCAGACGCCAGAAGATCCGCGACCACCCACGCCGCCGCCATGGCGATGCTCGGTCGACCGTCGTGGCCGGCGCGGGGTGCGCCGCCGGCTCAAATTCTCCCTATCGGCTAGTGGCGACTCCGACACTGCAGTTGCGGCAGTAGCCTCCCGGCCTACGGCTGTCCGACGTACTCAAGCGACCTCCGTCAAGTGCGCTGGCCGTCCCGGTTCAAGCCGGCGATGATGGAGCGATTCGACGGGACCAAGAACCCCGCGAATTTCTCTCCATATACTCCACCACCATCTTGGCGGTTGGAGGGGACGAGGCCGCGATGGCTAACTATCTCCCACCGTCACGGACGGGCCGCCGCACTGCTCTTCAACCAAGCGCCCGGCACCTTCTGATCATGGCGCCAGTTGCGGAGCGCCCTCCACTCCAACTTCTAGAGCTACTACGAGCGGCTTGGATGGGGGAGGGACCTGGACCGTGTTATCCAGGAAGGGTGAGCATCTGCGAGATTCGTGGCGCGGTATACCCGCGCGAACTCGATCCCCAACATTTCGATGAAACCGCCATCAAGGCTTTTAAGTTCGGCGCTCGAGACAGACGCCACGGAGGACCTTGAGATCGCCACGAGGCTCACCGTCAACAAACTATTCGCATGGCGAGCGATATGTGGACGCAGACGATCTTCGTCCCTCGAAGCACGACTACGACCGAGGCAAGCTCGACCTGCGCCGGCGAGTGGGGCCGTCCGACGTTAAGGAAGGAGACCCGCCCGCGACAAAAAGGCGAGGAAAGACCGCGCGGCGAGGGTGGCTGGCTCGCGTGGTCGCCATGGTCGACAACAAGCGCGAGGGGCGGAAGCCCGCCACCGACCACCGGGCCTCCGGCCTCTGCAGAACCGGGCCGCGCCGCAATAGCATCGGGCCGGCCCGGCGGCGGCGGTGGGGAACCCTCCACGCGAACGCCCGAGCTCAGGGCAACGAGGAACACCGGCTTCAACGCTAACAAATTTTGCCTGCTCCACAAGATCCACGGCCATGATCTGCGGGGCATTAACGTGGTCGCTCGCCGGACGCCTTTTATAAGGGGATCGAGAGATGCTCACGCCCCCAAAGAGCGATGAACGGCCGGAGGGGCCAACGCCGATCAGGCTCAAGCAGGCCCCGACCTGGAATTCCAGCGAGGCGACCGCCAGTGTGATGTGATCTTCGGCGGTTCTTGAAGATACCGATCCCGGCCGAGTGAAGGACGCCGCACGTGCCGCCTATCAAGCCATCACGGAAGTCCGCCGACCAACCTGCGGTGGGATGGCGCCCCCATCACCTTTTCTCGGACGACGCCCCGGGGATGTCCCGAGACTTCAAAATCGCTCGTCGTCGCCCGCCCATAAGCAACACCGCTGCCACGGGTCATGGTCGACGGGGCGATTCCCTCAACTCGCTTCCCGGCAGCGCTTTGACCGGATGCAAATACCCTGGCGAAGATCAAGAACATAGCGATCCCCTTTCTCGGCATCGTCTTGGGAGTTCGACCACCCCGCCGCAAGTGGTCCTCCCGTCACCTTCGCGATTCTCAGAAACTTCCGCACCGAGCCGACACCTTTGAAGTCGTGGACGGCGACTTCCCCTACAATGCCATCCTCGCACGCCTGCCTCGATTAAATCTCATTGCCGCTAATCACTACGCGCATCGGTGCATGAAGCTCCCGGGCGGCGGCGTCATAACGGTCCGCGGCGACCAAGGCAGCACACGGTGCGAGGAAAAGGCCCAGCGTTGGCGCATATTGCCCCACCAGTCCCGAGGTCACCCCGGGCACACCGAAGACGGCGGCCGTCGGCCGAGCGGCCCGACAAAAGCCGTCGCGGCTCCAAGAAGGAAGCTTGGACAAATGCGCTCGCATTTCCGCCAAACTGATCCCAAATAGGAAGGTGAGCTCACACCTTCCTCCGAGATAACAAAGGCATTTTTGCATGGGAACCGCGGACATGCCGGGTCCCACGGAGGTGATCGAGCACGCATCAAAACAAAGCCCTACAGACCCGCGACGCCGAAGTCTGGCGCTTGTCCCCGAAAAGGCGGCGATAATTAGGGAGCACCTCGATAAGCTCCTCAAGTCCGGTTTCATTCGCGAGGTCAACTACTCCGAGTGGCTGGCCAACCCTGTAATTGTGCAGAAGAAGGGCGGGAAGTGGCGAATGTGCGTCGACCACACGGGCTTGAATGCCGCGTGCCCCAAAGACAACTTTCCACTTCCCCGCATAGACCAGATTGTGGACTCCACTGCCAACGTCGAGATGTTGAGTTTTCTCGACGCCTACTCTGGATACCACCAGGTCAAGCTCACCACGGAAGACGAAGACAAGACCGCCTTCATCACGCTGTTCGGAACTTTCTGCTATACGACCATGTCGTTCGACCTTCGCAACGCAGGCGCCACGTTCCAGCGGTTAATGGCTAAATCCTTCGACCCACAGATAGGCCGGAACCTCGAGGTGTACGTTGATGACATCATCATCAAGAGCTCCTCTAGGGCCAGCCACGTCAACGACCTGGCCGAGACCTTCGCCAATCTGAACAAATTTGGCATCAAGCTCAACCCCGAAAAATGCATTTTCGGTACAACCTTCAGAAAAGTGCTCGGCTATATGATCGGGGGGTCAGGCGTGGGCCCGAACCCAGAGAAGATCGAAGCAATCGAGCAAATGACCGTTCCGACCTCGGTAAAACAGGTACAAAGCCGCATAGGCCGCATCGTCGGCCTTAGCCGTTTCATCTCCCAGCTCGGCGAGCGAGGATTGCCTTTCTTCAAGATCCTGCGCAGACATGAGGGCTTCGAGTGGACCCCAAGCCCAGCCGATCCTTCGACGAGCTCAAAGCATACCTCTCGCGCCTCCTCGTTGACGACTCGCGGCGGGTGAGGTGTCTTTGCTTACCTCGCGCCACGACTCCAGCCGTCACCGATCCCGTAGCCGAGCGGGCAGGGCGGCAAGACCCAATCTACTACATCAGCGAAGCACTCCACGGGCCAAAGGAGCGCTATCCTTGGTCCAAAAGTTACTCTATGCACTCTTCATGGCTTCGCGGAAGCTTCGCACTACTTCCAAGCGCACGCGGTGGTTGTCCCGAGCGCTCCCGCCGGGAGATCCTCAAAACCTCAAGCCGAGGTCGCGCCGCCAAGTGGGCCATGGAACTGGCCGAGTTCGATCTCCGCTTCACGGCCCGGCCGCCATCAAATCGCAGCGCCGGCGGCTTGTCGCCGAACAACGGCGAACTCGCCCCGAGCCCGAGGTCGGGACCAAGACCCTTGACCATGTTCTTCGACGGATCAAGGTCCATTGAGCGCCGGGCCGGCATTCTTCGCCACCTCGTATGACCACTGAGGTATGTGGTCGCCTTCGCTTCCCGCCACCAATAACGCGCGAATACGAGGCCCTCTTGGCCGCCTTCGAGCTTGTAAGTCCTTGGGCGCCCGCCGCCTAATTGTGAAAGGAGACTCAAATTGCCGCCAACCAAGACAACAAAGTTTACTGTTGTTCGAACCTCCGATGGCCAAGTACCTTGCCGAGGTGCACAAGATGGAAAGATGGTTCCGAACCCGAGAATCCAAAGACGCACTCAGAAGGACAATTCCACCGCCGATCTTTTGTCCAGTTCTGATCGTCCGGCGACGAAGCTTCCACCGGACGTCATCTTTGAGACCTTGGCCACACCGTCTGCTAGCGACCAAGAGGACCCTGGTCTTCCTCGAAAGAGTTCCGCCATGGATGGATCCGCTCATCGAGTTCCTCGACCAAGGGGAGCTCCCGCCACCCCAAATGAAAGAAGCAGTGCTCCGCGACGTGCGGGCTCAGACAGCTCGCCGACGGCAGCTCTATCGTCGGGGTTTTGGGCGCTCACAAAGTGCATCACCTGTAAGAAGGTAAATACCGCCAACGACATTCACTCCGGCTGCGGCGCCACTCTCTTCGGGACCATGGTCGGAAGGCCTTCAGATGGGCTTTATCGCCAACGGCGCCGAAGACGCCGGCATCGCTCAGACTTGCCAAGCTTGTCGGTTTCCACGCCGGAAGGTCGTGCAACCGCCTACGCTCTACGCACCATTACCTCGCTCGCCATTCTCGACATGGGGCCTCGACATCCTCGGTCCTTTCCCGAGGCCTGGCCGAGGGGAAGAAATTCTGCTCGTGGCCGTCGACACCTTTTCAAAGTGGATCGAAGCGAGCCGGTCTCCGCTATCACCGCCAGTGGCCGCGTAAGGTTCTTCCGCTCCTTTGTGGTCACGAGGTACGAGTCCCTTGCAGATCATTACCTACAACGGACGCAGCTCACCACCGAGTCGCTCCAAGAGTTCTCGCAGATATGGGAACCAAAGTCCGCTATGCCTCGGTAAGCCACCCGTAGCAACGGGCGGCCGAAGCGCCAACGGGTAGCTCGTCCCAAGGGCTCAAGAAGCGAAGCTGATGAGCTCGGCCGCCGCGATCGGGCATGGGTGGACGAGCTCCCCACGCCCTTTGGTCTGCTTTCGACTCGACGGTCGGCAACAGAACAAGCCCTTTCCACCATCGTCTTCGGGCGAGGCTATCCTCGCCGCCCGAGGTCACGCTCGCCTGGCTGTGGCGAGTTCGGTTGACCGGTCGACTCGAGCGGAGCGACCCTCGACCTCGCCTTGGCGTAAGAAGTAAGGTGTCACATACCGCTACGCCGCCGCGTTACCTACAAGATCTCCGCAGCATGCCGCCCGAGCCGTCCGACCTGTGGACTTCGCGTGAGGACTCGGTCCTAAGCGAATCCAAGACCGCTCCCACACCAACAAGTCGTCCCCGCCGTGGAGAGCCCTTTAGAATCGTCTCGAAGCCGCGCAGAGCTTACCGTCCCGGCGGTCCCCGATGGCGTGGAGCTCGCGTGCTCGTGGAACGAGGCCGCCCGGAGGTTCTACGCCTAGCGCTCTTCTTTCACCCGCCTAAGTTAAGGTGTCTCCTCCCTTGCTAGTGTGTTCGTTCTGTGCTCTCGAGCAAACCCGATTCGGGCGTGCTCGGGCTTTTTGTTTTGCCATACCTGTTCGGCCTGTGTTTGTTCCTCGTAATAAAATTTCCTTCGCCACTGTACTAACCTCTTTTTGATTTGTGGAAAGGATGGCGCCCCGTCACACCTCGAGTTGCGCTTTCTTCACCGGGTTGCGCCATCCTAAAGGCCTCGGCCCGTGGTCCCGTCCGCCTCCTTTAACCAAAGAAGTTTTTTTAGGACGCCTCAACGGCGCGACCTGCGGCGTGACCATAAGGGCAACCATGAGGTCACGCGGCGGGCTTGACCTCGAGGCGTCCATGCGTGCTCTTTTGCGGCGCTTAGGTCACGTTCTCTCAGGTTCGCCTCGGGATGAACAACCCGAGCACAGGCATTCCTGGATCGAGGCCGCAGATAAAGCGATCGTTATCGGGTAAGCCGCCATCCCCGTCGCCGCCAACCATTGAACGCTTCAGGCGCCCGAGCTCGATGACATTTCCTGGCTCGGAGGTCGCAGATGGGGATTCACCACCGGGATGACTCGGTCGTTCTAAGCCGACCTTTCCCGGGCCGAGTGGCAGTTTCAAATTTCTAAACCGCCTCTCGAGGGGCCTTGTCGAGCTTGATGCATTCCCGAGCTCACGAGTCGGACCAAGGCCTAAAATCTGTCCACTGAGCTATCCCAAGCTAACTATCCGAGTTGTGCCCAAACACGAGTAACGCGGCGCGGCCTCGGCTAGCCGTTTTCTGCAGGTTCGCCTCGGGGATGTCGATCCCGAGCCCGATGCATTCTCGGCTCGGATGCATGCAGAAACAATTCTTATCGGAGTAAGCCACTATTCCCTGCGTTACCGGCGATCAAAGAACGCTCAAGAGCGCCTGTCCGATGACATTCCGGACCCGAGGTCGCGACTCCTAAGATTGCTACCAGGATGATCTCGTCGCAATAAGTCGCTCTGCCGCAAAAGCCAACTAATTCCCACACCCAAGTTATCGTGACATGACAACCCGAGTCGTGCCCGAGCCCGAGTGATTTCTGCGAGGCCTTCGCTAAATTGGCCTCGAGCATCAATTAGTTCTCCACCGTCAACCCGAGTCGTGCGGAACCCGAAAGTGATTTTGGGCGAGGCCTCGGTTGGATTAACATCGGGCATCAGACAATTCGGTCAGCCTAAACTGGGTAGTTCAAGCGAAATGGCGGTGGGTCTCATTGCGGGGATCTGCAGGAATGTGCTCGCCACACGTCACATATCCAGTATTGTTCGGCCCTTCCATAAAGCAGCCCACGCAAGGTATGCAATGATGGCGCAGACCGACAAACGAGCTAAGTCTTCCAAGGAAACGCGACTCTATAAGACTTAGCAAAAAATTATTTTGTCTTTACAAGGGGGGGATCTTTCACCCCCCGACCCATCCACTAACTCCAGTTTATAGAGACATGTCTCAGGCGAGCTTCTCCCGTTCGAGGTCGAAAACCCTCCGCCGCAGTACGATGACCTCGGCTTCGGCCTTATCAACCCGGTCACGGTCGCTCTGGAGCTGGGCCAAGGCATCTTTCCCCGCACGAGCCACCTACGCCAGCTTCTCCTCAAGATTGGCATTCTTGGCCTCGGCTTCAGCCGCCTTGACCTCCGCTCTGGTGGCCTCGCCCAACCTCAAGAATCGCCCTCTCAAGCTCGACCGCTTGGCTCGAGCTCGGAGGAGGACGCCTTGTCGGGCGACCTCCATCTCTCGATCGAAGGTTGGAGACCTCGAGCTTGAGGCGCTGGGTCTCGACCACCGCGCTCCTCCGCTCCTCCTCGATGGCCTTGCAGAGCGCTGTGGCGTGGAGGACCCTTGCGGTGTTCAACTCCCGCTCGACCTCCCAGCCCAGCGGCCCCGCTCGACTTCGACGGCCACACGAGCTCGAGGGCTCTGGCCTCTTTCAGCGCAAGACCTCCTCTGGCCACGCAAAGACACAGCTTTGAGCTCGGCGGTGTCCTCCGATTGGTTTCAAGGGCGCCACATAGGGACGGAAGATGAGCGTGCGTGTGTTTGCGCGCGATGTTGTACTTCGAGACCATCGCAGACTCTGCGAAGGCAAAGAAAAACTCACCATGGTCACAAAGAAAAGGGAGAAAAGAGGAGGGACACCACGATCGTGCTTACTCCGCTAATTGATCCTCCAAATAAGACAGTCGACAAGACCATCGGGACCCGGGCAGCTCCCGCTGCCACGCCCCCGGCGGTCTCCTTCGCACCAGAGCATCGGCACCCAGAAGGACCAGGAGATCCGCTCGGCTAGGGTAATGGCGGCCGACCTCTAGGTCGTGGGCGGCTCGGCGGCCCCTCGCCGCCCTCGATCGCGTGGAGGGGCCTCGGCTCGCTAAGGGTGGTCGGTCCGCCCGCGCCCGACTCTACCGCCGGCTCGTGGTCGACACTCGCTCTTTGAACGACTCGACTCACGGCAGCTCCACTGGGTACGGGCGCAAAGCCACCTCAATCATGGGCGCAACTACCAAAGCGCCGGCCGGAGGTACCGGTCGACGATGGTCGCCGCCACGACCACCCGGTATATGTCTTTGCGCGCAATCGAATTATCGAAGATGCTCGGTCGGCCCTACCACCACGGTTAAGAAACAGGAGGGAAACTTACTACGCCGAACGGATGCGCGGCAACCTCGCCTTCTTTGTTTGACCCCCTTCACGGGGCGATTCGACCCTCCACTTTCTCGAGGACTCCACCATCGGGAACGCCCCCACCAGGGGCACGAGGACGATGCCGTCCTCAATCGCAGCCCTTCTGCCATAACGCTCCCGACGGCGGCGCTTCGATCACAACGCCCTTGTTCGTGGCGCCTCAACCGCCTCTCCTCGGCCGCTTCGTCCTCCTCCTGAGGACACGGCAGCAAGATCCGCCGCGTCTCCGGGTCGCGCCACGAGACGATAATCGCCCTCGTGGTCCTCCTCCCCACCTCGCCGACCACACGAAAGGTCGGTGCCCTGACGCCAACGCCGCGATGGGGCGGGATGACGAAACATGTATGGGGACCATACCTGGCGCGACTGTTCCTCAACAGCGGCGGGAGGGCTTCCCCCTCGGGGATTTATTGCCAGAGCCCGTGGCTCTGGCCACCAGAGGCTCTTGCGTGAAGCGCCTCCGCTGGTCGACAAAAAGCAAGAATTAGTAAAATAACCGAAAGAGGCGGCCCGATGGAAATGAGCCCGGCCTCGATACCCCTAAGCTCGAAAAATCTAAACTCACCACGACCGATCGCCCACTGACGTGGGGCTTCTTGTGACTCCGCCTCGGGGTGTAAAGAGCCGCTTCTTACCCCTTCTGCCTTTATTTGGGCCGGAAATGGTAGCAATTGTTTCACAGATCCCGAGCTCTTGGTCGCCGCACGAGCTCACCACAATAAGCATCCGAGTCCGGACACCCGAGGCAAAGATCAAAGTAAAAAGCTATTACTCACTGCTCGCCCCAAGATATTCTTGGGGACGTTGTCGCCGAGGTCGAGGCGCGGCGGCCTTCCCGGTCTCTCCAGATCCTCAAGGCGACCCAGCCGACTTCGTGGTACAAGGTCAGAAATAGAGTGACAAGAAATAAGGGAACCCCAACCAAGGCCCGAAAGGATTTGAGGTCGGACAATACTTACCCTCATGGCTTTCCCGGTGGCGTCGCACCTCCCGGTGATCTCAAAGAAGGGTGCAACCTCCTCCGGAGAGGGAGCACCCGGTTCTGCAAGTAGTCGTAAACGACCGCCTGCCCCTTAAGGCTCCGCATGACACAGGTATGGATGAAAGCAGCCAGGGCCTGGTCCACCAAGTCCTCGGGCTCGGGGACCTCCCGCCTTCCCTCCACCGCAGCGCCGTTATAGGCGAGCCTGCTTCCCTCGCCCTTCTTCAAATAGAACCATTTCTCCGTCCACGGCCCGAGCGAGTCCCGGTCGGGATTTGGAGGAAGGTACAAGGAGTCCCGCCTGCAGCCAAAGTAAAGGCACTGACGACGGGTCCTCGCGGTGGGGATGTGGAGTAAAACGGAAGAAAAGCGAGGGGGTGGGAAGGATGCCCAAGATCCCCTCGCAAAGATGTGCAAAAATGGAAAGGAGAAGAAGGGAGTTCATCACGGGTTTACGAGCTCGATCTCACACTGCGCAAGGACCGCAGCCAAGAAGTCGCTCTCGGGGGTTACACGGGGACCCGAATATGCAAATCGACCCTCTGTGTATTCAAGACTAGTCCAGATCACGCTAGTGCACACAGCTCAACATTGATGAAATATCACAATCATACACAGTGGAATAATAAACAAAGACTTCATTTATTAATATAGAACTATTGAACGACCTTAAGGTCAAACTTACACTTATGAGGCCTTGGTGGCTTCAACTCAAATTAAATAAATAGCAATGAATGAAGAACGCCGACGAATCCCATCAATATGCCACGTGCAACCGCAAGGTTCAACTCCTAGATATTCGCCTCGTGGAACTTCTCCTCCTTTGAAGTTGTAGTCTTCTCTCAACTCGATGATTTTGTTGATGGCAAGGGTGAGTACATAAAGCACTCAACAAGTTGTGCATGTAATGCAATTCTAATATAACTATATGCCGTGCTTATTCCAAGGAATGGCTTATCATGGTTATTTTGCAAGAAAGCAACATTTGAGAACAATTACAATAAATAGATTGTAAAGACAATAAAACAAATAATCTGTAATAAATAGATTCAAGATTTCTCAAGTAAACCAAGTTCCAATCCTTAATCAAGTTCCAACTTACCATGGCAACCACCATCCATCCCAAGTTTTGTTTTGCAAAAGTCTAACCCTTAACTGTAATTCCGAGCATTGTTCAATACCATGAGCACGGCTATTCAATAGTTTTACACTCTGCAGAGGTTATGCACTTTACCCACACGACATGATCGCCTCTTAGTGCCATGCAATTAACACACTTCCTTTGGTGTGTCAGAGAGATCATGACAAAGCCTTTACAAAGCTCGCTTTAACCCAAGATTACTACCACGAGGTTTCAACACTGAAGGGTTAAACCACCACGACAGGCCCCCTCTTGCGCCATGTGAGTTAATCCAGACACCCGGACTCACACCGCCAATGGTAGTACCAAGCTAAAACATTACTAATTAATCACCTAGGTCTGTCCCATTCCGCACATGTGGTTGCAAGAGAGACTCAGTCAAAGGCTTGCAAGGTTAAGTCCTTAAATGACCAAGGCAAGACTTCCACATACCCTCGCCAATCTCGCCCACCTTGGCACACCGCCTTACCACTTGCCCCAATCTAAATCATTACCACCCAGCTTGATTACCAAGCACCACGTGCCACCAACATTTCAATCTAGTTGTGTGACCTCCTCGCCACGACAACTTAATATCACTGTGACAACACATGACACACCAATTCATAAACATTATTCCATATTCCATTAGTCAAGATTAAGTATCAACATTCGGACACATGTGATGACGTGGCATGGCTAAGCAATCTACTGACGGTCTAACCAAATTGTCGATTATCAATATTAACCAACTATTAATTAACCATCCTAAGGTGACAATTAGATCATGGCATACAATGGCAAGGTAGGGTATAGATCAAATTGGTATAATAGCTAAGTCCCAATTTAATTTGAAACAATTGTATAATTGAAATAATATGCAATAGGGTAAAACAAATATAGCAATTTTATAAACATGGGTTCAATATGATCAAAGCACAACTTGCCTGCCCTTGCGATTTTTATGTTTTTACTCTTTATCTTTAATTCTTGATCTTCGATCTTGATCTTTACCTTCTTGATCTTCACTCCTTAGAACAACTTCCTGACGATCGCCTAACGATTAAAGAAGAAGCAAATACAAACCAACTCAAAAGATAAATCAAATAAAATCCAAATTGAGAACGGATAGTACTGGATCACGAAGGCTTAGATGAATTTAGGAACTTGAATGGATTAGATCAGATATTAGACAAAAGAGAACGAACTTCCGGAATACACCAAAAAGGAAAAGACTGATAACTGAGAAAGAAAGAATAATATTCCAAAGAATATTTATTCCGAAGTTATTATCTTGATTGGTTAGACAATGACATATGGGCTCTCGATCTATAAACCGGGTCCATAAAGATACGTTAGTTTGCAATGAACTAAACTGATGCTTAATGATGACTTTTGTTGATTAAATGATACACAACAAACAAAAGCAAGATAGACTAATAGATTAGATATGGCACAAGGATATGACATATGGCCAATGGTCTATCGACCAAGTCCACGAATGACTTCTAGGTCAATGGCAGATTAGATTTCAAGAATAGGACATGGACAAGCGGGGTTGACATTCATGCGATTCGATTTGAGATCAGTCATACGTCGATCAAGATGCTTGACGATGACAAGGCAACGAGGAAATGAAGACAAGGCTAAACTCATAGGTGATGGGGTTAGATTACAATAAGGCGATAGAGAGGATGATGATATTGCACTAGAGCTTTTGCGAGCATGCACACATGCGAAGATAGCGAAGCAACGACAGGACACTCATGCAACGATGAGATGTCGATCGTCGGTACAATGATATGGTAGCAAGGATATGATATGGCACAGGATTGATCTGCGAGTTGCGAGGTTTACATGACATGATCCATCGTCAACGACAGATTGGACACAAGGTTCAATTAGGGTTTGAGAGAAACGACTCACGGATAGATCCATTTGGCATAGGGATAGGATAGGTAGGGTTGGCTCTGCGATAAAAGATTACCAAGGGTGGCTAACCGAAACACGAACCGATAATGAAAGGGCTAGATCGAAGACGACGGGTAGATTCTAGATTATGGCATTGATGGCAACCGAAGACCAAATGAACTCTAAAGATGAGCAAACCAGAGAATGATGGCCTACTGGACATGATGACACGACCAAGGCGAACTAAGATGGTTGGCGGCAAAAGATGGCGCGCGGTACTGACGAAAGGCGGCGGCTAACGAATATAAAAATTTTTGGTAGATGGAACAGCAAAGGGGAAGTGAGCACCACGTAGAACGCGGAGAGACGATCTCAACGGTATAAGCGGATTTGGCGACAACCCAATGGACAGATCACAAACTGGCGATGAACTATTTGCTAAAGCTAATAGATCAAACGGCCATAACTATTAAGATAATGGATGAAACCTAACCAAAATTTACAGAGAGCTATCTGGGATCATTTGGCACAATATGACGCGAACGGATCTGAGTTTTACCATCTGATCAACGGGAACGCGCGACGAAGTTTTCAGCTGCGACGCAAATCCGATCGGGAAGATTGAATTTTCTGCAGCAATCCCATGGACAAAACCTTGAGTTAGGGTGAGCACCAGGTAGAGGACATCAAGATGAGTCTACAGAATAAATTTCACGGTCAAACTCGCAAAAACGAAGGAGAACGGGCGACGCAAGATTCGAGATTGGAACGGCCGAACTTTTGATTTGCTTGGTGAAACAGCACCAAATTTGGTGGAGAGGTAGATGGGACCATATGGCACGAGATGACGCGAGCGGATTTTAGAAAACTCACCAGAATGATAGGAACGCGATGCCAAGATCGGTCAAGGGGCGGCGCCCTAAGACGCATTTACCGCGTTTTTAGGGTTTGAGAGGTGCTCGGGGATTAGGGGTGCGTGGGGGGTCTTAGGACACTTATATAGGCAAGGAGTCGTGCCATACAAGGAAACACGAAGAAAATCGGATTTGGATTGAAAACGGATCGGATCGAACACCGGCGCGCAATGAAAAGTACGGGTGACGTGGCGCGATTCTCGTGCGCCGGATGGAGATCGGAAGGCTGAGGTTAGGCGATGACGTGGCCGGTTCTCGAGCTGCCACGTCGATTTAGCCCAATTTCGAATTAAAATAATTCCAGAAATTAAAATAATTCATTTAGAGCAATAAAAATACCAGAAAAATTCTAAAAAAATTCTAGAAAATATTTAAGACATTTGGAGATCGAATAAAATATTTTTAACCAAAATTTATTTAAAATTTTGCAGTATTTAATTAAATTTAACAAAAGGCTTAATTTAAATTAATTCCAAATAAATAGGAAACGAACTCCGAAAAATCTTTAAAAAATTACAGAAAATTCCTTGAAGCACAATGAACTCAAATAAAACTAAATTTATTTTAATTGAAGTTTATATTAGTCAAATTTAATTTATTTAGCATTAGAAAATTTCAGATTAAGCTTTATTAAAGAGAGAAAATCCGCGGGGATTTTTGGAAAGATGAACTAAACAAAAGATTTTTGAAAACCCAAATTTTGGGTTGTTACAGGTTCGCAGCCCGAAGAGCATGTACTGCTCCGTGCTCACGATCTCGTCATCCCGAGGTCGCGACACGTTCTCCCCGGACGGAAGCCGCCAAGTGAACGGGTCCAGAAGCCCCAAAGTCTCCATCTCCCTCATCCGTTCTGCGGTGAGCGTACTCCTCCCGAACTTCGCCATGGGGTCGAGGTCGAAGAAAAGGGGGGGGGGATGAGGTCGCAAACGAAGGCTAGAAGGCGTTAACGCAGAGGGGCAAGGAAGAAGAAGGCAAGGGCACGAGTAATGGGAAGCGAAATCCTGAAGTGTAAGACCCCTTTGGCTTTTAAAGACGCCTCGTCTACCGGCTCACCATCGCCTCAAAAGGCGCACCCGTAGCCGACGGGCGGAAACCGAGGCGCCAGGGGCCCTTCGAAACCCCCGTACGGGCGCGTCGATCCACGCATCCGCCAGATCACATCCCTCCAACTTCCATATCAACGAAGCTCCCGGGCCTTCTGAGCCCACCTAGGAAAACAAGATATCCAGATCTGAGTGTGCGCCACGGGGAGGCCTTCTCTCGGCCTGAAGGTGAGCCCCAGAATCCTCGAGCCCGGCCGAAGGGGGGAGCCATCCCTTACCAAGAAGATCTCAGACTCAAGAGCGCCTAGAAGTCTCAGACCGCTTCTTGAGCCTTGGGGGCTGGTTGTCGGGGACCGGCCACCCTGACACGTGGACCCCTCAGGAGGGGGGTTTTCAGCAGCCCTCCCCTAGGATCGGGGGACTATTCCCTACCTCGGGCGGAGATGTCTCTGAACCGCCAGTCCGGAGCACCAATCGGACTGTTCCGAGCCAGGCTCCGACTGAAGGTTCCGGAAGGCCATAAAGGAGCTCTTTCCCGACCAAGCCAACCACCCCGAGCTATTTCTCGACCTAGTAGGGCGTTTGACCTCCGTCACGGACCGGGCTCCCCCGACCTCCGACCAGCCCGATCCCGGTCTCCGCTAAGGGTCGAGCATCGGGTCCTCCACTAGCCGTTAACCACGTGTCCCACAATCGCGACCGCCTGAAGTGACCGCACAAAAGCAGGTGGCTCCTTCTCGAGGCAGCACGAAGGTCGCCAAAGTCAAAGCCTCGATCCCCATCATCCAATACAGACAAAGATGGAAGTCCTCTCACCCTGTGTAGCGGGGACCACGCATGGCAACGCGTATCATCTGACAAAATCGCAGGGAGTGGGTGCGCTGTTTCCTGAGGAAGCAGCGACCTGCTTTGCTCGGAGAGTTTACTAACCCGGCGTAGGGCAAGACCAAACAAGACTGGTCAACAAGACAAGGGCTTTCGGGCATGCGTCCCTTCATCCTCTCAGCTCCCAATCCCCAATGTAACCTGCCCCTTTCGACCATATAAGGAGGGGCAGGGCCCTCTGGAGAGGGGCTTCTTCTTCCTTGGGACGACACCCCACGAACTAGGCTCCGTCACTCTCATATCGGAACCCCTAGCTCTCATTTGTAAAGGCGCAAATGACGGCATCAAAGGCACATCTGATCTGACATCCGAATCGAGTAGGGACGTTCGGCCCGAACCAGTATAGATCTTGTGTCCCCTGTTTGATTGTGCGGGCCCCCCTGTTCAGTACGCCCACCGAGGGTACTTCCCGGACGTGCGGAACTCTGGGCCTCGCCCTCTGTACTATCTTTCACCCTCTTTCTTTGCGGTCGACGGTCTCGATCGTCGACAACCGGTGATCGAAAAATGTTCACTACATTTGAATCGGGAAATGGGCAACATGACAAGATCACATTTGGAGACAATAGTGAAGGAAAGGTATTAGGATTGGGTAAAATTGCTATCTCAAACGATCTTTCTATCTCAAATGTCTCATTTGTTGAAACTTTGAATTTCAATTTGCTATCCATAGCCCAAATTTGTGATCTTGGCCTTACTTGCATGTTTTCTAAGAATGGAGTAGTGATCTCTAAAGAAAATGATAATTCTTTAGTGTTTAAAGATTTTAGATTTGGAAATTTGTATTTAGTTGATTTCATCTCAAATGAGTCATGTCTCCAAACATGTTTGATTGCAAAAACATCCTTAGAATGGTTATGGCATAGAAGACAGCTTTATCGTTCTATGATTGGTAGCTTACTTTATCTCACCGCATCTAGGCCCGATATCATGTTTAGTGTTTGCATGTGTGCTCGTTTTCAAGCTTCACCTAAAGAGTGCCATTTAGTGGCCGTTAAGAGAATTTTAAGATATTTAAAGCATTTCTCAAATATAGGTTTATGGTATCTTAAGGGTACTAAATTTGATTTAGTTGGATATTTGGATTCGGATTATGCGGGTTGTAAAGTGGATAGAAAAAACACCTCGGGAAGTTGTCAATTTCTAGGTAGATCTCTCGTTTCTTGGTTCTCTAAGAAACAAAATTCCGTAGCTTTATCCACCGCCGAAGCCAAATATATATTTGCCGGTAGTTGTTGTGCACAATTGTTATGGATGAGGCAAACCTTAATGGATTATGGTATTAATTTCAAAAATGTGCCTCTTTTGTGCGATAATGAAAGTGTTGTTAAAATAGCCAACAACCCGATCCAACATTCAAGAACCAAACATATAGATATTTGCCACCATTTCTTAAGAGATCATGTTAGCAAAGGTGATATTGTGATTAGTCGCATTAGAATTGAAGATCAATTAGCGGATATCCTCACCAAACCCTTAGATGAAGCAAGGTTTTGTAAACTGAGAAATGAATTAAATGTCATAGATATCTCTAATGTTGCTTGATCATGTGCACCAATGATTGGATTTTATTTGATTTTAATTAGCTGATTGGATTTCTTGATGGATAACACATTTAGGGGGAGTGTTATATATTTTCATATATACCACATCCCTAGAAATGTGAAAATATAAAAAAGTGCAAATATATTTAAAAGAGGCTTTCCATGAAAACACTAGGACCATATATTTGAAAATCATCTTATTTTAAAAAAATCTTTAAGAGGTTCTATTTTCTAAAAATCTTTATCTCAATATATATATATATATATCTCACTTTTAATTCAATCTACTCTATCAAATGATCACTATATTGAAAAATATACCAAGTGTTTCAAACCAAGTCCTGTTTTTTCAAAATTTCTTCTAGAATCAAAACTTGACCTATACTAATCTATTAAAGTGCACCATGTGAGTATCTGCCTTGGAGCTAGACTTATGTCATATATAGACTCACAAAAGGTATATTGAGCTCATATATGTCCAAAATGCAAAGCTTATCTCATGAAAGGTTGCTTATTTTCAAGTGTTTCTTTTATTCTCAAAAGAAGTCTATTTTAACAAATTATGTGTGAAAACTTCGTTCTCTTGATTGTATCATCGAGTCAAAGTGCTCAAATAAATCATTCATCAAATATATGAATTAAAGAGCAACTACGAATCAAACTTGCCTTTTTGCTTGGATTTTCTGCTTGTCAGGACCGGTGTGACCATAAGGGGTGCGGTAGCACCGGTGAACGGTATGACCGGGGGTTGGGCAGTCATACCGGGATGGTCGGGCAGGGGTAGTTTCGACGCATCTCTCGGTGTAACCGAACCTCCTCTCCTTTTCTCTTGGCCTGACCGTGCGGTTCACATTCTTATCCTCTTCTTTCTCTCTCTCCTCTCAAGAACTCTCTCATTCCAAAAATCATCTAATGTCTCTATATGCTATTCAATGGACCGATCTACTCAAAACTAAAAAATTGTGAAATTAGGTTAAAAGTAACCGTGCGGCCGGTCATACCGACACCATGGGTGGTAGCACTGCCCATGGCCGGTGCTACCGGATCCTTGGGCGGTATGACCGGGGTGACAGTTATAAAATCCAATTTTTGCATTTTTTTGCCACAAATGCATTATGATCCGACTCTAGGGCTATTATACCTTGCTCTCATTCTATCTATTCCTTGTTATCTCAGTCATCATGCCGCGGACTAAGAATTTGCCTCCTTGTGGCGGCGGAGTAATTCGAAAATCAACCCATGGTAGGGGTGTTCCTGTGACTTATGATAGTGACAGTGGTGACTCCCAATCTAGAGCTGCTAAGCATCAAGAGATCCGTAGGAAGATACAAGTAGAACTTGGTGGGAGCTCAAAAGGGGGAAAGAGAAAGAAAGCTGTGTTAGAATCAAGTGAAAGTGATGATGAAATGGATGTAGATTTTGAAGAAGAAAATGACAGTGAAAATCAAGAGCCAGAAGAAGAAAACTTTGATGATTTTCAGCCCACCATGGATCTAAGAAAGATTAAGGGGGGAAAAATACTTTTCTCTTCGGCTAGCAAATCAATACTTGCTCCCCCGAAGTGCCACCTTGGACAAGTTCAGGACTCTTTTTCAGCAAAAAGTCTATCATGAGATTTATCTAAACAAGGAGTTTGCAGATCACAAATGAGTGAGCTGGGAGCACATCAGAACAATTCCTTTATTTGTTGGGGTGCCCGAACTTTTTCATGGAGCAGATCTTGCACACTTTGTCAGCATGAGGTGCGACTACAATGAAGATATGATCTGTCAATTCTATGCCACTATGCATATTTCTGATTCCTTTGATGAGATTACGTGGATGACGGATGCAGCTATGTACACAGCTTCAAAAGTGGAGATTGAACAAGCTTGGGGAGTTTATCACGACAGTCAGCCTAAAATTCATGGTGACTCATCTCTTCCTCTCCAAGAGCAATATAACTTCTATGATCCTTCTGCTCGAGTCATGTAACATCCCAAAATTTGAAGTTTTGGAATGTTTGAATTCAAAAATAAACCATTTGCATTTTCTTGAATTAATTCTAGCTTAATTTGAATTTTCCATAAAGAAAAGGATTTAATTTGACTAAACTATTCATCAAACTCAAGAATTTCAGTTTTAGTTGGGTTCATTGTGCTCCAAGGAATTTTTCTGTATTTTTGGGGATTTTTCTAAATTTATTTGATATTTATTTGAATTTATTTGCATTTATTCGAATTTCTGGATATTTCTTAAATCAGAAAATGATTTTATTTCCAAAAAGCCCCTCGGGACGAATCTGCTCCGGCCGTTCCCCAGCTCGCTCGCCCCGGCCCGCTCCGCTCGGCCCATCTCTCGCACGCGACACGCTCGGCTGCTTCGCACCCGCACCGTGTCGGCCGTCCGATCGACACCACGCAGTCGGCCGAGATCGCGCCACGAAACCCTAGCCGCCGCCGACTCGAGTCCCGCCACCAAGACGTCGCCGCCTCGAGTCCGCGTCCGCTGCGCGGCCCCCGAGGCTATAAAGCCGTGCCGCACTTCGCCCGAGGTCCGCTGTCTCGCGCCGCTTCGCTTGCCCTCTCGTCTCGCCGCCGAGACTTCGCCCTCCGCCTGCGCGAGCTCGCGTGAGTCCGCGCCGCGCCGGCTTCCGCCGCCTTTTTCTTCGCCACGGCGCTCGCCACCGCCGCTGCTTTCTCCGCATTGCCCGCCGCCTCACCCTGCTTCGCTTTGTCCGGTCCGAGCTGCCGCATCTTCGCCAGGCGCTGCGTCTTCTTCTCGCCTCCGTGAAGTCGCGCGCGCCTCACCGTTGTACCTTGCCGAACCTCACCGTCCGATCGCAAGCCGATGCTCCAGATCTCGCCGCGTCGCCACCGCCGCAATCCCGCCTCCTGGCTATTCGATCCGCCTCTCGCCAGATCTGCGCGACAGCGCGGCGCTTACGTCGGCCACGGGCGTGGCCGCTTATGTCGCCACCTCACCCTCACCGACGCAAGCGCTGACGTCGGTTGTGCGCCGAGTGCACGGTGGACCGAAGCCGTGCTGTGGACCCACCCACCGTGAACCCGGCGAGTACCGCTTGGTGGTGTGGGTTCCGGATGGATTGTAAATTCGCAAGGCGCAAGAGGGGGCCCTAATGGGCGAAACCTTAGCGGGCAGTACCGAGCTTAGACAGTGCATTGTAAAGGCTTCGTCATGATATCTCCACGACACACCAAAGGAAGTGTGTTAGTAACGTTTGCACAAAGAGATGTTCATGTCTTGTGGGTAAAGTTGTACAACCTCTGCAGAGTGTAAAACTATTCGAATAGCCGCGTCCACGGTCATGGACAAACCCGGGAATTTCACACGGGGTATAGAGTGTTTCATAAAATGTGGAATTGTTGGGATGTGAATGGGGAGTTCACTGTTGTTTTGTTGTCTATCATTGATCTACCAGTTATTTATTTATCTTTTCATAAATATGCTTTCAATCTATTTATTGTATTTCAATTCAAGTTGTTGCTTTCTGCAAATGAACTATATAGCCATCCTTGTCAAGCCATGCATAAATATATTGCATCAATTCCCTATGGCTTGCTGAGTACTTTTGTACTCACGGCTTTATGCCCTTGTTGATCAGTTACTGAAGGAGATAATGAATCTCATGAGGAGGAATTATATGAAGACTACGTGGATTAGGAAGGCGTTCCCCAGACGATTGCCTGTGGCATGTCGAATGGCTCAAGTTATCTTTTTCGCTGCAATAATTATTTGTTTCTTAAGCCCTTAAGGCATAATGGTGTAAACATTGACCATAAGGTCGTTTGCTTTATTCAATAATAATTTGCTTCTTCTTAGTTAATTCGTTGTATGGAATGATATTTCATCTATGTTTCCACTGTGTGCACTAGCGTGATCCTGGACTAGTGCAGTATACACAGAGGGTTTCGGATTTGCAAATTCGGGTCCCGACAAGTCAAGAGGCTGGGTAAGATGACTCACCTCCTTCCCACATCTAGCCTCATAAATAGGATTGTGTGAATTACCGTTCATCCCAAGAGCGGTAACTTCGATGGGATTAGAGGCTATGCATGGAATATTATGAGTAAAATCTTAAAGAAAGAAAAATTTGATGTGGTTGATTTTGTACTACGAGAGATGCATACCTCGGCTGGAGATCGTGGAAAATGGATCTATTTTGCTCCCTATATCATGATGATCATTAAAAGGGTAACAGGATATCGTGGTGGCTGTGGGAGTGCCCACAAGCCATATAAGCCACGAGAGGCAGGTCCTCAGGCTCAGCGAGGTCAATCATCGCAGCGGCAACCATTACAGCATGACCTTGGAGAAGACGAGCAACAGGCAAACCCTACATCGTAGCTCTACTCAGGACTTGCTCATGAGAACTTTGATATTTTGCATAATTCTATGATGAGTAGTTTTGCGAGTCTCAGGACAAACATGATGAACAACTTTGCTCGGGTTGATGATTATCAGGCTCAGACTCGCCAGGATGTTGAGGAGGTCAGAAGGAGGATGGACTCTATTGATTCCTCTGCCACCGAGCTTCGCACTTCGTTTGAGGAGTTTCGCTCTCAGCAGGCTCTTGTCTCTTTTCACCGTTTTGGAGCTCGTCGCACTCCACCTCCTCCGCCGCCTCCTTCGTCTTGAGGATGCGCAGTTGCTCCCTTTTTGGTCTTTGATGACAAAGGGAGAGAAGTGGACAAGTGAAGATTAGAAGATTAGTCTTCTAAGTATTAGCTTGAACCTATATGAACCTTGTTTTCTATCTTTTGGTTGGCTATGTTTGGACTTTTACCTTATGTTGCCTTTAGATGTTTATGGTTATCTCGGATGCTTAATAATTATGGTTTCATGTTACTTATGTTCATTTTCTCATTTTCATTGATTATATTTGGTTATCCTCGGATTTAAAATTTAAAGGGAAACTCCGTCAAAATTTTCTCAAAAATCCCAAATGTGCAAACAACCTTCCTTCATTCTTTTCACACATATTCAGGGGGAGTTTTCAATTAAATATTGGTTGTCTTAATGATATTTTGTGCCTAACTTCTTAATTTAGAAACCTCCTAGTCACCCCCCTCTAGTCGGTTATCCTTGATCCTACAGTCTTAGCATTTCGGATCACCTTCGTCGTAACCACAAGCATAGAACTCGTAGTCATCTTCAGCTTCTGCGTACTCCTTTGTGAAAAGTTGGGGATGTTGCAAGGGTGAGCACAAAATGTACTCCGCAAGTCATGGAAACATAATGCATGATAACTATATGCAAGGCTAAACAATTGAAGGCATAATATGGCTCTTTTAGCGTAAAGGAATGTTTCAATGTAAATACCAATAGTAATTTCATAAGCATCATTTGACCAAAATGTAATAGCATATAAATTGAATTTGATGTCAACTATAACAGGTTCTATCTACCTGACTGGCTCCATCTTCCAAACCATAATTCGAGAGTTCCATCTGCTCATGGATTCCCAAACCATCATTTTCCTTCAAAACAAAACCATGAAATCTACAATGTGCAAGCTACCTCGCCTGCCCTTGACCGTGGGCACGGCTACTTAAGTAGTTTTAACTCTGCAGAGTGTGTACAACTTTACCCACAAGACATGATCGACTCTTGTTGCCATGCAATTAACACACTTCCTTTGGTGTGTCGACAGAGAGATCATGACAAAGCCTTTACAATGTACAACCCCATTATTAACCTCACCTGCTAAGGTTTCACCACCGATTGGTTCTAGTTGCCCAGTCAGAAGCCCACTCTTGCGCCTGCCTACATCCGGCATCCACCAACTGGTGAAGCTAATAATGAGATGCACAAATTAATTAGTCAGGTCGTACCCATATAGACTTGTGGTTGTACGGTAATGCTTGGTCCATGATAACACATGCTTCGGTCCTTAATTGACTAGGGCAGAACATTCACATACCAAGGTCTCGTGCTCCTGCACCCGCCAAACATCCATCCGCCCTAGTCTAAACCATATTTTCCACTTTATTTCATTTAAATAACAGCAACAACACCAATTGCCGTGACTTTACAAATAAGTTTAAACAATGATTGAAATGATTCCCATAATGGTATAATACCGAAACGTTTAAACTTGTAACATCCCAAAATTTGAGTTTTGGAATGTTTGAATTTAAAAATGAACCATTTACAATTTCCTTGAATTAATCCAAGCTTAATTTGATTTTCTATTAATGAAAGGATTTAATTTGACTAAACTATTCATCAAACTAAAGATTTTGCTTCAAGGAATTTTTCTGAATTTATTTTCTATTTATTTGATTTTATTTGAATTTTTGGCAATTTCTTAATTTGTGAAAAAATTATTTTCTAAAAAGCCCTTCGGGCCGAATCTTCCACGGCCCATCCCATTTCTCCTACGCAGCCCAGCTCAGCTTCGCCTTGCTCGGCCTGCCCGCTCTTGCGAAGCCACCACCGCCATGCGATCCCGATCCAACGCATCGCGCGAAGCCACGTAGCCGTTCGGCGTGAGCCATCAGATCTGCGCCCTGTGTGCTTTCTGGATTGCGCCACATCCCCGCCGTAAACCCTAACCTAAGCGCAGAGTCCGCGCGCCACGACGCTGTCGTCTCGGAGTCTGTGACCTCCCTAGGCTATCAAAACCCGCACCGCACCCATCTCGAGGTTCCCCTCTCTGCGCCGCCCCTTTTGCCCTCCTCCTCATTGCCCGAGACCCCGTCGTCGCTTTCCCCGAGCTCGCCGGAGTTCTTCGCCTTGGCCGAAGCTTTCTGCCGCCTTTTTCTTTGCCTCCGGTGCGTCTCCACCGCAGTTGCGTGTCTCGCCGAGTTGCTCGTGACCTCCTCTTTCGGATCTGTGCAAGGCCGAGCTCCATCCGTCGTTGTTGCACCGAAGCCGCGTCGTCTTCTTAGTTGCCGGTGAGATGCACCACCACCCCGTCGTTGTTCTTCGCTGATGAACCCTGGCTGTTCGATCGCACATATGCGCTTCGGATCTGGCCACGTCCCTATCATCTCGGCCTTGTTCTTCCGCCATCCGATCCAATGTCGTCGCCATTGGATGCGTGACATGTGTCTCCCCTGCGTCGGCCAAAGATCGGCGCCACATCGGTAGCGTGCCGCCACAATGATGACGTCGACCCTAGTTCTTTCCGTGAGCACGGTCTCTGGTAGATCGCAAAGATGTCCGTGGACTCAGTCCATAGACCGAGGGTCCCACCTGTCAGCGAAATAGGATTTTATGATTTATTTTTATTTGGGATATTGATTGCTGACATCAGCGTTGCATAATAAATCGATTTTCCAATAGAAAAATAAATCGAGAAATTCGGATTTTCTGATTTTCAGCCTTTTATCTGAATTTAATCTTTCGAAGGCCCATTCTCCCTCATACGAACTCCAATTGAGGCGATTCAAGTTTCTAAATTTTTCTAAAATCATGATCTACATTCCAGAGCCATTTATTTTCAGTTTTGAGCTTGTTTGAGTCTATGTTTGGTATTTATTTGGTTTCGTTGCTTTCTTTTCCGATAGACGCTAATTTTGAGGGAGCGAACGAGAGCAAATAAATAAAATTGAAAATAATAGTACTAGAAGATAGATCTTGAATTTATATGAATTTATAAATTTGAATCACTGGAATCGGAGCTCGAACGAAGGAGAACGGGCTCCTGGAAGTTTCTCGGATCAGAAAATCAGAGAAAAAGAAAAAGGACTGACACGTGGCGCTCTCTGATTGGCTGGAATTTTTAGATTTCTGGAAAATTGGAAAAAGGAAATTAATTTTTGGCTAAGAAGCGGGACACGCGAGTCAGAGAATTGGTCCACGGTAAATCGGGTTTACCAAGGGAGTAGCACGACGACGTGGCAGATCGGCTGAGGTGGAGGCGACACGTGGTGCTAGGGCAGACTCGACAGCTGACGCAGCGCTGATGCAGCGACGATGGTGCACATGTGGGCACTGACGCAGGCGGCCACACGGCGGGGCACGTGTCGCGTATCCAACGACGGCGCGAGATCAGACGGCGGAGAGGCAAGGACGCGGGCGATGGAGGCGTGGCAAGATCCAGAGCGCACGGGCATGATCGGATAGTCACGGTTCGCGGTGAGGAACGACAGCGAGGTCACTGGCGCGGGCGCGTCGGACTCGAAGAAGAAGGCACGGGTTACGATGAAACAGCATCGGATCTACCTTGGTTCGGTGCAGATCTGGAAGAGGGGAGCGCGGGCAGCATGAAGAGATGCGTGTCCACGGCGGAGAGGCACCGAAGCGGCTAGACGTCAAGGAAGAAGGCTCGACCACAGCGGTGGAACTTTGGCGAGCTCGATCTCCGCGATGGGGCATCTCGGGCGACGAGGTATGAGGCAGCGGGTGCGGTGCAACGAGGCGAACCTCAGATGGGGCTGGGCGGTGGCTTAAATAGCCTTGGGAGGCATGCGTAGCACGGACTCCGAGAGCTACGGCGGATGCAGCTAGGGTTAGGGTTTGTGGCGGCGATCGCGTGCAGAATCTGGGCCATACACGTGGTGCGGATCCGACGGTCCACGCGGCTGGGTTGCCTGGGCTGCGAGCGGGCGACGTGGGCCGGGGCGAATGGGCTGCAGAGAAGCAGAGGAAGGCCAAGTCGGGAGAAAGGAATGGGCCGGAGAGGATTCGGCCCGAGAAGATTTTAGAAAATAAAAATATTTTCCGATTTAAGAAATTTCTAGAAATTCAAATAAAAGCAAATAAATTCAAATAAATAGCAAATATATTTAGAAAAATCTCCAAAAATACAAAAAATTCCTTGAAGCATAATGAACCTAACTAAAACTGGAAATATTTTGTTTGATGAATAGTTTAATCAAATTAAATCCTTTCATAAATAGAAAATTCAAATTAAGCTTCGATTAATCTGGGAAAATTGCAAATGGTTCATTTTCAAATTCAAACATTCTAAAACTCAAATTTTGGGATGTTACACATCTCCATACGGACCGGAAGGCTGAATATTTGATGAAGGAGGATCCGCTGGCTCTATGGAATTCTCTAAAGGAATGATAAAACCAGCAAAGATCCATTCTATTGCAAGAAGCACAACGTGAATAGACCCTCTTGCGCTTCTTGGATTTTAAGTTTGTGGCAGCATACAGCTCTGCCATGCACAAGCTTGTTGCCAAACTGGCATTCTATTAACCAGAAGTTACTGATGCTAAAATGATCGACAAGACATTATGCATATTCCATCCCAACATGAGGATATTGCAGCAATAGTACCGTCATGCGAAGTACCAGAAGTACTCTAAGCTTATATGCATTCTGCTAGAAGCAGAAAAGCACGACAAACTCCTGATGAAGAATCATCAAGTCCTTCCTAGTGGGAGTCATGCAGTGCATGAAGCACATGCAAACGCTCAGCAGGCTAGTAATAGCCGAGGCCGCGGAAAAGGCCAAAGACATAGATGGATAAATGGAAGAATGACAAAAATCAGAAGGGAAGAGGTAAATCCCAGTGGAAAGTGAAAGGAAAAGAAGCAAGGCCCAGCCAATAAGGCTGCAGATCCTCCATAGCCATGCTTTAGATGTGGATGTACTCACAACCCTAGGATGACCCTCTCATGTCCTTCCTTCTTATATACTCAGTAGCCGCTGCCTTAGACACTTGGGTTTTTGTTCAGCATGGTTTTAGCCTAGGGCCAAACTACATTTTCCTCTAGACGTGTCGAACGACCGCCTATTGAGACTACTTCGTGGAACCCCACCTTCTGATCTATATATTCTTATTTGCAATTTCAGATTGCTTTTATTATTGTTCTTGCTTGTTCTTTGGTTGCTTACAGAAATTGAACCTCGTGTTCAGGTTGATTGTGCCCATAGCAAGATCAATAACCCTCCGTAGTTGGTTTAGCGATTGCTAAGGCGCATTGTCATCGTATATTGTAGTCGGATCATCTAAGTCAATTCTACCAAATCGATAGTAATCGTTCTCATCGAAAGATCAGGACACAATCTTACATCACTTTGTCATCATTCTTTTCTATTTCCTCCTCAACAATAGGTTGAGCGATGAAATGTGCCACACAACTTGGGCTTGGCCCCCACACGCTTACAAGGCCTGAAACAACCTATAACAGTGTTGTAGTACATTATTTTATTGATTCCGGTTGATACACAATAAATATAGGGCTAGGACCAGACTCATTGGAAAGGTCTCGTTGTAAGCTTTCAATCAAGTATAAGAACTCTCCAATCGGACACCATATGCAAAAGTTATACTCGTTTTACTTCAGGCTGGTATCTGGAGACCGAATTGGATTCCAGAACGTGATGGATTTGATATCTCTCTCTTCTTGGCCCATCGATGACGTGCTGGAGTTGATACAACCAGGTGTGATCATATCCGCAGTAGTGATATCCTCATAACAAAGTCTCCGATCCTACGAAAGAATTCAAAAAGGGCCTTCTTGGATATGGGGACTCTCCCATGGAAGAAGATGATCTTATTGGGACTGAGTTAAATGAATTTCGGAAGAATACCATCGATTCCCAGGAGGACATAAATGATATCTATGGAGACATGCAGTGGTCTTCCTGTTATTCCTTTTAATTTACGAAGCCAATGTCACATTATCCTTTTGAGTCTCTTTAAGAGTCTCATTTATCAGTTTAGTTTTTGTGTTCCTGAATGAACATTGGTCTACGCTTCTGTTGAGCGATTATCAGTTAAAGTTCAATAAAATGTTATTTCCCAGGAAATTTGTTTAATCATGCTATGCTTGTTCTATATTTTCAATTTGTTCCTGATGCAACAATTGTTTGATTGAATTTATATCTTTAATATAGAACATCTATATAATTCAATGGCGAAGGAGGAAATCTGTCTTGTAGACAGCTGCACCACAAATACAATTTTTAGGGAAAATAAATTTTTCTATATATTGACTAAGAAAATTGGGAATATTATGACATCACCGGAAGCGATATTTTTATAGTTGGCACTGGAAGAGACATCATAGTTCTCCCTATGGGCACTAGTATAATAATAAAGAATACCCTATTATATCCTGAGTCCAATCGCACTCTATTAAGTTTTAAAGACACCCATTTGAATGGTTTCTATATAGAGACAGAAAATGAGGATGATAAAAAATACCTACTCATGACTAAATTTAATGGGTATAATAAACGTGTGGTTAAAAAACTTCCTTCTCTCATCCAGGTTATATTATACATATATAAAATCTGAAGTTTATGTTGCGATGAAAACTATCCTTAAAAACCCATAAATATTTAAGATCTGGCATGATCGTATGGGTCATCCTAAGTTGAATATGATGAGAAGAATGATAAATAATTCTGTTGGTCACAACATAAAAACTATAGACTTTCCTAGACCTGAAGATTTCTTATGTCCTGCTTGTGCTAAAGGAAAGTTGATAGTTAAACCCTCTCATCTAAAAGTGATGGAAGAATCACTGAATTTCCTGGAGAGAATTCAAGGTGATAGCTGTGGACCTATTCAGCCCCTGTCGGGCCCCTTTAGATACTTTATGGTACTAATAGATACTTTTACTAGATGGTCCCTTGTATGTCTCTTGTCTACTAGGAACCACGATTTTGCTAAATTAATTGACCAAATCATTAAATTGAGAGCCTCCTTTCCAGAAGAAAGGATCAAGTCTATTCGAATGGACAATTCTGGCAAAGTTCATCTCAAAAGCATTTAATGATTATTGTATGGCTATGGGTATTAACGTAGAGCATTCTGTACCTCATGTTTACACTCAAAATGGCATGCAGAGTCATTAATTAAAAGAGTAAAGATTATTGCTAGGCCACTCTTATAGAACTATAGGTTACCCACCAGCTGTTGGGGCTACGCAATGCTACACGCTGCAACATTAATTCAACTCAGACCAACTTCATACCATGAAATTTCCCCTTTGCAGCTAGTGCGTGGGAAAGAACCAAGTATTTCCCATCTACAAAAATTTGGCTGTGTTGTATACGTGCCAATCTCTCCACCATAGCGTACAACCATGGGATATCACTGAAAATTTGGGTTCTATGTAGATTATGAATCTCCGTCAATTATTAAATACTTAGAGCCTATGACAGAGGATCTGTACACAACTCGATATGCTTACTGTATTTTTGATGAGGATAATTTTTTGGCATTAGGGGAGATAAGTACCACATTAAAGAATGCCGGGAAATACATTGAAATGCCACGTGCATTTAGTCCTTAGACCTATGCACTAAAGAAACTGAACTTTAAGTTCGGAGGATAATAAGTCTACAACAAATAGCTGATAATCTACCAAATGCCTTCACTGATCGTAAGGGAGTGACAAAATCTCATATACCTACAATAAATGCACCTGAAAGAATGAAAATACCCTAGAAGGTTGTTGAACCCACTCTTGCCACTCATGATAAGAAGACGGGGATGCCTCTAGGTGCACAGATCTCAATTCCACGAAGACCTTCGCAGAAACATTGAACCGAACAAGTGTGAACACCACCTGAGACAATTGAAGAAGCTCAACCTGATGTTAAAAAAATCCCTAAAGTGAGCCATCCTGGAGATGGTAACCTCCCTAAAGTGAGCCATCTTGGAGATGGTAACCTCCCTGAAGTGAGTCATCCTGTAGATGGGAACCCCAGCGAATATTTGTGTGCATTATCTAACACTGGGAAGTCGAAACACCCAGACTCCACCGTTGTGAGAAATCACGAGGAGCTGGAAGAAATCAATAAAGAAATATCCACTAATTATGTGGATTTAAGGGAATTGTATAAAACAAAGACTACAATTATCGATATTTATTTTGCCTCTAAAATTGCTAAAACTCTTGAGCTAGATCCAAAACCAAAATCCATTGCAAAGTGCCAGAAGCGTTCATATTGGGTCAAATGGAAAGAAGCAATTGAGGCAGAATTGCGCTCGCTTAATAAGATGAAAGTATTTGGTCATGTTGACCGAACACCTCCTAAAGTGTTCCTTTATGATCAAAATGGGGTTTCATCCGGAAGAGAAATGAAAATGACTAGGTGGTGAGATACAAAGTGAGGCTTGTAGCACAAGGGTTCACGCAGAAACCTTTTCTCCTCATTCTCCTGTAATGATATATCAAAGCACATAGGGCTCAAAGGATGCAAGCAATTCTGATTATCTGCTTCTCTTTCTCTCTTTTTGCTTCTTTTCTTCTCTCTGATTTTTTCAGTGCGTCTCTTCTTTCTCTTTCTTTTTTTTGCACTTGCCTTTTTTCACTTTTTCTTCTTTTAACTCAAAGTCAAAACAAAAATCTCACGTTTTGAAATGAGAGAGATCGTTAAACAGATGACCGAAAAATCGGTAAAAACAGCACAGCAAACTTTCGGGGCTCGAAAATCGGTCTTACAGGCCGATTTTGAGGGTCAAAAATTACACAGGTCTTTTGACCTGTGGATTTTTCAGATACGCGTCGTCGTCCTCTTCGAAACAAAAAAATGTACGCCCCAATCGAAGTTCGTATGCAAAAGTTATGCCTATTTTATTGAACACTGCACAATCTAGAATTGATTGCGACTTCATGTTTTACTTTCGGTTAGGGCTAAACTAGCAAATTGGATCGCGGGTGAAAAAGGGTGGCCAGCGGTGCAGGGCGATTGGTAAAAGGAGGCTCGCAACCTATCTAGGGCTTGCGGAGCAGAAAATATAATGTAGAGCGGTGGCAATGTCAAACCGAGTGAGACTCTGTTCGGTTCTAGGGTTGGCGGTAGTGGGATGACTAACGGTGCAAAACAAGAACTAGGGCAATGAAAAAGGACCACTAGAAACTAGGATCGCGACCTCCAACCAGCAACACAATGACGACGATGGACATAAACTCAACAAGCGAAACTAAAAACAAAAATTGCAAAGGCACAAAGGGTTGTAGGATAGCGGAACCGATGAAGAACTTTTTGTAGGGCAATTTTTTTGGACTTTAGGACTATGGAAAAACAAAAGTGGGGATACAAGAATTACCTATCGGGCAACCGAGGCTCTGATACCACTTAATGGGAACGGTGGCCCGATCTTCCGACAGGTAGTGTAGTAAGTCGATTGGTGGAGCACTCGATGTTGACAATCCGGCTTCTAATCAGAACTGATTCGAACCCTGCAATCGCTACACCACGGCTCCGTTGGTTATCAACCATGCACAAACACAGTTGACCTCGCCAAGAAGGCTAATCCCTGCATGCGAATCTAGAACACAAGCAAGAACGTAGAAGGTGCAATCTGAAATTGCGAATAATATTAAGCACACGAGTTGGGGTTCCACAAACTGATGAACGGCGAAGAACTGACAAAGTGTCTAGTTGTAATCTAAGCAAAACCCATCTATTCTAGCGATGGCTACTGAATATGTATGAGGAAGAGGGCAAGAGAGGCGGCCAAGGGGGTGGCCATGAAACCCTAGGTCGTACAAGGCCTTTGGGCCCAAGTGGAGGTGGCACAGCACCTGGCAGATTCTGTTCGTCATATTGATTTGATGATTCCCATCAATCCAGAATGATTTTGGACCTGAAACCACTTCCGTTGGAAAGCTCTCATCGTGGGCTTCTCCGTAGAGTCCAAGAACGCCTCAAACGGACTTTGTATGACCCAGATATGGTTATTTTTATTTGGATTGCTCCTGGGGGCCGAACTGGACTCGTGAACAAATTGGGCTTGATATTGGGGTGGGCTTGGAGCATCAAAAGTTGTTGGGCCCTTGTCTTGCCTTGAGATAGAAGCATGGCTTGCTGGGTCGGCATGGTTTCATCAGATTCCTCCAAGGTACTCAAGATCTTGAATTGTTTTTTCTGAAGAACCAATACTTAAATATGGTGGGATATATGGATGTTGACTATCTGTCTGATCCCCACAGTGCCAAATCACAGACTGGTTTTGTATTTTCTTAGGTGGTACAGCCTTTTCTTGGCAATCTTTTAAGCAGACCTTCATAGCTACTTATACCAACCACTTAGAGATTATAGCTTTATATGAAACCTTACGTGAATATGTTTGGCTAAGACGTGTGATTAACTATATCTAGAAGTATACGGTCTTAATACCGTCGATACCCCCACAATTATCTATGAAGATAATGTTGTTTGTGTTGCACAAATGCAAATGGGTTATGTGAAAAGCAATATCGCGTAGTATATTGCTCCTAAACTTTTTTATCCTCATGAACTCCAGAAGAATTGTAAGGTAAAGCTTCTACAAACTAAGCATGTAAAAATATTGCAGATTTATTCATTAAGTCCTTGACAAAATCTACATTCCAAAGATGTGTTAGTGGCATTGGAATGAGACGACTTAGAGATATGCAGAGTTCAAGGGAGTAAATCCCTAAACCATAACCTTATGCATGATCCTGAAGATCTTACTTTAAATCCAGAAGATGATAAGTTGTACTCTTTTCCCTTAGTGAGCTTTTCTGAAGTTTACTCAATTGAAGGTTTTTAATTAGGCAACTAGTGTAACACAGTGTGCAAGTGAAATGTACTCTTTTCTCCATCTCTTTTTTCCCATTGGGTTTTTAGATGAGTTTTTAATGAGGCATGTGCATTATGCAGTATTCGTCCAAGGGGGAGTGTTAAGATATAGATTGATTTGAGTCCATATTTGGTTGGACTCTATCTCTATGTGGGCAAATCCGAACCTATCTCTTACTGCCTTATACTATAGGGGTGTTTGGGACAGCTCCAGCTCCACCAAAACCCGTGGAGTTGGTGGAGTAGGGTATTCCTAGCTCCAGAAATTTATGGAGCTGGAGCTGTGGGTACATTAAGAGTGTTTAGATGTGTCATCTTGTTTACATTTTAGACTAAAAATATAAAATTAATTCACTTTATTTTAGCCTACAAACTCCAGCTCTGAGGTGGAGCTGGGATCTGGAGCTATACCAAACAGGGCCTATATATTTGGCACCCCCTTGTACAAGAGAACCAATCTAATAAAGAGAGATAACTGAATTTTGACTCTATACATTGTGTGTGCTCCATGTTTGTGATTGCTGTTCTTTGGTGCATCATGATTGATCAAGGCAGACGATATCGTTTTACAACACTATCCATCTTAGTCTTAGATAGGACGGGGATACCGTGGTCCTCCCACTGCTAGAGATCCACAAGCCCTCAAACTATCGAGTGATTCCCAAAACCCCGCCAGTTCCACGCTATAATTAAGTTCCATTGGGCCTGGCTAGACAGTCTAGGCAACTCAGCCTTCAATTGGTTTACCACATCTCCCCACACTCGCCTCCTCCTGACACACCTTGTTATCTGACTCATCGTCAACTTCCCTATCAGTCGCCCCTCGTTTTTTGTCCATTGAGATGGTTGTAGCTACTTTTCCTAAAATCTTCCTTTCCTCCTCCTAAATGTACCAACAATCTTCTTATTGGCTTCCTTACTTTTCCCAACCATGTATGCAAAAGAAGACACTTGGATCTCCACTATTTTTGTAATGTCTACTTGCATGGCCTCACAATACCACACAAAGTGTCATATATGATGCCTCATCTCAGACGGTTTTGACGTTTGCTTGAAAATCCGTCCGCGAAGGTCTAGGAAAAATTACACTAAAACTATCACATACATTTATTTTTAAGAAACAATATGTGATAACCGTGGATTCTCCAAAGCCTATGATGTAACAACTTATCACATACGGTTCTTTCAAAGAAGCTATCTATGATATATCACAAACGGTTGAGAAAACAAACCATCTGTGAAAGTAAACTTATCACATATAGTTTTATGTTGAAACCGCAAGTAGTAACATGCAAAATGGGAATCACACCAGGCTGCTCCGAGAACTTAATATGCTCTTCCTCTCCCCGTTGCCTCTTCATCTTCTTATCACAGATGGTTTTATGTTGAAACTGTCTATAATAACTTGAAAATCGGGAATCGCACTGAGTCACTGTGAAAACTTAATATGCTTTTCCTCACCCTTTTTCCTCTTCATTATCTTATCACAGACTGTTTTATGTTGAAACCTCCTATTATAATTTGAACAATTGCAAATTGGGAATCACGTCAGTCATTGTGAGAACTTTATATCCTCTTCCTGTTTTCTGTTCATCTTATTCTCAAACGTCGCATAGATCCATTACTGTTTCGGAATCACATCCATCATCATCCATCTTCTTCTCAAGTTTCCTCGTCATTTCCTCATTGATCATCTCATTGCTCCGGTTAGTTCACTCCTTTTATTTGCTTGGTATTTTGGTCATTCGTAGTTTTTTCCAATCCGTTGATATGCCTCGCCCTTTGTATAATGGTGGGATTCGTAGTTCTTTTGCACCTGTTGTATCTTAGTGGAAGCTTTGCTTATTTGATCATAAGATCCATATACATTTGATCATAATATCTACACATATTCTAAACTCTATTATTTTTTTATTTGATTGCAACTAGGTTATCGTATTCTAGTAGTGTTTTTGTAACCGAAAATGACTTTCTTTTGTGACTTCTTAATAATCTATGTAATAGGTTCAATTATGTGTGACAAGGTTATGACTTTCGTAATAATCTATCTTGGAGTGTACTGATCGACTATTTTTGAAATATATTTAGCCGATAGCAGGATCATCATCCTCATAAATTTGTAGTTATGATGTCGAGGTTCGCTACCAAAATACTGGATATTCAGTATGATCCTATGGATAATGTGCTTTTATTGACTATGAATGGTGGTGACTTTGATAGAGTATTCTTGGCCTCATGTGTTCTGCATGTGAAGAACCATGAAGGCCCATTCAACCTCTCTGTCCATTACGATGGCCATATCTTCATCTCCTTACCAGATTCATCTCTTGTGAAGGATCTGGATGGTTTTTGTGAGAGGTTTGTGTGGAATATAAGACTCCAGGTACACTCACGATCAGCCCCAAAGACGTCCGAGAGATAGGCCCAGAAGATATTCCCTGCATCAGACCCCACTGCCGTGCGCAAGGGGGTACATTCTAAAGGAAGTTGAGCATATATTTAGATATGATAGATATGGTTGTAATCCGAGTTGTTAATAGGGTAGATAAAGATGTAAACTCTATCCTATTAACCGACTAGAATCTTGTAACCGATCGGAATCTCCAAACCGATCAGAACTCTGTAAGCCATCCCACCCCCGCTATATAAGGGAGAGGGCGGGAAACAACATAGAGATCGGATGATCCAAGCCTAGAGCAATCAAGCCCTAGAGCATAGCACACCTCATATCGCCCAAAGCATATTGCGCTTTGAGCAACCCCAGATCCCAGAGATCAGCATAATTCCAGCACACAGGATTAGGGTATTATCTCCTCCGCGAGAGCCTGAACCTGTATAAACCCCTTGTCTTGTGTGACCATCGAGTTTGAGATCCAGCGCATACCCCATAAATTTATTGTCGACTACAAAGTCGACAGTTGGCGCGTCAGGTAGCGGAAGCGCTATAATCTTTTCCCACAGACTCGATGGCAACAATCGGTGGATTCATCGCCACCTTCATCTCTGGCCAGGCCTTCCGCTTCGGAAACCTGGACTTCGTCGTAGATGCGCGCGGAGAGCTTGTCTGCCTGGTCCAAAACTAGATCCGATCTGGTGAAGATAAGGCCAACCCATCTCAGGTATGCCGCTCTGACTCACCCAGAAAACCAGTCAGCATTGTAAGGAACTACTGCGATTTTCACGGCGTCTTCGCGATTGAGGAGCAGGAGACTGATCTCCATCAAGAAGATCAAGAAGCTGCGGAGGAAGATCGTCAGCGTAGGGGTAAGGATGTTCCAGCGCGGTCTCTTCGATCGCGCGGCCGCAATGTCCGCGAAGATATCCTGCAGTCCAGGTTGGGAGATCAATCTGTCTTTCGCACGCCGATGCAAAACGTCATCGCCTCCAAGACGCTCCACGATACGCTAGACCCAATGATCGTAGCGGATAGCCCAGCAGCCCCGATTGTGGCCCAGATCAAGGCAATGGTGACGGCGGCAGCAATCCAGCAAAACCAGGAAAAGCCGGTGGGAGAAGCACACTCGCACTCCCATGCGGCAACCCGAGTCGCCAGCAGTCGGACCGCAACCAGTCGGAATACCGGCAGTCGGCGGCACACACCACCAGCCGGGAACGCCCGCCGGATTCTCAACCGCGACCTCCGCCAGGACATCACAGCCAGACGACAGGAGCGGGACGAGGAAGAAAGGCGCGGACGCCACGACGACTATGAGTGTTTCGGCACCGACCGCGATCGACGAAACAATCAAAGATATGATAATCGTGACGACCACCGCCGCCGAGGTGGGAGCAACGACGAACGCTGAGTCTTGGACTCGCCGCGCCGTACCCCACCCCGACGTGTTGATGACCATCGCCGAGCTAGAGGCTCACCAAGACGGACTCCCCCTCATCATGATGAGAGATCTATCGACGGGATCCGGGCGTTTACTCCTCGGCTGCGCCGAGTGATATGGCTCGAAGGATTCAACCCCAAGGGCATCGTAAAATTCGACGGAGAGCGGGACTCGGAAGCTTGGTCTGCGAGTTTACGCTCGGCGCTTAAAGCTACCGAGGGAACCAGACTGTCATGGCGAATTATCTGCTGGTCAATCTCACCCCCTCGACTCAAGCATGGCTCACGGGCCTCCTTGCAAACTCGGTGGACTCCTGGAGTGATCTCTGCGATCAGTTTATTTCCAACTTCCAGGGCACCTACGAAAGGCCTGGCACTCCATGGGACCTGTACCAGCTACATCAGAAGAAGGACGAGACGCTGAGAGATTTCATCCGGCGTTTCATGCAGAAGAAGAACACCGCGGGTGACGTATCCGAGGCGGTGGTGGTGGCGGCCTTCCGTAGGGGTAAGTGATCCCGATTTAATCAAAAGATGTCCGTGAAGCCCCGACCTCCGTGAAGGAAATGTTCGCGTTGGCCGACCGCTACGCCATAGCCTCAGATGCCCTGGCCGAACGTCAAGAAGATCGCCTGCCGCAGAAGAACAAAGGCGACAAGCCCGAGTCCTCAAAACACAAGGATAGGAAGCGGAAGGGCGAAGAGCTAGTTGCGGTAGCCGAGCACAACCGACCCCGAGCTGTTCGGAGGGAGGCACCCGACTATAGCACAGTCATGGAAGCAATCTGTCCTTTCCACCCTAAGGGAAAGCACGCCGCCAAAGACTGCTTCACTTTGAAGCGTTTTGCTGCAAAGTCACCGCAACAACCGCTCTAGCTAAGGGCGGCTGCTCCAAAGAAAGAAGAAGGACCTCCCAGACGAAGAAGATTTCCAGGAACCCGAGCAAGAGCTGAATTAAATCTACGGGGGCTCAACCGGATACGAGTCCAAGCGGAAGCAAAAGCTTGTCGCTCGGGAAATCAATGCAGTGGAACCTGCAACCCTCCAGTATTTGAAGTGGTCCGAGGTCCCAATCACCTTTGATCGTAGGGATCACCCCAACCGAGTCCCACATCCGGGTAAGTTTCCTCTGGTGCTTGACCCAGTTGTGCGTAGCGTGAAGCTCAAGAGGTTTCTGATCGATGGCGGAAGTGGACTCAACGTCCTATTCGCCAGGACTTTCGACGACATGAGCATTCCCTCCGAAGCTAAGGCCGAGCGCCACTGCTCCATGGAGTGATCCCCGGGGCATCCTCGTTCCCACTCGGGCAGATTTCTTTGCCTGTTACATTTGGAACCAAGGATAATTTTTGGACCGAATATATCAATTTCGATGTAGCCAATTTCGAAATAGCGTACCATGCTATCTTGGGAAGGCCCGGCCTAGCCAGATTCATGGTCGTGCCGCACTACACTTACTCAATAATGAAGATGCCGGGACCTCAAGGAGTTATCACGGTCCGTGGAGATATCAAGCAATCCTCGCAATGCGACCGAGAAAATCATGAACTCGCCGAGTTGCGGGAAGCGTCTTGGCGGTGTATCCAAACCGAGGCGCCACGCTGCAAGATGAAGGAGACGCCCAAATAAAAGCGAGCCACCTCGTGAATCAAGCCAGGCGAAGGAACCAAAAGAATCATTCTTGACCCGTCCGACACGTCTAAAACGACTTTGATCGGGACAGGGCTCGAGGACAAATAGGAAAGCGCGCTCGTCACCTTCCTCCAAGCCAACAAGGACATCTTCGCTTGGAAGCCATCCGATATACCAGGTGTTCCAAGGGAGGTGATCGAGCACTCTCTCCACGTCGACGAGAAGGCGAAACCGATCAAACAAAGGCTTTCGCGGTTCGCTCCAGATCACCAAAACGCCATCAAGCAGGAGATCACCAAGCTTTTAGCTGCAGGTTTTATCAAAGAGGTGTATCACCCTGATTGATTAGCGAATCCTGTATTGGTTCAAAAGAAAAATAAAACTTGGCGCATGTACGTTGATTATACCGATCTTAACAAGGCATGTCCAAAGGATCCCTTTGGGCTGCCCCGAATCGATCAGGTGGTCGACTCGACCGCCGGGTGCGAAATTTTAAGTTTTCTCGATGCCTATTCAGGCTACCATCAGATTCGCCTAAAGGCGAAAGATCACATGAAGACCTCGTTCATCACGCCTTTCGAAGCCTTCTGCTACACCACGATGGCATTCGTCCTGAAAAATGCTGGCGCGACTTATCAACGCGCGATACAGCGGTTTTTTCACGCCTAGCTCGGGCGCAACGTGGAGGCATACGTGGACGACGTTGTGGTGAAGACTCGGGAAAGGAAGGATCTTATCACCGACCTAACCGAGACATTTGAGAGTCTGAGGACCTTCAGCATGAAGTTAAATCCCGAGAAGTGTGTTTTCAGAGTATCTTCGGGAAAACTGCTTGGGTTTATTGTATCTCAGCGAGGAATCGAAGCCAACCCGGAGAAAGTCAACGCCATATCAAACATGAAACCGCCGACTTGCCAAAAGGACGTCCAGAAACTTACAGGGCGTATGGCCGTGCTCAGCAGGTTCATCTCCCGACTAGGTATGCGAGGAATGCCATTTTTCAAACTCCTCAAAAAGCAAGACAAGTTCCAGTGGACGCCGGAGGCACAACAAGCATTTGAAGACCTGAAGACCTTCTTAACGACACCCCCGGTTTTGGTCTCGCCAATGCCGGAAGAACCTCGTTACATTTACATCGCAAGAACGACTCATGTAGTCGCACGCAATCATCGTAGAGAGGAGGAGCCGGCTCACGTGCACAAGATCCAACATCCGCCTCTGCTTCGTTAGTGAGGTCCCGAGTGAATCCAAGGTACGATATCCACAAGTGCAAAAATTATTATATGTCAGATTTCTTACATCTCGCAAGCTTAAGCATTATTTCCAAGAGCATGCCATTTGGTGGTCACCTCCTTCCCGATTGGGGATATACTCCACAACCAGGAGGCCACCGAGAATTGCCAAGGGGGCGGTCGAGCTTGGGGCCTTCGATATCTTATTCAGCCTCGTCTTCGCCACAATCTCAAGCGCCACCGACTTTACTACCAGTGGACAGAGCTTCAGAACTCGACGACTACCAAGGAACTCGAGTATTGGACAATGTACTTCGATGGTTCCCTCATGCTCAGCGGCGCAGAGGCTGGTATAGTGCTCATATCGCCAAGCGGGGAAAGGTTGAGATATGTCCTCCAAGTATTTTTTTCCCGCATCAAACAACGCCACCGAGTATGAGGCACTCATTCACGGACTCCATATTGCCATATCCCTCAGAATTCGACGCCTGGCAGTTCGCGGAGACTCAATGCTCGTGGTCAACCAAGTGCAAAAGGAATGGTCATGTATCGAAGACAACATGGCGGCCTATTGCCAGGAGGACGCAAGCTAGAAAGCAACTTTGATGGCCTGGAGCTCGTTCATGTTCTCCGGCGAGACAACGAAGCAGCCGACGAGCTGGCGAAGATGGGATCCTGCCGATCCAGAGTACCCGTGGGAGTTTTCGTGGAGGAAATCCATAAGCCCACGGTTAGCACCCGGCCAAAAGAGGATGCTCCAGCAAGGAAAAGCGAAGAAGCGGAGGTCTTGGTCATTATCCCAGATTGAACAGCTCCGTACTTGGATTACCTGATGAAGGACAAGCTACCCGAGGATCGTGTACAGGCCGAAAGGATAATACGCCGAAGCAAGAATTATGTGGTCATCAGAAAAGAGCTCTATCGGAAAAGCTCCTCTGGCATAATGCGACGATGTATATCGAAACAAGAAGGGAGAAATCTGCTCAAAGAAATCCACTCGGGAATTTGTGGGAATCACGCAGCATCATCAACCCTGGTCGGTAAGGCTTATCGCCAAGGGTTTTTCTGGCTGACCGCTATCACAGATGCGGAGGACGTCGTCCGGACATGCGAAGGATGTCAGTTCTTCGCACGACAAATAAACAAGCCAGCACAGGAATTACATACCATCCTGATCACGTGGCCATTTGCGGTATGGGGGCTCGACATGGTGGGACCTTAGAAGAAGGCTCAGGGAGGCTATACTCATCTCTTCATAGCTGTCGACAAATTCACCAAGTGGATTGAGGCCAAGCCAGTCGCCACCATCACGGCGGAAAAGGCCAAAGAATTCTTTCACGAGATCGTGGTTAGATTCGGCGTACCCAACCGAATCATCACGGATAACGGCACTCAATTCAGAAGCGGGATATTTCAAGACTGGTGCGAGGAACTTGGCATAAAGATTTGTTTCGCATCAGTTGCGCACCCGCAAAGTAATGGGCAAGTCGAACGTGCCAACGGCATGGTATTACAGGGCCTGAAGGCAAGAATCTTCGATCGGCTAAAGCCGTATGCCACTCGTGGGTGAAATAATTGCCGTCGGTACTCTGGGGGCTGCGAACAACCCACAGCAGAGCAACCGGGCAGTCACCTTTCTTCTTGTTTTATGGCTCCGAGGCAGTCCTCCCTACCGACTTAGAATTCGGTCCCCGCGGGTCCGGAGTTATGAAGAGATTGCCTCGGAATAAAGCCGGCTAGAAGACCTTGATCGACTGGAAGAGACCAGGGACGTCGCAACGATTCAGTCGGCAAAGTATCTCCAAGACCTACGGCGCTATCACGGTCGCAGAGTGAGGAGCCGCACATTCTCCAAAGGAGATCTAGTCCTCAGAAAGAACCAGAAGTGCGAGCATAAGCTCTCCCCAAGCTAGGAAGGCCCTTACATCATCGACGAGGTGGCGCACCCTGGGGCTTACAAACTCAAGCGAGAAGACGGCACGGCAGTCGGCAACACTTGGAACATAGAGCAGCTACGTCGCTTTTTCGCCTAAACTTTGTAAATTAGATTGTTCCTTTGGAAATGAAAGAATCGATATTCAAAGTTATTTCTTAAGTAATTTCTTCGATACCTATGCGTCCGAGTTCTTCACTCCTACGATTTCAAGACTCTGAGACATGCATCACAGACCATGCCACGTAGTCGGGGCCGACTACTCAAGCGCGATATGTCAAATTACCTAAACAAAGAGGCCGACCTAAAAGAGTCGAGCAAAAACACTTTTATGCATTTGAAATTTACAGTGTCTAAAGTCTCTACAATAGACGAAGATGTGTCCTTGACCTCCTCCCGCAGCTCGTGGCTCGATCCTCATCTACGCTATGGTGAAGCATTCCTTAACGGCCTCAAGATCCACTCGGGGATAAAGCGACTTGGTGATCGCCAAAGCCTGGCTAGCACCATTGGACGCCATTTCCTTCGAGAAATTCTTGAGCGCCCCGGGAGCTTCCCTCAGCCGAGAGATGACCTGGTCCTTGCTGAGTGGCCTCTCGCCCCCAGGATGAAGCGAAGTCAGCAATGGCTCGGAGGCATCCTGGAGCTCAGTGCAAAAGGCCTCGAGGGTTTCGACCTTTTCGTTGAAGACGGCGCACTGCGCCTGCGTCTTGAACTTATAATCTGCGGAACAAGGCATTAGAAAAAGTGACAAACGAAGACAGGGTAATGCCGAGTTGTAGGAGTCACCTTCAAGCTCCTTCTCCGCCTTCGCTCTAGAGTCTTCTGCGGCTTTGAGCTACCCTTGAAGCCTCGCAACGACGGAATCTCGAGCTGACATGAAAAGAGGAGGATCAAGAAACCGTATGATCAGGTGGAAGCGTGAAGGGGTTCCTAGAATAACCACCTCGAAGGGAGCCGATGACATCCAGCTTCTCCTGGCGCAAAGCATTTTGCTTCTCCCGTGACGCCTGGACCTCGGACCCGAGGGATCGCAGCTCGGCCGCACGATCGGCCTTGACGCGTTCCAAGTCGGCCAAGTATTCCTGGCGCGTCCGGATTTCAGGGAGCATCTTCTGGAAGTACTCAGATTCCCGCTCAAAGCGCTCCCCCATTTTCTGCAATTATCACGGCAAAAGATAAACACATGATGAACGACGGAGTCAGGAATGCAGCAATTGTGGAAAAGTGCTTACCCGGGCCGCACGTGCACAAGCCGCGGCGTGGGAATAGAAATCATTCCTCTCTTTCTCCTCCTCCTCCGGGTCGTCAAGGAGCTTCAAGCCCTCCTCTTCATCAATCCATGCAGCCTCCATTATGAGCTGGGGGTGAGCAGGGACCGGCGGGACTCGGCGAATCTCTTCGATCTCAGGGGACAGGCAGGAAATCGGCTCTTGAGCGGTAGGGTCCGACACCGGAGCGAGAGGAGTAGGAGACGGCGCTGGAGGACGAGAAGGTATTTCGGTATCCCGAGTGCTGTCCCCACGACCGGAGAGCAACCTCCCGGGGGTTCAGCGACCGTAGGGGCCGTAGACGGCATCCCAATAGGAACTTATAGCGAAGGATCCCTACGAGAAGAATTGTTAGAAAGCCATCGGGGCAAAACAAATAGAAATCGGCGGGAAAACCAACCTGTCGGACTTCTTCATTTTTATCGGAGGTTTCTTCCGAGCGGTCGAGCCGCTCCCAAAAGAATCACTCGACGCCCAGGGTTCCTTCCGAACGCTTGAGTGCTTCGGCAGTGGACTTGGCAGAGACGCCGACTCGCGCGAAGAGGAAGCCGAAGAAGTCGGGGCTCGCGCCGAAGGGTCCTGGATCTTAGGACCGCCAGCCGGTGGTCGGGGCTTCACAGGGTCTTTGGTCGCGGCCCTTTTTCCCTTTTTTGCGGTAGGATCTCCTGCGGGAGAGCTCGCTCGCCGCTTCGGGGAATCACCCACGCGAGTGGGCATCTCCGGAAGAGGCGCGTCGCTGAAGAAGGCAAGGCGGTCCTGTGAAGAAAAACTGAGAGTTAAAAGACACCCCAAGACGAAGATAAGAATCTCTCGAATTAGCTCACCTCAGGAGGGGGTGTGAAGCAGTAAAAGACTTCAGGCATCTTACGGAGGGAACGTCGACGCTCGGGATGGAAAAGTCACCGACCCGAGCGAATATTTGCTCCCTAGAAAGCTCATCGGGCCGCTCCCGGGTCGGGTCGTCTTTCCCCTCGTACACAAATCCTGTGAACTCATTGCTTGTGGGCTGAATCCGTGGCGGCGACGGCGCAGGCGCAGACCCACCCCGGTGAGACCACTCTCCTTCAGCTTTTCGATCAGTGCCAGAAGGTCATGAACCTGATCCATGTCGGCAGATTTAGGAGTGGATGTCCAAGAAAGGGATGCCTTAGGGCTACGTCCGCCAAAGGAAGGAAGGGCAGGATCAGGGTTGGCGCAGTAGAACCATTCATGATGCCAACCCTTATTGGAGGTTTTGGAAGGAATTGCGAAGTAATTTTTCTTTAGCCCTTCGCGATGCTGGAATCTGGCCCCCCCAACGACTTTGGGGTCGCTCTTGGAGGGGTAAGGTTTCAAGAGGTAAAAATGACGGAAGAGATCAAAATGAGGGCAAATGCCTAGGAAGGCCTCACAAAGATGAACGAAAAGGGAAATCTGCAGGATTGAGTTGGGATTCAGATTCACCAATTCAATCTCGTAGAAAAAGAGGAGGCCACGAAGGAAAGCGCAAGTGGGAAGGCCCAACCCACGCTGGAAGAAAGATTCAAAGACCACTACCTCTTCAGGGCAAGGAGTGGGGACGGACTCGCCAACGGCCGGGCGGGCAGAGACCAAGACAAGTCAGGGAGGATCCCATCTTCCACCAAGGACTGCAGCTTCTCTTTCATCATCGTTGAGGTCGTCCAATCTTGCGGCGAAGGCGACGAGGAAGAAGAAGACATCTTTGAAAAAGAAGTCGGAAAGGCATGGGAAAAGAAGGATAGGGGGCGCAGCAAGAGAATAAACCGTCGGGCGCTGTACGGCCTAAACCTTTTAAAAGGGGAGAATTGGGTCTTCGACGAATTGGCGGAGAAAAGATTGCGAAGCGTCGCGTCTCTCCAGGATTCCCCATAAATGATTTGCAGGCCTGTCATTTCAACTCGCAGAGTTTGACAGAGTTTGACCGAGTAAAATCGGGGCATGTTGCTTCGTGCGGTGGGGCATTTACTCCACTTTCCGCTCTAAGCGGGGCGTGGGCGATCTCCAAAGTGGATAAAACATATCTTCTCGTGGTACGCCCCACGCTGGGTCACAAGGTGGTTGCCGCATGAGGGAATCATGTACCACGAGTCGAGCCTAAGCAGGCACGGATCCAAGGGTGTGCCCCATGAGGGTCGTGAAAATTGTGCGTCGTATTAAACGAGTACGGACACCTTGGGATAAAAACATGATACGCTCCAAGAGAGTCTAAGCCGTATCCGACATCAGTCGGGAAAGGGTATCACTCGGCCAAGAGCCATGTAAACATGATACGCTCCAAGAGAGTCTAAGCCGTATCCGATATCAGTCGGAAAGGGTATCACTCGGCCAAGAGCCATGTAAACATGATACTCTCCAAGAGAGTCTAAGCCGTATCCAACATCAGTCGGGAAAGGGTATCACTTGGCCAAGAGCCACGTAAACATGATACGCTCCAAGAGAGCCTGAGTTGTACCCTACACCAGTCGGGTACAAGTATCACTCGGCCATGGGCCAGGAGAACCTTGATACGTCCCAAGTCGGACTAAAACTATATCTTGCAGCAGTCGAATAAGGGTGTCGATCGGCCAAGGGCCACGATGTGCCCCAAGTTGGGCCTAAGTTACATCCGGCAATCGTCAGACATGGATATCATTTGGCCTCGAGCCAGATGGACGCAGACGTCGTCGGAATCAAGTAACATGCGAATTCTGAGACACCCTAGAACGGGTCTAATCCACAATCAAAGGATAGACAAGAACTTCATGGACAAAAGGTACTTCTTTATTATATACAAAAAAGTTCCCTAGGCATTACGCCTAGGAAACTATTACATTTACAGGAGAGCTACACTTCCCCGTGGCGCGCCCGGCCGAGCGCCTCGACAAGAGCTTCCCTAACCCTGTAAAGGGCAGGGAAGATCTCAAGGAGTGCGTCGACGGCCGCGCAGTCGCGCTCCACTGCCTTCTCCTCAAGCAGCTCGTCCACGGCTCGATCGAAATCCTCCCAGAGCTCAGCAAGTCTAGGGTGCACCTTTGCTTGATGATACCACCGCGGCATGATGTAGGTAAAAGTTTGAAACAGGAAAGTGAAATGCAAAGAGCGAAGGGATACATCCTAGAAGCGCTGGTCTACCTTTTATAGCTGATTTGGTGAAATTGAAGTTATTAAGCATCGGAGCGAAGAGGTTTTGAGTAAATGCAACTTCAGAAGACGAAGAGTTTTTCAGCAAAACAAGTTGACAAAGAAAATCAAGGCGACCTCGAAGACTGTTCGGTGATTATCCACGAAGAGAAGTAAAATTTTAGGCGTAAGAAATATCCAATTTACATTCGAAATACGAGCAGAGGTCCGTAAGGCTGCTTGTAGCAGGCATGCCCGATAGAAGATTATGCTCATTTCAAGTAAAAGTTAAAGGTTATATTCGAGTCCTTCATAATTTGTTCGCTATGAGAAAAAGCCTCTCAACCGAATGGAGAAACCAGTCGGAAGCTCAAACAAAAAGACAAGGACAGCAACTCAAGTAGAAATCGGAAGCATAGCGATCGGATTATGAAGCACTCGGGGTCTACTGTGGAATATAAGACTCCAGGTACCCTCGCGATCAGCCCCAAAGACGTCCGAGAGATAGGCCCAAAAGATATTCCCTGCGTCAGGCCCCACTGCCGTGCGCAAGGGGGTACATTCTAAAGGAAGTTGAGCATATATTTAGATATGATAGATATGGTTGTAATCCGAGTTGTTAATAGGGTAGATAAAGATGTAAACTCTATCCTATTAACCGACTAGAATCTTGTAACCGATCGGAATCTCCAAACCGATCAGAACTTTGTAAGCCGTCCCACCCCCGCTATATAAGGGAGAGGGCGGGCAACAACATAGAGATCGGATGATCCAAGCCTAGAGCAATAAAGCCCTAGAGCATAGCACACCTCATATCGCCCAGAGCATATTGCGCTTTGAGCAACCCCAGATCCCAGAGATCAGCATAATTCCAGCACACAGGATTAGGGTATTATCTCCTCCGCGAGAGCCTGAACCTGTATAAACCCCTTGTCTTGTGTGACCATCGAGTTTGAGGTCCAGCGCCTACCCCATAAATTTATTGCCGACTATAAAAGTCGACAGTTTGCATGTGGAGATGTTACATTCAAATGTGTCCATCAAGACCTAGCAGTTTCTAGTGCTATTCAGCCACAACCATCTCTTGAATTGTTTTAGAATAGGAGGTGGGGTGTGTTAGTACTTTTCTAAAAAAATGTGTTGTACTCTGTTGTTAACTTAGTACAACTATTAATTTTCACATATGTTTTGCTAACTGTCTCTTGTTGATTCATATGTATTTTGTTAACTGTCTGTTGTTAACTATACCATGTTGTTATGCACGTTTTTCAACTGTGAAATATTGTTGTCTTGTGTTATATCATTACAGAGGGCATGGTTAGCGTGATTCCTAAGGTTAACCAAAAAATAGAAAAATTATATAAAAAATTGCATTTCACAGATGGCTATTACATAAATAATTTTCTATGATATTCACTATCACAGACGGTTCCTTTATCACAAACATCTGTGATAATCAAATATCTCATACGGTTGACATATTCTAAGTGATAGTGACAACAAGTAGACGACTATGTCTACTTAACTTCCTGGTTGGTCAATTCAGATACTGACAAGTAGTGTTTCTGCATCCAAATCTAGGGTTTACTCACGGCATCGTCGTCCTCATCACCTGTGTTGTCATCCTCATCACTGCACTATCACCCATGGCATCCTCTCTACACCACTCCATTGCCCTCGGCACCGCATCATCCCCCTCGCCTTCATCACCAGGTCGTTGTTGTTCGTCGTCCTCGCCGAACTGCTTTTTTACCCTCAGTACCATGCTATCCCCATCCCTGTCTTGTCCGCATCATGCCATTCCCATCCTCCATCACCTCTCAGGTACTACCATCAGCCTAAAACTCCATTACTTCAGTAAGTGTGAAGATATAGTAGGAGTACAATACTAGAAGTAAAAATTTGGTGTTTTTTGTCAATCGAGATCCGAATATACAAATCCGGATCCTCTGTGTATATCGCACTAGTCCAGGATCACGCTAGTGCATATTGGCTCAACAAAGATGAATATCACAATCATACATAGTGGAAACATAATAAAAGACTTCATATAATAATTATTAACCTGTTGACTGACCTTATGGTCGACCTTACATGAATATGCCTCGCAAAGCTAAACTGTGAATAACAAATTAAACTGCAGCAGAATGAAAACATATATAAACCACTCAGTATACCACAGGCAACTAACAAGGCTCGCACCATAAACGTTCACTCTTTTGGAAACTCCTCCAAAGCTGGTGTAGACTCTTCCTCAACTAGTGATTTTTTTGTTGGTAAGGATGAGTACATAAAGCACCCAACAAGTTGTGCACATAACGCAATTCTAACATAACTATATGCAAGGTTTATTCCAATAAAATGGCTGATATGGTTGTTTTGCAATAAAGCATCATTTACAAATGAATACATTAAATAGATTGAAATGACGGTAAAACAAATAACAGTAGTAATAACTTTCAAGTATTTTTTCAAGAGTAAACTGGCTCACAGCCCTAAATCATATTTCATCTTTTCATAACACACTGCCTTCCCATCCAAGTTTTATTTTATAAAATATATTCCTTAACTGTAATTGCCGAGCATTGCTCAATAATGTGAGCACGGCTATCCGAATAGATTTTACACACTACATAGGTTATGCACTTTACCCACACGATATGATCATCTCATTGTGTCGCGCGATATCACACTTCCTTAGTGTGTGGCTAAGAGATCATAACAAAGCCTTTACAATGCGCTGTCTTAACCCAGTACTGCCTGCTAAGATTTCAACACTGATGGGACTGGTTACCACACTGAGGGCCCCCCTCTTGCACCATGTGAGTTTCATCGTTCGGTCAGGACTCACGTCAAAACTAGTATTACCAAAGCTAAGACATTGAAAATTAATTAGCTAGGTCCATTCCATTCCAGATATGTGGTTGCATATTTGACTCAGTTCAAAGGCTTTCAAGGTTAAGTCCTTAGGTTGATCGAGGCAAGACTTCCATAACCCAATCGTCACACTGACCCACCTTGCCAATCTGCCCCTTGCCACTTGCTTCAATCTAAATCACTTACCACCCCAGTTGATTACAATGCACCACATGCCATCAACAAGTTAACATCGTTGTGTGACAACCCGTCACTACAACTCAACATCATTCACTACTACAGAAAAGGCCATCACAGATGGTTCACAAACCACATCACAGACGGTTTTGTAAGCCGTCTGTATCGAAGTGTCAGTGATGACAAAGAGTCATCACAAACGGTTTTGCAACCGTCAGTGAAAAAACTCATCATAGACGGTTCTAAGGAATAACCGTCTATGAAGATCTCATCATCACAGACGGTTCTAAGGAATAACCGTCTGTGAAGATCCCATCATCACAGACGGTTCCATGTTGGAATCGTCTGTGATGAGGTTATTATTCCCAGATAGTTCTAAGGAATAACCATCTGTGAAGATCCCATCATCACAAACGGTTCCAACATGGAACCGTCTGAGATGGTGACCTCATCACAAACGTTCCTAATTGGAACCGTTTGTGATGTATTAACATCATTGACGGTTCCAAAATGGAACAGTTTGTGATGATACTACATAACAAACGGTTCCAAATTTGGAACCGTCTGTGTTGAGCTTCATAGATGGTTCTTCCTTCGAACCGTCTGCGATGTTAATGTTGTATTTTTTTACTAAATTTTAATTTATTGGCTAGCCTCAGGAAATGCTAGCCATGCCCTCTGAAACAAAGGGCAGTACACAGCATCAGCAACATATTATTATGACATACATTTAAAAAATGAACTCCAACCACATGTTACACCACATACAGCACATCCATTTCATAAATCAACTCAAATCGCACGTTATAACATATGTACAGCGCATCCATTTCAAAAATCAACTCACATATATACTAACTATTTGGATTCAGAACAACAAATGACAAATTCACAACATAAGGTTCACAAATTAATTAATTCTGAATGCATGGTAAGTAACAAATTCACAGCTCATTGGTTCAGCCCTGAGTGGCATCTGCCCTTTGGATCTAACACCTCACGCATGAAGAAGGTACAGAGGTTTCCTCGAATACTCAAGAGGTCAGCCTGTTCCAACGCGGATTCAACGCATTGCCAAGCCTGTCGATGAGATGACTAAAGTCTTGTGTGTATAAATTTAAATTCATAAGCGGAGACAATTGTTGCAAGATCGACAGACCTGTATGTCATTGGTCTTCTGTGAACCAACGAGGAGTGCCATGTTGTGCCAAATGTAGAATCCACATTGGTCAGTGGCCTTTGGCTGCTAGTGGCACTGCCAAAACATAATAGGTTAATTAGTTCTGAAGGTATTATTATGGAGTGTGAAGGATTAATGCGTACTATCGGATACGAAAAGTCAAAAGTATGCTTTAGAGTGGTTGGGTTCTTCTTGTATGGCCCTCCGCAATATTTGTAGACATCGAACGACGTGTCGAGTAATTTTATGATAGGCTTCAAGTTGTGGGTGCCGGCCTTTTTGGAATCAAGGTAAATTACTTGGTTCTGTCTTGGTATAATTACGAGTAGAACCTAGTGATACCTACACAGGTATGTCGTCATGGTCACTGAACCTAACTTTGAGATGCGATATATAGACAAATAAACAAGTATAGCATCTGGACGAAGCACTTACCCCCGGTTGTGGGGTAAAAGTATGATTTTTTATCGGAATGAGCCAATATTAGTTTTTCCACGTACTCATGGATGACTCGTTTATCTTCGTCCATGGTTTGCTTGGACACTATGTGTGGGTCGGCAAAACCCACCGGTTCTTCCCTTGCTTTTGCTTGCAAGATCATATATCTACATATAGAAAATCAGGGATTACATATATATATGATATTTATCATTGGGGTAGAAATGTAGACGGTGATTGCACACACTTATAGTGTCCAGCATTTTATGAGTGAGGCGTCGAGCACTCTGAGGTTGTACATATCGAACAAGTCGGAGAAGCCAACCACGAAGATGCCATCTAAAAACCGGTGTAACAAATGCTCCTCCTTGAAGCTTACCGAGATACTCGATATTCGTTGTGCCATCGGCTTGTTAGCTTGTTGCATGCACCAATCTTGCAATCGTTTGCAGTCTAATGTAAGGTCTTCGTGCGCGCACCCGTTACGAACGACTGCCCCAGCTCAAATTGCCGCACCAACGGGGCAATCGGAAAGTCACGGGCTGATCTGGTACCTTTTGATTTGCCCTTGTCTCCGCCTCCCCTTCTACCAAATATATTCTTCATAGGAGACGACTGGGCCTGAACTGCAGTAACGGTCTGCGCCTGATGGGACACGGTAGCTGATTTGGCAGGCTCCTTCGGTTGATCACATGGCTCCGGTAGTGCTAGTAGCTCTAGCGCATCATGTGGCTCTCTCTATTTGAAGTGAAAGAGCCCTGGGAAGATTCAGTGGTAAACGATATTAGGCGTTGGGACACTTCCTGATCAACGGGGTTTGCAAAGGACATATCGCCCGAAGACGTGGGACGTGACCTCGCTCTTACCCAGTTTCAGGCACACGGGTCCACGATCGAGGCAAACGACGGTGCGACCTCCTTATGGATTGCCTCGTTGTCCTCCCTCATCCATTGCGCGATCTTACCGGTGTACCCTGTTGAGCCGAGTTTGTGTGGGTGAGTATTTTTTGACTGGAAGGTGTTGTGCGCCGCACTTGCACGCGCGAATTCTTCAGTTGTCTTCAACTAAACAAATTGTTCCCAGACGTCTTCGGAGATGAACACGTACTTTTGGAACGGAGTCATTTCCTTATTCACGTAATTACTGATGAGGACGCTCTTGAAGTTCTTCCACGCCTTTCCCGCCACTAGTAACGCGTATCGTCGCAGTGTAGCCATGGCGTCTTGTGGAAGCTCGAATGCCACGAATATTTTAGTCACCAGGTTATCACGCTCCTCCTCTGTCAGTGTCTTCAATGATGGGTAGGTCATGGGGACCCTTTGGAGGCGCAGTAGGTGCCCCATCGTGCGGATCGACCGTCGTGATGGTTTATCGGCTCTGAGGCCTTTTACTAAGCCCTCTTGGAGCACGCCTATTTCCTTCCATGTTGGGCACGTCATCAGATCCATTTGATGGCGAGGATTGAGGGGATGCCATCTTGTACGATGCAACGTTAAGAGTAGGTAAGTTAAGAGAAGCAAATTTCAATTAAGAGTAGGTAAGTTAAGAGAAGCTAAAGTATCAATTAAAAGTAGGTAAGTTTAAATGAATTATAAGACAATCTAAACAATTCATTGAGTCAATAAGGCCTTAAACCCTTACCACCTTAACATGCACAATGGCATACCAACCGAATTAGTGAACCAATCAGCAAGCAAATAACCCAATATCATCATTGAGCAACAGAAAGACAAGATTTTATTGCTTATCCCATATAACAATATGATTAAAAGTACATAACCCAAGGATGGCCAAAATGACATAAAAGATAAGATAAAGCATAATATGAATTTATGTCATTTATACAATTAATCATGTCTTCCACCACAAATAGAAGTAAAATTATTTATGGTGCTCTCAGACTTAGGGTTTGAATGAAGATTAAAAATCTTCACCTCAATCACAAATGGGCTAGTCTAATTAATTTAATGAATTAGGCCTTGAACCCTTACCACCTTAGCATGCACAGTAAAGAATTCATAATAAGATTACTGATATATAAACACTTAATTACTAACTAAATTCAGATCAGACAAAGTTGTTAACCGAACCTAGAGACAGTGTTCTGATTAACAACAAGACCTTTCAATTGCTTACAGAAGTAACTAATGAAGTCAAGTTCAGTAGCTAGCAATAATTCTAACCGAACCAGGCAATGTTCAGATTAGTAATAGAAAGTGTGTCTCTAGAATGCAAAGACCTGAACAGTGGATTTATATCTTACCACAACCAGATTAATTTGCTAGTATATTTACCAATTGAACCAGGCATTCAAACTTCAGATAAAAGGCCTAGTTCACTTTATTAACTGTCATATTCATCAAATAACCCAATATCATAATTGAGCAACAGAAAGGCAGCAGAAATAGAGAGCAATCCTCCAGAAATACTCACTGAGGAATAGCAGTCGAAGCTATTCAAATGTTCAAGGCAAGGCACGACTGAAGTCGCTATCCCAACAAATGTTTCTTCGGCCAAGCTCATAAGTGCTTGAAGATCTCTAGCCAGCACTCAAACCAAAGGAAAAGAGGAAGCTCGAAGTGAAATTAGTATATGAATGACATACCAACCGAATCAGTGAACCAATCAACAAGCTAACCGAACAAGCAAATGACTAGTAGATTATAAACAATAATCACAAATAAGCATAACATATTGAGACTTTCAGAAAGTGCATGAATCAAGACTTGTAAAGCATGTAAGTCTATCAGTTCAAGGCCTTATTCACCGAATAAATTGTCAATATCATTATATACCCTAGTATCATCACAGAGCAATGTCAAACCCACAGCCAGCAAAGTGAAGTATATATACTCACAATCAGAACAGCTCGCGGAGGGAGGAGAGCACGGGGGAGTGTAGAGATGAGCCTCAACCAGCGCCGTCGAGAGGGAGGGCACGGGGGAGGGAGGAGGCTTCCGAGAGGGAGGGCACGGGGGAGGGAGGAGGCCTTCGAGGGGGGTAGGGCGCAGTCGAGTCGAATCGCTGCCGAGTGGGAGGGAACGGGGGAGGGAGGAGGCCGCACCACCGAGGGGGAGGGCACGGGGGAGGGAGGAGGGCGCCGCCAGGTGAGGAGAGGCTAGCTAGGTTTTCAACTTGAAAACTGAGATAATTTGGGACTTAGCGCATCAAGGGGCATAGTGCCACGCACGCGGCAGGGGCCATAAGCAGGGTGCGGCAGGGCCATCCCAGACTGTTATGGGATTGAACCGTCCGGGAAAAATGGTCATCCTAAACGGTTCTGGCTTTGAACCGTCTGGGATGAATTTATCCTAGACGGTTCAATCCCACAACCGTTTGGGAAAAATGGTCATCCTAGACGGTTCAATCCCACAACCGTCTGGGATGAGCCATTTTTTCCTTAATTTAATTATAATACATACATCTCATTTAATATAATACATACAACTGTTTAATTTTAATCAATACATCTCATGACAACTCCACTTGCTTATTCTTTTGTGCAAAAATTAGCCCTTCGTGACGATCAACACGTGCATGGCTGGCTTCCTCGGTTGGTCTTCACAGGTTGTGTGCCGTACCAATAGGAGGCAACTCGTCAAACTGATTGTATTCTTCTTCATCTACCACATTGTCGACTCCGACAATCCTTCTTTTTCCCTGAAAAACAACGTGGCGCTACTAGTTAGACGGGTCGGTTACGCAGAAGACTTGAACAACTTGGTTAGCGAGAACAAATGGTTCGTCTTGGTATCTGACACGTTCGAGCTCCACAGTTGTTACTCCGTACTTGTCATCCTTCACGTGCTGCAGGTTAACCCAACGGCACCAAAATAAGGGGATCTTGAAAAGTACGTAGTCGAGCTCCCAAATTTCTTCAATAAACCCATAGTACGAGCTCCTTGTTGATCCAATGGTATTCAACGCATCAATGCGAACACCGCTGTTCTGATTTGTGCTCTTAATGTCCTGATCTCTCGTGTAAAATGTGTACCCATTTAAGTCGTATCCTTTCCATGTTACGACCGTAAATGCTGGCCCTTTTGCCAACCATGTCAGCGTATCACCTGATGAGCTTCCAATGATGGGTTGTTGCTCCTTGAACCATCTGTTGAACTGAAGGTTATGTTGTCTGATGATTCAGTACTCTGGCCGCGTTGGATTCTCTTGCCGTAGCCAGTTCTTGTGCTCATCGATATACGAGGTCACAACCGCCATGTGTTACAAAACTATGAAATAGGCTTGAGCGCACGCAACTGGATCAGGCGTGATTGCTTTCCTTCCTATGGTCCCGATGCCCTGGAGCCTCCCGTCATGGTGGGATCGAGGCACACCTATCGGTTCGACCTGAGCCATGTAGTTTACGTAGAATTCGACGACCTCTTCGATTGCATAACCTTCAATAATGCTACCCTCCGATCGAGATCGATTCCGCAGGTACGACTTGAGAACTCCCATGTACCTCTCGAACGGGTACATACTACGTAGGAACATAGGCCTGCACATTTTTATCTCCCTCACAAGGTGAACAATGAGATGGACCATGATATCAAAAAACGACGGAGGAAAACACATCTCAAGATTACATAGAGTCATTACCACCTAGCCTGCAGAACATCTAGTCCTTCGGGATCGATGACCTTCTGAGCAATTGTGTTAAAGAAATAACACAGCCTTGTAATTGTCTCCAGGACCTTGGTCAGTAAAATACTTCTAATTGCCACAGGGAGCATCTGTGTCATAAGCACATGGCAATCATGGACTTCATGCCAGTTAAACTCAAATCTTGCGTCGAAACAAGTCTCTTCAAGTTGGACGAGTACCGGACGGAACTTTCACACCATGCAAGCACTGGCCCTGTTCGGTTCTCTCGGCCTTGGACAGAGTGTAACAAGCAGATTCACAGTATGTTCGCCCTTTATCGGTCTCCTTCGGTGCTAACTCAGGTCTGATGCCCATATCGACCAAGTCAAGCCGTGCGTTCATATCGTCCTTTGTTTTGCCCTTAATATTCAGTAAGAGACCAATCAAGCTATCGCAAACATTCTTCTCTACGTACATCACGTCGATGCAGTACCGAATTTCTAGGTGCTCCCAATAAGGTAGGTTCCAAAATATTGATCGCTTCTTCCACATGCTCTTTTCACGGGTCCTCGATTTACATCCCTTTCCAAGGGCAACATCCAAGTTCTTAACCATATCATGAATGTATGTCCCGCTTAAAGATGTTGGAGCTAAACCGTCTTCGGTCGTACCATCGAATTGTTTCTTCATCTTGCGGTATGGGTGATTCCTCCGAAGGAACCTACGGTGACCATGTACACGGTTTTGCGCGAGTGATTCAGCCACACACTCTCGGTATCATCCAAGCAATGAGTACATGCTTTGGCTCCTTTTGTACTCTGCCTCGATAGGTTAGCAAGGGTAGGATAATCATTTATGGTGCAGAACAATATGCAGCGCAAAGTGAAGTACTCTCGTTTGTGAGCATCCCATACCCTCACCCTAGGAGCCCACAACGTGTTCAGATCTTCCACCAATGGTGCTAGGTACATATCAATATCGTTTCCAGGTTCTTCAGGCCTTGGATGAGTATAGACATCAATATATACTTTCACTTCATACACAACCAAGGAGGAAGGTTGTACACACAAAGATTCACTGGCCAAGTGCTATGACGGCTGCTCATGTTGCCGAAAGGATTCATTCCATCCATGCTTAATCCGAACCTGATGTTCCTCAGATCCGTTGTGAATTCTTCAAACCTCCTATCAATGTTTCTCCACTGTGTGGAATCAGCAGGGTGCATAATCATTCCATCATTCTTATGCTCAACCGACCGCCACCGAAGCAATTTTGCCTCTTTTGGGTTCACGAACAAACGCTTCAAGCGGGGACTTATAGGCAAATACCACGCCACCTTAGCAAGAGGTCCTTTGTTCAACTCCATGTACTCATCATCATCATCTGATCTATCTTTACGCTTGTACCGGGATGCGTTGCACACCGGACATACATGCAAGCTTGCATACTCTTTGTGGTAGAGGATTCAATCGTTCGGACAGGCATGTATTCTTTCTAATTCTATTCCCAAGGGACAGAGAACCTTTTTGGCTTTGTAGGTGGTTGTCGGCAACTCGTTTCCCTCCGGAAGCATACCCGCTAACAGACCTAACAGCGCCGTGAAACTCTTGCCTTTAATTTCAACAGTTCCAGCACAGATGACAACCTTGTGTATTTGGACTTGCAACCCGGGAACAAAGGTTTCTCCGAGTCGTCCATCAAGCCTCGGAATTTTACGTACTCCCTCTCATCACGGCTCCCTTCGGCATCTCATAGCATCTGATCCAGATTGTCATCGTGGAACCTATCCTCATTGAAAGCACAATGCATATCATCTATAGTATCGTTGACATCATTGAAGATATCCACAGTATCGTTGTCTTCATCGACGATGGTAATACTACTTGGTCCCTGTGTAATCTGCTCTTCACCGTGACTGGTCCAATAGGTATACCCCCTTTTGAAACCTCATAGAATCAAGTGTGCTTCAATCTACGCTGAGTTTGGAAACATCCTAAGATTCTCGCAGTCAATGCATGGTCAAAGCATAAATTCCACCCCCTTGTTCAATATATCTTCCTATGTAGCTCTTCTAAAAGCGGAGACACCATTAATGTACTCGGCGCTCGCACGGTTCTCAGTGTACATCTAGCTTTGGTCCATCTATGCTACATATGTAACAATAGGTGTTAAAGGATGAATTAAGTATGCTAGGAGTGCACATGCGCACATATGCTACATGTAGGCTACATTTCAACTTACCGATTAACTTATATAGCTCCTAACATCCAAAAATAATGAATGGCAGTAATTAACTAGCTTCATTCCCCTCTTTACCAAGGTAGATCTTACATATATTGCAAATTTCAACCATTTACTACTTTACATAACATAGAACAAATGGATCTACACCTACATGTAGAACACTGCAGCGCCATTTCCATCTTAGAATTTCCATGTAGAACACAGAACAAAGGTACGTAGATCTAAAATATAATGCTATTTTGAAGCAATTACTAACCTTAAATGACCTAGAGAGCAAGGATCTACAATTACACCTCCAAATCTAGGGTCTCTTTCACCATATCGCCTCTAAATTGCGGCCACCACAAAAATATCTACGAAACCCTAAATATAGAGAGGATCAAGGTCGAGGCTCACTGTTCGTGTTAATGAAGGTAGATCATCGCAGACGGTTTGTAGATAAAACCGTCTGTGTTATTTCCCTCATCACGGACGGTTTTATCCACATACCGTCTCTGATGGTAAATCTCAGGCGGTTTGTGGATAAAACCTTCTATGATGGGTTTTTACATCACAGACGGTTTTTGGATAAAATCGTCTGCGATTACGCCATCACAGATGATTTTATCCACCAACCGTCTATGATGTTCCCAATGCTTTCGTCTTCCCAAGATAGGCGCGCGCAGTGTTTCGAGTTGATCTCTTCATGTTTCGAACAATTAAACTATTTGTTAAAACTCCACTTCGAAGACTGTGTTCCAGGCATTTTGTTTCCCTAAAGCAGATCATTAATTGCACTTCGGCGACGATATATACTACATCGATCGATAGCATTCCACATCCCTCACTGCAATTGCCTCCGATGCTACCATGAGCAACAAAAAAGATAGCACCTCCTCTGCCGACTCCGCCGCCCGGCCTCCGACGACGGCTCCGCCACCACCACCACCTTCACCTCCAGTACTGTCGACTAACCCTCCACCACCGCCACTGTCCCAACCTCTGAGACCCTTGCGGGAATGGCTACGGTGCCACACCAGCACCATATCAACGAATCGTCCGCTCCCTCCACGGCAAGTGGGCACTTCTGCTCCCTCGCCTCAAGCGTCGGAGTCGGCCAGAAGCATCCGCCGCCAACATCCTCCGACGACGACGACGACGATGACGATAGCTACGACTCGTCGGAGGGCTATCGTGACGGCTGGAAGCTGGAGGATGACCTAGACAAAGCCGATTCAAGCGAGGACCTCGACGGTCGCAGCGATGACTCCGACTTTTACTCTGACAACACCGACAACGACAATGATCACTAGATCGACTAAGTAGTATTTCCCAGTAGATTTTTGGTGTGAAACTTTTGTATATATATATATATTATACCGATGCTTATGCTCATAATATGATGTTTGAATTAATGTTTCCTCTAAGCGATTCATAGACGGTTTGTGGATAAAAACGTTTATGATATGGTGATCATCACAGACGGTTTCATCTACAAACCGTCTGTGAAGTTCTTGCTTTCATCACAGACGGTTTGTGGCTGACACTGTCTATGATGATCACCATTATCACAAGCGGTTTCATCCACAAACCGTCTATGATGACAGCAAGAACTTCATAGACGGTTTGTGGATGAAACCATCTGTGATAATCCAAAATCGCAAACGGTTTCAGCCACAAACCGTCTGTGATGTGCCCGAAACACGTCACAAATGGTTTACGTAAAAAACCGTCAAGGATGAGGGGTCTAATATAAGTCCTTTTGTAGTAGTGATTGTGTGAACACTTGACACACCAATTCCATAAAATTCCATATTCCATAAGTCAAGATTAACTTTTGATGTTTCAAAAAACATGAGTTGTATGTGGCATGGTTAAACAAACTATTCACGATCTAACCATCCCATGTTGATTTCTAATATCAACCAACTAGTAATGAACCATCCTAGGGTGACAAATAATCATGGCATACAAATGACAAGGTAGTTATAATCCAAATGGGTTGAATAACTAGATCCCAAACTAATTTGAAATCAATAGTACACATGAAATAACATGCAATAATTTAAATCAACATAGCAATTTTGTAAAACTAAGCTCAATATGATCAAAGCATAACTTGCCTCGAAAAAGCCCTTGTTCCTGCTCTGGACCGTGCTCCTGGTTTAACAATTCCCTCTCATATGCTCCGAGCACTTTAACGTCTACGTGTATCGAGAGAACATAAAATAAACATCAAAACAGAGAACAAACAAACTCTAAGAATCAAATAAAATTCACCATCAATTAAATCTCAATTTTATAAATTTTTAGAAACTTTAATCACCTCAATCGGAGCTCGTATAAAAAAGAACAGGCTCTCAAAATTTTGAAAAAAAAGAAAAATCGAAAAAATAACAAATCTAAAATTTCCCAAATTATTTTTATATTGGAAAATAAATTTATGATGTCAGGTGATGTCAGCAACACTAATTAACCGAATTAATGTAAATCTGAAAACAATTTATTAGGCTGACATGTGGGACAACAGATCTATGGACCCAGTCCATGGAACTGGCTTGGTCCACAGTGAACACGACTCACGAGGAGGTTGATCATCGGTCAACGCTAGCGTCAGCCATGACACAAGCAACTGACGACAACAGTGACGTAAGCAACGATGTGCATTGTGTGACACGGTTACTGACATGCGGCATAACCCAACGACGACACATGGCGCAAATCCAGCTGTTCACGTCAGATCCAACGGCTACGACTAAGCAGTGAACGATGACGATGGTGTAGCTGCGGTGGCTCACCGAGCCTGGAGAAGATGACCACTGAACGACCATGTGGAGGTCCATCCATGTTTGTGATGAGTATTTGACTTTATTTGAGCAAGGTGTGCTCAAGTTTGAGTTTGATTTGGATTGATTTTCAAAATAAAGCAATTTGAGTTGTCTCTGCCAGGAGTGGCGATGCGGTCGTATGGGCGCGGTAGTGATGAGTTGGATGGTTTATTGCACATCTTTGTGGGCATTGCTATGTGAGGAGTTTCCTTGTTTTTGATGGTTGCGAGCGACGGTGCTAGGTCATGGTGAGGCGAAGGATGACCGGGACTAGGCGAGGCGTCGGAGGTCGAGACGGTTGGGAGATCGCGGAAGATGATCGGAGGCGGAGTCGGGCAAGTCAAGAAGACAAGGAAAGGAGTTGATGCTAGCTAGATGCCGCGTGGATCAATGAGGGCCGTCGGATTGAGGTCTAGTTGATAGGTTAGCGGGTCTAGGTAGTATGCTTTGAAAACCGTGCAAGAAAACCCGGTATGTGTGTGGGTTTTGGGTTAGCCCTTGCATGGCTGTGTGTGTGGGTTAATCCTAGCCCTTAGATGAGTGCTCTAGGGTTGAGGGACTCATCCAAGGGTGGTAGGTGGCCCAAGAGTAGTATAAATAGGGGTAGAGGGGTAGCCTCCTTCCCTTGAAGGTGTTGAGGTTTTTGATGCTCATTTGAGCTTTGCCCACATGAATATGAGGCTTTGTAACCTCCCCTTCCAGAAATGAAAGTTCTATCCATCCACCTCTGAATTTATTTTGCGCATTTACATTATGTCTTTACTTTACGCAATTTAAATTCAGCATTTACTTTCCCGCAATTACATTCCCGCAATTTACTTTCAAGTAATTTGGATTTGCCTCCCCTCCTTCTAAATGCTGCTGATCTTGGATGTTTTGAGTGTGTTCATATGGTTTTACATCTCTTTTGCACTCTTGGATTGAGTAGAGAACATCTTTTCTTTCAAGTTCCAACTTTGTTCAGAACTTGTTCTTCGCGCAGCAGTCAGTGTTTGATTTTTTAAAAATCTAGAAAAATCTTTTTTGAGTGATTCTTGTTGGAGGAGGTGCGGGACTCTGATATACACCTGCAAACAAATTTTGAGTTCACTTGTTGCACCGTTTGGGTGCCATGAGGTGAAAATCAAGCCCCAAACTTTCTGCTCGAACTTCTTGAGCATACCGTGTTCTTAGATTTTTCCTGTTTTTTTGTAAGGCTTTTTGAGGAGAAATTTGGTGGAGTTCTTCAAGACTCTTATTCTCATAGGGAGAAAAATTCTCAGAATTTTTGAGCTTAATAAACCCACCAACCTCCTGTGCAAATTGAGGACAAGTTCTGAAAATTCTGCTTTTGCTTTTCTGAAAGTGACTTTTGTGATTTGAATTGATGTCCTTTCTAAAAGCAAGAGTTTGAATTGATTCCTCTTTATCTTGGACACTAGACAACCAGGATTGTGACTCAAAAATCCCCACATATTTTATGGTACTTATCCATGCAAGCTTGGGGTACACATAGTTGTCTAGTTTTTCGGGTTTTTCACAATTTCCTTTGAGCGATCTTGTCGAGGTTTTTGTTGGAGTATTTTGGGGGGATTTTTATTTGCGACCATTCACCCCCTCCCCTCTGTTCGCCATCTCAGTCCTTCAATTGGTATCAGAGCCAGTTTTGCTCTTCCATAGATCTTGACCGATCTCAAGAGCCATGGCGACGGACAAATATTCCACCAAGCCTCCAGTTCGTGAGCCGACGCGTGAGAAGAAGTACCACAACTTCTCCAAGAACAAGAAGCTCTTCCACCGCGTCCTCGCCGCGCTTGACGATATCAACCTCTCCGACACGGAGACATGGAGCGACGAGGACGAGGATGAACCGCAAGAGAAGAAGGGCGGCGACGACTTCTCCGGCATGTGCTTCATGGCCGACGCCAACGGCATCAGCGACTCCGAGCTGTACAGCGACACGGATGAGGTACCCACCTACGACGAGTTAAATGCTGCCTTCTGTAAATTAGGCAAGTTTCATGCTAAGGCTAGGTCGAGGTGTTCTGAGTTAGAGAAGGAAGTAGGTACCTTGACTCGGGAGTTAGCTTCACTTAGATCTTCTCCCTCCCTAGTCACTAATGATTGTGTTCTCTGTGATGCTGTTCTTGTGGAGTTGGAGAACCTAAGGACCATACATGATAGTGTGCTTGCTGAACTTGATAGTCTTAGGTTGAAGAATGCTAGCACTAGTTACATTCATGCTATTCTGTTGAGGCTAGTTTTCTTCATGCTCACTCCACTCCATCATGTGCTAATTGCCCTAAATTGCTTGCCGAAATTGATGCCATGAGCGAACATCTTAGAAAGCTTTCTTCTAGAAACGATGAACTTGAAATGCATGCTTCTAAGGAACCAGTCAGCTCATGTGAGGGCTGTAGGCAACTAAAACTTGACAATGAATCCTTAAATGTCAAGTCTGCTAATCTTGCTAAGGACTTACTAGATAAGTCACAAGAAAGTTGCTTGCGATGTTCTATGATTGAGGGGGACTTGGATAAAATCCATGTCGAGCTTAGGAAGAAATTAGAAGACCAAGCCCATAGAATTAGAATTGTGTCTTGCGTTTCTTGTGAGGCCCTCAAGATTGAGGCAGCCGTGCTAAGGGAACAAAAAGCACGTGCTGAGAGATCTTCTCTTTCTGGTTCTTCTTCTTCCTCTCCTTCCCCCTGTTCTTCTTGTGCTTCTTTCTTCCGAGATTGCCAGTATCTTATGATCACTCTCGAGAAGTTTGTTGGAGGCAAGAAGAAGCTCAATCTTATTCTAGACCAATCCAAGATTAGTAGATTCAATCAAGGTCTAGGATTTGATCCCTTGGAGCACGCTCGGGCGCATCCTCCCACCATTGTGCGCGGCTCCAAGAGTGGTGAGATTGTGGTAGCTCCCAGAGTGAGCACCACCAAGTTTAGGTCTGCTGGAGTTGTCCATAGGACTTCTGACCAGAAGGGTGTTACTCCTATTGCTTTTGCCTCTAGCAAGGCGAAGTACACATGCACCTTCTTTAAGAAGGATGGTCACCTAGTAGATTTACCTTGAGCGCGCCAAGATCACTCGGCGTGAGCGTGTTGCTGCTCTTAGGGGTATTCAGGGTCATCCCCAGACTTTGAGTGCTCCTAAGACACACACTGCTTCTAGACAGGTTAGAGAGTCGCCTGTTTTTAGGCAGCGTCCAGGACTCGGTTTTCATGCTAGTTCTTTGAGTTTTAGTCCTGGAGCTGTTCGTAGTCAGTCTTTCCGCCGTCCTCTTGATATTCCTCGTTTTTCCCATCGAGGTAGATATCAGCGGCGTGAGGTATTTTCGGTAGGAGATCCAGCAGCCTTCTTGGGATGGTCGGCTTTTGCACCACGGCGTGCTAACTTGATTCGGCTCCTAGATCATCTACTAGAGTTACTACTGATCTTGTTAGAGTTGAGCGTCAGAGAGACACTCGAGTCCAGTCTTCTTCTGTGGCTGGTACTCTGAGGTGTCGTATGGTTCAGTATTGGGTTTCTAAGTCTTCACTCTATCCCAGTACTGAGTCATCTTTCCCTCTTGTGTCAATTCCTTGTGTCATGTCTATGCGATGATGCTTTTAAGTGCCTTTTGCCTTTCTCATGGCATGAGTCGCTTGAGGCCAGCTTGAGGATGTGATCACTGCCTAGTGGAGTGGATTTGGGTCATCTTGTGGACTTGTCCTTTCTTAGTTCGATTCTTATAGTCCATGAGTTGTCCTGAGGCATCATCTTCGCCGTGCATAAGTAGTGGACCTCGTTTTTCCTCGAGGTACCCACTCACGGCAAGAGTTGCAGGAAAGTATGTTGGTCATGTTGATCTTTACTAATCTCATCTAGGATCGGTTTGTCGCTTTTCAATGTTGGCACTCGATGTGAATTCCGAGTTGACCTTTGCGGCTTGTCTCTAGAGGATTGGATCTTCCTGCATGACCATCATGAGCATCATGCTAACTGCATGTACTTTCAACTTTGTTTGCCTCGTGTTTCTCTCCACAAGTGTTGAGCTTCATGATAACAGCATTGGGGACTTCCACTTCCATGGTGAGCTATCTCATACCCTCATGTCGGTTATACTTGTGATCATCATTTCTATGACATGTTGTGATTGCTCTTGCTCCCATGTGTATTATATGTACTTTGCTAGGTCTTGTTAGTTTTTGTCTGTCTTGTTTTGTGCCATAGCATGTTTTCCCCAACCATCTTTGTGCTTCATGTATTATATCCTAAATTCATGAGCTCTTTCCCAGCATGTGATTCTCTTGTTTTTATCATGTCCATGATATTGTTCATTTGGTATGAGCATTTGTATTAACAATGGGCACGTGCTATATATCATTTACTTTATTTTGTCATGAGTAGTATCTAGGTTATATGACCCTGATTTTCTATTACATCCATGATTAGCTTTGTTTAGACTTTGTTTGTTAGACTTTGTGCTACATGTGAGTGCCTTTCATGAGATTAGGGTCATATGATCTAGTATCATTGTATGACTTATATTGTTCATGATCACCTTTTTTTGTCCTTCATGCTTATATGCTTCATACCTATTTTGCATGAGCTTGTGTTCTTCATTCATGGCATGTATTCATCATCATGCATAGAGTGTTGCCATAAGTAGCTTCTCATCTTTGTGTCCATGGTCACCATTTACTTTCATGCTGTCTGTGTCCTCATGACCTTTTGTTTGGTCTTGTTTTGACGGGCCTTTTTCACAGCATGTAAATATTGTTATTGAGACTAGATAAATGGATCTTGATGTTGCTAATTGGTTTGTTTTATGCATGATCCTCTTTGGTTGTCTTCATTCATCTTGCTCATGTTATATCTAGTAGCATGTTGTTGTGCTTCATTGTGGTATTTCTTCATTTACATGCTCATTGCCATGTTTAGGGTAGTATCTTGATCCGTGTATTTCTAGGCTTGCACATGATCCCTGCTAGCATTTTGTTGCTGTGATGCACCTTGCTTAGCTTCTTCTTGACATGACGAAGCTATGATGCACCTTCTTTGTTTTTATCATGTGGATATGTTTTCACCGTTGTCTATGGATATATGGATCTTGATGCTATCTTTAGCTTGGTTGTGATCATGATCTTACATTACCTTCTGCATCATGTTCATGCTCTAGATGATCATTTGCCACACTTTTCCTGTATCTTGTCCATTCGTGCCTAGGAACTGGATCTGCCTAACCCCAGTTTCGAAAGCATAGATTTGTTGGATGCATATGTGTAGGCTTTCTGGTGAGGAGACCATCATGCTAGGAATATCTCTAAGTCTTCTTCCTCTGCTTTTTGGATTCACTTCAGGACATTTGCCACTACTTGCACTACACTGCAGTAGGTAAGTACCTCTGAAAATGTTGATGATAGTGATGGGTCTCTTAGGAGGTTGTGGTTCTTTTGTAGGTAGAGCTTGTGTCCTGTTTGTCTAGAGTCTTTTGGTTGCATTTCTAGCATAGTTAGGTTGCTTCTTACCTTGAGCCGTCTTGCTCCTTAGAGACCATGTGGTTTTAGATCTTATCTCTTTTCCTCTAGCTTTCTACCTATCTCTTGTGAGGTGAGAGTTTTAGAGTGTGCCTCAAGGGGAGTAGAGTGTGTTCAGGGAGATTTGAGCTTGGGTTTATGAGCTCATATGGCATATCTTGAGGGGGAGCTGATATGTATTTATTGTCTTCCAGCATTTCCTTTCTTCTTTTGGGTGACTTTGGGCTTGTTTTCTTGAGTTGAGTTCACTCACTTAGACTTCTGGCATGCCTTCCATGGACCTCTTATCTTGTGCTTTAGGTTGCTATCATGCGTGATTAGCTGTTCTCTCTTCTCTCTAGGTTGAGTTCCCTCACAGTCTTATAAGTCTAGCAGGTATTGGGCCTCCTAGGTAGACAGGGTCTGTGTGCACTCCTTAGTTGGGATCTAGAGTCAGCTTCCTATGTCATCCTTTGGGAAGATAAGAGCGAGTCTAAGCCGTAGTGAGTCTCTTCTATCTTATCTATGCTCAATAGCCATCCAGTTTTGCAGTTTCTCGGCTTCTTCTCCTCATTCTGTTTTTTAGTTGTTATTGAGTTCATTCGGGTTTTCTTTATGCCTAATCTTGATAATAACTCAACTTTAACCAGATTTGAGCTTAAAATTGATTCATTTGTTGAGGGGGAGTTTGGGAATCTGTTCATGCATTGCATTTAGACTGCATTTTCTGTTTTATGAGCTTTGTCTATTATGCAATTGATTTCTTCTTCATGCTATACACCATGCTACATCATTTGAAGAAAATCACTAGCTTAGGTATGTCCAAGTTCATTTAACTTGCTAAGCTTAAAAATGAAATAAGCCTTAAATGAAAAACTTGATGAAACTTGTTGCTTTTACTTGCTAGGTTTCTTCTCTAGAGGTTTGTGCCATAATTTGAGAAATTTAGGAGTTCTCTAGAGTCCCTATAGCAACTTGGGTGAAACTAGTTTGATCCATGCTAGAGTCCTTCAATTGCTCATGAATCATTGTGCAAAAAAAATTGCCTCTTCTTGTGCACATATGACTCAACACCTTGCATTCACAAGACCGCTTCCCATTGCACTTGGGATGAACTTGGAATACATCGTGTTTGACCTAGACCATCCTCTTAAGAGTTCATCTTGAGATGGTCGCATACGGCTTGAGTCAATTGGTTGTCAAAAGAAAATGCAAATAAATTAAAAACAAAGACATATGTGGGTAAAGAATGCAAATAATGTCAATCATTTGCACCCGCTATGTCTTGTATGATGATAAATCAAAATTTGCATTAAGTGATAAATGAGCCGAAGGACCTTGTATGCTCTTCTAGATTCCCCAAAGTGTTGAGTAGGTTGAACTCTAGGTTTTCCTTTTGATCCTTAGAGTGGCTATTCTTCTATTTTTGAAACTAAAGCTAAGTGTTGCACTTGTCTAATCTTGCTAAAATGAAATATTCAAAACTAAGCTCGTATTTGCACTTGGACATGTCTTAGTTTAGTCATCTTCTGAAATTGACAAGCTTGGTGTAATATCCTTCCATTTTGATCAATTGGATAATCTTCAAAGCTCTTTCGATTGCATTTCATGCATACATAAAAAAAATTGATGCCTATATTGCCAAAAGGGAGAAAACGTAGAAAAGACATCACTAAAATGATAAAAATGTGAATGCTTATTTTGTTATTATGATCTTTGTAAAACTATGCTACTACTACATTTGGATCATAATCTCATAATCACATTTGACATGTTTAGTTGGACTTTAGAGTTTTTGTTGAAAACTTGCTCTTTCTTAAATTTAACTCTAAAATCTGAATTCCTCTTCGTCAACTTGGTCATGGTTCTAATTTCTATCTTTGGACCAAGTTTGACTTTGCAACTAAAATTGCTTTCTTCTTCATTTTCTTCAAACTCAAATTTATGCCTTTTGTGTGGTTTGTCAATATACTCATCAAGGGGAGATTGAAGGACCATGTGGAGGTCCATCCATGTTTGTGATGAGTATTTGACTTTATTTGAGCAAGGTGTGCTCAAGTTTGAGTTTGATTTGGATTGATTTTCAAAATGAAGCAATTTGAGTTGTCTCTGCCGGAGTGGCGATGCACATCGTATGGACGCGGTAGTGATGAGTTGGATGGTTTATTGCACATATTTGTGGGCATTGCTATGTGAGGAGTTTCCTTGTCTTTGATGGTTGCGAGGCGACGGTGCTAGGTCATGGTGAGGCGAAGGATGGCCGGGACTAGGCGAGGCGTCGGAGGTCGAGACGGTTGGGAGATCGCGAAAGATGATCGGAGACGGAGTCGGGCAAGTCAAGAAGACAAGGAAAGGAGTTGATGCTAGCTAGATGCGCGTGGATCAATGAGGGCCGTCGGATTGAGGTCTAGTTGATAGGTTAGCGGGTCTAGGTATTATGCTTTGAAAACAGTGCAAGAAAACCCGGTATGTGTGTGGGTTTTGGGTTAGCCCTTGCATGGCTGTGTGTGTGGGTTAATCCTAGCCCTTAGATGAGTGCTCTAGGGTTGAGGACTCATCCAAGGGTGGTAGGTGGCCCAAGAGTAGTATAAATAGGGGTGGAGGGTAGCCTCCTTCCCTTGAAGGTGTTGAGGTTTTTGATGCTCATTTGAGCTTTGCCCACATGAATGTGAGGCTTTGTAACCTCCCCTTCCAGAAATGAAAGTTTTATCCATCCACCTCTGAATTTATTTTGCGCATTTACATTATGTCTTTACTTTACGCAATTTAAATTCAGCATTTACTTTCCATAATTACATTCCCGCAATTTACTTTCAAGTAATTTGGATTTGCCTCCCCTCCTTCTAAATGCTGCTGATCTTGGATGTTTTGAGTGTGTTCATATGGTTTTACATCTCTTTTGCACTATTGGATTGAGTAGAGAACATCTTTTCTTTCAAGTTCCAACTTTGTTCAGAACTTGTTCTTTGCGCAGCAGTCAGTGTTTGATTTTTGTAAAAATTTAGAAAAATCCTTTTTGAGTGATTCTTGTTGGAGGAGGTGTGGGACTCTGATATACACCTGCAGAAAAATTTTAGAGTTCACTTGTTTCACCGTTTGGGCGCCATGAGGTGAAAATCGAGCCCCAAATTTTCTGCTCGAAGTTCTTGAGCATACTGTGTTCTTAGATTTTTCCTGTTTTTTCTGTAAGGCTTTTTGAGGATAAATTTGGTGGAGTTCTTCAAGACTCTTATGCTCATAGGGAGAAATATGCTCAGAATTTTGTGAGGTGCAGAAACCCACCAACCTCCTGTGCAAATTGACGACAAGTTCTGGAAATTCTGCTTTTGCTTTTCTGAAAGTGACTTTTGTGATTTGAATTGATGTCCTTTCTAAAAGCAAGAGTTTGAATTGATTCCTCTTTATCTTGGACACTAGACAACCAGGATTGTGACTCAAAAATCCTCACATATTTTATGGTACTTATCCAAGCAAGCTTGGGGTACACATAGTTGTCTAGTTTTTCGGGTTTTTCACAATTTCCTTTGAGCGATCTTGTCGAGGTTTTTGTTGGAGTATTTTGGGGGAATTTTTATTTGCGACCATTCACCCCCCCCCCTCTGTTCGCCATCTCGGTCCTTCAACCACAATGACGGCATTCTAGAGGGCTTCAGGCGTCGATATCTAGTGCAAGAGAACGAGGATGATGCAGCGATCCCGGCGAAGGTCCTTGGTGACAGCAGAGATGACTTGACAACGGCGCTCCATGCAGAATAAGATGGCGGTGACCTCGGAAACTTTGGTGGGCTCCCAAGCTAAGACGACGGTGACTCCAGTGGCGTTGAGCGGAGTAGCGAAAATGGCAGAAGGTGCGGCGCCATAAATTGGGCCCTCGATGTCCGCGTAGAGGCCAGAGACCCGAAGCGTCACGGCGGAAAACTCAGAGAGTGGATCCGAGACGACAATGGCGGGGACAATGAACGGAAACCGTCCATGTGGTGACGATCCAACGGCCCACACTGTGCAAGATGTGACAAGACCTTGGCCAACCAAGCCGGCACGATCCAACGGCCACAGCGGATTAGGGTTTCCGAGCTAACCCTAATTATACGTCTATCCATTCAAAAAACTGATGGCTACGATCAAATGCCGCATCGGACCAGGGCTGCACAGTACTGGGCCGGGCCCAACACTGCAACCAAGATTTTAAAATACTTTTTCTATTTAAATTAATTCCTAAATTATATTAATTCATTTAAATTAGTAATAATATCATAAAAATTCTAAAATAAAATATCTAAAACTATTTTGAGACATTTAGAACTCAAATAAAATATTTTTACCAAAATTTTATTTAACATTTTCAAATAATTAAATACTTTTCATTTCGAGCATAATTCAAAAATGCAAAATAAATCCAATTAAATTCTAGAAAATTCTAAAACTTCAGAAAATTCACAAATGCATAATAACAACAATAGAATATTTTGAGGTAAAAATTGGGATGTTACAGATCTTCCCCTTAACATAATCTCGACCCTGAGATTCAGGGCTAACTAAAGAATAGGTTAGGGAACTCTGACTTTAGGTATTTCTCATACTCACAGGTTGCTTCACTTTCTGAATGGTTACTCCACTGAACTCTACAAAAGCAAATTAACTTGTTTCTGGTCTTGCGCTCCATGAAATCCAAAATCTTAATCAGCTACTCCTTATAAGTCAAATCTTCTTGCAAATTAATTGTCTCCAACGGTGCTTGCTCCGTTGGCACTCGAAGACACTTCTTCAGCTGTGACACATGGAACACATCATGCACACCCGACAACGACTGTGGAAAATCCAACTGATAGGCAACTTCACCTCTACGGCTCAAGATTTTGAATGGACCAACATATCTCTGCGCAAGCTTACCTTTAGCATGAAACCTTTTAACTCCTTTAAGAGTGGTAACTCTTAGATACACAAAATCATCTAGCTCAAAACTCAACTCTCGTCGATGATTTTCAGCATAACTCTTCTGTCTCGACTGAGCCACTTTTAACCTTCCCCTGATCATGGCGATTTGCTTTTCGGCTTCTTTAAGAATATTAGGTCCAAACACCAAACACTCTCCTGTCTCATTCCAATTCAACGGAATGACCATACAAAGCTTCAAATGGCGACATCTGCAAACTTGCCTGATAATTGTTGTTATAACTGAACTCAGCATGCAAAGCTAAAGCACAAGCTCTCAACATATCCTCCAGAATCTGATTAACTCTTTCTGTTTGACCATGTGTCTGCGGATGATATGATGTACTGAAATTCAAATGGGCACCCATAGCTTCATGCAACTTACTCCAGAATCTCGAGGTAAACTGGGACCTAGGGTTACCGACAAGCAATGGCGAACGGCAGTGCAACTCCGGCAAATGGCGACATGGCTGAGACTCCGAGTTAGTTCAAACTGACATGGACAACCTTGCGAACTAGATGCGCACTGGCACAGGGACCAATGGCCACTGTCGGTGATGGAAACACGGTGGAGAACTCTGGAGAATAGCGAAGCTTCGCCAACACCTCCTCTAGACCACCGGGTCAATACCCCTAGTATGAGATTAGCGAGGAAAAAATAGTGATGTGGATGTCATGGCGATTAGTGACCAGCGACGAGTTGTGGCGTGGCTTGAGCGGCTGCAGCGACCTCTGGCGATGAGAAGATGCACACTGGGTAGAACACATCATGGCGAACCTAGGGATGTAGACCAAGAAGATAGGGACTCACCGACGGTAGCAAAATCCAACGAGAAGCTTAGTTGTGGTGCTTGTAGAAAACCTTAGAATACGATGCAACGTCAATAAATCTTGATATCTACTGTTAGGACTTTGGATGAGAAGACCAAGGCGACTCTAGTGCTCCATTTATAGCAGCCTTGGTGTACATGTAGCATCGGATTCCAACACGAACATGGCAGCGTGAATGACATAAAACGGAGTCCCTTGCGAAGATGATGAACAGTGCCTAACAGGTAGGCCCCACCTATCAACGACATAGGCGAGACGTGCAGCGCAACACGGGCTAATGCGCAGGCTAACTAGGCTAGAATCTTGGGCTGGCTGGGCTAGGTTTCGGCCCAATTAAATTTACTTTTTCTTTTTAGAAAATACAAAAGAGCTCAAATAAAATAGCAAATGCACTCGAAAAATTCCCAAAAAATCTAAAAAATACTTCCAACCAAGTGGAACCCATATAAAATAATTTTGACAATTGTTCACTTGAACATTAATCATATTAAATCATTTTTGATTTATGAAAATCCCTTATTAAGCTCTAATTACAAAATAAAATTGTGAAAATTTTCAATGGGCTAAACTACTCAAAAATATTTTCAAAGAGTCAAAAATTGGGATGTTACATAAGTCCAGGCACTGAAAACGGGATGTTGTCGGGAAGGGGTTTTGGCTTGTGTTGGTGAGTATGTGTGCGAGGGGACTAATGCGCCGGCTCTGCTCGTCACACCCTTGGTACTCTTCTACTGTCTGTAGCATTATATGCATTATTAATCTAGTTAATTTTGTTCTTAATATTGCTACTTGTACATATTTTTGAGTATTTATAATGTACCATCCATCATTAAGATATTATCGTTAGTTATTTGCTATTTTAACTTTGTTACTAATCAATTTACGTATCAGTTTGGATTGCACATGATATTCAACTGTATTTTTTCTACACTCGACTTAATGATAGCTTTGCACTAGCATCACTGTATTTTTATCCTGCTTACGCCACTGAATACTAGTGATGTATTTGATAGCACCATGTTTTGTAGCTACATACTACGTATAACCTTTGTGCACCGTGATCTGTTTTCTTTCTTTATTTATTTCTTTCTTTATGGCGAGGAACTGTGCTCTGTTTTCTGCTAGATAGGTAATGTGCAGTTTCGCACGGAAGCAATGTGTTAGGCTCAACTTTATTTTGACGAAAAACACTTACTTGGGATAGTATTACCAGCAAATTGGATTTGGAAACAATTAACGCCATAGTCGATATGTTTGGGTGGCTAGTTCTTTTTTAGATGATGGAGATTACAAAACATCTCCGGTCTCCCCCTTTTGCAAAACGGACAACCAAAGTTTTCATCCACCAGCAAGTTTACATCCTGGACTATAGCTACAGCAGTCAACAGAAGACGATTAGATTAACAAAAAGAAAACAAAGTACTTCTCCGCCTTCTTTGGGTCTTCAACATCTAACCTGGATCGACAAAGAAGAGATGACTTCCACCGGGGTCATCACTTTGCTAGCCTAAGATCCCCGCTGTGTTGCCCTAGCCATGCGCTCTTCGAAACACTTCTGACGCCACCATCGTCATCTTGTCTGCCCTCTGCATCAAAGCGTCGCGGTTGCTGTTTCTGCAGAAAAACACCACACCGGAGCCAGTGTAGATATATGAAAAACAGCTTGTTTAGGGTGGGCAGGCCACTTAATGCTCAAAACAGGCCAAGTTTTTTGGTTTCCAAACAGTCCAACACAGAGCTGCTACACCCACACAAATTAAGTTATTCAACCATTTACCATACGCCTGAAACCATGAACCAAGCATGTGGTCAACACGAGCCAAAGGACAATGAAAGAACAAGTGATCAATAGTTTCAAAATTATCACCGAAACAACACTGTCTGTCCTTCTTTTTCCCATTCTTCTTACACAGATTATCCTTGGTTGAAATAATCTTCTTGGACAAATACCACAAGAAAACTTAACTTTCGGTGGAATATTCACCGTCAAAATGAACTTGTGAGGAAAATTCGCCCCAGAATTAACCGGAGCCGTACACATCCAGTGGACTGAAAACAGACCGCTATTGTGTAATTCCCATTTCAGCATATCCTTTTCGTTGGAAGGCTGAACATCAGAGCATTTCAACAAAATATGTTCCCAGTCCTCTTTTTTCTTATGGAGCAAAGTCCTTATGAATTTAACATTATTAAAATCATTACCAAAAGCATCAGACACAGTAATGTTTTTATTCAGTGATACATTGTACAAATAGGGTATTCCTGGGCTAAAGAACAACCCCCCATCCAAATGTCTTCTTCAAGACCCCTTTTGGAGCTAAGAAAAAGGAGAGCATAAACATGGGCAAACTGCTCAAGCTACAGTTAATCAAGATAACTCTGCCACACACTGATAAGTGCTTTTCTTGCCAACATCCTAGCTTTTTTTCAAATCATCTTCCACACCATACCAGTCCTCGTTTTTCACCCTTTTGAAATGAATAGGAATGCCTAGTTATCTGAAAGGCATATGACCAACCTCAAAGCGAAAAAGGTATTTGTATTGGTACTGATATTCAATAGCTTTCCCAAACAAGAAAAGCTCACTTTCATGGAAAATTTATCTTCAAGCTAAATAAGAGCTCAAAAGCACACAACAATACTTTCAGATTTCTAGCTTGTTGGATATCATGATTAATGAAAAGGATAGTGTCATCTGCATATTGTAGCAGTGACAATCCATTTTATACCAGATGAGGTACCACACCTTAAACCCTATTTTTTTCCTTAGCTCACTAAACAAGAATACTTAACATATCAGCATTCAATTAAATAAAATGGGGAAGAGAGGATCCCCCTGCTTTAGACCTTTAAAAGTCTGAAATAGAGGTCCATTATTATCATTCACTTTTGTCCCTACAGACCCCCTTTTACCAACCTAGCAATCCAGTCACAGGTCAAAGGATTGAGGAGAAAAAACCTTCATTCTCAGAACTTGCTAAAAGAAAGGTCACTTAACCTTATGATAGCTTTCTAAAGTCTTTTTTTTTTGAAAAATCAGCCAGGAGCTCTGGCATTTCATTAAAGGAGGACAACAGCCGAGCTACAAACGCATACCCACACCCTTAGGTCCATGAGCCCTGCATCGAGCAGCGCTCGAACACAAGTGGGCCGCGTGCGCTCCAGCGCACTCGCCAACTGAGCAACACTTGGCTCTCAAAAGTCAATTTTAAAAGCCACCCGCCCATTTTCTTACTATAAAGCTCATGAATGGTCTCATGTAAAACCACTACTCCATCCATGATGTATCTTTCAGGTATAAAACCAGACTGGGTTGGACCAATTAGCTTATCAGACACCCCCTGTTAGTCTGTTTGTTGTTACCTTGGAAAGTATTTTAAAACTTGCATTCAAAAGACAAACATGCCTATATTATTGAATTTGAGAAGCATCCACCTTCTTAGTCAGAAGAGTGATGATACCAAAGTTCAATCTATCTATAGATAAATCCATTTTAAGACATTCCAGAAAAGTTGGTAAAACTCAGCCGGGAACCCATCTTGCTAGGAGCTTTATTATGCTCTATTTGGAAAACAGCATATTTGACCTCCTGTTCAGAAAAAGGCTGAACAAGATTATCATTGTCTAAGGAAGATAATTTCAGAACATCTTGAGTTAGGGATTCATCTAATTAAAAAAGTTCTCCTCAGCTGGACCAAAAAGTCTCTTGTAGTAAGATGTAATGAGCTTCTGAAATTCATCTTCCCCAGTTATCACCCCGTCATCTTGCTGTACCGGTACCATCTTTGTTTTTCTACGTCTTCCATTTTATTTAAGGTTATAATACTTAGTATTATTGGCTCTTTCCAGCAAATCCTTCTCTTTAGATCTTGAAACCACTTAATTCCCTCTTTCAGAATTTCAGCTAGCCACAATTCGGCCTGAGCTTTGGATTCAGTCTGAACTTGAGAGAGACCACCTTTTCACCCAATTTATCCAGTTCATCAATAACTTTTAACAACTGTTGCTTTTCTTTCTTATATTGACATAGATATTTTTATTCCAACCCCTCAAGAATCATCTCAGCCTTCCGATTTTAATTTGCCAAATATCAATGAGGTTTTGCCATTAGGTTGTTTTCTCCAAACCTTGACCACCAGATCATAAAAAAAACTCTCTCGTGAATTAACACAGCTCAAACCTAAAAGGTGGGGCAGTTTTGTAAAACTCATTTGGGTAACCAGTATCTAAAAGTAAAGTGTGTGATCAGACAAGGCCCTTTCTAAAACTTGCACCTGTACCATGGGAAAATGAAGTTGCCAATCAGTACTCACAAGCACCCTGTCCAATTTTTCTGAAGTTGGATTCTGTAGAGAGAGCCCTGGTAAAAAAAGTCTACCATTTAGAGGCAGTTCTCTCAAAATTTCAATGACAGCATAGGAAAACCCATCTGCTGTCAAATCTGTCATTGTTTTTTTTTTGGCTCTGTTCTTCTAACAATATTAAAATCCCCTCTCATCAAAATAGGAAGTGATTCTTTTTTACAAGCATTAAATAGCTCAATAAGAAAGCTGCCCTTGCATTGGGGTTGGGCAACACCGTATACTACTACCAGGATCGATTGAAATCCATCATCATTATTTATGTGATGAAACTTCACATAAAAATCCCCGTCATTGATACTCCCTACATCAACAGTATCTTGCTTAATCCCAACCAACAAACCTCCAAACTTACCTTTGGGTTCAGTCCAGTGCAAAATAAAATTTAGACCTCCACAAATGTGGTTTAACCAAAACCTTTGAAAAAAGAGATTTTCGTTGTTTGCTGAAGTCCAAGGATACGAGCGGGGTGGTTGAAATGACGCCAAGCATCGGGTGTCATATGTGACAGAAAAATCCATCAAAAGTTTAAGTTTAAGTTCTATAGGACGACAATTAGACCTGCGATATTATAGAGTGGAATGTTAGGCGACAAAAAGATAGCATGTAGAGAAGATGAGTGTAGCAAATAAGCGGATACTGCGGTGGATCTATGGTCATACAAGGCGAGATCGAATCCGCAATAATGCTATACATTATAAGGTTGGGGTAGCATCAATCGAAGAAAAGCTTGTTCAAAATCGTCTGAGGTGATTTGGATATCTCCAACAGAGGCCTCATAAGACACCGGTGCGTAGTAGAATTTTAAGTCATCTCGAAAACATAAAAAGAGGTAGAGGTTGACCGAGGTTGGCATAGGAAGAAGCTGTTAAAAAAGACTTGAAAGATTATAACGTTTCAAAAGAATTGGCGTTGAATAACAGTGCATAAAAGTTAGCAATTCACGTACCGGAATTATGACCCAAGATCAATAGTTTAGAGTTTTTATTGACTTTGATTAGGTTTTTTTCCTAGCATATCCCAACCTGTTTAGGACAAAAGGCTTGGTTGTTGTTACTGTTAAAGTCCAAGGAAGTCTAAATCTCTCTCTCTCCCAAACCTAATGCGCAATGAGCTGCAATTTGGATGTAGTTGGGCAGCTCGTACAATGTTTCGTCTTTTTAACCCCCGCACGAACATTTTTTAAATATAGTTTCCCCGAAATAATTTACAGATTTGGCCCTCATGATTTACTTCCTACACTTTGTTTGAATATTGCTGCCACCTCCTAGTCTGTTAAGCAGGTTTGGCTATAGATAGCATATATCTTCGTATTCTAGGAAGGAGGCTATAGATAGAATATATCTTTGTATTCTAGGCAGGAGTCCGGTTTGTTTCCTAACCCAACCGAACTCTCCCTCTATATGTAATTCCCCTTCCCTGGAATACAATTCATCAATTGCGGCATAATCTTTCTATCATGGTATCACGAGATATCGCTTCCGCTCAACACTTGTCGCCGCTGCCCTGACCTGCCGCCGCCGCTCACCTCCTTCCGCCGCCGCCGCAGGCAGATCAGCGCCTCGATGTTGATTATGATGAGACTTTCAGCCCTGTGGTGAAGCCTGCCACCGTCCGCACAGTTCTCTCTCTGGCTCTTTCTCGAGACTGGCCAGTGCATTAGCTGGATGTCAAGAATACTTTCCTCCACGGTATGTTGACTGAGACAGTTTTTTGCAGTCAGCCCACTGGATTTGTTGACTCTGCTCAGCCGGATCTGGTCTGTCGCCTCAACAAGTCCCTCTATGGACTTAAGCAGGCACCTCGGGCCTGGTACAGCCACTTCGCCACTTACTTGCTCTCCCTTGGTTTTGTTGAGGCCAAATCCGATACTTCGTTGTTCATCTACCACCGCGGCTCAGAGACGGTACATCTGCTGCTATATGTTGATGATATTGTTCTTACTGACCTCGGTAGCGAGTTATTGCAGCGCAGATCTCTCTCGCTGCGCGGAGTTCGCTATGAAGGATCTTGGTCAGCTTCATCATTTTCTGGGCATTTCTATACAGCGCCGCTTCAATGGTTTATTCATGTCTCAGTGTCAGTATACTCTTGACATTCTCGAGCGGGCTGGCATGGCTGACTGCAAACCATCCACCACACCTGTGGATACTCAGGCCAAGGTTCCCTCAGACTCCGGTGCCCAAGTCAGCAATGCAACCCAGTTTCGGAGCCTCGCCAGTGCTCTCCAGTACCTCACCTTCACCAGGCCGGACATCTCTTATGCAGTTCAGCAGGTGTGTTTTCACATGCATGATCCTCGGGAGCCCCATCTGACTGCGGTCAAGCGCATCCTACACTACCTTCAAAGCACTCTAGATTACGGCCTTCTCCTTCGCCGATCCTCAACTTCCGAGTTCGTGGTCTACACTGATGCTGATTGGGCGGGTTGCCCAGATAAACGCAGATCCACCTCTGGATATGCGGTGTTCCTTGGCGACAACCTCGTCTCTTGGTCGTCGGCGTCGGCACGGTTTCGTTCGATCTTTGAAGCGGATGCGAGGATGTCGCCAATGGAGTAGCTGAGGCTTGCTGGTTGCGCCAACTCCTTCAGGAGCTCCACAGTCCGCTAACACGCAGCACGCTTGTCTATTGCGACAACGTCAGCGCGGTTTATCGCACCACCAACCCGGTCTAGCATCAACGTACAAAGCATGTCGAGATTGATCTCCAGTTCGTTCGTGAACGGGTTGCTATCGGTGATGTCCGTGTTCTTCATGCCCCGACAACATCACAGTTTGCTGACATCTTCACAAAGGGATTGCCCTCCTCGGTCTTCTCGGATTTCCGGTCCAGTCTCAACATGTGCCATGCCTAGACATTGTGACTGCGGGGGGGTGTTTGAATATTACTGCCACCTCCTAGTCTGTTAGGCAGGTTTGGCTATAGATAGCATATATCTTCGTATTCTAGGAAGGAGGCTATAGATAGAATATATCTTTGTATTCTAGGTAGGAGTCCGGTTTGTTTCCTAACCCAACCGAACTCTCCCTCTATATGTAATTCCCCTTCCCTGGAATAGAATTCATCAATTGCGGCATAATCTTTCTATCACACTCGAGGAGTTCGACAGGTCATCTGCAAAGCTAAGATTCCTGCCGAGCTTACCTTCCTCACGAGGAATCAAATCCACTAATTAATCACTAATTTAATCATACTACTTAATTAATCACTTAATTAAATTGCTAATTAATCAAAATTCTTATTTAATCTCTTGATTAACATTGAATCCCGTGTTCTTGCAAGGAAACGGCGTTCGATAGGTGGTTGTTGGATTTCTACCGGGCTTCCCTTGCTTGGCAGCTTTCTGCTAAGATTTTTATCGAGCTCCACTTGTGCTGCCGAGCTTCTTTGATACGGCAAGTGACTCGTGTCACCTATCACATCTTTCGAGTTAACTAAGATAGCTAGTTTCATAGATTCGAATAAAGAAGACTAAATTTATTAAAAACGAATTTTAAAGATCAGAAAAGCAAGGGCTTCCAGCTTGCCGAGCGTCCGTATCGAGCAGTCTCACACAGTGCCACACGCAGAAGCATCCCATGGTGCAACACTATCACCAAGCCCTCCGTGCCATAGTTTTATCTTAGTATGGTCTATCTATCTATCAATCTATCCTGTCTATCATACATTGGCAGCCTCGCATGAAATACCTAGGTACGCCGGCCCAGTCCCCACCAACTACACATCCTCCTCGAGCCATGAACAAACTATATCCATCATCTTTCACTTTTACAAAGCTATAAACTTTTGGTTCAATTTTACTATATTTATATCCTTACTTTGTGTACAACATATGCAAGAAATGCATAATAGATTAGGGCATCAGATCATGCTACAGTGGATATGTTTGAGGCCTTTAAATCAGCTTTAGTTTCTAAAAAACAGTAAACTCCTAAACAGTTTAGTTTTTAAGCGGCTTATAGCATAAGCTAGAGCCATATATAACTAGGAAAAGTTAAAAGCTGAAAGCTGGGTTGAGTCTGCTTTTGAAGCTTATTGCTAAGAGAAATTAGTTATTTGTTAAACAGCCTCTTATAAAAAAGCTATAGTTATTTTTCAGTCCAAAAAATTAAAAAACAACTTTTCAGAAAAGCTACCGCTCCTCCCGACAGAACCGAAATCAGTCACTCCATTAGCTCTTATATTTTTTGCACGACGAGATGGTGCACGACATTCCTCCATTATGAGCGTACAGGGAGTTTCACCATGTAATTAAATTCACAGGTGTATGTTTCACACTCATGTAACTAATTAAAAGCACTATATATATATATATATACACGGCATTTCTTGTATAGTTTTTTTCCCCCTTTTTTTTCTGGTTAGACAGGATAAGGAAGTCTCCATTAGTCAGCGACTGGACACACTGCAGCACGTGTACGTACGTACGTACGTACCAGTCAAATTATAAATGACAGGCAGAAAGATATATATACAGAGATCGACAGGGCCATTTCCATCTCGTCTCTCCTCCTGTTTTCTTTTCTTGATGCGTCCTCTAGCGTTTGTACTGGAGAGACAGTGTCCGTGAAAGGAAGATGGGAAGATGAGAGAAAACGAAACGAAGAGGAGAAAGAAAAGGTGAGAGAGGAGGGAAAAGAAAGAGAGGGAGGACGAGAGGGCGGCGCTTTAGGGAGCAACCAACCCCCAACATATGCATGCACACACACAGTGACACAGAGCCACCCTCACAGTCCGCGAGTGATCGAGACATGAGGGCTAGCAAATGCTCTGCAGGTGCACGCATGCCATTAGCCTCCATCCAGTCCACGACAAGAGAATGTTAATGGAGCCGTCCTTAGTTTACTACTCGTTAGCTACTACCCCATCAATCTTCTTCTCTCTTCAGAAAAATTTACTTCACACTCACACGTTCACTCTCTCTCTCTCTCTCTATATCTCTATATATATAGAATGTGAAGGCATGTGTGATTAAATTATTTACCCGATCATGCTCTTTTTTATCTCTCTTCGTTCTTTCTTGGGACATCACTTAGCCCGGAGATTTCTATCCATTGCTTTACTTAATTAAGAGGTTATTCGCTGTTTAACTATTACCTGCTAGTAGGGGTGCAATCGGATCTGATATTTTCCGTCCGACCGACCGACCGGATTGCTTCGGATCGAATTCGGATATTATTTTCGGATAATTTTCGGATTCGGGTTCGGTTTCGGATATTTTATTTCGGATTCGGGAGATTACTATCCGTCGGATCGGTATATTCCGATAATATTTTCGGATTTATCCAGAGAAATCTTTTCGGATATCCGATTCTTCCGAACGAGTATGACTCGATGACTCCAGAGTCCAGACCTCCACTCCTGCATCGGCGCATCCAACCTTACCTGGTCCTCACCCCACCCGGCCTTCCCTTCTCGCAATCCCTAATCCAATCTTGCGAGACGCCGCATCCAACCTCTCGGCGCCGCCGCCCAGGCCGCCAGCCTCCCGGCGCCCTCCGCCGCCTCGCCTCTGGCGCTGGCGCCCGCCCGAGTCTCTCCGCCTCGCCCACTCATCGCCAGTCGCCACTCGCCACCTTCCCCCCACTGCCATCGCCATTTCTTCTCCGGTCGGTCGATGCCCTCCGCCCGAGTCCCGCCGCGGCGCCGCCCTCCGCCAATCCTGCCCGGTCGTCGCCCTTCCTCCCGCCGCCATCGCCATCCCTCCTGTCGGCCACGACTTGGTATAGATGAAACTTTGCTCCTGTTTTTTTGTGAACTGAACACACAGCAGGCAACATTCTTATCAGGCTACTGGAGCAATCTTTGTTTTGTATGCTTGGTCCTCGACTTAAAATGTGAATTTACTTAACTGCATTCACAGGTTGTTTGGTTAGTTGTTTGACTTGTTTCTCTTCCTCCTGGCTCGAAAAATATTTGAAACTTGCTTACTATGGCTACTTTTTTGTGCTTGTTTGTGTGATGATTCCTTCAAGGTCGGTATCTGAGTAAAGTGGCTCTTCAAACAGCTGCTCATGTGATTACATCCAAAACTGATCAGAGATTGTGAGCAAACATGTAAATCCTGAATTTAACAGCAAGCAACATGCCGGTTGGGCTTCTAGAGTAAACTCCTATCATTGTTTGGACATGTTCTGCAACTTGAAAGAACAATACAACTTCATTGCATTTACTTGGTCATGGTTATATTATATAACTTGTTTAAGAATGGCTATTTTTGAAGTTAACAGATAAAACTCTTACAGAGTTTCAGTTTTTTCCTTTACTACTTGTTTGCTTTGATGACTCCTCAAGGAATCCGAAAGTTTTGGGTTACAATGTGGATTGAAGAGGGGACTGCATGGCCCAGTGCACCCGCTGTTGGGTTAGATTATAATGTTCTGTTCTACATTACTATGCAGGATTTCAGAAGATACGTTACCAGCTGTTTGTCTGTTTTTACATTGGTTGTTTGAAGCAGATTTGTAGTAGATGGATCGACCTGTTAGTTTTTGTATACACATCTTCAATAACATTTAACCCATACTGTTGTAAAGGGGTTGCAATAAATATATTCAATACCTGAATTTATCTGCAAGTAACCGAGTGCTTCAGTCTTTATTTTCATTTTGGGTTACTGAGGTCATGAGAGTACTTCAGTTGTTTTTCCCTTTGATTCTGTCATTGTCCTTGATGCATCTTGGGTATCCTGCCATGTTTGTAAAGATAAATTGGAAAGGCAGAATCCAGTCTCATGGCTTGGCTTGTGTTGGTGTATGCAAAAATTGCTTGGTCTAGTATAATACCACTGTCTATAGAGAGATTGATCCAATCTAGTGTTCAGTTGCATCATTACTAATCACTTCAAGTTCTGGATCCCTTCAGAAAGTCAAATTCTCAATTTTAGCAGTGTGCAGATACGCGTTTAAGCTTTTTTTCTGAAGTGATTGCCTAATGCTTTTCTGATTGTTGTATACTGAGAATATTCTAATATCTTCTGGCTGATCTTTTCTCTAGTTAATTATTTTGATTTATCAATCTGTTATTGATCTGTGTTGTTTCTTGAACATCTATATAGAAACTAGAGCACTATATGTTTCAATTAGAGCACTATATGCTTCTTATGAGTGGTTCAATAAATCCTAATGATTGTGTCCTTTTGTGTTCTTATGAGTGGTTCAATAAATCCTAATGACTGTATGCAGAGAGAGGATTAATCTTTTTAGGTTATTAGTCATGTTAGATTAATCTTGTAACTTTCGGTTTTCAGAGTAAAAGTAGGTTTTGCTAAGTTTGTATTCAGTTAAGCAGTCAGTCTTATACTCGGTTTGACCAGATTATGGCCTAAAGTTTGCTTCGTAGTAGTATAAAATAGTAAAACAACATTTTTTTATTAATGCTGAACATTTCATGCACTCTTGTTACCTTTGTTTTGTAGGATGAGACTATGGTGGCGGCTGATAATGATTGAGTGTTTGTCGAGGACAATTAACCATCATCATGCACTCGTTGTCACTTGAGATGTTGCCAGCCTAACTAAGCCACTTCGGTCTTCGAACTCTTATATAGTATTGTCATTGTTAAGTCTTCTATCTGTATGTCTATACGATGTAATCCAAATATTATCGACTTGTCGTTTTGTCTCTTTCATGAAAACATGGAGTTATGGACCTTATGGTCATGTTATCGACTTATCGTAATATTATTTACGTATCATTCTATGTTTCAAAACATGTTATATGCGTACTGTTCAAATTTAGTATACTTTTGTAACTTTGTTGCATTGCTTGATAAAATAACTTGTTAGACTGTGATAATCTTGTTGCATGTTGAACTCATACGGTTGGTAATCAGTACTATATGTGTGCTTTATACGGTGTTTGTTTTCGCGCGTTATCCGACACAAATTATTCGATACCATATCGATTCTACTCCGTATTCGATTCGAATCCGCGACCGATATTATCTACGCCGTATTCGTATCCGGTACTATTCGAATCCGATTCCGAATTCGACAAAAAATATGGTTTAGGATATAAAAAGAACGATATCCGACCGAATCCGAGCCGATTACACCCCTATCTACTAGCTCCACGTTCTTCCATGCGAAAACACGAAAACACAGAGGCGCCACCAAGTCGGAGCCAGGAATGGAAGCGACACACGCAGTAAAAATTGCAGCGTAGAAAGATTAGGTAGGTACGGCTAGGATCGCAGCAGGGGATTAACAGTACCTACTTGTTTGGAGTGAGTACAAATTCAACTAGGATAAGTTTAAAATTTCATGTCATGCGTTCCTTGCCAAAAAAAAACAAATCGAGAGAAGCATCACAATGGATTCTGACAAGACTTTGGTAATCCATTCATGCATGATTAGTTTAAGGCCCGATGATAAGGCTGATTTCCCAAGGCTCTTCGCTCGGACAGCAACATTAACTAGCTACACGTACGAGCAGCTGCATGCCCCCTAGGTAGGGGAGTTCCACTGTGTTTGTATACTTCACCACCTTAGTGAAAACTATCATTTTTATGAAAAGCTTGACAATTACCGTGGTTTAGCACCATACAAACATCCAAGTCCCTCTCCCCCAAATAAGAAAACAATCAATATAACATAGCAAATATCCATTTGAAATTTCAAGTTCAAATTGAATTGTATTCGTAGAACAAAAACAAACCCAGATAAAATATAAATAACAAAAAGGAAAAAAAAAGAAAAGGATGATAGTTATTTATTATTCATACCAAATTTCTCTTTCGTGATTCTCCAAGCTCGCTTTGAGTTTAAACTTGAAATTTTATAGGGTAAATGGGTAACGTGATACTCCATAGACTCTCTCTCCTCTTTTTGAAATATTTATTTTGATCTAGTGTGCAAACTAAAGTAGTTTTCAAGTTCTCTCCAAAATTATGGCTTTCACTGGATATTTTTCCCTTTAATGAATTCTTCTCGAATCTATCAAAAAGTATCTCAAATTCCATACATGTATAAAAGGTCGATTGACTCACGGTTGCAGCTAACCTATTTAGAAAAATATATAGCCTACATTTTTGGCCGTAAAAATAAACAAATTGGTGGTAACATCATCAGGGTTTTGTATCCCATTTTGAAACCGGTTCCTAGAGAACTTAATGCACAATTTCAGCTGAATCTATGTGATTCTGCATCCTTCAACAGATCTACTTGAGGTAGTTCAAGTGTCCGTTTAATTTTGAGGAACAGAACAGACCAATTCCTCCAAAATTCCCATGTAATTCCTACTTCCCAATAGGGCCTAAAGTCGTGACAAATGCACACATGCACCTAAGAAGAACCTTAAAGCTCAACAAAACACCAACCAGATTTGCACCGAATTTAATTGAAACCCATTCATGAACTTTTCTTTCTTCTGAAAATAAGTTGGTGAAATAATGCAACTTTACAAAATGACAAGTCACATATGGTTAGAATCGGTGAGAATTAGTAATTAACATGGTAGGAAATAATAAATAATTTGAACTTAAAGATTTATTAAAACTAGGAAAAAGAATAAGATTACAAAAGTAAATTGTACATTGCACTACCTAAATTGATGTGAGTTGTAAATAAAAAAACAAATGTTGCCAATCTTTTCACATAACACCATGTCTAACATATATATATTTTTCAATACGCAGGAGAGCTGCGCATTTTGCATTCATAGTAGAAAAACCGAACCACTGATACAAATACAATTACGAAGGCAGAGTGCTTCAGGAGAATCCTTTTGGTGAGCATGGTACAATGATCAGTTGAGACTACTGCCGGTGAAATAAAGAACCGTGTACTAACATAATTTAGTTACAGTTCTCACCACTCTTAAAAAAATCGCCACCCTAAACAAGTTACGTGGTATTATGTGCAATTTACTCAAATTTATAGAACGTGTAAACTTCAGTCAACAATGGCCCGTAAAGAAGGCAGATTCAAGTCGGACTTTCTGCACCCAAAACCGCCAACACAAGCACATAATCATACGAAGACATCGGCTCATGGAACGCAGTCTCTCACACCTGAATGAGCCGCTATATTTTACTTGGCATGCAGCTACGCAACACTGCACCACGATGGACACAGGACCTAGAACCGAACCCACAGCAGCACCTAAGCCCTCACGAAAGAGCACGCAGCGTAGGGGAGAGGGAGCAGCATCCATCTGGCTCTTTGGATGATAGGAGCAGTGCTAGTGCAGAGCAGCAGCATGGCAGGGCAAGCACCCCCTCTCCCTGATGGCTGATGCAGCAGCACAACAGAGGGAGAGAAAAAAAAGGTGACAGAGGAGAGACGGACAGGGAGCAATCATGCCCACCCCACAACACGATTCCCACCTACAGAAACCGCACAACCGCAAGCGTCCACGGCCTCATTTCCTTGGACTCTTCCACACCATCTCTCTCTCACCTGCACGCCTCCCACGACCCACTCTGTCTCTCTCTCTCTCTCTCGGACAATGTGACATTCTCCCCTCCCAGATTCTCTCATATACTAAGTATTTTTCTACCAGCTCATAACATAGCATAGCAACGCATCGCATAATGGAAGGAGGAATTGAACAAACTTGCAACACGACCGTAAGGCGACGAGCTGCGCCGTGACAAAACTTTGCTGCTTATAAATACGCACATGCCCACTACACTACCACCACCCCACCCCTGGCCTCAACGCACACGGCAAAGTAGGTAGACAGACAAACGGAAACTCAAGAAGAGAGTCTTTGTCAATCATCGTCTGCTCATACTGTTCTCTTGATCAACTGACGGTCCATGGGGATGCAGAGCAACGAAGGCACGGTGATGTTCTCCGTCGCGCTGCTGCGGCAGAGGTTCAGGGAGCTGGAGAGGATCAAGGAGAAGCGGGAGGAAAGGCTTCTCCAGATGTTCGCCCCCCGCGCCGGCGTCGACAGCTCCCACGGCGGTGTTACCGCCGCCGCTCCAAGGGAGGCGCCAGTGAAATGGTTCTTCCACCCGGAGCTGCTGTATCCATGCAGGCCTCTGCGTGACACCGCTGCTACCTTATTTCCGGTCGTGCCAGCCACCACCGCCTGTGAATGCAAAACCTTGCAGCTCTGCGGCGACTCGCTCGCCGTGGATCTGTGGCCCAGTAAGGCCCACAAGCATGTCCCCAGTGAAGTTGACGTCGACACCTCACTGCACCTCTAGATTACTACTACGGCTACTAAACATGTTGTCCTAAGCTGCTGTTAACCTTCTCTGTCTCGTCGGTGTTACTCTCGCTGTTTTTGGTAGCCTACTGTGTTTCTCCTCTTTACTTTGGTTGTAACAAGGGGAAGGAGGGTGGTGAGCTGTAATTATTGCCAGTAGTATAATGGCGCTGGTTGTTTTCTTGGTTACCTTGTCGCCGTAGAACTGCTATCATCTTCCATTTGGACACTCCTATCATCTGAGTATGAAAGTAGCTCTGCAGGGCAACCATTTTCTGTTATATCAGGACACTCGTCATCACCGCTATCGGAAGAATCACCCGAGTTCTTTTTCTTCCGTTTGATGATCTTTTTCGAAATCAGACGGTTCACACCCTTGTTGTCAACATCTACACATTCGCTGCTTATTGGCTTGAAACGGACTTTGCTGACCTTTCTAGCATTAGCTTCAAGTATCTGCAAGTAAAGGAGGCCAGATAATTTAAGAGGTAAATCGTTTAGAAAATAATTTAAAACGGTAATAAAGACGGCTTAAAATATATGATGATCCATTCCTTTTACAAGAGAGAGAAACTATGGGTTCCTACTTCCTAGTTAGGACAGATGCTAATGCTGACCTAAATTGTAAAAGAAACTTTGGGAGAATGCTGTGAGCCATGCCAATCTCACTTAAATAACCCAACGTAACTAAATATTTCAGTATGTTGTGTTCAATTTTGTAGGGATGTTCGACCATTTTGCTATGTGTTTTCGATTGATTTTTTTTTTCAAAGCAAATAAACAAAAGTTAAGAAAGTAGATTTTGAACAAGAAATTGCAACATTAAATTTTCATGCATTCCTTAAAACAAATCCTGCGTAAAATAGAAGATTAAAACTCCAAATTTAGTATATTTCTTTAAAGGAAATGGAAAAGGAAAACAAACAATGACAAGCATCATCATCCATCATCCGTTGGAACTATTGTTGTATTTATCTGCATATTAAAAGCTCATGGAGAGTTGCTATGAAAAAAGAAAAATATGCTAGAAATTCTAACAAAAAAACAAAACATAAGCCTTTAATCCAGTGGATCCTAACTTCGTTGAACTATAGTAGCCAATAGATGTTATTATTTAGAGGAAAACATCTAACCGTCTATCTAATGGAGCCGATTTATAACGTCTTAGATTAAAATAAAGAGTCCAAGACAAATACAATAAAAAATAACGCAAATTCGGAATAAAAAAAGAGATTAACCATTTGATTTTCATACCAACTTCAAATTAAAACATATACATAGTAAAATTCGGAATAAAAATTATATAAAAATTAGCAATTGGATTTTTATATCAATTCTAATCCAAAACTATTATTCAAAATTAAATAAAGATAACAATAAAATTAACGGCTTGGATTAGAAGAAAGAGTCCTTACCAAGTACAATAAAAAATAACAGAAAATCGACATAAAAAATAAAAGGAAATAAGCCATTTTACTTTCATATGAACTCCAAACTAAAATGAAATTCGACACAAAAATAAGATAAAAACAAGCAGTTGGATTTGTACATGAATTCTAAACAATAAAAATTAACATGAATTTGGAATAAAAGCAAAAGAAAATTAGTCATTTGATTTTCATACAAACTCTAAATTAAAACCTTAAATTCGAAATTAAATAAAAAATAACAACAAAAAAGTAATAGAAGAATAAAAATAAAAGGAAATTAAGGATTGTTTTTTTAATTCCATACTAAATGAAAATATAAATTTTGGTTTTATTCAGAATTAAAATTCCAGAAATATTCTAGTTTAATAAAAAAATAAAATAAGGTAGGAATTTTGATATATATATATAGGCACCATATCCAGCGTAAACCCTCCTTACCATACAAACTCCGTGAAATCTACATGTAAAGGTTTTGAAAAATTTTCAAAAAAAATTACAATACGTAGGAGATGTGAGCTTCTACAATTATGTAAAATTTAAAGACCAAAGTCAATCACATTTGACATATATGAAAATGAAAAATAGTGAAATAAATAGTGTTAAATAGTGAAAAATCACTATTAAGGCTGAATTGTCTTTTTCATATCTTTCAAATGCGATTGAGTTTGCTCTTCAAAATTTACAAGATGGTAGAAGCTCACCTCCCCTACGTATGATAATTTTTTTGAGAATTTTGCAAAACTTCTACACGTGGACAACTATTCTGTAATAAAAGTCGACGACAGGTTTTTTACGGTCGCTAATAAAATATAGAATATGCTAAAAATTCTCAAAAAATTAAAACATTCTTACTCTTTATTTGGTGGATCTCTACAGAGTGAAGAGATCAAGAGGGTGATACATCAATAGGTATTCACTTGGCTATACCGGTAAAACCAATATGATATGCACTAAAAGAAGTACCAAAAGAAAGAAACAAGAATTGCAATAATGAAATTAAGACATGATGGTATAAATGGAAAATATTATGTTATGCTATTTTTGCTATACAAGTATTTGTGGAAGAAAGTTTTGGTCACATGTAAAAAATATTGGGAAACGAAGTATGTTCTCCCCTATAATATATAATATCATAAATAGAGTTTTGTAACGACCTATTTTCTAAAAAGAAAAATCACAAGTGTATTGACAAGTCATTTAAACATGCTTTAAGGATGATGCACGCGCAATGCGCGGGCCACCTTGGTACTGTGGTACATCTCACTTATAGCTAAAAGCCTAAAATAATCACTCTTAAGACTTGAAAGACAGTATTTTATTATGTTTCCTTTTGATTAAATACATTATACTATAACATTATAATAAACTAGTTTTCTTTCATTCATGCATTAGTGAATTAATTGTTTTACTATAAATTTATACCAGGGAAGGTGAATGCAAGGCTACAAAACCTAGAAGTTGGTTGTTTCCAAGATGTTGGCCACTTTACAGTAACTAGCGAGGAACCGTCCAGTTTCTGGCCTATTTCCACTAAAGTGGAAAGGATATAATGAACATTTCATTTCAATCTCAATGGCAACAAGCCAGGATTTAGGACCCTCCATCAGACCCGATTAAAATGACTGAACCAAACTAACATTAGGTTTATTATGTTCTGTTACTGAAATATAATTCAATTCATCATGTTTCTGCTTTAAAAATGATAAATGGAAAATAAATAAAGAGCAGAACCCGTAAATCAACATACACCTGTATATACAGTGACAAGAGATATTTAAAGGTATAATGCAGTACAAATGGCACAGATACAAAAAGGAGTAGCGTTTGCATCACTTACATGCTGCAATATATGTTTCAGTAACCTTCTCATATTCTTATTTGCACTATCAACTATCAAGCATCTAGATTGATGTCAGATAATAGGTTCAAGTAATTAAATACTTTGTATGCTAAAAATCTAAGCCAATGTGACCACTCTGCCTCCAAATCCTTCTGAAAACTTACATTCTACTTGCAGTCCTATGAAATGATATAAGAACTAAGAACGAAAGGCCTTGAGGTGTATATGCATCATCATTTTTAGTTGGAGAATTATTTTAACAAACAAAATTCTGGGTAGTCCTGGCAACAAGAGAGAGTAAAATTTCTAGTGGCATATTTCTAGCAGCAACAACTAACAAGCAAACCTCAGAATACTAGCTACATTGCGGTACTAAAGACCTGGTGCCAGACTTTGCTGAAAGCAGAGTAAACAAAGTATTGTCACAATTTACCTCAAGTTCATAAGCTTGAGCTCTTTCTCTATCATCTTGGTGATCAGATCCTTCCTCCTGATATTCATCATTTTCTTCTTTGTTATCCTTTTCGAGTATTACAAGCATCTTCCCACCTTCTTCTGGTATATAGCCAAAGGATTCACAGACAAAACCAGACACCATCTCATACTGATGACCCTGCAAATAGATGTATTTCCATGTGCTTCAGGACTTCAATCAATTCTAAAGGAAAAGAATCATAACAGAACTACACAGCCAGCATATGACGATTGTCAGGAGCATATTTCACTAAAACAACCTTTTCTTCAATACAATTCAAGTGCCAGATTATTTGAAGGGTGGAAGATGCTTTATGCAGCAATCAACAGAAAACCTCAACCCACTGAAGTGCCAATCAGGGAAGACCAGATATCCACCTTAGTTCTACTATATTGAATCTTAACAATCTAGGAAGTTCCATTAGTTCACAAAAGTAAAATGTTTTAATTCCACATACTATTATCAATTCATCATTCATCAATAGCATAGGAGCATATCAGTTACCAAATCTAACCTTCGAAACGACACAAAATGATGCACATGAAAGTACATGAGCAAATGAAGATATAAGTAGCAATAGCTTGAAGCATCCTTAAAATAAAAGATCCAATGTTTAAGATAACTCTTAGGAAGTAACAAATATGATGTATAAGAGATTGGACCCTAAGTAATTAAAGAAGTAGACACAGGAGCAGGGCTTCAATTTGGCATGGACTAAGCATTTCTATGGAGCATGCAGAAAACACATCTTATTTTTATGTGGAGCATGCAAGCGTCCTTGAAGCGTCGCTTAAGAGGTAAGACGGTCAAGGGGGTTGCGCCACAGCCTTGCGTTGCCAGAGAAGTGTATGGTGTCCACCTTATGGGAAAGGCCTCACCATGGCGTCGCTTAGGCGTCGGATGTCGTCGGGGGAGGTTGAGGCACACGCCATAGGTGGGAAATAAGGGGGGACTCAGGGTAATAGAGAGCTCACTGGGGCCTGCAAATAATTGAGGGGAGAGACAGTTGAAGCGAGAGGGAGACGGATCGGGCGACTCGGGAAAACTTAGCACCACACCGCCGCCGCCCTGTCCCCATCTGCTCTGGCGTGGAAGCCACCACACCGCCTCATCGCCGATCACCTCGCCTCTCCAATCTCCAGATTCTCATCTCCCCTTGTCTCCTGCTGTTTCCCTTCCTCTACTCCCCGCCCTCCTCTACTCTGCTCTCAAGGTTCCCCAAGGCGCTGCTGCTGAGGAGAGGACGAATCGACAACGGGAGAGGAGGATTCAGCGCAGGGGTGGCCCAATCGACGGCGAGAGAGGATAACTCACCGGCGGGGAAGGCAAATCTGGTGGCGGTGAGGTGGATTTGGTGGCAGTGAGCCGGCGACGACAACGGACTCCACCTCCCAATCCCTAACGACCTAACCTAATTGCTTTTATACTCCCTCCTTTTCATAGCCGTACTAGGTTAGGATGTGTGTATAGCGTCGCCACGCCGCACGCCTTAAGCGCTTTGGCGGTAAAAAGGTGGCGAGTCACCTCGCCTCGCCCTATCGCTTTAGTAACCATGGGAGCATGATATAATAAGCTGAACTCCCTCCAGTCACAAAAAAGTGTCACCATGGGAAATGTGCAGTCGAACTACTTGAATTTTTACCAACGTATTAGTCAATGTTTTATCAACCATATAAAAATGACATGTATACTTATCTCAAAATACTTCCATGATATTATAATTTTATTAATTTTTACAAATATATTGCAATATACATTGGTTATCAAAGTTTTATTTTCAACACCGTACCAATGTCCAAAATAACACCTTTTACGATGGGAGAAAGCAAAGATCAAATGATATAAATACCTCTGGTATTTTAACACCAAGCTCTGCAGATAGATGGTCTATTGATGTATTTGCATCAACATCAAATGTTCCATCTTCCCGCATTACTACATAACCTGTTTTCTTCTGGATCTCCTCCTATAAGAGTAGCTAAGGAAATGAGAGACTACCAAAGCAAAAAGAAAAGCAACAGCAAACAGCTCCTGGTTTAATAAATAAATCAGTTGTGACTTATGAACAAGACTCGGAAAAATCCGTGGGAATGTTCCAACTGGTTTTAATACCAAGTTAATACCAATTTAGTCCGAGTTAGCATGAGTTATGGCCAATTCGGAATGATTTTCAAGATTCCATTTTATTCCCACTGCACCATAATTTTCAATTTTCATTATAGAATCAGGTCACTGGGTAGTTTCTGCCTTTCTGGCTGGTTTCTGGCAAACCAGTGGTGAGTGGTGACCAGTAACCAGCCTGGTTCTGGTTTATGAACCCTGGTTATGAGTGGCAATTATTCTAATTTCTAAGATAATGTAAGCACATAAACACTAAGTGCTTAAAAGTTGGTAAGCTATCGTGGTGAACAGGTGATTTTATGTTAGTTGACAAAATCATAACTACAAGTCTCTTTTATGTTTTTATTCTCATTCGAGTTGTCCTGAAACAGGAACATTGGCATTTAATTTGCTAGTTAGTATGCTAATGTACATTTGAGAACAGAACCCCAGAAGGATTCAATGCACTCAGGACGTAATAACTCATTTTGATGTAGCAGAGTAACTTGTAATGTTATCACCAGCTTAATTCTGGGAAGTTCAATCTGTCTAGCTTTTCGCCATGTGACCCTACATTTCACTAGATTGGCATGGATCAGTACCATCATGGCCGTGGACCTCACTAGCAGCAATTACTGCAGCGTGGTACTGTAGCCAAAGTGCCACGGTTAGTGCAGCACGAAGCAACAACAGCATGACCTATTAGTTTGTTTCAGCTTTGATCTGTTAGTATGATTAGAAAGTTTTTCAACAGTTGACTGTGAGTCAGATTGGAGTAACCGAGAAGAGTTTGAATATTGTAGATCACAAGTTGAGACAGCCCTATAAAAGGCTACAAATCGTAACTCACAAAATCAAACAAGAATAATTAGTATTTATCTCATGAAAACTCTTTTCCCTCATCTATGGTATATTTCTAATTAGTATATATCTCATGAAAAGTCTTTTCCCTCATCTATGGTATATTTCTCCCTATTCTAGTATCCCATCCCCTTCAAACTGTGTTGTCCCTCTTCTGTACAGTTTTTACCCTGTAATAGTTCTTCTAAATATTCCTCAGTTCAGACCACAACAGAGCATTATGTGTTGCCAAAAAGATGAAATGTCACTTCTTTAATAAAATAAATAAATATAAAGCATAAAAAGAACGTAAACCAAAAAAACGAGTGAAAGCTATCACCACTTCTAGAAATACGTAAAACAAATCATAAAACATCATGCAAGTAAATCACATTGAACGCTAAATTACAAAATCGAATCAAGAAGTTCCTGAAATGATCACCTTTGAATCATTCTCATCAAAGATCTCGCCAACTATTTCTTCCACCACATCTTCTAATGTCACAATCTGCAATTTTGCCAGTAGTCAGAAAATTGTTCCCAAACTAAGGGATACATGAGAGGATAAATGACATTAGAAGCTTGTTCTTATCAACATCTTCATAGCACAATAGGGCACAGTTTCTGCAAGAGGATGCATAGATATTAATTACGGGGTGATAGGATCCTTGCTCCAAGCCAATGTACATGAGCAAGCAATAGTTGCAAGATGGACTGTGGTTGTCAAAACATTTAAGAATTTCTATGATGTGAGCATTAATAATGGGATAGTGCAGTTTAAAGGATATCATGCCAATCGCTCATACAAATAATAGAGAATCATCATTCATCAACTTTCAAGTATTTCTTAAAAAAAACTTATAAAAGAAAATTTTTAGCTCCCTAGGATGGAGATGTGGCTGTGGAGCACCAAATACACAGAAAGAAAGGCATTTTATTTTCTTTCTTGTTCTAATTTTATTATTTTCTAGAGGTAGATTGGAGTTAGGCACATGGAGTACAACATGTCAAGCCCACAATTCTCGGAAGCATAACAATCATTTCCAAGAATGACATGTCTCCACACATGTTTGCACACAGAATGCTTAAGCCGGGCTTTAAATGCACAATTTTGCACTAAAAATATGGCCTTAATGAACCTAGAATCAAGCTTATCATGGCACCCCAGCGAGGCGAGTCGCCTCCGGGGCGCCTGGACGTCTAGGCGCCTAGGCGAGGATTAGACGACCAAAAAAATCCACCTGGTAAGCTTTCCTCCTCCCCTCTAGCACCACTTAAACACTCCTAGTCGGCCCGACCCAGCCCAGCCCCTCTCCCTCCCTCTCTCTCCCTCCCTCCGGCTGGGCCCAGCCCAGCCCCTCTCGCTCTCGACTAGGCCAGCTTAGCCCAGCCCCCCTCCCTTTCTCCCTCTCTCTCTCCGCGCCGCCCCCTCCACTCGCTCTCGCAAAGCGCCGCCTCCCCCGAGCGCCGCCTCTCCCAGTTCCCCCCTCCCCCCGAGCACCGCCTCTCCTAGATCTCTCCTCCCCCCGAGCGCCGCCTCTCCCAAATCGCCGCCTCTGCCTCGCGGCGCCTGCGCCCACTCCCGCTCCCGCTCCCTCCCCCCCCCGAGCGCCCGCCTCTCCCAGATCTGGTGACGACGGTTGCGATGGCGGTGGCAGCAGTGACACAGAGGAGCCGGTGGTGGAGGCGATGCAAAGCAGGCGGTGGAGGCGTCGGAGCTCCCTCACCCCATAATCCTTCTCCCCACGCCCTCCTTTTCCAGCCAGGCGAGGCGAGCGACCATGGCGGGCTGCCGCCGACGACTGGGCGCCTAGGCGGCGACTAGGCGTCGCCTGATAACCGTGCCCAGAATAATGTCAATAATTAAAATATCATCATATCCTGAGATAGAAATGACCCTATCTGAATGACACAGACAACTCATCACATACTTCCAAGTGAGAATGGATTTGAGTTAGTAGTGTTTAATCTCCTACCGTGTGTTAAAACAAATGAACCATGTTGGATGAAATCCAAAATTACACTCAACAAGTAGTGAGTTAAGTTTGTTTTTGCAAAAGCACTGGGTATAAATGATGAGTTTCTTATAGACATACACCAATAGTTCCGCCATATTCATTGAGGACCACTGCCATATGAACCTGCCTGATCCGGAACTCTCTTAGCAGGTTCCAAACAGACATTGAATCTGCCAGATGAGAAAAAAGGGTCATATTTTACATCCATGACATGTGTAGATGGGAGAAAACATTAGGAAGAATATTAAACCATTGCCCTAAATATAACATTTAAAAAGCATTCAATAAATTAGTTAAAAAAAGATACATGGAGGAATCCTAAAGAGAGTATTTAGTTGCATAACTCTTTGTGTAACATCGGGCCCCTTTGTAAAGAATAAATGCTCTGGTGCTAAAAACTACCTGGAACAAAGTAAGTGGGCATATGTGCAATTTCCTTCACAGTGATTTCCTTCAACTTCTCAACCTTAAAATGCAATATGCATCTTTCTTCAGAAAATCATCATGCAGAGCATATAAGAATCAATCTGATTAACTTTTAACGTTAAGTAGTAACAAGAGACAGACCTCTTCAACGTATTCAAGCATGTCCATTGCATATGCTATTCCAACAATATTATCTATGCGCTCCTCAAATACAGGAACTCTGGAAGTACAAGTTGCAGAGGTCAATGACAAGATTTGAAGATACATGCTACAAGGCAGATGAGAATACCTAGAGTACTGATGAGTTTCCCATAAATTTTTGAAATCAACCAGTGTTGCGGTAGCATCAATTGCAACTACATCCACCAAAGGCGTCATTACCTCCCTGACATGTGTATCTTTAATCTCGAGCACATTCTCGATCATATCCTGTCACAAGACTCACGCATTGAATATATATATCTAATCAGGAATAACTAGAAAAGAGCCATACACAAGCAGGGATAAATCAGAAAGTTGTAATAGTTTAACACAATACTAGACAGTACATTGCGCTGATGTTTTTGGGGTTGGCTTTTGTTATGAATAGCACTTGTATTCAACATGAGGCCAAAGGGCCAGTATATAAACACGTACAAGAGGATATAGAAGGAAAGACTATATAAGGCAATAACTATACAAGGCAAATAATCTCTATACAAGGCAACTAGCAATCTCGTATATAAGGTAACAAAGATACTATCTAACACCCCCCCTCAAACTCATGGTGGATCAACAACACTGAGTTTGGAGAGATAAAAGTCGTCTTTGAGCTCTAGTCTGTGTCTTCGTGAAGAAATCGCTAATTGAAGCTCAAGGCACATCTTGAAGAGCCACAACCGATCCTGCACTGTGTCCTCATGTAGGAAGCATCAACACCAATATGCTTGGTGAGCTCATGCTTCACTGGATCTCGAGCAATGCTAATAGCACTGTCTTGTCGGATAAAGAGGAGTTGGTGTAGAAACGAAACACCAAAATCCTCAAGTAGCCACCGTAGCCAAGTAACCTCTGTTTGTCAAAAGAGCCATCGCTTCAACTCGGCCTTCTAAGACTTTGAACGAGCGCTATCCGCTTCTTAGTCTTCCAAGTAATGAGAGAACCACCAAGAAAAACACAATAAGCGAGAAAGAGACCGGCGATCGGAGGATCACTAGCCCAAGTAGCATCGGAGTATGTCCAAGTCGGAGGAGATGGATCGAGGAAAGAAAAGACGCGAGAGATAGTTCCACGAAGATATCGTAGAACACGAAGAAGATGACTATAGTGAAGTCAGGGAGCGAAACGAATCGACTCAAGATGTGAACTGGATAGGAAATGTCGGGACGAGTAACACCAAGGTAAACAAGACTCCCAACAAGATGGCGATAGCGAGTATGATCATCAAGAGGTTCACCGTCGAGGGTCGAAGGTGGACATTGAGCTCCATAGGAGTCTCGGCGATCTGTTGATCGATGAGAGAAGCACGATCAAGAAGATCTGAATATACTTCTCTTGGGATAGAAAGAAACCCTCGGGTGTAGAAGAGACTTTAATCCCGAAAAGTAACGAAGAGGACCTAGATCGGACATGAGAAATCGCTCATTGAGGCGTGCCTTCACAAAGGCAATATACGAGTATCATCGCCAAGAATGATCATGTCATCAACATAGAGAAGAAGAAGAGTCCGTCCACGAGTGAAGTGTGAACAAAGAGCGCAGGATCATGAGTACTAGCGTAAAAGCCGCAAAGAATGACCACGTAAGAAAAATGCTCAAACCGAGCACGAGGGCTTGCTTGAGGCCATAAAGAGAAGCGACGAAGGCGACAAACCATGCCCTCGAGAAGAATACCTCGGTGGTGGCTACATAAAACCTCCTCACGTAGCTCACCATTAAGAAAGGCATTCTTGACATCAAGTCGAGAGATAGACCAGCGACGAGCGGATGCTCTGCAAGAAGAGTCGCGAGCGGTGGTCATATGAGCCACCGGGCAAAAGTCTCGTCATAATCACGACCATGCTCCTGCTGAAAACCACGTGCTACGAGGCGAGCCTTGTAGCGCTCAAGAGAACCATCGAGCGAGTCTTAACCTTATAGACCCACTTGCATGTAATGGGGCGGACACGTGGAGGAAGGGCACAAGATCCCACGTGCGATGCGCTCAAGGGCAGCAATCTCCTCTGCCATCGCAGTCGCCATTCATGATGAACAACACATCATGGTAAGAAGTCGGCTCGGCAAAAACAAAGACAAAGCCAAGGCGCTTAGGAGGCCGAATAGGTAGCGATCACGAAGAGCGTAGCGAGGAGGCCCGAAGAAAATGACTCGGCGGAGAAGAGACATCGAAGAATCCTCAACTCGCGAGCAGCGAGTGTAGTAGAGAGGATACGAAGGAACAATGTCAGAAGAAACTTCTGGAGGAGGCACGGAATGTGAAGACTCATGTGGAAAGGCTGGCGAAGAAGGAGATGCCAACTGTGGAGAAGGAAAAGTGGCAACAAGAGTATCAGGAAAAGTAAGAAAAGAAAGTGGCTCGACAAGAGATGCTGGAGTGGAAGAAGGACGAGGGTAGAAGGGACGAGACTCATCAAAAGTAACATCCCGAGAAATCCGCATTCGTCGGCCAACAGGATCCCAACAACGATATCCCTTATGCTCATCACTATAGCCCAGAAAAACGCACTCAACAGACTGAGCGGTCAGCTTGGTGCGTTCACGAGGTGCAAGGAGGACATGGCACACACACCCAAAAAGGCGAAGACTAGAGTAATCGTGAAGCATGCCACAAAGGCGTTCCACCTAATCCCACCCTTAAGAGCGGAGGAAGGTGAATATTAATCAAGTAAGTGGCAGTGGAAACAGCCTCAGCCCAGAAATGAGGTGGAACAGTGGAAGCAAGTAAAAGGGCACGAGCTGTCTCAAGAAGATGGCGATACTTGCGCTCAGCCACACCATTCTGAGCATGAGCACCAGGACAGGAAAACTGAGAAAGAGTGCCTGCGTAGCAAGAAAAGTCTGAAGGCGCGGACGGATATTCCCTCTTTGAGTCGGCCACGAAGAACTCGAATGGGAGAGTCAAACGAGTACGGATCATAGTGGCAAAATTCTTATAGATGGACAAGGCCTCGCTACGAGAAGACATAAAGTATATCCAAGTGTGGCGAGAGAAATCATCTATAAAAAGAATATAATATTTATGACCCTTTTGAAACAAAAGGAGCGGACCCACACATCGAATGAACAAGATCAAAGGGACGCTGGGATACTGGACTCGCTACAAGGATAGGGAGTTGTAGCTGTTTACCAAGCTTACAACCCGCACAATCTAAGGAGCTATCACGGACACGATCCTAAAAGATCATGACGAATTAAAGAAGACAGACGTGACCCACAAAGATGCCCTAAACGGTGATGCCACCGAGCAAACGACCCAATGAGACGATGCAGCGGAGGCAAAAGCAATGGAGACCGAGAGCGGAGGCGGCGGAAGGAAGACGAAGCGATCAAGCTCCCAAAGGCGCCGAGAGTCATGGCGGCGAGGCCAATACCAATCAGAGACCACGCCCCGCGATCCCGAACACAGCAAGAGTCGAGTCAAGGATAACACGACGACCATGATCGATGGTGGCGGCGGATATAAGTTGCATGGTGAGTTTAGGAACATGAGAAACAGCAGGAACATGAAAAGAGGAAGACAAAAGAGTGCCTCGTCACGCAATGAAAAGAGGGTACCATCTGCGATCATGCAGATGATAGGAGCGACAAGAGGACTAATGGAATGGAGACTCGTTGGATCGGATGTCATATGAAAAGAAGCTCAGAGTCAAGAATCCATGGTGTGATACGATGAAGAGGAAGATGGTCTCTCATTGGAAGATCTGCGTGCGAGCAGTGACCCTCGACGGTGCGAAGTAGCCATGCGACGTAGCGACATCGAAATCTCTGAGTGGGTCCAACCAGCAGGCTTTGTTGAGGAGAGGCACCAAGAAGTCCAGGCCCTTAGGAGGGCGCCCATCTGCGACGAGCAAGATCCTTTTTCTTTCGATAGCAAACCGCTCCACATGCCCATCCTTGTTGCGGTAGAGTGCGGTGAAGCCCTGCGCCTTGGTAATCGATCATTGAAGGAGGAGGCGCCATCGATGGAGGAATAGCACGAGTCTTGCCAGGTGAAGGAGATACTAGTAGGCCCGCACCACGAAGACGAGTCTCCTCGATCGAATAGCCGCAAGAGCCTCCAATAAGGTCACACGGGATGACGAGCAAGCGGTGAGCACGAATCGCTCAAATTCAAATTTCGGCGTGTCGAGAAAGTCGTAGATACGGCGAAGCTCAAGTGAGAGTCTTGGCGTTGGCGGCCCAGACCGACAGTCTGACAAACCTCCGGTCCGAGAGAATCAAGTTGACGCCATATCGAGGATAGTTGAGCATAAAACTCGTCAACGATAGAATCACCTAAACGATCGCTTCCTCGCTGTCATTACAACGACAGGTACAAAGAATCCCCAGAGGCTCATAGTGATCGCGAAGATGCGCCCACATCGATCGAAAAAGACAAACCAACAATATCACCGATGAGATGCACCTCCATACTAGCAACCGTAAAATAGCGAAGCACGAGCATCTTCATCAAGCCATATCTTGTATGCGATGAAATTGAGTCCGAAAAGACTCCACAACATCGACATACTCATCGGAGGCTTTACGTTGGCGGCGATGTCGACCTCTTTAGGAATAACGAGCATGTCGGGAAGCGGGGCGAGGCGGACATGATAGCTCGCCAATGAAACTCCCACGACGCCGCCTCGCATGTGAAGCGCATGAAGAATCCAATCACGATAATTAAGACCATCAAAGATAACCGCAACGAGGAATGATCACGGTGCGGAAGAAGAGCTGCAGTGGCGACATTTTTTTGTCCTGACCGGACTTAAATCGATTAAAGTCCGATCCAATCGCACTGAGAAGAACCGAAAGCGAGAGGCTCGAGGCGTCACGGTGTGGGCGGCTGTCGGCGGCGCGTCACGGTGGCGGCGGCCGGGTCGGCGATCGCGTCGGCGGCGGCCGAGAGTGCGATGAAGTTCGGCCGAAGTCGAGTGGATCGCGCGTGGAAGACGCAGCCGTGGTGGCGCGAAGAATGAAGCGGCAGCGCGACCGGAGGTAGGCTGCGGATCCGGACGAGCGGAGGACGGCGACGCGAGGCGGTGACGGCGCGACGATCGGCGGCGGCAGATGGAAACCCCAGTGCGTCACGGGCTCGGCGGCGTGATAAAGTGAACTCGCGAACGACGGCGTGGGAGACGGCCGCGCTTCAATCGTCGTCGGCGGCGGCGGCGCCGGCCGGAAGTCGAGATCTTGCGAGACGATCGGCCGGACTTGACGACGGATCGACTTGGCGGCGACCGACGTGAGAAGCGCCGGAGCTACAAATGGGAGGACGAATCGCGAAGAAAAACGGAGGAGAGGTCGGGAGAGCGCAAGTGCAACGCCCGTAAGAAAACCCTAACCCTAACTTGGCTCTGATACCATGTTATGAATAGCACTTGTATTCAACATGAGGCCAAAGGGCCAGTATATAAACACGTACAAGAGGATATAGAAGGAAAGACTATATAAGGCAATAACTATACAAGGCAAATAATCTCTATACAAGGCAACTAGCAATCTCGTATATAAGGTAACAAAGATACTATCTAACAGCTTTAATGTTCCACTTGATTTTGAACTTTAAAGTTTCATTTGATAGCATCTTAACAAAAGTAGTAAAAGAAGCAATTATTGCCTTCTTAAGGTCACTACTATATCCGCCCAATAATCATTTTGAGGAAAAAGCAGTGTAGAATGAACTTGCAGAATGAATGTCTTTCATAGAATAGACATGGACTGTACAGTTGCCTACAGAGGTCTTAGAAAATGGAATCACCATTAAAAGGCCTTCCAAGGCTCCATATGCTCTGGATGTATGTGATCATACACAAGATTTAATTTTGCCATTCAATGTAAGCAATTCAATATTTCCCTGGAATGTAATTCAGAACTCACTACATTTCTCAAAGGGACAATATATGTTCCACAAGAACGACGATACGAAAATGTAAGTGAAGATTAATACAAATTGGATGGGACAAGAAAATGTACAGTGACATCCACCATAATAAGAATGATAAAAAGGAAATACACAACATAGATAATAAGTTACACATATTATATTACAATCTAACCTGTTCATCTTCTGCAATTGCGCCACTCAACTCCGCTCCTCGTAACATTAACTTTAGTTCATCTTCAGTAACATATGGTTCGCTGTAGAACGTAAGTGCATACAAAGCACAAGATTCAGAACTGCCTGAACTTAAAAAATGTATATCCAACGCAATTACAGATAGGGATATAAACAACAGAATATATATGAAAGACCAAAATTACCCAATTGCTGAATCAGAAAGGATGTGGATTTGGTCAAGACTTTTGCATCTGAAGCAAATATTTATACTGCCCAAATCCTTATCTAGATCTGAGGCTTGATATATGTATTTAAACCGAAATCCAATAAAGTAATACATGTTCTTATCCAAATCCAGTTTCAAATTAATTTATATAGAAAGTAATTACTAAATTTGCAACAAGTATAGTTTGTAATTAAATCTTTCAAGAACAATAACAGACTTTATGTTATTTTTGTTAGACAGTATTATATATTGGCTTGTATAGAGATTGCTAGTATCCTATATTGGTTTGTATAGATATTGCCTTATTAAGACTTTCCTTTTGTACCCGCATGTACGTATATATATACTAGCCTATTGGCCTCATGATGTATACAAGTGCTATTCATAACATGGTATTAAAGCGTATTTAAGGTTAGGGTTTCACCAGCGTTGCACTTGTGCTATCCTCCACCTCCTTATTGACCGACCACCGCCGCTCTTCCTGCAGCTCTTCCCACTGCCGCATCAGCTTTCCTTCGCCCATGGATTTGCTCCGACCGCCGTCAGGCCACGGTTCCCATGCATTGGCCGTCATCCTTCATGCTTCCCACTGGCATCGCCTTGGCCGCTCCTCGCCGGCCTGCGCTCTGGCGACCTCATGCGCCGCCCCAACCAGTGTAGCCCCAACAACGCCCGGGAGCTCGCGCCATCGCCATCGGCCTTCGACGCCCGACCCGCCTCGGTGAGCACCGACTCTACTACCGCCTCCATCTTTGGATCGAAAAGAGAAAGGAGAGGAAACCGATCGATCGGATCCCAAAACCGAATTTAATCTGGGTTCGGCTCCGATTTCTGGCTCGGCTCCTCCCGTTTCTCTGTTTCGGCTCAGTTCAGCTCATTTAGTCAGATCAGCTTTAAAAAAATGTCGTCTTCTTCTGGTTCTTCCTCGGGCACCGTTTCTGTTCCTCGCTGTCCGGTTATTTTCGATAGTCTCAATTATCGAGACTGGATTCTACACATGCGCCTTCACATGTGTGGTTAACGTCTTTGGGAGTTTCTCACTAGCGAGCTACCTTGTTCGCCTCGTCCTGCTCCCCCTGCTACGCCCGTTATTCTCAAGGAGGCTGATGATGCTGCTCGACAGAAGGCGTCTGATGATCATACTGATGCTGTGGGGTCTTTTCAAACTCAGTTTGCTGCCTGCAAGATGTGGATTGATGAGGATGCTCGTGCCTCCGCTATTTTGGTTGCTAACATGGAAGTGCATCTCACTGGAGACGTGGTTACTTTGTCTTCGGCATAGTTGATGTGGGCGCATCTTCGCAACTACTATGAGCCTGCTGACAATTCTTTGTAACTAGCTGTTGTGCGACAAGAGCAGTCGCTGCAGCAGAGTGATTGTACCGTGGATGAGTTCTATGCGCAGTTGTCCTCAGTGTAGTGTCAACTTGATTATCTTGGACTGGAGGTTTGCCGCACTTGCCAGTGCTGTCAGCATCAACACTCTCATCTGGAGCTTCACCGCTTCTAACGACTTATTGACACGTCTCCGGATTGAGTTTGAGTAGATTCATGCCCATTTGCTAGCTCGCCACCCTCGTGCGACCTTGTTGAAGGCCCTTGCAGCTATTCATACTGAGACTCGCTTTTATGGTGCGGGTCTGCTGGTGTCTACTTCGGTGATTATGTGTGCATTAGTTTCCACATCTATTGTGCCTCGTGCTACCCTTCACCAGTAGCGCCTACTCCAGTGGCGACCGCTAGGGTGGAGGGCTTCACTGCACCTACTGAGACAAGAATGGACATGTGAAGCAATTCTGTTACGAAAGAAAAAAGGATATTGCTCGTCGAGGTGGCCGCCCTCCCAAGGGCGCTGAAGGCTCGGACGTCTCCCCTCAAAGGACCTCTGCTGGTTCTGACTCCATTAAGGAGATTCTCACGCTATTACGTCGCATGGCTGCCTCTGCACTGACAAGTTCTGCTACGCAGTCTTTTAGTGAGAGACCATCTTCCACATCTCCTTCAGGTATCTCCCACCACGGATTCTTAGACTCTGGTGCTTCTTTTCATATGACATCTTATTACCAATTCTTAATTCCATTAGTCCTCTCGCTGCTCCTATCACTGTTCAAACCACAGATGGTACCTCCATGGTTATCACGGCGCCCCAGAGAGGCGAGTTGCCTCCGGGACGCCTGGACGCCTAGGCGCCTAGGCGAGGATTAGGCGACCAAAAAATCTATTAATATCAGTATTGGTTATCAGTATACTGATTATCAGTATATCCTTTTTTCTCAGTCTAAATCTCCATTGGACCATTCGTCAGCCCACCTGGCCAGGCCCAGCCCAACCGAGCGCCTCTTCTTTTGCTCTTGAGCCAGCCGCTGGCCTTCTCTTTTGCTCGCTCACTATCGAGCTCCTCGCGTCCGCTATCGAGCTCCTCTTCCTCATTCGTGACCGCTTCGTCGCTGCCGACCCGCGCATCAAGTCCTTCGTCCTCGCCTCCTGCACATGCCACGCCGTCGAGTCGTGCCATCGCCGCCACCACCTACCCTCCCCCGATCCCCCCATGCCGCAACCCCCTTTCCCTCACCCGAGGTGGCGCGGTGAAGCCTGATTGGAGGTGATGCAGATCCGGTGTCGGTGAGCCCGGATCTGGCGCCGGCGACGACGGATCTGCGCTGGTGAGCCCGGATCTGGCGCCGGCGCTCCAGATCTGGCGAAGAAGCGACGGCCAGTGAGCTGGAAGGCGGAGGCGCAGTGGTTGGCTCTCTTCAAGCGAGGCGCCAGGCCATGGCGCCTCCCGCCGGCCGCCTGAACGCCTAGTCGGCGACTAGTCGTCACCTAAGCGATGCCATGATAACACTAGGTACCTCTCTTCTGTTGTAGGATGAGGCACTCTTTTGTCTTCCTCTTTCCATGTTCCTACTAGTTCTCATGTTCCCAAACTAACCATGCAGCTTATATCCGCTGACCAGCTCACTGATCATGGATGTCGTGTCATCCTCGATTCTAACTCTTTTGTTGTGTTCAGGATCGCCGCACGAGGTTTCGATTGGTACTAGCCCTCGCCGTCCTAACTCGTGGTGGCTCTGGGAGCTTGACTAGCTTCGTCTTCCTCTCACCTGCCCCTGCCAATCTCTCTGTCTCCTCCACCGCTTTCGCCTCCGTTGCATCTTCCACCACGTCATTTGCTTAGTAGCATCATCGTTTGGGACATCTTTGTGGTTTGCACCTGTCTTCTTTAGTTTGTTGTGGTCTTTTAGGGTCTGTGTCTGGTGATGCCTCTTTAGATTGTGTAGGATGTAAGCTTGGCAAGCAACTACAACTCCCCTATCCTTTCAGTGAGTCCGTGTCACAGCGTCCTTTTGATCTTGTTTATTCTGATGTTTGGGGTCCAACTCCCTATTTCAAAAGAGGGTCGTAGATATTATATTCTTTTTATAGATGATCTCTCGCCACACCTGAATATATTTTATGTCTTTTCGTAGTGAGGTTTTATCCATCTATAAGACTTTTGCCACCATGATTTGTACTCAGTTTGATTCTCATATTCATGTTCTTTGTGCTGATTCTCATATTCAAGAGCACTTCGCATTTTTCTTGCTGAGCAAGGCACACTTTCTCAGTTTTTCTATCCTGGTGCTCATGCTCAGATGGTTTGGCTGAACGCAAGCATCGTCGTCTTCTTGATCAGCTCGTGTTCTTTTGCTTGCTTATATTGTTCCACCTCACTTCTGGGCTGAAGACTGTTTCCGCTGCCACTTACTTGATTAATATTCAGCCTTCTTCAGCTCTTCAGGGTGGGATTCCAATGGAGAGTCTTTGAGGTATGACTCCTGATTATTCTAGTCTTCGCCTTCTTTGGATGTGTGCTATGTTCTTGCACGAACGCATCAAGCTGACCACTCAGCCTGTTGTGTGTTTCTAGGATATAGTGCTGAGCATAAAGGATATCGTTGTTGGGATCCTGTTGGCCAATGGATACGGCTTTCCCGGGATGTTACTTTTGATGAGTTTCGTCCTTCTACCCTCGTCCTTCTTCTTCCACTCTAGCATCTCTTGTTGAGCTGCTTTCTTTCCTGACTTTTCATAATAATCCAGTTGCCACTTTTCCCTTTCCACGATTGGCGTCTCCTTTCATCGCCAACCCTCCTCTGGTGTCTTCACCACCAGTGCCTCTCCTAGAGGTTTCTCCAGACATTGTTCCTTATTATCCTCTGTACTACACTCATCGTCCGTAAATTGAGGATTCCTCTGATGTACCATCTTCTCCTGCTGAGCCACCTTCTTCAGTGCATCCTCCTCATTATGCTCGTCGCGATCGCCAGTCTATTCGACCTCTTGAGTGCCTTTGCTTTGCTAGCACAGCTCTTGCCGAGCCGACTTTTTACCGTGATATTGTTATTCATCAGGAATGGCAACATGCGATGGCAGAGGAGCTTGCTACCCTTGAGCGCACTAGCACATGGGATCTTGTGCCCCTTCCTCCACATGTCCGTCCCATTACGTGCAAGTAGGTTTATAAGGTTAAGACTCGCTCTAATGGTTCTCTTGAACGCTACAAGGCTCGTCTCATGGCACGTGGTTTTCAGTAGGAGCATGATCGTGATTATGATGAGAATTTTACTAATGTGGCTCACATGACTATTGTTCGCACTCTTCTTGCTGTGGCCCAAGGTTATTAAAGCGATAAGGCGAGACGTGACGACTCACCACCTTTTTACCGCTGAAGCGCTTAAGACGCGCGGCGAGGCAACGCCATACATATATCCTAACGTAATATAGCAACAAACTGCTGCTACTACTACTTCTACTACTGCTCTGCTACTACTACTTTGCTACTTCTACTTGTACTGCTCTGCTACTTCTACTTGTACTATTGCTCTGCTACTTGCCTACTTCTACTACTGCTCTGCTACTACTTCTATAGTATTGGTACATACTACTGTTGTGCTACTACTACTTCAATTTCAAGTTCTACTACTGCTAGTCTGTTACTTCTACCTCCCCAATCGCCTCTCCCCCAACCCTCGTTGCCTCTGAGTCTATTCGCCTCTCCCTCCCCCATCGCCTCTTCTCCACCACCGTTGTCACCCCATACAATGAAGAGAAGAGATGGGGAGTGGGGGAGGGGACCGGACGGAAGGGAGGACTGTCGGAGAGGAGGCGATAGAAAGGATTGGCAGAGGGGACCGAACGGAGAGAAGAGAGTGGGATCACATGCTGGAACTGGAGCAGAGGAGGCGATGCAATTGGGCGATGGTTCCCATCCCGCATCGGAGTAGAGGTGGTCATGCGGCCGCAGAGGAGGACGAGTGGACGCATGGTGGCTCCCGTGCGGAGCAAATGGGGACGTGGCAACAGGCGACAGGGGCGGTTCTAGGTTTCCCGAGTCACCCGGCGAGGCGAGGCTATGGCACAACCCCCTCCGACCGCCTTAGCGTTGAAGCGACGCTTTGATAACCATGATGTGGCCTCTATTTGTGAGTGGTCCATCTCTCAGCTTGACGTCAAGAATGCATTTTTTAATGGTGCACTGGGGTATTCTATCCCTGAGGGCATGGTTTGTTGGCTTCGCCGCTCTCCTTATGGGCTTAAGCAAACCCCTCGTGCCTGGTTTGAATGTTTTTCCTCCGTGTTTATTGCGGCTGGCTTTTCTGCTAGTGCTCATGATCGTGCGTTTTTTTTCACACTTCGCCTCGTGGTCGGACTCTTCTTCTATATGTTGATGACATGATCATCACCAGAGATGATTCTCATTATATTGCCTTTGTGAAGACACGTCTCAGTGAGCAGTTTCTCATGTCTATTCTAAGTCTCCTTTCACTACTTCCTTGGGATTGAGGTTTCTTCTACACTTGAGGGCTTCTTCTTGTTCCAAGAGAAGTATATTCATAATCTTCTTGATCATGCTTCTTTCACTTATCAGCACACAGCCGAGACCCTCATGGAGCTCAATGTTCACCTTCGACCTACTGATGGTAAACCTCTTGAGGATCCTACTCGCTATCGCCATCTTGTTGAGTCTTGCTTACCTTAGTGCCACTCGACCTAACATTTCGTATCCAATGCATATCTTGAGTTAGTTCGTTTCTACTCCCACTCAGCTCCATTATAGCCATCTTCTTCGTGCTCTTCGATATTTTTGTGGAACTATCTCTCGCCGTCTTTTTTTTCCATGATGTAGCTCCTTACAGCTCTAGGCATATTCTGATGCTACCTGGGCTAGTGATCACTCTGATCGTCGATCTCTTTCCGCCTACTATGTTTTTCTTGGTAGTTCTCTTATTGCTTAAAAGACTAAGAAGCAGACAACAGTTTCTCGTTCTAGTTGTGAGCTATGGCTCTTTTGACAGTAGAGGTTATTTGGCTACAGTGGTTACTTGAGGATTTTGGTGTTTTTGTTTCTACACCAACTCCTCTTTTATCTGACAGTACAGGTGCTATTAGCATTGCTCGAGACCTATGAAGTATGAGCTCACCAAGCATATTGGTGTTGTTGCTTCCTACATGCGATCACAGGTGCAAGATCAGGTCGTGGCTCTTCAGTATGTGCCTCAGAGTTTCCGTTGGCAAACTTCTTCATGAAAGCACAGACTAAAGCTTAGAAAGCTTTTATCTCTCCAAACTTAATGTTGTTGATCCACCATGTGTTTAAAGGCTTTCCATTTGTATCCGCATATACGCGTGTATACTGGCCTATTGGCCTCATGATGTATACAAGTGCTATTCATAACAATTTTATCTTAATTGTGGCATACTGTCATTGTTAATTTAAAATGTTGAATTTAAATTTTCTATTAAATAAAACAACAGTTTAGACTTTAGAAATCATTAGTACCCAATTTGCGTATATATTCAAGTCAATCCCATATTTATCTATATCCGAGAATCATTTGATTCATATTCAAATCCTTATACTATCCGTGTTTGATCAAAATTGTTATGAAAAATGGTTTGGGCAACACCTAATCCATTTACACCCCTGGTTATACCTACAACCGAGAAGAAGTGGGCATAAGCTCCTGAAACTGATCTGTAAGGATTCACTGAAGCAATGTACAAAGAACTAAGAAAAAATTTTGTTGGAAGTTTGTGTTAATTAAAAGTATATGATCCTTCCCTGCATGCTTCACAGTTGTTTTCCAGTCAAAAAGTGATGGAAGGAATCTACAGTATCCTTCCTAAGAGCATCTCAGATTTTATCTTAACTAGCAGAATTGCAAGTGCAATTGTGCGGCTAGATATATTCCCTCCATCCCAAAGTCCAAGCCCAACATACATAAAGACCAAGGAAACACTAAATCTAAGAAAAATTAATGTCATTAGACCATATATACCGCTGTTAAATGGCATACTACAACTACTCATCCACTTTTTTTTACATTAAAGCAGGGTATTGAGTAGAAATATTGCAATAGCCACACATTGATTCCCTCAATGGACTTATATTGCAACATACTACATTTGTTATACAAATAAAACTCTAAAGCCTATGGAAAATATAGTTGTATTTGTTATAGAATTGTAATATCCATATCTGGTTAATCCGAACCATTATAATCTGGTTCCACCAAAATACGTATCCTTCTCTCTTTTTTCTGTCGATTAATGAGAGAATTTCTAGAGTTTTCTTTTTTCATGGATTAATGTTGGGATTTCTACCTCTCAGTGACTTGAATCCTACCAGTTGTTTGTATTTATATATATTGATGGGGAGTCTAAACTATAGCTAAGTTGGAATCACTGAGGACATCCGGGTTACTTCCCTTTAGGTGCTCCCATACACGCTGTGGAGTTATGTATAAAGGCTGCCCAGTTGATCAAGAACAAGAGTCTAACAATATTACAGAAGCCAAACAAGAAATACTGAAGAATATTAGAATGTATGCTCCTACCTTCTCCCTTTCAAGCCTAGAATCTTTAGCATTCCCATAGACAGAAAAGTAACAATCCGCCCAACTGGATACAGGATCAGTGAAAGCCATGCAACTGGCCTGATATATCACAACAGATATATAACATTCAAATACTATGAAACAAGAAAAGTATTTTTAAAAAAAAATTATTTGAAAGTAAGTTGTGCTTACATCTCGCTCACCTTACCACAAACCTAGCAACCTCTGTGGCATTATGGACTGCAACACTTTTGGGTGTGATTTCTGTCAGAAGTAAAATGGCAACCTGTAAACAAATGAGTTCCACACTCAGAGAGAATCTTACACACCTCTTAAACAGATTAGATAACAGACTAAATAAGAGTAGAAGATCAGTATGAGGGAGAAGACATACAGTCATGACGCCAGTTGCTGCACTGATACCTGCTTCACCAAACATTGCTGTCGCAGCCTCAGTAACAATTGCTGTCGCACCAATGTTGACCACACTATTTCATATAAAAGTAACCCCGGGATGAGGAAGAGTATAATTATTAAGGTTAACAAAATAAAATTACAACGACACTGCACAACACAGGTACGCCATAAATTACGTTGTGCCAATGAGTATGGTTGTCAGGAAGCGAGTTACATCACTTCGGAGCATTTTGAAAACACCATTCTCAGGTTCCTTTTCAGCCAGTTCACGAACCTGATGGAACGGCATAGAAAAATCTCAGTACACAGCCATTTATTAAATCAAAAGAGGGCCATCAGCATACAACATTTGAGAAATAAACGAAAAACAGATGGAAACATATCAAGCACACAGCACATTGAACAATAACAAACAACAAAGTTACCGCTGCAAATCGGATCCCCATGGAGATGCACCCACAAAACCATTAGAAACAACAGAACTGCCCTTTCTATGTTTCTTGTAAGGTTTTTCAAAACTGAGTGTTATTCACCAGAAAGTTTGCCAACCCAAATCAAAATTAAAACCAAATGTGCTGATCCGGGAAGATTCTGGCACTAACTCCTGATCACCAAACCTAAATTATGACCAAACCTTAAACCCTAAATGACAAATAGCATTAAACTTGTACCTTATATTCAACTCCAAAGACAAAATTGTACTGAAAACAAAGCTTAAATCCTGATCCTGTACATAAAACCCCATTAAACATGAATTGTAAATGCTACTAGTGAAAGACGTAATCCAATCATTAGCGTTTTATTTGTTTTTTTAACCAAAATTAGAATTGGAATCCGGACGGACAGGAAGGCAACAATGCGATTGTACTGACTCTTACAGGGTATCAGTGCAGGGATCCAATTTGATGCCATAGACATGCTAATATGGTATTAAAGAACAGGAAAGGTGTATTTTGATTTTGTATCAAGGTGGTTGATGGGATAGGGGGTGTGAATGAATCCATAAATTGCTTGGGACTGATTGTTTTCCCTCTCATCAGAAAAATCATCCTTTTCCTAGCATAACCCCCTACATCATGACAGCTCTTCACTGCTGCCACTTGTACACCATACCACAGCGGCACTGCACGCCTTCTCTAGAGTCTAGACAACTAGCACACGATGCCACTAAAGACCAGCACACCGATCACCTCATCCACACCCGCTCACTGTCATTTAGCGGTGCATACTTCCCACCCCTCCACCCCCAAAAACAAAATTACAAATGCTTCCTCCAAAGCTTCCAGCACCTACATTACCCTGATACTTCTAAAGATCGGCGTATCAGTATCGAGATATGTATTGGATACTGACATCACCTCCCTCATATATGCCCTATCACCTCCATCACCCATTGACATAAAAATGATAAAATAAACACTGAAGCAGGATGAGCATGACAGCTGATAAACCCCTAAACACTAGTTATATGCCCTCTGCTTTGCCCAGTGACATCTGCTGCCCACCCCTCGATCCCCATGCCACCACCAAGCCCAACTCCACAAATTGATATTACCCTACTCATACAACCAGCCATTCAGCTATCCTTATCCTACCTCCATCGTCTGGTGATATAAATTGAATGCATATTTCCAAAAGCAGCAAGACTATAGTGTTTCATACCAAGGTTATTAAAGCGATAAGGCGAGACGTGGCGACTCATCACCTTTTTACCACTGAAGCGCTTAAGACGCGCAGTGAGGCGACGCCATACACATATAGTATGTTAAAAATTGAATAGTATATTAGTACTACTGTAGTCTACTACTACAGTACTACTACTGCTCCTACTACTACCGCAGTGCTTGTACTAATGCTGCCCTGATGTTACAGTAAAATCGCTACAGTGCACTGTTACAGTATCGTCACTGCAGTACCACTGCGCCTAATTCTTTGCCCGAGCCACCCCACCTCCTTCAATCGGCTCTTCTTCCCCAAGCCGCCTCTTCTTCGAAGCTCACACCCCGTCGCCTCGCCTCTTCCTCCCAATCTCCCTCCCCTGTCGCCTCCCCATCTCTTCTGCATCCTCCCCTCCACCATCGCCTCCCCAGATCTACTCTCCCTCCCGCACCCCTCGACTCCCCCATACCTGATGAAGACACTGGAGGAGCGGCGGCGCAGAGCAGTGGACGAGCGGCGGCAGAGTAGAGGACCGGAGGCCTAGATCAAAGGAGCGTCGGCGCGGCGCAGCGACTTCCCGACCAGATCTGATGACGATAGGTAGGAGCGAAGCGGCGCTAGGGTTTGAATCGTGTTCTTGGTCTTCAAGTACTCGAGGCCTAGGTATGAAGAAATAGGTCCCTCGGGCCCCAAAACCCATTTCTTATCCCCGATCCCCCAAATGTATGGCGGCCGCCTCGGGCCACGCCGACGCAATCTGACGCGCCTCAACGACGACACGGTCGTGAGGCAGACGTGCCACCTTACCGTTGAAGCATCGCTTAAGCGACGCCTTAATAACCTTGTTTCATACCAGATGCCAATAAGGCTCCCCTCACTGATCACCTCTGCTAGAAACCCTCTTCAGTCTCTGCAACGCACCCTCCTTGGTTGCCGATGCCACTCCCGGCACTGGCAATACCCCAATCTCCTTAATCTCCCAGAGACAACTGCTGCCCCACCAGGCTCCACCCCCAGACCCAAATGCCCCCTCCCAGCAGCGGGCAACACTCCCAATCTAAACACGGGCCATCAGCCCGGTCATCTAACCATTTGGCCATATCCTACCTCCATCAACCGGTGAAGTAAATTTATTGCATAAAGCAGCATGAGCAATCTGATTCATAAAAGATGAGCGTAACTCTATCATGTCTGGGCACCAATTCCACGTACTAGTAAGTAGTAACTAGTAACAGGGAAATCACGCACCTTCCAGGGCCAGAGCGTGGTGATGGAGGTCTCGGCCATGGAGAAGAAGGCGGAGAGGCCGAGCAACGCAGCGAGCACTAGCCCCTGCTCCCTGAGGAGCTGCAGAATCTGCAGCACCCTCGGCCAGCTCCCGCGCAGAGCCATCCCGCCAATCCCAGCGGCCGTCTCCACCGCCCCGGACGCCCCCGCTCCCGCCCCCGCCGCGGAGGCACCCACGGCCAGCGCCCGGTGGCACCACGCCGCCGCCAGCGCGCCGCACGCCAGCGCCACCGCAACCCTCCTCGCTGCCGTCGCCCGCCACGCGTCATCCTCCACCTCCACCCCAGTCAGAGGAGCAGCCACGGGCAGCGCGGAGGCGAGCAAGCGGGGACTGCCGCCGGCGCAGCCGCGGAGCCGAGTAGAGGAGGGGGAGGCGGAGCGGAAGGTGGGCTTGGTTGGGGCACGGAGGGACTGGAACTGGAACCGCGGGAGCCTCCCGCTCCCGAGCAGCAAGGAGGTCATGGAGGAGAAGGAGGTGGAAGGGGCGGACATGGCGCTCGCCGTCGTCGGCGGCGGGGGAGTGAGGAGTTTGTGGGGCTAGGCCCAGGCGGAGAGGGGGAGGGTCGGTGGTTGCGTGAGGGGAGGAAGGGAGAAGGAAGGGGATGGTGCCGTGGAGGTGGGTGCGCACGAGCAAGAGAGAAGAGCCAGACACGGGCCCACCCAATCTGACCAAACATCGCCCGAGAGTCCAACTCCACGTTCCAAAATGGAAATCCGGGTCAGGTGCGGTCCTGCCTCGTTGGGCCGGCTTTTTTATTGGTTTTGGCGAGGCCCAGGCTCTGTTGCTTCGCCGGTAGTGTTTCATGGGTTCTGCATCTTGGTTTTTGAACACACGTCGTTCCAGTACGTTGTATCTCCACCAAGTTATATCCATAGAAGACGTACCTTGCATTTCTACTAAATTATATCTACTAGTTAAATGTCCGTACGTTGCTATAAAAATTCTCAAACACAACTTTATTAAGAAAAGTTTTTCAAAGTAACAACCAAATTGGTTGATGAGAGACATGTATGAAGCGAACTTGTTAGCTACTTAAGAGTGCTTCAAATTATCAGTTAATTATTCATGTTAATATAATTTTAAAAAGCCTCAACATGATAGTACAACGGTAACTTTAAAGAATTTGATCTTTTTCTCCTTCCTTTTTATCTCGAGTGCAGTCTTCTGCACCTTGTAACTTTAAACTTTGTTTTCTATCCTCATAATTTAATCACAGTTTTAGCTGCCTTAAAAATAGAGAGAAGGAACCATGGCCATGGCCTTCTTCCATATCGTTTCTTGCGCTCCCCTTGAATGTTTTGTATTGCTTCTTTCTCTCTTTCTCTTGTGTGTGTATGAGCATTCCTCTTCTCTGTCTATTCCTACGTCTCTTCGTATGTCCTCTATGTTGGAGATGAAGGTAGCCTTTTATAGGTGAAGAAGAGAGCAGCCAGGCGTGTGAGTGCTCAGCCTCTATGATACGATGCCTTGTGATCTCCGGGATTGGCACGTGATTTGATTATGCAATTCTTCCATTTTAATCTCTGCATTTCCATCCGAATGAGATACAATGAAATAGGATTTTCATGTTATAGGATATGGTGATATGACATTCCATCCAAGCGGGATACAATAAGGAAACTTTTTTATTTATAAGAGATATGAATAAAATCCTTCCATTTTAAAGAGATGTGATTAGTAATATTTCCATAAAATAGAGGGAATTCGGATCGGGTGGGGCGGACTGAGCGAACAGAAGGAAAGGCTGAGCGAACAAAGGAAAGGGGGTGGGGGCAGGCTGAGCGGATAGAAGGAAAGAGGGTATAGAGAACGGACCGCTGCCACCAAGTCCTAATTAGAAGTAGTAGAGATAAAACAATTATATTAATCATCTTTATTATATCTTTAGATAATTTTTTACTGTAGTATATAGTAATAAATGACATTAGAAAATAGCTAAATGGGAGGGATATAGAAGTAAAAAATGGTAAAAATGTTATTTTGAAATTGTAGAATGATATGTATTTAGAAATAAAATTTAAAAGCTAGGATGATATGTATTTAGAAACAGAGTTAGTACTTCTCTCCTCTTTTTAAGTGTCAACTATCTACAACTTAGTAACAGTTCGCACTTTGCTAATCATGTCTCCTATCGTACGTGCCAAGCGGATCTAATAATTAAGCAGCTATGCATATCCGGTGTCTCATCAAGTCAGAGTAACCTTCGCTCGCACAATTATTAAAGTAACCCTCCAAGCAGTACTGTAAATCCGGTGTATCATCAAGTCAGAGATAGGTTATTGAGCCCAAGTTCCCATACTGAACATGTAGTTGCATAAGTAGGCCCAATTCAATGGCGTACAAGATTAAGTCTTTAAATAGCCTCAGACAAGACATCTACATCCCAATTATGCTAACCGCACCTCTTTTACTGCACTATCACTTGCCCGAGTGAAACCATTTTATTTAATCAAGATCGATGGCATACTCTGCTATAGCACAACAGATTTTTACAACAGTGACTGTCTGCCACAATTCCAAATCTCATTAAGTCAAATTTATCGATATTCATAATGTGATATGACCCAATTATACAACTAAGAATGTCTAAGCATAGCTATGATAGCACAATGTTGGTACTATAAGTATGTCCAACTAATTTAATAACCAATGTAGCATAAATGAACAATTAGGTAATTAGCTACTCCTGGCAAATAACATTGATATAGAAGTAGCATGCAAATTGTATGAAACTTTTGCAAACATAGGTTCAACATGATCAAATGTTACGACTTGTTTTGCCTGTACACTGTTGCTGCTGAGTCTTCATCTTCGAATCCTTTATTCGCTCCATGAGGTTCAACGTCTACTAAAAAAGAAAATGAGAAAAAAAACAATAAATAGAGACTCAAGCAAACTCTAAATTGAAAATGGATAGCTCTGGAATAAGTTGCTCGATTTTAGATGAATTTAGAAGCTTGAATGGGCTCAATCGGAGGACATATGAAAGAGAAGATGCTTTCAAAAGTTTGAACAAGAGAGAACATTAAGGAAAATAAAAAATGAAGAGAGAGGATGAGTGGCCGACATGTGGGTCCCACAAATTTTAGAATTTTGGAAATAAACTAAATTCAGAAATATGCTAAGAGGTTGACAAGTGGGGCCATGGTATGTGGACCAAGTCCACGGGAATTCCCTAGTCCACAATGGACATGGTTCAAGGAACAGTGGTTGACAAGTAGGACCCGCATGTCATTGAGACAAATTTGGATATTGCCACACAAGCGGCTGACGAGGAAGACACGTCAGCGGCACATGATGATCTAGCGGTGAGGTGGCGCAGATGTGGACAACCACATTAGCTTCGTAGCAGCGGTCGGTTCCAGCGATCACTGGTGATGGCGAAAATGGCAAGGATGGAGAGGGGACAACTCGGATCTTGGCAAAGGGGACATGAAGAACACCATAACGTGGATACTTTTGGTCGATGACAACCACATCAACCGGTGGTGGTGTTGGAGGAGGCATCGTGGTGGGTTGCATGACAGTAACGAGCTCCAGTGGTTTTCTCGGGCGAAAGAGGGGAGGATAATGCAGAACACGATGAGGCGGGCCGACGGTGTAGATGGTGGCAGCAGAGACTCATCGACGAAGACGAATCTGGCTGGTGTAGGGTGGCGGCAGCACATATGGAGGACCGACATGGCGATTAGAGGGGGGTGAATGATCCCAAATCTAATTTTCCTCCGCTCTAAATGATCCAACCAAGCCCACAAACAAATCAATCAAAAGGAGCAAATGAGAAAGAGTAACTGGTCTGAATGGCCGGTGCTACCGTAGAGAGACTGGTAGCACCGGACTCAAGAACAGTAGCAAGAACAGAGTCTTAAAACAGCACAAATCAAAAGCAAATCTTGAGGAATCTTTTGATCGGCTGGACAAAAACTTATGAAACTTGGTAAATGTGATCTTAAAAATGTCAGGAACTTATTCCAACCTTCAATCGCAAAGATGAGTGTCAAAGTTCTGACCTTTTTGCCTGGGAAGGAAAAACACACCAAGTTCAGACAAAACACAATAACTTGATCTTGGACTTGCTCATGGGGTTTTCATGATCAAGATGATCTTGGACAACTTTCCACTTGTCCCAGCAAGCAAGAACTCAAGTTAAAATCTCCGCAAACACGATTTACAGGAATGAATCACTCAAGAACACAAGATCGGTTTCTTGCAATAAAAACGCAACGATCCTTTGAAATAAGAGGCAATAGCAAGTAGAACTAGGGGAGGCAAATCCAAATTGCATATAAGTAGATTGTAAGAATATAAGTGTGGAATTTAAATACTTGAAAGTAAGTTGCTGAATTTAATGTGTAATATAAATTCAAGTATAAGAGAAAATGATTTTTATTCCTGGAAAGGATATTTACAAAGCCTCACAACAAAATAGGAAAAAAGCTCAAAGGAGACAAAACCTCTAAAAACCTTCAAGAGGAGGAAGGCCACCCCTTCCCCTCTATTTATACTACTTTCGAGTCACCCCCCACCCTTGGATGAGATCCTTCTGCCCTAAGGACCACCATCAAGGGTTAGGATGACTCCCACACATAGCCTTACATGGGCTAACCTGAAACCCAACAAGCATATCGGGTTTTCAAGGCATGCTAACTAGACCCGCTATTCTATTACCTAGACCGCGATCCGACTGCTCTCCTTAATCCGAGTAGCTCCTAGCTAGCATCTCATCCATTCCTTGTCTTCTGGGTTCGCACCGACTCCGTCTCCGATCATCTTCCGGTGATCCTCGACCGTTTGGACCTTCGACGCACCTCGCCTAGTCCCGATCATCCTTCACCTCACCATGACCTAGCATCGTCGTCCTACAACCATTAAAAATAAGGAAACACATCACATAGTATTGCCCACTTTGCTCAAAATCGAATCGATGAGTCGATATCGAGCATCGAGTAACTCTACTCGATACTTATCGATTCTCACTCTACTCGAGTCACTCGACCACAAGCCGACGGGGCATAACTCGATCAAACCAGAACTTGGCAGTAATTGAACTAACCTGCTGCTCGACCTGGCAGCATCCTTACTCGAACTTCTCGATTCTCACTCTACTCGAGTCACTCGACCACTAGTCTTCGACCAGCCAAAGTCTAGACCACTTGAGGTCCGACCACTGGTCTTCGATCAGGACAGACTCAAATCAAAGTCAACCTTGAGTACCAAAAGCTCGAATACAGTCAATTACTCATCACACACTTAGGTAGACCTCCACATAATCTTTCAGCATAGTTTCTCAAGCTTGATTTGGCGTGGAGGCGACGTATTTAGGTCCACAACCCTACGGTTTGGAAGAGGACGATGATGCGATCCTCTTGAAGCGGTTGGCTCAAGCATTTATACATAGAGGAGCTGCATTGGCGTGTGGGACTTGGGGTCGTCGGCGGTGCGGTAGTTGCGGGCGGTGATTAGGGTTAGGGTTACACGCGGGTGGACTGGGGCACGCGAGGATGCGACTGGGCCGAGCGGGTCGATAGGGTAGGCCAGCCTAGGCCAATGGAAGGAAGGAAAGTGGGCTAGAGGCCAGGAAAGGGAAATGGGTGTGCCAAATTCGGCCGACGAGTTTTTTTAGAATTTGGAACGGAATTTTGAATTAAATAAATGCTAGAAATTTAAATAAATTCAAATAAATAGCAAACGTGCTCCAAACATTCAAAGAAAATACAAAACAATTTCTCGCAGCACAAGGAACTCATCAAAAAAATTGGTTTTCTTTTAATTTATGTTTATATTAGTTAAATTAAATTATTTAATTTTAGAAAAAAAAATCTAGTTAAGATTTAATTAATTCGCGAAAAACCAAATGGTTGCTTTCATTTTGAAAACTTTCAAAAGTGCCAAGATTGAGATGCTATAAGGAACCTCCATGTTAATCGTAAAGGAATTTCTATATTAATCCAAGAAAAAGAAAAAAACATATAAATTCTTAGATTAATCGCAGAAAAACCATGTTGATCTTCTAATTATTTAACAAATATAGTCTACGGCTCAAACTCTGTATCAGTATGGCTAGACATGCGTCATGTGTTTTTAATACCGTAGATATAAAGAAGAGTTCTAATGAGATACTTGTGCACTCAGCCACTCACCACCGGAACAAAACTCGTGGAGTTCGTACAAAAATACTGTTGTCACATGGCCGGATTAGGGGTGAAAACCGTATGGTCGGTATAGGTAATGTTCGGAATCGGAATCGAAATCGAAATTTTTTGTCGGAAACGATAACGATAACGGTTTTGACAAGTTCCGACCGTTTCCTTCGGTTTTCGGAAAAAATCGGTAAATTCCGTTGGTAATTACCGGAATCGCCCAGCCCACAGATCACACTCCTTCAGCCACTAAAACGCCCATAACTTTTTACTCCGAACTCCGATTTAGGTGATTTTGGACTCTATGCGAAGCTTATCACGAGGGCTACAATCTTCACCCATTTTTATGATTTAAGCAACCATAGATATTTTTAAGTATGATAAAAATAAAACTCTAATGTAGTTATTCAAGTCTAAAATCTGATTTTTCGAAATCCCTCACATAGACTTGATCAAGGGCATGACTACAAGCTCGAAAGAGTAAATAAGATCAAATATTGAGCCATGTGATGATCAAAACAATTTTGCAAAATGTATTTGCAAATTCTAATCGCATGCTCCAATATCAAATTAAGCACACCTCATTTGCAACATATATTTGAAAATAAACCAAGAACTTATGAGATCAATCCTTTCATGCCAGTCACTCGTTTAGAAGCTTATGCCTTCTATGCCCATCACTCGTTTTCATTGGTCGTATTCACGATCTTTGATGAGTGATAATAACTACTCTGCCAAGATCACATGTTTTTTTTGCTTTTATTTTCGTATCTCCAATGCTTCATTATCGATTTATCGCCGTGATTATCTATGTGCTCCGAGCTCCGATTATCTATGTGCATGTCTTTGTATGTCATATTTCCGGTTTGACGCCGCAAGGGTCTGGTTGGTCTAGTAGCAAGTGACTAATAAATTTCAATCCTCGTGTGGAGAGATGTATTATTTGATATGAGATATTGAAACTATCTTATACTATGTGATGTAAAGACTCGTGTGGAGACTATCTTATGTTATGTATGCCTGTATGGAATGTGTGATATCGTCAACTGTAAATGCTTATAAGGTATTGCTTTTAAGTGCTATGCGAATCTGTTGCTTAATGCTTTAATTTATGCCTGTATGTAAGTGTTATGTGATGTTGCTTAATGCTTATGCTGTTATGCGTTATAAGATATTGATTTTCTAAACTAGTTATGCTATTGTATACATTTACATTGGTAATGTATGTTCATCGTAAATTTGTGAATATTTATTTATTACTAATTTCTATGTGGATGTACGATTTGTGTGAATCTTTTGAAGTCAATTGGTGGTACATGTCGTTACGACGTTACCGGTCTCTTTTTCGGATTCCGATCGTTACCGATATATATTTTGTATCGAATTTTCGTTTCCGATATTTTCGAATTACCGATGCCATTTTCGTTTCCGTAGTTATCGATTTCGGTATCGTTTCTGAGGAAAAATATGAAAACAAAAATGGTTTTAGTGTTTTCCGATCGTTTTCACCCCTAGGCCGGATGCAATCCGGTACATCGAAGCAGAGTACGACTAGAGGAAATAAATGTCCCTGCCCCTGCTGCTTCCTGTAAGGACCCGAATCCACTGATTCGAACCCACTGTGTTTACCGCACTAGTCCCAGGATCAACGCTAGTGCACACAGCTCAACATCGGTACATATCACATCATACTCAACGATAATAGAAATAGTAGCTCATTTATTGATATAGCTAAGTGTATGATCTTATGATCGACTTACATTATTAAGCCACGCAAGGCAAGACTGAAAATATAAACTAATAATTAAGCAGCGGACAGAAGAAAACGTAGATAGCTCATCAGTTCACCACAGGCAACCGACAAGGCTCGGACCCTAATGACTCGCTGTTAGTGTTATGCCCTTGAGGCAATCATTTAGATGATTGTAACATGACTATGTTTATGAATAATAATATGATTATTGGTCCAATGAATGTATATCATTGTATTGATCAACAAGTATGTGACTTGATTATGAAGCTCTTTACTTAATGATGTAATTCGATAAATATCTACGATCGGATATCATCGTATAGGACTACGATGAATAGATCGGCACATGTAGTGATCGATGATCATGCTTCATAGATCATGGGATATGGAGATATCATCTCTACATTGTGGACCATGTTGAAGAACATGGGTTAGATAGACCGCTTATGGGACAACTGCGAGAATGTTTCATTCTTATGTGTCATCGTGTATCTCATACCTAGAAGATGTATGATCCTTAGACTGAGATTGTCATATTCCCTACATGTGTAATAGTTTTCCTTGGGGCTATCAAACACTACTTCCTAACCGGATAGTTATAAGGTAGCTTTCATGTTTACTATGAAACATGCGAGGGAAGTGAGCGATCAAGATGGAATTTGCCACTCCAATGAAACGGAGATATATGACAAGGCCACTCGTGTGATATGATTAAGAAAGTGCATGGCCATGCCGTGATTGAGAGTCATCACAACTTATTAATATATCACGGATACGAGATGGATTGAATCATCAAAGGATGACATGCTTCGCCTTGAGATCAATCTTCATATACTTGGCAAAGGGATTATTACATGAGTTCTTTTGATAGGTCTGTTCGATTTGATCACAGATGTTTGGGAGTTGGCATACTTTGCAAGAAGCGCTACCAACTATTGGATTGAAAAGGAGTTTTCCGAATCCATGTCCAAACGTATGTGAACCTGCAGGTCACACACTTAATGGTGGGGACGCATTAATTTGGATTGGATCGTAATTAATGAACCTCGTGGGCTTAGCATCTTTGGTGGGCCTGGTTTAGGTTTCATCTCGTGGCTATATAAGGAGGGGAGGAGGAGGCGCGAGTGTGCTTTCCACGGTTTAGGTTTGATTCACTTGAAACCCTAGCCTCCTCCTCTCGCCCTGCCGGCGACTAGGTGATTGCACACGCCGCACGCGTTCCATCTCTGGATGTGTGGATCGTGCGGTGGCCGCCTGCTGCGATTGCGGCGTGGGAGGGCGATCCACGGCGGCGAGGACGATCCACTACATCGGCGCAACGATGCGGCGAGGACGAACCACTACATCGGCGCTTGCGAAGGATTCCGCAATCGCGCGTCTAGTGGTAATCTTATCTATGATCCCCTTCTTGCGAGTAGCTTTGCGGTTGCGCGGTATTTTTTTGTGCTAGCGTAGCATACCGCGTTCCCTTCACTCGCGTCCTCTTGGACTTCCTCTTCCAACACAGGTGTAGATTCTTCAACTGTTGATTATTGTTGTTTGGCAAGGGTGAGTACTTAAGCACTCAACAAGTTGTGCACAGAATGCAATTCTATGTATCTATATGTAAAGCTTATTCCAATGGATAGGCTACTATGGCTATTTTGCAATAAGCAGCATTTATGAACAAATACAGTAAATATATTGTAAAGACTGTAAAACAAATATCAATAGTAAATAAATTTAATATTTCTCAAGTAAACCAAGTTTCCAATCCTAAGTCAAATTCCATCTTCCATATGGCATTCCGCCATCCCAACCAAGTTGTCCAATTAATTAAGCTAACCCTTAACTGTAATTCCCGAGCATTGCTCAATACCGCGAGCACGGCTATCCGAATAGTTTCACACTCTGCAGAGGTTATGCACTTTACCCATGTGATATAACCAAACACCACCAAGGCGAGATATTATAACAAAGCCTTTACAATGCACTGGCTTAACCAGATACTACCCGCTAAGGTTTCAACACTGGTGGGACTGGTTACCACATCCAGGGCCCCCCTCTTGCGCCATGTGAATTACTCCATAACTCGGGAACTCACACCGACCACGATAGTACCAAAATTAAGACATTGAAAATTACTCGGCTAGGCTGGCCCATACCAAACATGTGGTTGCATGATTGACTCAGGTCAAAGGCTTGCAAGGTTAAGTCCTTAGAGTGATCAAGGCAAGACATCCACATACCCTCTGCCCATCGGGCCCACCTTGGCATCCTCGCCCCTTGTCACTTGCCCCAATCTAAGTTATTATCACCCAGTTGATTACCAAGCACCAGGTGCCATCAACAATTCAACATCGTTGCGTGACATGACTCGCCACAACAACTCAATCTCATCGTGTGATCCCACATGACACACAAGTTCATAACATTGTTCCATATTCCATTAATCAAGATTAATTATCAATGATTCTGACACATGTGATGACGTGGCATGGCTAAGCAACTAATACGAACTAATCCTCCAATGTTGATTATAATTATTAACCAACTATATTTAACCAATCTAGGGTGACAATGGATCATGGCATACAATGACAAGGTAGGGTATAAATCAATCTGGTATATTAGCTAAACCCAATCTAATTTGAAACAATTGTATATTTGAAATATATGCAATAGGGTAAAACAAATATAGCAATTTTATAAACATGGGTTCAACATGATCAAAACACAATTTGCCTTGGAATAGGTTCTGATTTGGTTTTGGAACTTGCTCTTGAGTTGCTGGATCTTCCTCCGAAGCGTCACACAATTCAACGTCTACGCGTACCGAAGAAGAAAAGCAAATAAATACCAAAATAGAGAGCAATTTAACTCCAAAAATTAAATAAAATTCACCATTAAATAGATCTTAATTTTACAAATTTTTAGAAATTTGAATCACCCAAATCCGAGTTAAGATGCAAAAGTTATAGCATTTTGAAGTTTGAAATAAATACTGAAATTGTTAAAAATCAAAATCAGAATTAACAGATTTATTTTTGAACTGAAAAAGCGATTTATGACGTCAGCCCTGGCGCCAGCCAATCAGAGCTTGCCACGTGGTTCCGGTGCATAGACTCGGTCCACGGCTCGCGCCAGCCCACTGTGGACTCGGCGCGCCCACGTTTGAGTTCGTGCGACACGCGGCGACGATCCGGTTGGCTACTCGCGCGGTTCGATCGATCGCGAAACACGATCGGATGGCGGCGATCACGCGCGTGGCGTGGCGCGCATCGACCAACCGATCTAGATCGGCGGCCCCGAGCTTCGGTCCGGCGATGGAGGCGCGGCGGCGGAATCTTACCGGTGGCGAAGAAGGCGGTGCGCTACGCGGTGCTCGGCGAGTTTCGCCGCGACGAAGCTGCGGTTCAACGCGGCTCGGTCGCAGCGATCTCGGTGAGGCAGCGGTGGCGGCGAGACTCAACGACGGCGACGAAACCGCGAAACCACCACGGCGAGAACCACCAACTCCGTGAGCTTCCTTGCGCGAACGACGGCGACTTCGGGCTCGGGCTTTGCGAAAGATGCGCGCGCGAGGTGAGGGTTCTGTGCGCGCGTCGGCGCCTTAAATAGCGGCCGGGGGCGTGCCCAGCGGACTCGAGGATGACCTCATGGCGGCGGATTCGGCGGCGACACGGAGAGATGACGCGTGCATCCAATAGCGTCCGCGGCGTCCATCCAACGGCCCAGGCGCTTTGACAACGCGGCGAAAGAGGAGCCGTTGGATCTCGATCCAATGGTCGGCTTCCTTAGGTTTAGGGTTTCAGCTGAAGCGGGCCGCGCGGGCTATCTGGGCCACACAAGAGTGGGCGGCCGTTCTTCGTTCATTGGATTTTAAAATATTTTTGATTTAAAACAATTCTAGGAATTCATTTTATTTGTTTCAGGCAATAAAACTATTAGGAAAAATCCAAGAAAAATCTCAAAAATACTTTGAGACATTCTGGACCCAAATAAAATATTTTTGGCAAAACTTTATTTTAACTTTGCATAAATTTAAATAGATTTGAATAAAAGGCAATAAACCTGATTTGAATTTAATTCAAATAAATTCAAAAAATCCAAATAAATTCCAGAAAATCATAAATGCCCATTTAGGCAATAAAAACTTAATTAAGCCAAATTTTGGGATGTTACACTTCCTAATGCTAGAATTATAGATGGGTACTCAGGCATAGATGGGCGCGTATCCCGTGCAATCCCACCCGTTATAAATAGTTATCTTCTGATCATTCGTACAGTTAACTATCAATATTTTTTCAAATATTTAAATTTAATATATGAAAATCATATTTGTATATTTATCTCAAAAAGTACTTTCATAATATTATAATTTTATTGGATTTTATAAATATATTATAATAAAAATTAGTGGTCAAAGTTGTGTTTCGAAGACCGTGTTGATGTCCAAGACGACAACTATTTGTGACTAATGGGAGTAATTAGGTAGGCGATAGTAAGAGGAATCATGATTAGTAAGCAATATAAGAAATTAAAGTTCCAAACTTTGGACCAAACATTTTCTGGAGTTTTAAAACTATAAAAATATATTTGTTTTTCAAATTTATAAAACTATTATATTTTGATTCTAAGATTTTGTAAACCAAAAGTCGTCACGTAATGAGGGCGGCAGGCGGTAGCGGCGAGTGGCATGGCATGGCGACCAAGAGAATATTAGGGTGGGGGCTGGGTTGGTGTGGTAGTGGGAGGAAGACGGTGCAACGTTGTGAGAAGGCGAGGGCGCCGCTAGTTGCAGATGGTGGTCGACAGGGGTAGGGGTGGTTGTGGAGGTGCTCGCGTGGAGAGGAGGGAAAAGAGGTGGAGCTCTGGAGGGCGGCTAGGGGAAGGAGAGGAGAAGGAGCTCATCGCCAAGGGGAGATTAGGTTGAGGTCGCCGATTTATATACGGACAGAAGAAAGGGAGAAGAAGAAGGAAGTAAAGAACGATGGGATACTAATGGATAAGGTTAGGGAGGTGTTCACTACCTTGCTTAGTAGTGAATGTTCACTCCATAGAGCCTCTCAAATTGAATCTATACCCCTTTATAATGCACCTAAGCAAATTTTCCTACGTCCACCCTAAATAATGCACCTCATTAGAGATGGCTCAATGTTCGTGCACCCAGTAAAACGTCCCCAGAAACTTGCATTCATCAAAATGAACGTCTCAGATCTTTCCTCAGTTTTACTCACCCACACCCGATGGTCATTATTTAGTGTGTCTAATCATCCCTGTGGCCCACAACAGACCTCCCCCACCTACATATTTGGAAAGAGAGCGAATCAAACAAGGAAATAAATAAGGAGGAACCGCATGCAAGGAAACCAGATTTGAATTTTTATCGCCAAAATTATACGTACTACATATTTGGAAGGAGGTGAATCAAACAAGGAAATAAGCAGAGAGGATCCGCAAGGAAATAAGATCGATTTTTTGAATAAGACTTGAATTTTTGCATTGTCCCGGCATTGTGATCGTATTTTTTGAATATGACCCTTCTCGAGACTTTTTACGGATCTAGCCCCATAGAGCCTAATTTCAGTATACGGAGAGCAATCAATTTTTGTTTTCATTTTTATCTAAGGAACCAACTGTGCTGTGAGTGCTACTTAATTTTTTCAATTTTTCTCGCGAACCAGCGGCCGTGAAACACTTTATTTAATTTTATCTTTTTCCTTGCGGATTCAGATGATCGGCGAGCGCAGTTTATTTTCCATATTTTTCCAAATCATCCTCGTGGCCCACAATGCACCTTCCCTCACCTCCAAAGCATCAACAAGGAAAAGGAAACAAGCGTCCGGAATCAAGGAAAAGGAAACAAACGTCTGAAAAGGAAAGGACCATACATTACGTCTTTGGGAAAAGGAAACCGGGAGATGGGGCGCGTGACCGGAGAACAGCAGTGCAATGGCTCCACGATCGCTATCGGTGGCTTTGCCGACGCTTGAGGTTCTTTGGTCACGACCTCGCGCCACGTGTTCCTCGGCAAATTTATAATTTATTTTTTTTGAAAATAATTTTATTAAGTACAAAATAATCGAAAGTTTTTTTGAGAATTTTTCTAGAATTTTTTAACCTAATGTGCTATCTTTTCAAAAATCCTTTTATATTTAAAAAAATGAAGGCAACTCACCTTAGCTTCTTTTAGTCATGACCAGGACCTGAGAAGCTTCTTCTCTTCCCTCCTCCATTAAAGCAAGAAAGAAGCTCCAAAGCTCCATCAATCCCGCACCAAATCTCCTCTTTCCATCTATGGTGTTAATTCCCCAAATTTCGTACTCTATTGCCAAAATTTCCTCCCAATCTGATTTGATCCCAAATTATAGTTTCCATAAATATGCTTGTTTCGGTGCTATAAAAGCCGGCGAGCTCTCCTCCACCCCATCGCATTGCGTAAATCCCCAAGTGCTCCCTCTTGTAAAGATCGCGGATTTTGGAGGTAACCCAAGCCATCACCGTCATCTTTCGGTGAAATTCACATAACAGTGACTCTTCCCATGAGCGTCGGTGCGGCGATCTCGCCGCACCAGCTTGAGCCCACCCATGACACCGACCGCCACCCCGGCCTTCCTCCCCTTGCTCTGCCAAGCCAGAGCATGTAACATCCCAAAATTTGGCCTATAATTTCACTTATGTGCATTTTGGTGATTTTACGAATTTATTGGATTTTCGTAAATTATTTGAATTTATTTTAATTAAGTATATTGAACTTTTAGTGAAAACTAAATGTATATATAGATAAAGTTAATATAAAGTTTTACCAAAAATATTTTATTTGAGCTCGAATGTCTCAAAGTATTTATGAGAATTTTCTGGATTTTTAGTTGCCCGATATTTTAATTGCCTTAAATGAATTAATCTAATTTCGGAATTATTTTAAATCAAAAGCTTTTGAAAATCTTGGAGCGATCTTGGGCCAAGCCTAAGACCTTGTCGTCTTGCGACCCATCGCGGTCTGGCCGTCGGCCACCGCTTCGCCGCCGCAGCGCGTGACCGTTGGATCCAGATCGGCCGGTACCGCTCCTTCGCGAAACCCTAGCGCCTTGGTAGTTGGATCAAGATCGCGCGGTGAGGATTCCTTGCGTTGTTTTGGAAAGATCGATCGCATCCGTTGATTTTGGAAAGAGCGGATCGGATCGTATCGCGTTCGGAGGAATCATAGCCGTTCATCGCAGACGGACGGACCGCGATCATCGTCTCCGATTCGATTTCGAATCCGCCGCTTCTTGCGCCGCCGCCGCGTGATTTTAGGGTTGCCGTTTTAGCGCGCATGCCGAGGCTATAAAGGCGTGGTCGCACCGAGGTTCCTCATCGCCTTGCGCTTCGATCGCTCTAGTCTTCGCCGTCAGTCGCCGTCGCCGTGCGATGAGCTCGCCGCAGATTTTCGTAGCGCCGCGTTCGTTTTCTTTAGTTTGCTTCTCCGTCAAGCCGCCGTTCGCGAATCGGTTCGGATCCGGGCTCGTCGCGTCAAGCCGCATCGGGTAGCCACTTCATCCCGCCGAGTCGCGCCGAACGCCGTTCGGTGGTCGTCGTCCTCGCTCCGGTGCGAACCGCCGCGCCGTCTTGCCATCTTCGTCGGAAGCTTCATCGGTAGTTGGATCTTCGTCGGACCACGCGATCGCGCCACGTCTCGGTAAACGATGCGGCTCGGGTAGCGTCGTAGTTGGATCGAGTTTGTTCGGTTGAGATCGCGCGCGTGTGCGTTAGAGCGTTAGCCGTTGGATCGTCGCCGGATGTGCGCCGCGTGTCGAGCATCGGCGCGGCGGCGTTGCGACCGATCGATGTCGCGCCACGCGTGTCGGCGCGTGGCGCGGGCGCCGTGGGCCACGTCCACGGTGGACGAGGCGGTCCCATGGACCGAGTCCATGGACCAGCGACGTGTCGTCGCTGATTGGTCCGAGTCGGGGCTGACGTCGGCGTTGCGCAATAAAGATCTTTTCAATAGAAAAATAATTACGAAAAATCGGTTATTCTATTTTCGTATTTTGATATTTATTCAAACTTCAAAAGGCTATATCTTTTGCATTTTAACTCGATTTGAGTGATTCAAATTTCTAAAAATTTGTAAAATCAAGATCTATTTATTGGTGAATTTTATTTTATTTTTGAAGTTTGGTTGCTCTCTGTTTTGGTGTTTATTTGCTATTTTGGCATCGTTTAGCGTGAGACGTTGAACCGCTCGGTGATCCGAGGAAGATTCATCGCTTCAAGACCCAAGCTCAGAGCAAGACCAGCACCTACTCCAAGGCAAGTTGTGCTTTGATCATGTTGCACCTAATTTTCACCAAATTGCTATTTTGTCTATTAAACTTTATGCATGATAATTTATGTGTATAAATGATTTCAATTAATCTGGGAATTAGATAATATGCCTATTTGAATTAAATCATACCTTGTCAATTATATGCCATGATCTATTTGTCACCCTAGGATGTGGAACTATAGTTGGTTAATATTGATAATCAACATGGGCTAGTTAGACCGTCATAGATTGCTTAGCCATGCCACGTCATCACATGTGTCCGAATGTTGATACTTAATCTTGACTAATGGAATATGGAACAATGTTTATGAATTGGTGTGTCATGTCTTTGTCGCGCCGTGATATCAAGTTGTCGTGGCGAGGAGGTCACACATCTAGATTGAAATGTTGATGGCATGTGGTGCTTGGTAATCAAGCGGGGTGGTAATGATTTTAGATTGGGGCAAGTGGCAAGGGCGGTGTGCCAAGGTGGGCGGGGTTGGCGGGGTATGTGGAAGTCTTGCCTTAATCACTTTAAGGACTTAACCTTGCAAGCCTTTGACCTGAGTCCTTCTTGCAACCACATGTCCGGAATGGGACACCTAATTGAATAATTTGTGAAACCTAGATTTGATCTCGTCGTGGTGAAGAGTGAGTCCCGGTTACGGTTTAACTCACATGGCGCAAGAGGGGGCCTGTTGTGGTGGTTTAACCCTTGATTTTGAAACCTTAGCGAGCGATCTTGGGTCTAGGTGTAGCATTGTAAAGGCTTTGTTATGATCACTCGCCTTGGTGGTGTTTGGTTGTATCGTGTGGGTAAAGTGCATAACCTCTGCAAAGTGTACAATCAATTCGAATAGCCGTGCTCACGGTATTGGGCAATGCTCGAATTACAGATTAAGGGTTAGACTTTTGTTAAACAAAACCTATTGGGATGGCAAGGTGCCATGGAAGGTGAAAAATAATTTAGGATTGAGAAACTTGGTTACTTCAGAAATGCCGAATTTATTAATTACTGTATTTGTTTTACTGCTTTCCAATCTATTTATTGTATTCTTGTTAAATGCTGCTTTATTGCAAAATACCCTTATTAGCCATTCCTTTGGATTAAGCCAAGCATATAGAATATTAGACTTGCATTATTGTGCACAACTTGTTGAGTGCTTTATGTACTCACCCCAACAACAACAACTTCAGAAGAGGAGGAATCTACGCCCTTCGTGGAGGAGGATTATATGGATCACGAATGCTTAGGGTCCGAGCCTCGTCGGTTGCTCGTGGCGAATCGGAGCGCCACTGCGTTTATTCTATTTCATTGCTTTTCATTGATACTTTTATTTAAGCCCTGTGAGGCATTATTCATGTAAGACAACAGCTATTATTAATCATTGAAGTTTATGCTATATTTATTTGTATACGACTATGATAGCATCTATGTTGCGCTGTGTGCACTAGCGTGATCTGGACTAGTGCGGTATACACAAAGGGTCCGATTTGCAAATTCGGTCCCGACAGAGGTGGTATCGAGCCATCTTGACTATAGGTCTTGGCCCTAGGTAGTTGGTATCTCTTAGGAGTGTCCAAAATTATTTTCTAAAGAAAAGGTGAAATTGACTAATAAGAAACTCTTGGCTTATCTCATCCCTCTACTCTCATCCTTGCTAAATTACCTTCTTTTCTTTGCTTAGTTTGAGTGGAGATCTTATTCAAAATTTTGTTTTGAATAGATGCCGATCTTCCAGTCTTTAGTCGAGCGGGGTGGCTACGCCATGGAGCTATGGAGAGTTCTTCAAGTGATTGGAGGCTTTGATCGTCCGCTCTCACCGAGGAAGCAATCGGGCGTCAGCGGTGTGCATCGGGATTCTTACGCAGGCGATCATCTTCGCTCGAGAGTCCGACGAGACCACTGACCGATCCACATCACCGCCGGAGGTTCACTTACGAGGCCGGAGTTCAGAGGCGCTAGACTTGCTCTCGACGGATCGCCACGACTACGCCTCGAGCTTAGCGACACCGTGTTTCGGCTTCACCCGACGGTGCGGCGTGCAGCGTCGGCGGATCGTGGAGGGGAGTGTGCTCTGCGGTACACCTTGCCGAGTTCGCCACGCCGGGAGGAGCACACGAGGACACTGCGCAGAGCCGGAGACAGCGTGTGAGGCGTTGAGAGTGGCGGGCGAGAGCTTCAAAGACCCGTGACGCCGCGCCGAGTCATCGGTGAGTTGGAGGAGGCCTTGCGGTAGCCGAGGAGATAGCGGACCGGTCGTCCAGAGCCGGATGAGGACGTCAAGAAGAAGAATACCCTAAGAACGTGAGTGGGAGCACGAGGAGCCAGCAGAGGGTCACGGATAGGTTCGCACCCATGCCACCACCACCCACCTGTATGCATCGATCTCGACCGTGGTGGTGGATGAGTGAGAGTCGGTCTTAGAGTTGTGTTGAGACTCGAGTGTTGAGTCGCGTCTTTAAGTTAGCCTTTACCTTTTAGTAGGCGTTAAGGTTGCATGTTTAGTTTGGTTCTTAATTGTTTCTTTGAGTGTGCGATATGTGTTGCAAAGCCCTTAGGCATTGTAAGCAACCATACCAAGTATTAATAAAGATTATTTAAGTTGGGTTTAACTGTTTCCCGCCTTTAGAAATTCTTGCATCTTATCTATGCTACATCTACCTTTCCTAACCCAAGAAGCAATCAAGCGGATGGTGAATACCCGGCAACAACGGAGCTTGAGAGTGAAGTGGTCTCATACCGGGCAACAATCCCAACGAAGGAGCACTACCGCATCGAGCACCGCCAAAGGATATCTGCGAACTTGGGAGCTTTTCTCGCTGCGTGACTCGGTTGATGCGCACAATGATGCAAAGAGATGACCAATATGGCTGCGATCAACAACCCGCTACTCAGTTAATAACGGCGGACCTCGTCCTTATTCCAAATTGTCGGACTTTATGAGGACCCGACCGCCAACATTCTCGCAACGCGTCAACCCCTTGGAAGCGGATGATTGGTGAGAACCATTGAGAGGAAGTTGTACATCACGCAATGTGAAGGGCATGAGAAGGTTCTTTATGCATCCCATCGCCTTGAGGAACAACTGCGAGAATGGTGGGAGAACTCATGTGCTACTCACGAGGCACCCATGGAAATCACGTGGGAAGAATTCGCAACGGCCTTTCGCCAATACCACGTGCGTAAGGAATGATGGACCTGAAAAAGGAAGAATTCAGGGCGCTTAAGCAAGGAGGCCAACCGGTGGCTGATTACTTGAACAAATTCACGCAGTTAGCTCGCTATGCTCCTGAAGATGTGGCGACGGACAAGGCTAGGCGATCCGATTCATGAAGGGATTAAACTCAGGACTGCAAGTGGGACTGATTACCCACACTTTTCCAGATTTTCAAGAATTGGTAAACAAGGCTTTGATTCTGGAGGATAAGCGCAGGGAGCTTGGGGAAAATCGCAAGCGCTTGATGACTAACCTGTGGGCGTCCTAACCACTGCGAATGAGGATGACCCGCAATAGTTTGCTAAGTTCCAACCGCAAGTCGTTAACAAACCAAAGAACACCGCACCGCGACCACCGTGACGAGTTATCATCGCCGGTTCGGGGTAACAATGCCCAAGGAGGAGTCGCAGCGATCGCCGCGGAAGGTGCTACTGATTGCAATGGTCAGGCATTATGCTAATAGATGTCCCCGAAAGGAGGTATCACGCCAAGATGCGTTTCAACCTTGGAGCGACACCGCTAAAGCACCGATGACGGAGCGAATCGAGGAGCCGGACAGGCGGGAGCGACGCCTCAAGCTACTATTCGAGGCGAGTCAACCACATCACCGCCGATGGAGCCGGGAAGCATCGGGCGTCGTCTTGGGTAAGTTTTGGTAAACTCGATTGCACCAAGATTATTTGATTCAGAGCTTCGCATTCATTTGTCTCTCGAGCTTTTGCATCCGAAAATGGTTTGAGCATGAAAAATCTTAAGTGTATGATGCTAGTCCAAGCCCGGGATCCGAGTTAAGATCTAACCTTGGATGTTTGGGGTAAAGCTAAAAATTAATGGGGTAGAGCTCTAGCGAACTTGATTATTCTAGATGCCCAAGTTTTAGATGTTATCCTCGGTATGGATTGGTTAACCAAGCATAAGACAATATTGGATTGCGGTCAAAGGATTGTATCCATTGAGAGCCCTAGAGGAGAAAAGGTGGAATTAGAGCGACATCGGTTCGTAAGGGTCAATTAATTGTTAATAGCGTGAAAGTCGTCGGCATAGATGGCGTGCGGTGGTCGTGAATATCGGATGTATTTCGGAGGATCTACCGAATGCCGCCGACCGTGACATCGAGTTTGTCATTGAGTTAGTACCGAACAAAGACCGATAGCAAAAAGACCTTATCGGATGCCTACCGATGAGTTGGTGGAAATGAAGAAGCGGTCGACGAGTTATTAGAAGGGTTTTATAAGACCAAGTTAAATCGCCATGGGGAGCGCCGATTTGTTTGTCGAGAAAAAGATGGAAGCCTTAGAATGTGTATTGATTACCGTGCACTTAATGAAGTAGCGATTAAGAATAAGTATCCGTTGCCAAGGATTGATGATCATTCGACCAGTTGAGAGGAGCCGGAGTTTTCTCCAAGATAGACCTTCGTTCCGGATATCATCAACTAAAGATTCGGCGGAAGATGTTCCAAAGACCGCATTTTCTTCAAGATACGGACATTATGAGTTCACGGTCATGTCTTTTGGATTGACCAATGCTCCAAAGATATTTCATGAACTTGATGAATAAGATTTTCATGGAATACTTGGACAAGTTTGTTGTTGTGTTCATAGATGATATTTTGGTATATTCAAAGACCAAGAAGAGCACGCAAATCATCCGAGGCTAGTGTTGGAAAAGTGCGCGCAAACAATTGTATGCTAAATTCGATAAATCGACTTTTGGAAGGAAAAGGTGGAATTTCTCGGTCATGTTATGACTGCAGAAGGAGTTGCTGTCGACCCAAGCAAAGTGGAGGCGATGTTGCATTAGGAACAACCAAAGTCCGCTCACTCAAGTCCAAGTTTTCCGGAATGGCGAGGATATTATCGCCGATTCATAGAAGGATTTTCGACGATTGCGAGACCTCTTACGCAGCTTGTTGAAAAAGGAAAAGAAATTTTCATGGACGCCGATTGTGATAAGGGTTTTGAGGAATTAAAGAAGCGTTTGACCACGGCCCAGTGTTGGTTTTGCCTAATGTTGAAACGACTTGATATATCTTGTGATGCGTCAAGGCGGGGTCTTGGATGCGTATTGATGCAAGAGGGTAAAGTGGTCGATATGCGTCAAGGCGATTAAGACCGCATGAAGGGAATTATCCTACGCATGACTTGGAATTGGTTGCCGTGGTGCATGCCTTGAAATTGTGGCGTCATTATCTCATGGGAAATAGATGTGAGATATATACGGACCACAAGAGTTTGAAATATATCTTCACCCAATCGGATCTTAACATGAGGCAAAGGAGATGGTTGGGCCGATCAAGGATTATAATATGGGAATCCACTACCATCCGGAAAGGCTAATGTAGTGGTGATGCCTTGAGTCGTAAAAACCATGTTACAAACATGATGGTACAGGAAGATCAATCGGAGTTGTGTAAGGAGTTTCAGAAGTTAAAATTGGTAATGGTTCCAGCAGGATTTATAGCTGCTTTGGAAGTAAGGCCGACGCTTGAAGATCAGATTTGGGAAGGGCAAAAGGATGATGAGAAAATCAACCGAATCAAAGCTAAAAAGGATGAAGGATTAGCGGCAGATTTTACTATGGATGGCCGGGGTACCATGTGGTTCAAGGGTCGTATTTGTGTGCCAAATGACGAGCTTAAGCGATTGATTTTAGAAGAGGCTCACGATTCCAAGTATTCAATCCACCGAGAAGCGCCAAGATGTACGGGACTTAAAGGAGAGGTTTTGGTGGCGAATATGAAGCGTGAAGTCGTGAGCATGTTGCCTTATGTGATATATGCCGAGAGTTAAGGCAATACACCGAGACTGCGCAGGATTACTACAACCGTTAAAAGTTCCAGAATGGAAATGGGAAGAAATCGGTATGGATTTCATCACCGGTTGCCAAGAACCCAAAGTGGGTATGATTCTATATGGGTTATCGTGGATCGATGACCAAAGTTGCTCACTTCATTCGATCAAGACAACTTACTCGGAGAGGCCGGTTAGCGTAATTATACATAGCGTAATCGTGTGTTTGCATGGTGTGCCTAAGAAAATAGTGTCGATGAGGTACTCAGTTCACCTCGAGATTTTGGGATAAATTGCATGAAGCCATGGGAACGCGTTTGAACTTCAACACAGCATATCATCCGCAGACCGATGGTCAGACAGAAAGAGTAAATCAGATTTTGGAAGATATGTTAAGAGCTTGCGCTTTAGCCTATACTACATCATGGGATAAATGCTTACCGTATGCGAGTTCACTATAACAACATTACGAGCTAGTTTGCGATGTCGCCATTCAAAGCTTTATATGGTCGTGCTGTCATGCGTACCCACCGAATTGGAATGAGACAGGAGCGTATGATATTTGGCCCTAATATTCTTAAGGAAGTCAAGAGCAAGTTGCCATGATAAGAGACAGTTGAAAATCGCGCGATCAAGACAAAAAGTTATGCGATAATCGACGCCGTGATTTGAGTTTGAACCCGATGATTTCGTGTATCTTAGGTTACCCTCTAAAAGGAGTTAAAAGGTTCCACGCTAAAGGAAAGCTTGCCCCAAGATATGTTGGACCGTTCAAAATTTTGAGCCGTCGAGGAGGTTGCTTATCGCTTGGAATTGCCGCATCACTAGCAAAGCGTGCATGATGTGTTCCATGTGTCTCACTCAAGAAGTGTCTTGGTGCCAAGAGAGCGAACACCTTTGGGAGAGATTGAATTGCGAAAGATCGACCTACAAGGAGCAACCAATCGTAATCACGGATGTTATGGACCGCAAGACCGTGGACCAAGTCGGTTCGCTTTGCGGGGTTCGATGGAGCAACCATTCCGAGAATGAGGCAACCAGGGAGCGTGAAGAGGATCTCAAGTCGAATTTCCAAACCTATTCCTAGTCAACCTTCAATCTCGGGTCGAGATTACATTAAGGGGAGGTTTGTAACATCCCAAAATTTGGCCTATAATTTCACTTATGTGCATTTTGGTGATTTTACAATTTATTGGATTTTTCGAAAATTATTTGAATTTATTTTAATTAAGTATATTGAACCTTTAGTGAAAACTAAATGTATATATAGATAAAGTTAATATAAAGTTTTACCAAAAATATTTTATTTGAGCTCAGAATGTCTCAAAGTATTTATGAGAATTTTCCTGGATTTTTCCTGATATTTTAATTGCCTTAAATGAATTAATCTAATTTCGGGAATTATTTTAAATCAAAAAGCTTTTGAAAAATCTTGGAGCGATCTTGGGCCAAGCCGAAGATTGTGCGTCTTGTGACCATCGCGGTCGCGGCCCGTCGGCCAACCAGCGCCGCCGCGCGTGTGACCGTTGGATCCAGATCAGACGGCTGTCTCCTTTCGCGAAACCCTAGCGCCTTCGGCCGTTGGATCAAGATCGCGCGGTGAGGATTCCTTGCGTTGTTTTGGAAAGATCTGATCGCATCCGTTGATTTTGGAAAGAGCGGATCGGATCGTATCGCGTTCGGAGGAATCATAGCCGTTCATCGCAGATCGGACGGACCGCAGTCATCGTCTCCGATTCGGTTTCCGAATCCGCCGCCGCTTGCCGTCGCCGCCGCGTGATTTTAGGGTTGCCGTTTTAGCGCGCATGCCGAGGCTATAAAAGGCGTGGGTTGCACCCCGAGGTTCCTCATCGCCTTGCGCTTCCAGTCGCTCTAGTCTTCGCCGTCGAGTCGCCGTCGCCGTGCGATGAGAGCTCGCCGCGATTTTAAATGCGCGCGGTCGTTTTCTTTAGTTTGCGTCTCCGTCGAGCCGCCGTTCGCCGAATCGGTTCCAGATCCGAGCTCGTCGCGTCAAGCCGCATCGGGGTAGCCACTTCATCCCGCCGGAGTCGCGCCGGAACGCCGTTCGGGTGGTCGTCGTCCTCCGCTCCGGTGCGAGACCGCCGCCGTCGCCATCTTCGTCGGAAGCTTCATCACCGTTGGATCTTCGTCGGACCACGCGATCGCGCCACGTCTCGGTAAACGATGCGGCTCGGGTAAGCGTCGGCCGTTGGATCGAGTTTGTTCGGTTGAGATCACGCCGCGTGTGCGTTAGGCGTTAGCCGTTGGATCGTCGCCGGATGTGCGCGCGTGTCGAGCATCGGCGCGGGCGGCGTGCGACCGATCGATGTCGCGCCAGCGTGTCGGGCGCGTGGCGCGGGCGCCGTGGGCCACGTCCACGGTGGACGAGGCGGTCCCATGGACCGAGTCCATGGACGAGCGACGGTCGGCGCTGATTGGTCCGAGTCAGGGCTGACGTCAGCGTTGCGCAATAAAGATCTTTTCCAATAGAAAAATAATTCTGAAAAATCGGTTATTCTATTTTCTGTATTTTCAGTATTTATTCAAACTTCAAAAGGCTATATCTTTTGCATTTTAACTCGGATTTGAGTGATTCAAATTTCTAAAAATTTGTAAAATCAAGATCTATTTATTGGTGAATTTTATTTTATTTTTGAAGTTTGGTTGCTCTCTGTTTTGGTGTTTATTTGCTATTTTGGCATCGTTTCGCGTAGACGTTGAACTGCTCGGTGATCCGGAGGAAGATTCATCGCTTCAAGACCCAAGCTCAGAGCAAGACCAGCACCTACTCCAAGGCAAGTTGTGCTTTGATCATGTTGCACCTAATTTTCACCAAATTGCTATTTTGTCTATTAAACTTTATGCATGATAATTTATGTGTATAAATGATTTCAATTAATCTGGGAATTAGATAATATGCCTATTTGAATTAAATCATACCTTGTCAATTATATGCCATGATCTATTTGTCACCCTAGGATGTGGAACTATAGTTGGTTAATATTGATAATCAACATGGGCTAGTTAGACCGTCATAGATTGCTTAGCCATGCCACGTCATCACATGTGTCCGAATGTTGATACTTAATCTTGACTAATGGAATATGGAACAATGTTTATGAATTGGTGTGTCATGTCTTTGTCGCACCGTGATATCAAGTTGTCGTGGCGAGGAGGTCACACATCTAGATTGAAATGTTGATGGCATGTGGTGCTTGGTAATCAACCGGGGTGGTAATGATTTTAGATTGGGGCAAGTGGCAAGGGCGGTGTGCCAAGGTGGGCGGGGTTGGCGGGGTATGTGGAAGTCTTGCCTTAATCACTTTAAGGACTTAACCTTGCAAGCCTTTGACTGAGTCCTTCTTGCAACCACATGTGCGGAATGGGACAAACCTAGTGAATAATTTGTGAAACCTAGATTTGATCATGTCGTGGTGAAGAGTGAGTCCCGGTTACGGTTTAACTCACATGGCGCAAGAGGGGGCCTGTTGTGGTGGTTTAACCCTTGATTTGAAACCTTAGCGAGCGATCTTCGGGTCTAGGTGTAGCATTGTAAAGGCTTTGTTATGATCACTCGCCTTGGTGGTGTTTGGTTGTATCGTGTGGGTAAAGTGCATAACCTCTGCAAAGTGTACAATCTATTCAATAGCCGTGCTCACGGTATTGGGCAATGCTCGAATTACAGATTAAGGGTTAGACTTTTGTTAAACAAAAACCTATTGGGATGGCAAGGTGCCATGGAAGGTGAAAAATAATTTAGGATTGAGAAACTTGGTTACTTGAAATGTCGAATTTATTAATTCTCGTATTTGTTTTATCGCTTTCCAATCTATTTATTGTATTCTTGTTAAATGTCGCTTTATTGCAAAATACCCTTATTAGCCATTCCTTTGGATTAAGCCAAGCATATAGAATATTAGACTTGCATTATTGTGCACAACTTGTTGAGTGCTTTATGTACTCACCCCAACAACAACAACTTCGAAGAGGAGGAATCTACGCCTTCGTGGAGGAGGATTATATGGATCGAATGCTTAGGGTCCGAGCCTCATCGATTGCTCGTGGCGAATCGAGCGCCTCTGCGTTTATTCTATTTCCATTGCTTTTCATTGATACTTTTATTTAAGCCTGTGAGGCATTATTCATGTAAGACAACAGCTTATTATTAATCATTGAAGTTTATGCTATATTTCGCTGTGTACGACTATGATAGCATCTATGTTGCGCCTGTGTGCACTAGCGTGATCCTGGACTAGTGCGGTATACACAAAGGGTCCGGATTTGCAAATTCGGGTCCCGACAGAGCACGCTGTGCTCTCTGTGGAAGCTACAAAAAAAAATCTAAGATCAAAAAATTCTTTTTTCTTTCTCTTTCTTGATTTAAAATCTTTTGGGAGCCCGTTTTCGCCTATTCGACCTCCATTTAGTTCCGTTTTTTCTTTCTAAATTCATTTAAAATTCTAAATTTCTCTTTTATTATTAAGTGTTGTATTCATATTTATCTTCTCATTTAATTGATAAGCGGTTGTACTGCCGTCGTAGCGTTAGCATAGGCACTATACTAGTTATGTAAGTAAGGCCAATCAATACTAGGCATGTAATCTAATTCCGTTCAGAAAAAAACACAATGGTAGAAGAAAACATATCTGTGTGAAGTCTACATAGTTAACACGTGGAAATTAAAAATTCTGAATATAAAAATATTTTAGAATTAGAAGTATTGAAATAAGTTACATGCTTTCTCGAAAACTATCGAGGAATTACATATTTAATAATTAATTTCACAAAGCTATATATTTTAGTCCAATTTATTGCACTTAGCTGCAGGCTACCATATGACACGAACACCATATCAGGCCTACCATTTAGCCTCACATACCTCTGATAGAGGACGGAATGGTCCAAGGAGCAAAGTACAAAAATCATAAAAATTTTAAATTAAATTTAAAAAGGTGGTGTTCAAAAATATAAAAATATGTGGATAAAAATTACAAAACAGGAAACATGTAAAACAAAGTGTAGTATCCAAACATATACGCGTTCATAAATTATAAAAAGTGGCATCCAATTATATTTAAATTCATAAATCAAAGTTAGGACCTGCAAAGCAATTGGATGTCAAAGCAATTGGATGTCGAAGCAATTATGACATCCAATTATATGTAAAATTGAATTAAAATTCCAAAAAAATATTAGGCAATCACAATATGTGAATTGGATATTCTCTCAAAAAATATGAGAATTTTATATAAACTAAAATAGATAATTCGAATTTTACAAGTTAGAACATCAAAGAGTGATACTTATTTGATAACAAAATTTATATACACTTGTAATTGCCTTTTTAAAAAGATATTCTTGAAAAAATATAGCCCGTGCAGATACACGGATTCATGACTAGTAGTACAACCATGACAAATAATATACTCCATACAAATGTACATACTTTGTAATTTGCATGCAGTAAATATGCAAGCACTAATTTGTGACTCCACGTGCGCCCCTGGTTAACAAGTACCGTGTATATGCATTTGGACCACGTTATCATGTGCAACCATTGGCTCTACGACATGTAATTATAGCTAGGATGAAATGGTCCTATCCAGGTTCACTTGGTCCTTCATGTGATCATCCTACCTAAGATGAAATGGTCTATTGAAATCGTTTAGTTTGAGGAATGAAATCGTCTATTTTCTTGTTTGGTTAGGAATGGAATGGTCTTGTTTCTTTGTTTGGTTTAAGGAATAGGGTGGTCTATGATAATTTCTGTTTTTACAATTTGCATACATTATTTAATTGAAGCATAGAGACACTGGTACTCTTAAATACAAGACACAATCAAAAGGATAGCCAGCTTGATCAAATGCACTTAAAGAAAAAATAATAATGTTTAATAAATCATACATCTGTCACTTAAAATTAAATCTAAGGAAAATGGCCAAAAAATCATATGCATAATCATCATAATTTCAAATGTTCCTTGCATCATAAAAGACTACAATCCAACGTATTAAACGACATCCATTGCAGAGTGTAAGTCCACGTAACACATAGTTCGACTTGCAAATATTAAATCCTAGAATTCATCTTGTTCATACATGGTGCATCATGAAAGATGATTCTTGTTGTACCTAGTCCACACTATCTAGTACAAAAGCATTAGCAATAGAAGGATTATTAACAAGATAAGCATAGTAGTATGAGAGGTCACCCCCATCAAATGAGCCTTCATAACATCCCAAAGATTATCTAGAACCACTGGAGGAGCACATGTGCTATCATCATTATAGCATTTGCAATATTGTTTAAAGCAAAAGTGGCAGATAAAATCATAGGATCTTCTTCGTGCACAGATGCACGCCTTCTCTTTTTCCCAGAAGATTCCGCTCTATCACGTTCAAGGCTTTGATTGCAACTTTCAAAACCATAGAGTGAGAAAGTACCAGCCAAGTCCCCAGAAGCCATGCTATATGAGTCGAGCACTTTCAAATGTATCAACAACAAGTGGTTTGTTAGTACCTTTGGCAAACATTTTAGTGACCTATTGATTGCCAAATATCACTGCCATGTAGTGATAGTTCTCCAATGGTTTGTTGAAGAACTTTGCTTCTCATGGGTGATCCTAAAAGCATGTATAGATTCATGTTATCTTCATCAAACATGGCATTAAGTAACTACTCAAAAACAGGTATTTAAGAGTCTTAGGCGCTAATTTCTAAGAGCTTATCTAGAACTAGGACTGAGTTTAACAAAAGGAGTTGACAAATTAACTAGGATGAACAACAATCAGTAAAAAGATACAAGCAGATTTTAAGGCAAGCTAGATATATCCAAAATGCATCTTTGTATAAAAAAGATAGCATGACATATTTGATACAATCCATAGAGTTCTTCTTATCAAGATATTGTTCAAGTGTCTTCATCAAAATGAGTTAAGCTGACTTTCTTGAGCCTAAAAATGTTAGTCCAATGGGTTCTCCATGTCTTCGTGTGAATGAATATATGGTTACCAGTAAAGCAAAACCCCAAAGTTATCACTCAAAGCACATTGATTGTAATGGGAAGTCTCGAAACCTTTATCAACTCTATTTCTAGCAACAATAAGATGGGTCAAGTAGCATAAAACAAATGCCGACCATTCAGATGTCTAAACAATCTAATTCCTGCACTCAACTTCTTGGGTCCCATCCATTTTTCCTATTGTATGAGAGAAGTTTAACATGTATAGCATATTACACATATTTCAAGTAGTGAACAAGGAAGTATAACCTTGCAATAGATATAAGTAAAAGAAATGGGAAGACCATAAATTTAATTTAATTTAACTTGCAATAGACATAACTCCAAAGTCTAACAAGCATAACTATTACAAAATCTATCACATATCATCTACATGACAACACGATGGCACATATTGAAATGAGTATAAATGACACATTACAAAGCATTAAGAAAACTAAGGTTTGTATGCTCTCAAACATTGGAAGCTTCCCTTGTTTCCAACATCTAGTTAGCAAGTTATTGTTTCCATTCAACCTATTCTCCACTTTCTTGCACTTGTTCCCGTTGTGTCCTTGTCAAGCTTATTGGGTGGGTTTGGTGTCCAGGTTACCTCATGTGGGAGAAAAACATCTACCCCATGGGACAGCATCCAATTGTAAAGGATGCAACAAGCAAGGACAACATCTACTTGCATCTTAAATGGAAAAAAGGGTCGAGAATCATCAAGAAATTTAAATATGTTCTTTAATGATCCCCACACACGCTCAATTGTAACCCATGGTTGCAAGTGCCATAGATTAAATAGTTCCTTCTCATATTCTGGAAGGTTATCATTACCCTACTCTTTCAGGTGGTATCGAACACCATGAAAGGTTGGTAAGAACCTAGGCTTTGTACCATAACCACAATTGACCAAGTAGTATTTTCCTACAACATCATGACATGACAATTTTATTAGGGAAAAATTCATCTTACAAGGGTGTGTATAGTAGATATTTACTAGAAACCACCTTCAGGGACAACAAGACCATTTGTTCATTGCATGGCATCAGCAAGAACAACACCATCATGTGCTGAGCCCTTCCAACTGGCTACCACAAATGCAAAGCAAAGGTCAAAGTTTACTGTAGCCATTACATTTTGAGTTGTAAAACACTTTCTACCTTGAAGTGTTGCCTCACGTGACTTGGGGACATTAGCTAGTACATGAGTGCCATCGATTGCTAATACAATTCTATATTATGATTTATATAAGAGAAAACATGGTCAAATAAACTTCCACTTGTACTATTTAAAACATTACTGTGTACCTAGACCATACCTCAAAGTAAGGACACAACTTGGGATTTCCTAGGATCTTGGTTGGAGTTTCAAGAGATAGGGGCTTATTATGGTCTTCACGAAGATCACCTATTGCATAGAGAACCACCTTAAAGTAACTTCTAACCGTTTCATTTGACCTTTAGAATTTTTTTCCTATTACCCTGTTCCTTACATTGCGACCGATTATGTGAAGAAACATTGCTACTTGCTCCTAGACACAACAATGGACTATATCACAAAGGAGCCTTCTTTGCTTCAAGGTATCACACAACATGAAGAAAGGAGCTTTCCTCGGCCTCAATATGTGCAGATAGCTATTATCATCTTGATGATAGAGAGCAGCAAAGGTACTCATCTATACCCCCTTTATAATGCACCTTAGCAATTTTTCCTACGTCCACCCTAAATAATGCACCTCATTAGAGATGGCCCAATGTTCGTGCACCCAGCAAAACGTCCCCAAAACTTGCATTCATCAAAATGAATGTCTCAGATCTTTTCTTAGTTTTACTCACCCACATCCGATGGTCGTTGTTTAATGTGTCTAACTCATTCATTCATGTGGCCCACAACAGGAGAGCCCGCACATATATATTTCAATTGAACTATATATATGGAATTTATGTTGCAAATCTAAACCCATTTGATTTCGATTCAATATTTACCATACCAGTCAGTACCATGAATCGCGCGCTTAATTTTCTTCCATTCATGCATGTACACCACATCCTATACAAGGCGCTCACGTACCACCGCTATAATATTATTTAGCAAAAAATATTATATAAAGAATGTGTGTATGAAATGCAATTATCGTGTGATAAATATAAGGAATAAGTTCATTTTAGGACTTATTCCTAAATACACTATGGGAAGTAACAGATATTCTGATAATAATTAGCCTCAATCAGGACGCACAAATGGTGCTATATGTTAGCATTCATATTTGGATGACAATTAGGGAAGCCATTATTGGTCCAGCTTTCCAGGATGACATACTGCTGCCCGCGCGGCGTTCGACCCGCCCGGCGCCGACTACACCAGGAGCTTACGCCGCGCGATCGGCCTGCCGGAGATGGACGCATACCTTCGCGCGGAGCGGGAGGCGACGGAGGCTATCGACGCCGCGCTCGCGGAGGCGATGCTGGCAAGCACAGTACGTGGAGGAGATCAAGGGCAACACCTTCGGGCTGGTGGTCGTGCAGGTGGAGAAGATCAGGAGGATGAGCACGCTGGAGGGTGGGGCGTGCGGTAGCGTGGATCGCTGCGAGGTGCTGATGCGCATGGCGGGCGGCATGAATGGAAGAAAATTATGTTGCAAACTAAACCCATTTGATTTCGATTCAATATTTACCATACCAGTCAATACCATGAATCGCGCGCTTAATTTTCTTCCATTCATGCATGTGCACCACATCCTATACAAGACGCTCATGTACCGCCGCCACTTCCCACGATCCGGCACGTATGCTCGTCATGCACCGATCCACGATGGACGCCGTCGCCGTGATCAGCCCGACGGCCAACAAGCCGAAGGTCATGTTCGTGCTCTCGGCACGACGGCCACCGGCAAGTCGGCCGCCATCGCCGGCGGCGGCGCTTGATGGCGAGGTGATCAACTCGGACAAGATCCTGGTCTACGTCGGCCTGCTCGTGATCACCAACAAGGTGACCAACCACGAGCACGCCGGAGTGGCGCACCACCTCCTCGACTGCGTGCCATGCCCCAACGCCGACTTCACCGACGATGACTTCTTTCGTGAGGCCGCCTGCGCGGTCGAGAGCATGCTCTCCCGCGGCTGCCTCCCCATCGTGGCCGGTGGCTCCAACAGGTACGTCGAGGCGCTGGTCGAGGGCAGCGGTGGGGCGTTCCGCGTCGCTCACGACTGCCTCTTCGTCTGGCTGGATGCCGCGCCAGAGCTCCTCCGGCGGTTAACCGCAGCTCGGGTAGACGACATGTTGAGGCGCGGGCTGGTGAACGAGGCCCGCGCGGCGTTCGACCCGCCCGGCGCCGACTACACCAGGGGCTTGCGCCGCGCGATCGGCCTGCCGGAGATGGACGCATACCTTCGCACGGAGCGGGAGGCGGTGGAGGCTGTCGACGCCGCGCTCGCGGAGGCGATGCTGGCGAGCGCGGTATGTGGAGGAGATTAAAGGCAACACCTTCGGGCTGGTGGTCTCGCAGGTGGAGAAGATCAGGAGGATGAGCATGCTCGAGGGGTGGGACGTGCGGCGCGTGAACTGCACGGAGGTACTGATGCGCATGGCGGGCGGCGCCGGCGGTGATGAGGCGTGGAAGGAGGTGGTGTGGGAGCCCGTGGAGAAGATGGTGAGGCGTTTCGTACGTAGGGGTGACTGACTGGGAATACGTAGGTCTGTTTGGTAGAGCTATAAATCTCAGTTTCATCTGAGATCTGAAACTTGTAGGTTAAAATAAAGTGAATTAAATTTATATTTTTAGTCTAAAATGTAAACTAGATGATCTATCTAAACACTCCAGATTGTGCGCTTTTTGGCAGGGTGTTATTTGGAGAACTGTTAATGTTGTGCACCAACTTCTCAGGGATGCTACTTCACTGAAAGCCCTCAGTTCCTCAAGGTATGCATGCATGCGTCGATTTCCAGTTGCCCCCAGATTTGATCTTTACTTCAAGTGCTAATTCACACGAGATGGAGCAGCTAAGTGCAGCATCTATTGTATCCATCTGAAATTTTAATTCAGGATAGATGAATGACAACGGGTGCATTGTTATTTGTACATAGTATTTTCTTGATTTTGATATGTGCCACCCTTCTTTATGCAGAAGCTGTTGTGTTGTTTACATCTTCCCGATTAAAGACCAGGTGTTTTGGAAAAGCCTAGAAGCTCGGTTATTGGCGATTAGCTAAAACTGCATCCCAGGTTAAGAGCATAGGATTTCAGGGAGAGTGCTCAAATTGTGCTTTTGTATTTCATACATTCGGGTTTGTCTAATCTTCTCAAACTTCTAGCATTTCTTGATAGTATAAACTCCATGAGACAGAAAACAAAACAGTCTGCCTGATTTAGAATCTTAAGGTGTACATAGATTCTGACCTGGAAACCCCTAATGCACATGACTGCATCCCGAGTTTGGTTTCCATTTGGCATGGTCTGCTATTCCATATATGATATATATCTAGTTTAAAAGCCTGAAAAAAAGAGAGAGAATAGATCAAGCCGAAATCCAAGTTAGCCTTGAATTCCTTTGCTTAATAAATTGTTTGGCGCTTTATTATGTTATATATGTGTGCAAAAGATATAATGTCTATATTTGTAGATTATGCTGCCTTTTTATCACGGAGGACGATTCAGCATGTTATCGTTCGACATGAAGGACAGGGTTATCTCCGTTATTGATCCAACACCTCTACCTAGATGGGTTCCAACGGATAAACCATCCAGTTACTATCTTGATAGAATACAAAAAATTGGTATAATATTCGATCGTGCTATAAGGATAGTAAATCCCTCATGGAACGACAATATCTATGATTGGCGTATTGTAGCTCCAAAGTCTGTTCCAAAAACAATAGACCGGTAAGTTATTTACACATGATTAGTAAATAGTTAAATTTTTGTGTACTTACATGTAGCAATTAAATGTTGTGCAGGAACTTAGCATGTTATTTTGTCATGAACTTCATGCACATCTGGAATGGTCAACAGTTTAATGCACGGATCTGCATGGTCGGTACTCTCTGTTTTATTAATCACTTTTTATAAGGTTGTAAAGTAGGTCTATACTGATGATGCTCTACAACGTACTTACAGGGTTCACCTATCCTCAGGAAGTGTTTCTTAATTGAAATACTAAAATACAAGTGGAGTGAGTGCGCAGGAAACATCCCTTAAGACATAAGAACAAGTCTTAAGAGCATACGGGAAACGTTTAGCGAAAAATATTATTGAGTGTTATATCTTTATTTTTGTACTTGCATACGAGCACTGTGATTATTTATTATTAAGTGTTATATTCATACTTATCTTCTCATTTAATTGATAAGCTGGTGTACTGCCGTCGTAGCGTTAGCACGGGCACTATACTAGTTTCTCTTAATTTCCATATCGATCATTGGAGCATACAAAATTCTTTGCCTTCTCATTCTTCTTCTTCTCACTATCAATGCAATGGTTTTTAGTTTAAGGTTAGATTACACACACCCTGAAAGTTTAGATGGTAAATTAGACTTATTTCTTCTTAAAGTGACCTCTCAGCTAGTTGTTTGGTACCATTCAACTTAAAAGGAAGGTGTTGTGGTCTTTTTGTTGTCGCACTGTATATGGCAGCAAAGAGCTATAACTATGTTGATTCCATTACTAGCAATGGAATCCTGTTCTCCCCGTTTGGAAAAAAGATGACCTCTCACCTGCATCAAGATTTTTTTTTCTTGTGTTGTCTTTAGTATCCTTTTGGATCTTACAAGTTCCAAACGTTTGTTAATATTTGGTTAGCTTTTTTTTGTGATGCATACATTGATGCCTAAAGGATTCTGTATGTACTATGTTTTTGTTGGGCGATATCTGTGTGCACACTAGTTACCAGGATCCATATGTGATGAGACTATGGAAGCCCGATCTTTCGGTGAGATGGATAACTCTTGATTGATGGATACGACCCTCATGATCTAGGCTATCAACCGAAATATGATCGACGCCAAGCAATCGCTAAACCAAACTCTGAATTGTTATCAACCTTGCTCGATTGACCTGATCACGAAGATCAATTCCTGCAAGCAACCGAAAAACAAGCAAGAACAAAGCAAAAGCAATCTAAAATTGCGAATATGGATTAAGGACAAATGTTGAGGTTCCAATAACGGTCTTGACGGTTGGTCTAGCCGACTCAAGCATAGAACACAGAAGTTTCATGTGGAAAACTAATCTAACAAAACCCCCAGTCTCATGAGGGAGCTCAGCTAACTTAAATAAGCATGTATAGGGGGTGCGGCGGGAGTGGACACGGACTCCTCCTGGACATCCCTCCTGGGCCTTCCTATTACATGGATCAAAACCCAATTGCCAAAGGTGGCGCAGCACCATGTTATGAAGGCTTCCAAATGTAGTTGGGCCAACCTGGTGGGCTTGTGGAAGGAGTGGCCGCTAGGGAGAGGAGTTGAAGCCGTCGGCCTGGGCTAGGTTTTGAATCCTCCTTATGGCCCTTTGTCTTATAGCATTCCTTCTCGTATTCCGACCCATTATAGTCCTCCCCATGATTTCTGAATATAAGTAAATCACACGCATTAGGCAGCATCATATTCTCATCATAAATAGAATTCACTCCTAAAATTGAAGTTACATGATAATTCGATTGACGTGCATGTGCTCGTATGATTGGTCCTTGCCTAGCATCTTGTAGAGGAGTATTGTGTGTATCCAAGGAAGTGATGTCCTCATCATCCTCCCTCTCTTGAATTGGAGTCGTCCTCGACTGAAGCTCATCTTCTTCTCCCAAATATGGCTTCAAATCTGTAATGTTAAATGTGGGACTAACCCCAAAATCTGCAGATAACTCAAACTTGTATGCATTATCATTAATATTTTCAATAATCTTAAAAGGACCATCAGATCTAGGCATCAACTTAGACTTTCTTAAATATGAAAATCTATCTTTTCTCAAATGCAACCAAACAAAATCACTAAGTTCAAAAATTATTTTCTTTCTACTTTTACTACCAGCAACCTTATATTTCTCATTCATGTGCTTTATGTTTTCTTTTGTAGTTTCATGTAACTTATGAATAAATTTTGCATGTTTCTTAGCATCTATATTTACCTTCTCCAAAGATGGTAGAGGTAACAAATCAATTGGAGCGCGAGGGTTAAAGCCATATACTACCTGAAAAGGGCTCATCTTTGTGGTTGAATGCAGCGAGCGGTTGTAGGCAAACTCCACATGAGGTAGACATTCTTCCCACAACTTTAAATTTTTCTTCAAAACAGCCCTCAACATGGTTGATAATGTGCGATTGACAACTTCAATTTGTCCATTAGTTTGGGGATGACATGTGGTAGAGAACAACAATTTTGTCCCTAACTTGTTCTATAAGGTTCTCCAAAAGTGGATCAAGATCTTCACATCTTAATCTGAAATAATTGTGGTTGGTACACCATGTAGTCGAACGATGTCTCCCTAAAAAATAAATCTGCAACATGTGTAGCATCATCGAGAATGCAAACCATGATATGAACACAAGAGAATTTTCCCCATGGTCTCGGAGACTTGCCGGTCTCCCCTAATCCACATTAAGAGAGCTTGAACAAATCAAGCTGGCTCCTTGCGCAATTGAGCCTTCCTCAATCCACTAGAGGTGGCTGTTTCTCTCTCCGAGTAGGTGAGCTCCAACCTTCACACCAATATCGGGCATCTTCACAAATCTTCTTGAAGTGATCATCGGTTTCTCTTCTCTAAGCCGTCTAGGAGTCGGTAAACTCCAAGAGTAACAAACCGATGATGCTTGCTTGAAGATCCCCAAGAGTTACAAGGCTCAACAATGAATGCTCAACTCTTGAATGCTCTCAACTACCTCAAAATGTGAAATTTAATGCACTAAGGTGAAGAGAGAATGGCACAAGCAAGATATATCCAATGAGGTTCTAAGGAGTGCCTTTGCTGTAGGATAGGGGGTATTTATAGCCCCCAACTACTTAACTAGCCGTTTGGGGGTGAAATGCATAAAATTCAGCAAAATCTGGTACTACTGGCATGCAAAGTCTAGTAGTACCGGCCTCCACTGTAACAGTTAGTTCGTGGTATTAAATGTACTTGAACGAGCCGTTGCTATAGTACCATCAGTACTATTGGTAAACAAATACCAGTAGTGTTGACATTTACAACCCCAAATCAAACTCCAAAACAACTCTCTGGAAAATAAATTTCGGCCACAAGCAGCGGTACTACCGACCTGTGGTAGTATCGGGTTTTAAACTTTGGTAGTGCTGGAGTGATTAAACTCAGAGCAAACCCAAGAGGAAGTGTTTTAAAAAAAGGTACTAGACCCATGGAGCGGTACTACTGACATGTGGTAGTACCGGATTCCTAACACCGGTAGTGTTGGTCAAGCCAAACTCAGGGAAATCCACATAAAAACACTCTGGAATAAAGCTACCGCACCATAGGGGGCAGTACCATCGACCTGCGGTAGTACCAACTTTAACATAGCGGTAATACCGATTTTGGAGAATCCACAAAATGCATGCTTTGGAATAAAACTACTACACCCAAGAGGCGGTAGTACCGATCCCAAAGAAAAATGTTGATTTCATAAAGGAATTTTTCAATGCATCCAAGAGCCAGCATGAACGAGAATTTAGCCATGTGATCTTAAGAAATTTCAAGCTACTGGCCATTGATCCCTCTTAATAGTACAGCACCTACTTCTAGCAATTCGATCTTTTCTCCAAACTCCGATATCGGTAAAAGCTATGAAAAAGTCCTTATACATTTATACCTTGGCCTTGAGCTTGAATCATCCATAGTCATTTTGTTTCATGCTTTCACGTGTTCCTTTCAATGATAAGGACCAAACCTTCCTCATAAACTTAGAGAGATATGTTAGTCCTTTAAACCCGATTGTCATTAATTACCAAAACAATTTAAATTAGGGGCTTAGATGCTTCAATCTCTCCCTTTTTGGTAATTGATTTCAACCTCAATTAAAAATAAGAGAATGAAGTTTGTTTTTGAGTATACATTGAGTTAGGAACATGTTGTATACTTTGAGTTTTTTGCTTTTGATAGCATTTCTCCTTTTTGATAAGAGAGGAGTAAGATTTGAAAAATTCTAGCAAAGCTTCAATCTATAGGTAAAACTCCCCCTATAAGCGTGCATAAATATGTTGAGATGAAATTATATACACTTGTAGATTTTAGGAAATTTTGGTGGACTTTCCTCTATACATTGGATCCATGGAGGCATGAGAATTACAATTATATATATCAATGAAAATGCATGCACAAGACATAAGATCTAAAATACTTTGGACAAAATAAATTAATACAAGAGATAATTAAAATACGATCATCTACATTAGCAAACTCATAAAAAACAAATAAGATCCATTACAATACTTAGGAGGTTCAAGCTTACAAAGATAGCACAATTGACACCAAAAGCTACTACTCCCATAACTTCTCCCTCTTTGGCATCAAGTACCAAAAACAAGAAGGTTTCAAGGATCATCTAGGAGGGAGGAGGAGCATGAGAGCCACACCCATAGCAACGATGATAAGTGATAGGATCTTGATCATCGCGAAGCTAAGAGATAGACACCAAGAGCATCCACACGCTCCTGAACTTCCTCTACCATTGCACTAGTCTAAGCTTGATAAGAGTGCACTTGGGCAAACTCGTTCATCATGTCGGAGTGGAGGCTTGCAAGACCAGCTAGAACAGCATCTTGCGGAGGCTCATGTGCATACTCTTGCTCTTGCTACGCCATATGTTGAAGTACTTGAGGAGGAGCCTCACAACGCTTATATCGCTTGTGAATTGTCCCAAGAGGCCAATATAGCTTGACTTCCTCTTGATCAAGGCCATGATGTATGGAGCAAAGTAAATAGTCTTTGCATGATCACGTCCAGAAGAGGCCATCTCTCTAATTATGAAGTCCATTACATCAAAATTCTGCTGCTGCATGACCTTGCTGATGATATCCATGCGTAGCCTCGAATCTCATCAAAGTTACCAGTCTTGGGATGAATGGTGACACCAATAATCCGGTGGGTGATTCTATGCTAAGGAAGGAGACTGGCTAGCTTCCCGAGCCTTCTCCTTCTGGCCACTGGATAATAGAAGTCACAAATTTGAGCAATCCCAAGCGGAAGGTCATTCTAGATCGGAGGAAAGACACTGTGGAACACACCCAGAGCATGATCAAATTCCTCATTAGTGGCAGTGAAAGACTGAAAAACCTATCATTCAAGATATGGAATCATAGGAGTCTAGGATGAATAGAGTAGCATAGAACTGGAGAATCATATCCTCCACATAGTCACATCTGGCTACAAGTAGATGATACAATCCAGCTCCCATGAACAACTCATGAACTCTTATTGATGTGATCCCAATTAATCCACTTCTGATCAACATAGTCCTTTTCTGTGTAAATCTCATAGAACACCTTTTGCTAAAAAGCGGTGTGGAAATAGGGCTCAGAAGCACTACGAGGAAGAAGATACTGATTATCTCCCCTTAATTTTGTCACTATTGATTTGCCTTAGGTCCTCCATAGGATTAGCATCTGGCATTTCTTTATCATCATCATTGTCCTGATTTTCCTCTTCATTTTCTTCTTGATCTTCATCATCTTCTTCTTTTTCTTCTTCTTCACTTGGTTCCTCGACCACCTCTTTTCCTTTCCTTGATCGAGAGTTGCGCAAAAGCTCATTTTGCACTACATTCCGAGCTTCTCGATGCCTCATCGTAACAATGAAGGAATCATCACTGTCACTGTCGTTTGTACTCGGTTGGCTTCTTGTGGATTTTCGAAGAAAAGTAGCTCCACCACGAGGAGAAAGGGGTGCCGTGGCATTCTTTCTTCTCGACATAATTTTTGGATAATATGGAGTGATATAGGACGAGAAAGATAATCAAGGTACTTTGAAATTGAGGTGGCATACTAATTTTAGAGTCTCTGTATTGGAGAGCTGGTAGTACCGCAACCATAATGTCGGTAGTGCCATGGTGGTACTACCGTGAATGAACACCGGTAGTACAAGTCTGGTGCTACCGCTATGCAGAGTGCGGTAGTGCCAGTTCACTAGAACCAAATTTCTCCAAATCATGGAATTAAGATTATGAGTAGATCTGCACAAATTGACTTCTAATGTCACCGATCTACTCAATCCAACTGGTGATTTCAACAAAAATAGCATGCATTTACTACATTTACAACAAACCCTAATTTCAAAAGAGAGAGAGATAGGGCATGAGAGGGAGTGCAAGAAAGGAGAGGAGAGCACCTTGGGGAATGAAGAGATCAATCGGAGGAGGACAGGATCCAGAGATGAGGGAGATGGCTCGTTTTGGATTGGAGCAACCTAGGTGAGAGAGACAAGAGAGGAGGCTTTTGGAAGGGGATGAACCAAATGAGGAAGAGAAGGGGTGCAACCGGTGGGATTACAGAGAAAAGAGGGAAGAGGAGCACTAGCCAAGGAGAAAAACTACCTTCCTTGGACCCACCCAATAGGGACAGTACTACAACAACCCAGTGGGTGTAGTGCTGACCTGGGCATACTACTGGGTGCAGAGCACCTGTAGTGTCGGGTTCAAAGCGGCACTGAAGAACCCCAACAATTTAGTTGTGAGATTGCTCCAAATTACTCACAAACACAATGAAAACATATTTAGAGCATTGCCAACTTGAGAAAATCTTAAGAACCCAAATCTTAAGAATAGGTTTTGAGATAAGACAAATAATCATTTGAAAAAGATGAATCCAAAATAAGGGAAAATGATCTCAATCGACTTATTTGAGTTGAAAATAATTTTAGAATACTAGAAACATGCAAAGTTCTAGTTCCAAAAGCTATTTCTCATGAAGTGCATTTATAATGTCGATATAGACCAGATTTTGGGCTAAGGATTGGCTTTCAAAGAAAATTTTTTCTAGACAAGTTTTTGATTTTAGAGCAAGATATAGTATTTGATTTTGATAAAGTAGCCCTTTTAACCAAGATTATATGAATATATATTTCCTCTTTTGACATAGAAAGAATTTAGAACTATAATTTTGAGGATAATCCGAAATATGATGGTTTTAAATAATTTGTCTTATTTGGCCTAGAGTCTTCTTTGAATAAATAATATTTGCACTTATTTGATATTTTCATATTTTTGGGATGTAGTATACATGGAATTTGTATAATATTGTCCCATAATGTGTTGCCAATCAAAGACAAAAAGAATCAAAAGAGAGCAAATCACATCAAATTGAGATTCAACCATGATGTATGAGTTCAAGCTACATTAGAGATATCTATGACATTTAATTCATTCCTTAATTTGGTGAAGATATCCGCTAATTGATCATCGGTCCTTATGTGGCTAACCACAATATCACTTTTGCTCACATGATCCCTTAGAAAATGGTGGTGAATATCTATATGCTTGGTTCTTGAATGTTGGACCGGGTTGTTGACTATTTTCACGGCACTTTCATTATCACACAATAGAGGCATACTATTAAAACTAATTCCATAGTCCATCAAAGTTTGCCTCATCCATAGCAAATGAGCACAACAACTATCGATGGATATATATTAAGCTTCGACGGTGGATAGAGCAAAGGAATTTTGTTTCTTGGAGAACCATGAGACTAGGGATCTACCTAGAAATTGGCAACTTCCCGAGGTGCTTTTTCTATCCACTTTACAACTAGCGTAATCGGAATCTGAATATCCAATTAAATCAAATTTAGCACTCTTATGATACCACAAGCCTACATTTGGTGAATGCTTTAAATATCTTAGAATTCTTTTTATGTCCATGAAATGGCACTGTTTTAAAGAAGCTTGAAAATGTGTACACTTGCAAACACTAAACATAATACCGGGCCTAGATGCGGTAAGATATAGCAAACTACCAATCATAGATCTATAAAGCTTTAAATCTACAGGTTTACCTCCCTCATTTAGTTCGAGGTGGCTGTTGTTGCATCCTGTAGGACCGAAATGGCGATCAGAAGGGGGTGGATGATCCCAAATAAAATTTCCCCGACTCAAAATAATCCAATCAAGCCCACAGATAATTTAATCAAAAGGAGCAAATCAAATGGAGGAAGTTTTCCTGCAAGTCTGGTATGACCGTACGAAGGACAGTATGACCAGGCTCAAGAACAGCAGGAAGAAAAGAGTCAAGAACAGCACGAACTCAAAAGCTAATTCGAGGAATCTTTTGATCGGCTGAACAAAAACTCATGAAACTTGGTAGATGTGATCTTACAGATGTCAGGAACTTATTCCAACCTTCAATCGTAAGGATTGACGTCAAAGTTCTGACCTTTTTGTCCTGGAAGGAAAAACACACCAAGTTCAAGCAAAACACAAGAAATTGATCTTGAATTTGCTCGTGAGGTTTTGATGATTAAGATAATCTTGGATAACCTTCCACTCGTCACAGCAAGCAAGAACTCAAGTCAAAAATCTCCGCAAACACGATCTATAAGAATGAATCACTCAAGAACACAAGATCGGTTTCTTGCAACAAAAATGCAACAATCCTTTGAAATATGAGGCAATAGCAAATAGAAGGAGGGGAGGCAAATCCAAATTGCGTATAAGTAGATTGCAAGAATGAAGTACGGAATTTAAATGCTTGAAAGTAAATTGCTGAATTTAATCCGTAATGTAAATTCAAGCAAGATAGAAAGTGTTTTGCATTTCTAGAAGGTAGGTTTACAAAGACTCATAACAAAATGGGCAAAAAACTCAAAGGAGCCATAACCTCTAAAACCTTCAGTGGAGAGACACCCTTCTCCACCTCAGACCTTCAAGAGGAGGAAGGTCACCCCTCCCCCTCTATTTATACTATTCTCGAGTCATCCTCCACCCTTGGATGAGTTACTTCTGTCCTAAGGACCACCATCAAGGGTTAGGATGACTCCCACACACAACCTTACATGGGCTAACCCGAAACCCAACAAGCACACCGGGTTTTTTAAGGCCTGCTAACTAGACCCGCTATTCTATCACCTAGACTGCGATCCGACGGTCCTCCTTGATCCGAGTAGCTCTCTAGCTAGCATATCATCCATTCCTTGTCTTCTAGGTTCACATCCTTCGATTTGCGTAAAACCTTCGATTTGCGTAAAACCTTGAGCCACCAATCTTACCTTGTTTCTTACTACGATCCCATTCTCATTTTGTTTGTTTCTAAAGATCCATTTGGTGCCAATGTGATCTTTAAGTCTCTCCACTAATGTCCATACATCGTTGTGGGCGAAGTTATTTAATTCTTTGTGCATGGTATTTACCCAATGCAGACAATCAAGAGTTTCATCTACATGAGATGGCTCAACAGAAGAAACAAACAAGTAATGTTCACAAAAATAAGTGACACAAGATCGAGTTTGAACACCCTTAATAACATCACCTAAAATTTGATTTATTGGGTGGTCTTTTGATATAGTATTGTGAATTCTTGGAGTATGATTTGAAGTTGATCATTCTCCTTTTCTTCTACTTCAATAACTTGAACTTGACTTGGCGTAACGAAAGTAGAAGGTTCAACTTAAGTGGAGGAGTTTGGATCATCTTTGTCCTCTTTAGGATTGATGTCACCAAGTGTCATATTCTTTATTGCTTGTCTCAAGCCTTCATTACCTACATCATCTAAATTTTCTTGCTCTTCTTTAGAGCCATTAGTTTCATCAAATTCAGCATCATGCGTCTTTTCAACTATACCGGAAGTTCCGTTGAAGACATGATATGTTTTGCTATTTGAGGAATACCCAAGAAGGAAGCCTACATTGCAACGACTTTAAAATTTTGAAAGTCGAACACTCTTTCTTAAAATAAAACACTTTGCATCCAAAGACGATAAAATAAGAGATGTTCGGTTTTCTTCCAATGAGAAGTTCATAGGAAGTCTTTTTCAAAAGACAATGCAAATAAAGACGATTTGTGGCATGACAAGTGGTATTAATTGCTTCTACCCAAAAAACTATCAGAAGTATTATACTTATCAAGCATTGTCCTAGCCATTTCAATCAATGTTCGATTTTTCCTTTCTACAACTCTATTTTACTCCAGAGTGTAGGTAACGGAAAGCTCATGTTTTATTTCAAGATCATCACAAAAATCTTCTATTTTAGTGTTTTTGAACTTGGAACCGTTATCACTATGAATTTTCTTTATTTTAAAATCAAATTTATTTTGGGCCCTTTTAACAAAACTTTTGAAAATATCGGAGGCTTCGTATTTATCTTGTAGAAAGAAAACCCAAGTATGCCTTGAGTAATCATCCATAATCACAAAACAAAAACTACTGCCCTCGATGCTCTTGTAGGTTGTTGGCCCAAGCAAATCCATATTTAATAGCTCCAACGGCCTAGAAGTGGACAGATACTTTTGGATGGATGAGAACTTGCTACTTGCTTATCGGCTTGGCAAGTACTACATAGCTTATTTTTCTCAAACTTCACATCTTTCAAGCCCACAACCAAGTCATGTTTTAAAAAGCATTTTGAGTTGAAACATACCTACATGACCAAGCCTTCTACGCCAAACCCAATTCAAAGAGGTTTTTGCAATTAAACAACTTTGAAGGCAAGAATCACTGAGGAGAAATCCACCAAGTAAAGATTGCCAAAATGAAAACCGTACCTTTGAAAACCAAAGAATTTTCTTTTGCTTTTGAAATAACAACACCATCTTGAGAATATGTGCAAGTGAGGCCTAGATCACATAATTGGGCGACCGATAGCAAGTTAAAATTAAGAGTTTCAACTAGAGAAATATTTGAAATGGAAAGGTCATTTGAGATAGCAATTTTACCCGATCCAATTACCTTTCCCTTGCTATTGTCACCAAATGTGATCTTGTCATGAACTCCACTCCCAACCTAAAATGTGGTGAACATCTTTCGTTCCCCCATTATGTGTTGAGTGCAACCACAGTCAAACACCCAATGCCTTTCACCGGTTTTGTAGTTCACCTACAAAAGAAAATCAAACCCCTTTAGGTACCCAAACAAGTTGGGTACTTACAAGTTAATTACCAAGGCTTTGGGCACCCAAATGGCATTCTTTTTAACACCAAGTATAAGAGTGCCAATAAATTTTGCTACAACCCTACCATCCTTACATTTTCTAAGTACATTGCAAGAATCATATACACCAAGTTTATGAGCCTTACCAATGGGGTAATCATTTGGCATATGTCCCACATCACGACATTTATGACAAAACTCCCACATCACGACATTTATGACAAAACTTGCCATTTGTTTTCTCAAACCTTGTAGTCTTATGAATTTGCTTGTTACCCTTTTTGGGGATGAACCCAAGACCTTCCTTATTATATGAGCATATTTGCTCACTCAATATTTTGTCAATGGTTGCCTTTCCCTTGAAGCATCTATCCAAGCTTTTACTTAGCTTGTTTACTTGCTCCTTAAGCTCATTATTTTCCACCACAAGAGGATTACATGTATGACTCAAATGATGATTAGAATTTGAAATTGAGCTACATGGCAAGTCAACTAAGTCATTATATGAGGTGGATATACTAACATTAGATGCAATGCAATGAATAGCATCTCCTCTAGGCATGTCATGAATAATATTGCAAGCAATGCCTATATTCACCTTGGGCTTAGTGAGATCCATGAGAAGCAGAGTCTTATGAGCTTTATTTAGTTCCTCATAAGTATCTTTGAGAGAAAGAAATTCTTTTCTCAAGATCTTAAATTTGACTTCTCCTTACCAAGGTACTCATTCAGTAAGCATAATTTGTGCCATCAAATAAAGGTGCATTGCGTAAGGATACTCCCTCACTAGTCATCCTTTTCTCTCTAGGTGGTAAAGCATATAAATGAGAGACCAAGCTCTGATACCACTTGTAGGATCAAGGATAACTGACTAGAGGGGTGAATAGGAGGTTTTTAAAATTCTTTTGGTTATAAACCAATTTTGAGTAAGAATGAAAGGAAATTCAAATTTTCACAATTAAAGACTAAATATTCTAGATTTCTCTAAGTGCACTAACAACCTATGTCTAATCAATTATTGAGAATCTAGAGAGAGAAACAAATTATATGATCACTAGGAATATAAATTTGCACAAAGTAAATATCGAGAATGCAAACCACAATATGAACACATGAGAATTTTTCTTGTGATCTCGAAGACTTGCCAGTCTCCCTTAATCCATGTTAAGGGAGCTTGAACGAATCAAGCCAACTCCTTGCACAATTAATTGAGCCTTCCTCAATACATTAGAGGTAGCTCTTTCCTTCTTCAGGTAGGTGAGCTCCAACCTTCACACAAATACTGGACCTCTTCACAAATCTTCATAAAGAGATCACCGTTTTCTCTTCTTTAAGTCGTCTAAGAGTCGGCAAACTCCAAGAGTAACAAACTAACGCTTGCTTGAAGATCCTCAAGGGTTACAAGGCTCAATAATGAATGCTCAACTCTTGCAAGCTCTCAACTACCTCAAAATGTAAAATTTAATGCACTAAGGTGAAGAGAGAATGGCACAAGCTCAAGATGTATTCAATGAGGTTTCCAAGGAGTGCCTTGCTGCAGGAGAGGGGGTTTTTATAGCCACAACCACTCAACTAGTCGTTTGGGGCGAAATGCATATATTCAGCAAAGTTCGATAGTACCGGCATGCAAAGTCCGGTAGTACCGGCCTCCACTATAACGGTTAGTTCGTGGCATTAAATGCACTTGAACTAGTCGTTGCTACAGTACCCTTAGTACTACTGGTGAACAAATCCAGGTAGTGCTAACATTTACAACCCTAAATCAAACTCCAAAACACCTATATGAAAAATATATACTGGCCACAAGCAGCGGTACTACCGACCTACGGTAGTACCAGGTTTTGAACTTTGATAGTGCCGGAGTGATTAAACTCAGAGAAAACCCAAGAGGAAGTGTTCTGGAAAAAAGGTACCAAAACAATTTAAATTGGGGGCTTAGATGCTTCATGGTGCAATCGGATCAAATAGATGCTGACCGACCAGATATGTTTAGCTTGAATTCAGCCAGTTGTGTCGGATAGTTATCGGATTCAACATCGGATTTGGGAGATCACTATCCGTCGGATAGGGATATTCCAATTATATTCACGGATAATTCCGAAAAAACTCTATTCGGATATTGAATATTTATAGCACATATTTAAGCAGCTTCAATTGTGCCAAACCAAATAGCCCAAGCTAGCCTCTCACTCCATAGCTCCACCCTCCTACCGTCGTCCCATCTACCATCACTACGCCAAAACCTGCAATAGGTGACGGTCTATTTGTGGCGGTTTTTTTCGAACCGCCACAAAGATATTTATCAGTGGCGGTTCAATTTCATAAATGGCGGGAAAAATATCGCTGGCGGTTCTATCCTCGAACCGCCATCGATATCGAATTATCGATGGCGGTTCGAGGTAGAACCGCCATCGATAACAATACATTATCGATGGCGGTTGGAGGCTAGAACCGCCATCGATAACTAGTTATCGCGGCGGTGCTATCCTCCAACCGCCATCGATTTATTGATTATCCGTGGCGGTTCTATCCTCGAACCGCCACTGATAATGAATTATCAGTGGCTGTTCGAGGATAGAACCGCCACGGATAATGTTATCAGTGGCGGTTCTATTTAAAAACCGCCACTGATAATATTGCCTATAAATAGGTGGTCAGTAGCAGCACTGGTCTTCTTCCTCCCGAGAGCAAACCAAAACTTCTAAATTTCAGATTTCGTTTTCTCCAATTCTTGTGCTTGTACTTCCTCTAGTTGTTCCTTGGTGAGTTATTTTTTCTCCTCTCTTGATTTGTGTTAATCTTGTTGCAATTTAATTTTTAAACCAAGTTTAATTAGGGTTTATATGTAGATGAGATGAAAAGTTTAGATTTTGTTTATTTTTATTTAGGTACCATTTTGTAGTTGATGAATTTATTTCCTAGCTAGGTTCATTAGATGATGTTGTGTTCCTTTTATAGATGATGAATTATGATTAAGCATATATTTAATATTAATTGCATTTTAAGTTAATTTGATACATGATGAATTTATTATCTAGCTCCTTTAGATGATAAGTAATTAGATTGGTTTTTTAATTACTATTAATTGGGTTCTATTAGTGTACGGACATGTACATCTTGCATATATATGAATTTATTATCTAGCTCCTTTAGATGATAAGTTATTAGATTAGTTTTTTAATTACTATTAATTTGGTTCCATTAGTGTACGAACATATACATCTTGCATATAATAAATTTATTTAATTAAGATTATTGGGTATTAATATAAATGAAATTTTAGTTAATTTGGTAGGTGGGTGCTCATCATTTTAGATGATGAATTTATTATCTAGCTTCTTTACAGGGAAAAGTATTCAGATTAGTTTTTAATTACTATTAATTTGGTTCCATTAGTGTGGACATATATTAAATTTATTTAATTAAGATTATTGGATATTGATATACATGAAATTTAAGCTAATTTGGTAGGTGGATGCTCATCATTTTAGATGATGAATTTATTATCTAGCTCATTTAGATGATAAGTAATTAGATTAGTTTTTAATCAATTTTATATGTTAATTAATTTTAGATGGACCGGAGATGGATGTACAATGCGAACTGCTGTACTGTAGAGATTACATCGACGGGTATCTGCTTTTCTAAGAGCATTGAGAGAACAAATTGCATAAGAAGACGGAGTACATACATTGTCCATGCATTGATTGCAAGAATGAGAAAATGTTTTGGACAAAGAGCACATCCACTTGCACTTGATTCAAGAGGTTTTGTACTTGGCTATACACGTTGGACAAGTCACGGTGAAGAGGAAAACATACATGAAGGTGATAACGAATTGGATGATGGAGAAGGCATTATGGCAAATGACATCGCTTATGGATCGATGAGGATAGGTTGGACATTGATGACGATAATAATCTTGCTCGGATGTTGCGCGATGCGTAAGGAACTACACTAGTCGAGAGAGTTTAATCAATTCAAGGGTTTGTTGGGCGACTCGGACACACCTTTGTTCCCGGGTTGCAGGAGGAATACACAAAGTTGCACACCGTGCTTTCACTTCTAAAATTGAAGGCAAGCAATGGTTGGTCCGATAAAAGTTTCACGGCGCTATTACATCTCTTAGCGGACATGCTTCGGATGGAAACGTATTGCCGATAACCACTTATTTAGCTAAGAAGGTTGTATGTCCATTGGGATTGGAAGTAGAAAGAATACATGCATGTCCAAACGATTGTATACTCTATCGCAAAGAGTATACTGAGACATGCATGTATGTCCGTGCAAATCATCGCGATACAAGCGTAAAGACCATGACAATGAGGGCACCGTGGTGAAGAAAGGAGCTCCCGCAAAGTGGTGTGGTATTTACGGTAATACCTCGGTTGAAGCGCTTATTTGGAAACAAAAGCATGCCCAATCGATGCGATGGCACTCGTAAGAGCGTAAAAGGATGGAAAGTTGAGACACCCTGCTGATTCTGCCCAGTGGAGAACCATCGATAGGCTCTTTAGGATGGACTTCGGGAATGAACCGAGGAATGTAAGGTTTGGGTTGAGTACGGATGGAATGAATCCTTTCGGTAACATGAGTAGTATTCATAGCACTTGGCTCGTGACTCTCAGATCTACAACCTTCCTCCTTGGTTGTGTATGAAACGAAAGTACATTATGATGTCATTGCTTATCCAAGGGCCGAGACAACCTGGCAATGATATTGATGTATACCTACAACCATTGGTGGAAGATCTTGTGATACTGTGGAACGAAGGTGTACAGGTATGGGATGAGTACAAGCGAGAGTACTTCACCCTACGCGCATTGTTGTTTTGCACCATCAATGATTTCCCTGCCCTTGGTAACCTATCCGGTCAGATCTTGTAAAGGGGCCAAAGCATGCCCCCATTGCATGGATGAAACCGCAAGTGTGTGGCTCAATAACTCAAGGAAAACTCGTGTACATGCATCACCGCAGTTCCTTCAGCAGAATCACCCCTACCGCAATATGAAGAAACAATTCGACGGGACAAAAGAGGATGGTATAGCTCCAAGGCCTCCTCGTGGGAAGAGGTATATGATATGGTTAAGGATATTAATGTTGTACTTGGAAAGGGAGAGAGTAATAATAAATCGAGGTCTCTTCGAGAAGATCACATGGAAGAAGAGATCGATATTTTGGAACTTGCCCTATTGGAAGGACTTAGAAGTTCGACATCGCATAGACGCCATGCATGTAGAGAAAATGTATGTGATGACTTGATTGGTATTTTGCTGAATATTCCTAGCAAAACTAAGGACTGATCAAGGCACGAAGGGACTGGAAGATATGAAAATCGAGTGAGCTACATCCTCGAGACAACGGAAAGGCCGACTTTACCTTCCCCACTTGCTACACTCTATCCAAGAAAGAGAGAATGACCTCTGCAAATGCTTGCATGGTGTGAAAGTTCCATCCGGCTACTCCGCAAGCATCAAGAAACTGGTGTCCATGAAAGATTTGAAGTTAACTGGCATGAAGTCTCATGATTGTCATGTGATGATGACACAAATGCTTCCTATTGCAATTAGAGGTATTTTGCCTGAAAAGGTCCGAGAAGCAATCATGAGGTTGTGTTTCTTCTTCAACACGATTTCACAGAAGGTCATCGATCCCATCGGACTTTCTGAACTACAGAATGATGTGGTGAAGACACTATGCCAGCTAGAGATGTATTTCCCTCCATCATTTTTCGATATAATGGTTCATCTCATTGTTCACCTTGTGAATGAGATAAATGTATGTGGCCCCGTATTCCTGCATCAGATGTACCCGTTCGAAAGGTACATGGGTATCCTGAAGAAGTATGTACGCAATCGATCTCGGCCGGAGGGTTGCATTGTGGAAGGTTATGCAACTGAGGAGGTTATCGAGTTTGCGTGGATTACATGGAGGGTGGAACCGTAGGAGTGCTCGTATCTCGCCATGAGGGTAGGCTAGCCGGAAAGGGACGATTGGAAGGAAATCAACAAATTCTTACGATCATGGATTGTTCGAAAAGCTCATTTCACGCCTTGCAATGATCGGTTGAGGTGTCCTCGTACATGGACATGCACAAGGATAAGCTACGAGAGGAAAATCGTGGACGATCGAGGCTTGGGTAACAAAAGAGCATAACCGTTTGTTCAATCATTGGTTCAAAGAGCATGTGACTGGGAAAGAAACGAGTGTTATGTTGAGGTGGTTGGCAAAAGGGCCATCAGGTACAATCTTGACATGGCAAGGATACGACATAAATGGATATACCTTTTACACGAGATCTCAGGATAGCAAAAGCACTTACCAAAATAGTGGTGTCCGCATAGATGCCTATGACAACACAGGCAGTAAGAAGACTAGCTTCTATGGGTTCATAGAAGAGATTTGGGAGCTCGACTATTGTATTTTTAAGATCCCGATGTTTCGGTGTCGTTGGGTACAACTCCCAAAGGGTGTCAAGGTGGACAAGTACGGCTTCACTACTTTGGACATCGAACATGTCGGATCTGAGATTTAACCATTCGTATTTCGAAGCAAGTAGCACAAGTCTTCTATGTAATCGACCCGGCAGATAAGAAGCGGCATGTAGTTCTTCAGGGAAAAAGAAGGATCGTCGGAGTTGAGAATGTCGTGGATGAGGATGAGTACAACCAGTTTGACGAGTTGCCTCCTTTCGTAGATGGCAACATCAGGCTCGAGGAAGAAACCACTCAAGAAACTACCTATCATCGCGACGATCATGAAGAAGGGCAAATTGTGAAAGAAAATAATTAGCTATATACGAGTAATGGCAATGTGATGTAAACAATATGCATTTGTATGGAGTAATGGAAATATGGTGTTATGCATTTGTGTGGAGTAATGGAAATGTGGGTCATTAATATATTACTATATTAGGATTATATAGGGTAATTACTATATTCGATTACACAAGTTTTAATGGTTTCTCCTCCTAGTATGAATTAAAACCAAATATATTGTACATAGTACATAAGGCATTTATGATATTAGAACATATTTAGAAATAATATTCTATTCTGGTATACATCCTAGAAGATATGAAAATAAACAGTAGAGATTATATAGGGTATATTACTATATTAGAAATATATATGGTCATTATCTGTGGCGGTTGGTGTATAGAACCGCCACAGATACATTTATCGCTGGCGGTTCGTATAAAGAACCGCCACGGATTATATATATCGATGGCGGTTCTTGTGAAGAACCGCCACAGATAGTGATCTGTGGCGGTTCGTATAAAGAACCGCCACAGATAATTATAGATCGATGGCGGTTCTTGTGAAGAACCGCCACAGATAGAGATCGATGGCGGTTCGTATAAAGAACCGCCACGATAATAATATATCATCGGCGGTTCTTTTGAAGAACCGCCACGATATAGTATCGATGGCGGTTCTTGTTAAGAACCGCCACGATAAGGCCCCACATATAAAAGTCGATCTGATCATTCTTCTTCTCACCGTTGCTAACCCCTAAACTCCTGCCGCTTCACTCTTCGCCCGAGCCCGACGCCGCCACGGTCGCTCGCCCCGATGCCGTCGACGCCGCGCGCCATCGCCGACGCCGTCCGACGCGCCGCGCTCGACGCCGTCCGACGCCCGTGTTCGCCGCTCGACGCCTCGACACTCCGCGCCGCGCCGCGCTTCTCCACCGACGCGCCCGACGCCGCCCGACACCGCCGGCGCCGCGCCCTCGAACGATGCCCCGACCCACACGACGCCGCGCATTCCTAGGTATGTTCTACCTTCATTCTGGATGGCTCCTGTTCTTTAGCTCAGTTGTTCAGTCTGATAAAATGTTGCTTTGCTTGTTATTGCATCAAGATATTATGGTAATATAAACCAACCGAAATAGGTTAACTTTTTCACTGCTAGTCTACTACTCATTCCATCATGCTGTGCTGAGTTTGGTGGTCAAAAGATTGCCCAACTGATAGCCTACTTGGTCCTATTGTTTAGTAGATAGGTAGTACTCGTGATTCTCTTCTTGTGGGTTTTGTGGACGCCCGGCCATCTAAAGTGCTACCTAAGTTCCCCTCCAGTGCGCAGGGTAAAGGGCGGATACGTGTTCAGAGCGAGGAAAGGATCAAGGGTGCGTAGTATGCTTCTTACCCGCTTTATCCGCTAGGTCTAGGATTGGTTTTGTTAACTAGAGATCTTTTCTGAGCGTTTACACCTCTTCCATTTAGTGCTTGAAAGTTGCAGGGCGTTTGACAATCCAAAATTCATTGTCAAATCTTGCCATGCAAATTGTAAGAATGGGTAAAGGCTACACTAGACAAAGCTGGTTTGGATCTTTTCCCTTTGCTAGTGAAAAGTTTCACATTGCTTAACAAAATTCTCTACTCCCTATTTCATTCTTATTCAGTAAAACAATTCCTTTAGTCTTTGGTTGGTTGTCCGCATTGCGAATGCCTCCAATGGTACTTCAATGGAAAGCCACAATTAGTTTAGTTTGTAACGCAGAGTTCTCTCCAATCCAAATTTTTCCTTGCTTATGATCAAACCTTGATGCAATTCAAACCCATCATTGTCGGGGCTATGAACGTCCAACTATGCTAGTTGTTGTGCTACATTGTCGGTGGCATCGTAATTCACTACCTCTTGAATACACGGAGGTTGCATCCTGATAAAGCTCGCAAATTCATGAGTTGTCCAGCCCATGACAATGCGTTGGCAACCACATTCTCCTTACCCTTCTTGTAGACAATTCGGTACTTGTGCCCATCAATTGAATGCCCAATTCTTGATTACTTTTATTTCTAGTTCTCGAGTTAAACTTCCGCACTTAACCCATCGGATCGCCAAATTCTAATGGTTCCATACTTTACCTCTTTCATTCGCACATCCAAGGTCGATATGGAGGAGCAATCCACCCCGAGCCCGAGCCCTAGCCCTACCGGGTTCCTCAACCTCCACCCAACCACCGGTGTTGCCGCCGATCTTGACATACCAGGCAAGACCTCGTGGCCGAGGAAGAAATAAGAAGCCCGAAGGCGGTATACCATCTCGGAGGTCTCGGAAGTGGGGCCCTAGTGCACCGCCAAAGTTCGTAGCAAAGTGCGTAACAACTCGCGGGTATATCGCAAGGAGAGAGTGCCAATCACCTTTTGGATTGGCACAAAGTGCCCGATACCATCAAAACGGATCTATGGATCGAGCTGAAACAAACCTTCAATTCCAAAGAAGATGAACACGCGTCAAGTCGGGATGCGTTGATGACCATGGATGCGGCATGGAGGAACTTCAAGGCCAGGCTGAATACTACTTATGTAAAGAAAAACCGATCGGCCATCGGGGACTACCCAAACTTAGAACCATATTGGGATGATTTCGTGTCGATGAAGCAAAGTGAAGCAGCAAAGAAGTCCAGCGAGGACCACATAAACATCGGAAGAAGGAACATCCATCCACACAGACTTGGTACGGGTGGGTACGCTGGTAAAATCCCTCAATGGGAGAGGCAGGAAGCAGAATCACTACAGTCGACTGGTACAAGTCAATTGGCCGGACTACCAGACCGAGTCAAGCACTACGTGCTAGCGAGGGCAAGTGTCACGTCTGGTGGGGGCTTATCCTTGTAAATAGCGACGACGGCAATGTCACAAAGGGTCCGGAGTCAGACGTCGAGTCTTCCCAAGGAACATTCCAACCGATAGGGAGAACGACGAACTAACACGTGCCTCGGGAAACAAGGAGCATCCCGGACGAACAAGAGGTGTCGGGTTAAGGTTCCGTGGAAGACAGATTCCCGAGCACCTTCACACTTACAAGAGTCGAAAGAGAGCTAGAGAAGCGCTTTGCAAAATAGAAATGATGAAGGAAAAGATGCTTGAGAATTACAAGGCACAATTGAACAACAAGTACAACGACAAGTACAACAAGCCATGAGCGACCACAAGCCGAGAACATTATTACGACCAGACCCTCCGAATCGTCGCAGCGAGCTTGCGCATCCGCCCCAATTGTAGAACAGACATGGGTCATTATCACGTGGACGACATACATGACTCCACACCGTGCCACTCACTTTGCCCGTCATGAACATATTCATTCAGCCGTACAGGCATAGCGTACCCATGCCAAGAAGGAGGTGTATTGCACAACTCGCGATAGCGCCGGATATGCAAAGGTTCAGTGGACACGGTTAATCCCGATTCGCCAACCTCGGGCTAGAAATGCCCCGACGACGAGGTTACAACTCTAGGAAGTGCCGCCCACACATTCATCCGATGGCGCAAACGTGACATCACCTTGGACCATCATGAAGTGCCTGTTCCTCCCGAGGTGAACTCGCCACCCTCTCCGAGGTGAACTCGCCACCTCTCTGCAGTGAACTCCGCCGGCCTCTCCTCTGATGAACTCGCGGCCTCTCCTACAAGAACCTCGCACATCGCCACCAACACATCAGCAGATGAAAGTTAGTGCGACAACTTCGTTGACCGACTTAAAAACCCTCCTCTCAAGGCATGGCGTAATAGACAAGCCATATCAGTAGGTCGGCGGCTTAACGCAGTATGATGTTGTGTGCGAGAAAAGTAAGGGTAAAGCGGTCTCCAAAGGACAAGGCTCAAGAAAGATCAAATACAATTGGGAAGCCGTTTGTCACCCCTTCAAGCTTCATAGTCTAACAAAGGCAGCCTAAGGCGATTACATGAATGGTATATGGAGCGATCGAACCACCATGTACTCCGAAGGTGATCACCGCCATTTTCGAGAGGAACATTTCCACCATGAGGGACCGGGTTGCTTCATGATAGAATTCAAATGAGTTGCACAACATGTACTATCAAGATGCCCTCGACGTGTCTCTTATGAGATGTCGTCACCGTAAGTGTCCAATATAAAAATCATTGTCTACATTCATGTAATACCGATAAATGTGATGTCTAAATCATTTGTTATGTAGATACGAGTTGATCGAACTAAAAGAACCAAAGGGCGATGGCGTTCCTCGATCCGGAACGGTTTGCCACCGAAATCAAAAGAGTACCAAAGGAGGTCGAGGACTACGATATAACGCTCTCATCAAACTCCAAGACAAGGAGTTCATACTTTTACCATACAATTTCAAGTAAGTGGCTCACTAGCTAGTTCAATTACTTGTTGATCTCGTTCTTTGCTCGAGTTAGGACTAATGACTACGGCATCATACATGTGTATGTAGTTTCCACCGGATTCTCGTAGTAATTCATCCAGATAAAGCAAGATGTCGATCTTGGACCAGCGGGACAAAGATCCAAAAGACTACAAAGATATGACAAGTCTAGTGAATAGGGCCTTCAAAGCATATTGTAAAAGTGCTCAAGACACCGTCCTTTCCATAAATCACCGACAATCCGTACTAAATTTCCGTGCGCACAAAAACAATTTGTCTATATCGCACTCGTAGTCAATAACTCCTTCAATGTCGTATAAGTTTATTCAATTTTTGCATTACAAGCAACCGCCAGAACAAATTTATGTGGGTACTTCGTGCCAATACATGCGCGAAATCTTAGGCTCTACAATAGTAAACAATGACGTAGAGGTTTGTCACGCTAACATCACACATTGATTTGCACATCTCATTCTCTATATAAGCTCTTAAGACAAACTTTTTCTATCTATAGCGCTTGAAGTTGCCTATGGGAGGACTGGTTCCAAATGAAATCCAAGGCATTCAGGGACAGCTCGCCTACTTCATTATGAAGGAAGTACTCAACAAGAACGGCGAGTTTCATGACCCGATAATAACGATGAAGTCTTCCATACTCATCTACCACCTCCGAGGCCCCTACCAACAAATGAAGACTCGTAGGCTTATAGTTCACAAAACTAGTTAATTTTTTTCAAATGCGGTGGTGTAAATTGATGTTTCATTGAATGTCAAGTTTAGTATTGGATGGCATGGCTTGCATATGTTCTAATTTTGTCATTTCATTTAAGAAGTTGTGATTGATCTGCGCTTGTGTTGTTGCCCTTCTCCCGTGTGTGTGTGTGTTGATGGGTGGTGTGTGTGCGTGCGTGCGTGCGCTCTAGACGAGGAGCTCTCCCTCTATTGCTTTTCTCTGTGCCCTTTCATGATGGCTAGTAGAGCTTTTTATAGACGTGGGTGATGGATGAATACGGAAAGAGCTCATTTCAAAACGCACCATTACAAAGAGTTTATTTGATTGCTTGATTTAGTTGCCGAAGTTTCCTTTTGCATCTTTACCTTCCATTCATAAGATATTTGATTACATGGTCCTTATATTTTTAGATGGTGTGTTTTACTCTAATGTATGATAGTAAATGCCATTAAAAATAGCTAAATGGAGATTATAGAAGGAAAAATAGTAAAAGTAGGATCAAAATTGTAGAATGATATGTATTTAGGAATAAAATTGAAAAATAGAATGTCACATATTCAAAAATAGAGGAGTATAAACTAGCTAATGCATGTACAATATCTCGGAGGATGCCACGGCATTCACATGGAATAAGACGGCAATGGATCGGCTAGATTTGTGATACAACAAAAGTGATCTATTTAGCTTTCCATAGTATGATATATAATGACTTCATTTACATACTCGAGAAATATTGATGCAAAGATGACTGAATCGAGGAGAAGGGAGCAGTCCAATGAGGCATGCCCTACACCATCACCATGATCGAGCACCTCATGCATGAGACACTTTAATTGTACATTGTAATTGTGTATATTGTAATTGTGATATGCAAAATCTGTGATTGTAATTGTGATTGATGTATTATATGTAATTGTGATTGATGTATTGTATTGTAGTTGTGTATATGCAAAATCTGTGATTGTTGTACATTATAATTGTGCATATGCAAAATTGCAATTGTGATTGATGTATTATATTGTAGTTGTGTATATGCGAAATCTGTGATTGTTGTACATTGTAATCGTGTATGCAAAATCTGTGATTGATGTATTATATGTTTCAGAGGGCATGGCTAGCGAAAGACTCGAGGCTAGCCCAAAATGCGCTTTTTATTTTTTTGGTCGCACTATCTGTGGCGGTTGGTGGATAGAACCGCCACGTATAATATAGATCTGGCGGTTGATGTATAGAACCGCCACGTATAATATAGTTATCTCGTGGCGGTTGGTGGGAAGAACCGCCACAGATAATATTTTTATCTGTGGCGGTTGTAGAAAAGAACCGCCACGAGATAGTGTAGTTATCTGTGGCGGTTGGTGGATAGAACCGCGCGAGATAGTATTGTTATCTGTGGCGGTTGGTGGATAGAACCGCCACGTATAGTATTGTTATCTGTGGCGGTTAGTATGTAGAACCGCCACGGATAACACTTATCTCGTGACGGTTAGAAAACCGCCACCGATAATCCTCGATTATCGATGGCACTATATCTATGGCGGTTCAATAACCGCCAGCGATGCGATTATGAACCGCCATCGATGACGTTTTTTGGTGTAGTGCATCTCGTTGGTTGGTGCTGGCCACCACCAGATCTTCATATGTAAGAATATACTTTCACTTGCCTATGTGAATACTTTATATTTTTTTGCAAAACATAAGTGAATATTTGATATTTTTAGAATTTTGGACTACCTGATAAAATGACTTGTTAAATTGCAATAATCTTATTGCATGTTGAACTCATACGTTGATTAATCATTTCCATATTTGTGCTATATGTGGTATATGTTTTCACGCAATATCCGATAAAAAAATATTCGGTACCGTGTCGATTTCTGGTTGAATTCGCTTCAAATTCATGTTTGGTATTATCTGCACCATATTTATATCCGGCACTATCTGTATCCGACTCCGAATCTGACAAAATATAATTTAATATACGAAAAGAGTGATATCTGACCGAATCGGAACCGATTGCGTCCTTGTTGGTTGCAGGTCTCAACCGTCACTAATGAAAGATCTGGTTTTTGGTAGTGGCAATTTGATTATTATGTCATTTATGGCTGTGGAGATTAAGTCATTTATACGTGCAAAGCTCACCATTTCCGTGACGGGAAGCCCTCGGTTGAGAAAAGGTTTACCATAATATTGACAGGAAGAACAACCGTTGCTGACTCTAGGTAAGGTTCAAAATCTGGTGAAATTTTGGAAATTTCTGCCGTGGACGAGATTCTAAATCCCGATCGAATAATTTTTTTTGAAAAATCAAATTGCTAAAGTAGTTTCGGCAAATTTTACTGAAATCTCGGTAATTTTAATGAGATTTCAACTTTTTTGGACTGAATTTGACCAGATTTGGGTTAATAACCCTTAAGAATGTCATATTATATGAAAATATTTGAAAAAACTGAATTTTTGAGACATTTTACAAAAATAACAGAAACACTATCAGATTTTTATAAAAATGTATAAGCTATATCATGCTTTGAAAATATTAAAGTACTACCTTTAGCACTCTAGGATCATACAGAAAAATTTTCAAAATAATTGAACTTTATTTGTTATTTTTATAAAAATCTAAAACAGAAGGAAAGTAAATGAGACAGCAACCCTATCAGAATTTTATAAATTCGCTCGAGTGTGATCATGATCCAAAATTTTTATAAAAGTTTAAGCATTGCCTCAGACTCTTCTCTAAAAGTTTCAAAAATTATAAACCTTTTGTGGTTGCTCCATCAAATCTATGGATGTAATACATATACTTAGCGAGGCTTTTATCAGCACAGTAGTACTGTCAGAATTTTTTTTTAAAATTCCACAGGCTTGAGCATTATCTAAAAATTTTATGGCAATATTAGTGATGTGTCAAGACCATCCACAAAATCTTTTCAAAATTTTATAATGTGGTTTGAAATAATTTTCATTCGGTTAAAATATACCGGTAAGACTTTTATCAAGACAATATCACTATCAAAAATTTTAAAAATTCCTTGGCCTTGATCATCGTCAGGAAATTTTATACAGGTACCATCGGAGATGCTATGCTGCACTGGCCTAACACTACACACTTTTCTAGTCACCCTAGCAAAACACGAGTCAAAGTGTTGTCTAGACAATAATTGTGTATGCCGTTCGAAACGTTGCATTTTGGCCGTCAGACCGGTGTAGAGAAGCCTCCAGCCCATACCGATGTAAATTCTGGTCGTTCCGGTCGTTTCGGCTCATTTCGGCCGGAGCCATCGTTCCGTCGCTCTCGGTGCCTGAAGAAATTAGAGAAGCAGAAGAGGCCAGTGAGGGCGGTTAAGGAGGCAGCAGCTGGTGAGAGTGATTTACACGCCGGCGCTTGGGCAACGCGCAGTGAGGAGCGCGCGATCAGAGGCCACGACGCTCTGATCTGGATGACGATGAGGTGGCCTGACGCACCAGTGCGGGAGGAAACGATAGAGACAACGCAACGAGAGCATAGTTATCAGATAAGTTGTAAACCACACGAATAGTAAATTAGATTTATCAAACTTAAATCGATTTAGAGTACAGATCATATATTTAAAACAGAAAAAATAAGAAGAAAATATAGCGGACCGTGAACCTGAACCGAATTATGTAAAAACGCGTTTCTGGTAGCTATATCGAGAGAGCTCTACTACGTTGCCCGAGGGCGACGCCAACGCCGGTTGGCCCTTCCCAGTTCCCATGCGTCCTTTCTCTGTCTCTCTCTATCAGATTCTCCAGGAAGACACAAATGCCCTGTTTAGCAGAGTTTTAGATCCCAGCTCCACCTCAGATCTAGAGCTTGTAGGCTAAAATAAAGTAAATTAAGTTTATATTTTTAGTCTAAAATACAAACAAGATGACGTATCTAAATACTCGTAATGTATCCCTAACTCAAAAATCCCGATCTGGATTTCGTGGCGCACAGAGTCGGTGGCTTGTGACCTGTGGAGTTGCCTTCTTGGTTGTTGTGGCAAGGGGGCTAGGCCCAGCTGCCCATTTCTTTGCGTTTTCTTCTTTTCCCTTTTGTTTTCTTTCTTTTGGTGTTTACATTTGTATACAAGAGTACACCGGAATGCACAGATACCGGAAGGTTCCGTTCAATACACAAAACCAGAATGGCCATCGGAATCGGAATGGAATTAAGAAGTATGGCCTAGACACTCCTTCCTAAGATAAAGGAATCGGAATGGGATTAAGATGTATGGCCTAGCTAGGCACTCCTTCCTAAGATCGAGGAATCGGAATTTTTTTAGAGCATTGGAAAATCTCCCCAGTCAAAATAATCTTAGGAGAAAAAGAAAAACAGGCGCACTGTATATCAACAACGTACGTACGGAGGGACTGGTGGCATACTGTACTGGCACCGGTCCTCCGTCCACTGGAGCAAGCGTCCATGCAATGCAACCCAACGATATCGGATTAAGACATAAGTACTCCACGATTCCAATAATCACTGGGGTTCCGTGCATGGCCCAGTGACTCCTTGGTCAGCTAAGGCTATGGAATGTCCTTTTTATTAGCAACTGAATCGTTGGGGTTTCACGGTCGCTATTCGTCGTCTCCGGCGAGTATCCGACCAGTTAAGTCACACCCAAGCGTCTCCGTGCCGCGTTCAACTTTTTCACGCTCTAAATTCATGTTTCATTCGCCGTGTGATCGCACCCACGAGCACCTGAACTGTCGCCGCCGCCATGCCTCGCTGCCTCGTCTCCGGAACACAACCACCCGAACCACTAGGCCGCCTTCAGGAATGACCACGATGAAAGCAATCTACATCTACATGATTCCAAGATGGTAAAAGATATAAAGTAAAAGTGCTATGGAATGCACTGCGAACAACCAACGGGAGCACGGTAATCCCGACTAGTAGGATCTAGAGGAACTCATGCACAGTACTGACTCCTTGATTGGATCGCATGTAAACTAGCTTTTCAGAGACCTTAAAAAAGAAGGCCTTGGTAACATAACAGGATTGCTAACTTGCCTAAGATATCTATTTACTTACAAGGACTACAGTTAGCTTTACAGGTTATCACCACTTTTGCTGAAGGTGGAATGTGAATACAGGGATAGAGATAGGGTGAAAACAGGCGGATAATATCCGACCGGATCCGGATCCGGTCGGTACCGGATTCGGGAAGAAAATGAAATATCCGGTCGGATACGAGATCGGATCCGGATAATTTAATTCGGATTCGGAATATTCGATATCCGGATAATACGGGACGGAACCGGATAATCGGATAATAAGTGTATTTAGATATCCGGATAGTAATTGTGTATGTATCCCTCGGTCACACTCGCACACCCCCAAGTCCAGTTCCCCACTCGCCCACCCGGGCACCCCCACCCCCAAATCTGAGATCTCAATCTCATCTTCCCCGACAGCCGGGCGACTGGGCGAGCGCATCCCTCCGACGACTGGGCGAGCGCCTCCCTCCGTCGACTGGGCGAGCGCAATCCAAAATAGTTTGATTCGCTTCATCGAGCAAACACTTCTAACTTCTTCATCCTTTAGGTTTCAGCCTTCAGGTAACTTTTTTTTGTCTTTGTCCAGTTCGACTTCCATCCCTCCTTGCGCAATTCGATCCCCTGTTGTGATCTGTGCTATCTTTGATCATGCGCCGGTGGATCTTAGTTGGGGTTCAAGAAGTGGTGGGATATAGAGAGGAGACATTTTGGTACGTTTCTTGATTTGTCCATCCATGGTTTCATGTTTTCTTGATCTGGGTGGGTTACTGTGATGCCCTTGTTCTTGGACTAGTGGAGATACTCTTGTACGAGTGTGTGTACTCTTGGATGGATCGTTGTGATGTATGTGTTCGTGGGTGTGTCAACTGGCTGGATATACTAGATTAGGCAAAGAAGAATGAGGGTGTTAGGCACTACTAGCGATGATTTCATAAGACAAAATCCTTTGTAGTATTCTTTTAGTTTGATCGCTACGTTTAATGTTTTTAATTCCGATCGAGATATACTTTAGCTCAATTGGGATGTGGTTTTCAATTAGATGGCCGTGGAGGGCATAAAACAAATGCATATTCATGCGTTACAGAGAAGAAGAAATCCAAGTGCAGCGGTGAAAACGTTAGTAGTTCTTAACCACTTTTAGCCAAGTTGCAAAAGACATGAACAATACTATATCTGTAATCTTTCCAAACATGCATTCCTTGCATATCCATGTCAATATTGTCTTTGTGTTTTAACATTTCGCCCACTTATTCCTGACAAAACTAAGAGAATACAAAATATGTCAAAAGATATCCCGGATAGTTTTATCTTGCATTGCTATAGTCCTTAAAAGGGTGATTCTGCAACTACATTTTGCCAAGAAAAGCATACCACATTGTGCTGTAAGCACCCTATATATCTGGATCCATTCTCTGTACCTGATTTAATGATGTCAGTTTGTCGTGAATCCTGATCTTGAATTGTGTACCTGTTGATGCACCGTAGGTAACCATGGCGCTAATGGATGTGGCCGATAATCTGCATTGGAGTTGGGCGCTTCCTGGAACCGAGCAAGTTATGAATGTGACCTACGTGCTAGTGTCTGTGACTGAGACTGTGAAAACGCTACCTGAGTCTATGCTATTTGCGACCTTTTGATGAGTAGAACTATATGGCACATGTGTTTGTAGTGTCCGTTGGCTCATTGAGTTATATGACTTACCGTAAAAGTGTAAGCTTATCGAGTTATACAATGTTTATCGGGTTTGTTTGACATATAACTTGCTACTATGGTCTTGTATGGTTTTAATTCATTATATATTACTCTATATATAAGTGCATTATCCGTATATCTTTATCTGTTTTCGATCCGAATCTGTCACATATCCGCCCCGTATCCATATATCCCGAATAATCCGGATTCGTATCCGTTCCGAATCCGGAAAAAAAAAGTTAGGATACGGGAAAAACAATATCCGCCCGTATTTGTTCCGGTTTCACCCCTAGGTAGAGACTACCATTGAACTTTACCTATGTCCTGAGCATTTTGTTTTTGTAATAATCTTGCCCACGCCGGCTCTCCCCGTCGCTGCCGTGGAGGCTCGAGGCACTGCCTGTCGCCCTCTCTTTCTATCTCGAGGAAGAAGACCTTATCTCAAGCAATCACTTACAAATAGGTCTCGCAACTGAGTCCTGTGTACATGTTAAAATTGATGATGTCGCAATTGACATGGCAAAAACCACTTATCATATCAAGCTTGGGATGAGATTTGGCCTAATTTTGACCTTTGGGGAACGGATTCTAAACAGTATTTAAAATGATTGACAACAATTAGACTTCAGTCAAATTGAGGAACCAAAAACATATGTTGAAGTACACAGGCAATGACCCTAGCGGGTGAGAATGATATGTTTCACTGGTATGTTTCGCTGCGCTGGATCCGCCCTGGTCAAAGGAGAAAGAGCCATCCCACTAAAGCATCAATATTTGATCCGATAGCTTATATCCGCTACTACAGTTAATCTGAATTTATTTGCAGAAAATTTGTTTGCCATGGGCTCCATCGATTTTTTTCGTGCTGTGTCAGTTCACACCGATAATTATCTTAGAGAAAATTTCACAAAACTACAGATTTTATAAATAAACTATCAGAAAACTCTAGATTTTAGGATGTAATTCTCGTAATACCATATTTAAAGCATAGTTGTTTCGTAAAACTAGCTCTTATCGTAATTTACCAGCACTCTGACAAGTGGGACCCACGTGAGAGACAAACAACTAAGATGTCTCATTCTGTTTTGCTGTGGCTGCCATGTGGGGCCCACCTATCAAAACGGAGCGAAATATCAGGATATTTGTAGAATTTACTCGTTATCTTAACCTAGTAGAGACCTCCACTATATACATGACTATATACATGATACTCTGGCTCCATCGTATCGGCTGCAGCAGCTAACTTCCCAACTAACGCAAATGGACTCGACGCTCCTACTATTAGTCCTCCTCTTCCTCCTCCTCAAGCTCATCGGCTGCTGCACCTGGCCGTCCCGCGCGCTGCGGCTGCCCCCCGGCCCATGGCAGCTCCCGCTCGTCGGCAGCCTGCACCACCTCCTGCTGTCTCGCTTCGGCCACCTGCCACACCAGGCCATGCGCGAGCTCTCTAGGACCTACGGCCCGCTCATGCTGCTCAGACTCGGCGCCGTGCCCACGCTGGTCGTCTCCTCTGCCGAGGCCGCAAGGGAGGTTATGAAGACCCACGACGCCTCCTTCGCCAGCCGCCACCTAAGCGCAACGCTCGACATCATCAGCTGCGGCGGCAAGGACATCCTCTTCGCCCCCTACAACGACCGCTGGCGCGAGCTCCGCAAGGTCTGCGTGCTCGAGCTCTTCAACCAGCGCCGCGTGCTCTCCCTCCGGCCCGTCCGGCAGGACGAGGTGGCGCGCTTCCTCCGTTCTGTCTCCGGCGAGTGCGGCAGTGGGCGCCCCGTCAACCTCGGCGAGAAGATCTGCCGCGCAACGAACGACGTCGTGGTGCGCTCGGCTATCGGCGGGCGGTGCGCGCACCGGGATGACTTCTTGCACGAGCTGGACGACGCGGTGAGGCTCACCGGCGGGTTCAACCTGGCCGACCTCTACCCGTCGTCACGGCTCGTGCGCCGGCTCAGCGCAGCCGCGCGGGACATGGGGAGGTGCCAGAGGAACATCTACCGCATCGTCGAGAGCATCATCCGAGAGCGCGCCGGTGCAACTGCGCCGGAGCGAGAGGAGGACCTGCTCGGCGTCCTCCTGAGGCTACAGAAGGACGGCGGGCTGCAGTTTGAACTCACCACCGAGATCATCAGCACCGTCATTTTCGTAAGATCTTGTCAACTACCCTTCAAATGGTTTGATCTGCGACAAATTATCCTGTTCTAAGGAGGTAACTGCAGGACATTTTTGCTGCTGGGAGCGAGACATCGTCGACGACGCTAGAGTGGGCCATGTCGGAGCTCATGAAGAACCCGCGAGTCCTGCACAAGGCCCAATCAGAGGCGAGGGAGACCTTCAAGGGGCAAGACAAGCTAACCGAGGACGACATCGCCAAGCTGAGCTACCTGCAGCTGGTGATCAAGGAGACGCTGAGGCTGCACCCTCCGGCGCCGCTCCTGCTCCCTCGAGAGTGCCGCGAGACGTGCCGGGTCATGGGCTACGACGTGCCGAAGGGCACCAAGGTGCTTGTGAACGCGTGGGCGATAGGAAGGGACAGCGAGTACTGGGACGACGCCGAGGTGTTCAGGCCAGAGAGGTTTGAGAATAGCAGAGTTGATTTCAGAGGCGCCTGCTTCGAGTACATCCCGTTCGGGGCTGGCCGAAGGATATGCCCCGGCATCACACTTGGGCTTGCCAACATGGAGCTGCCACTCGCTAGCCTTCTCTACCATTTCGACTGGTACCTCCCCCATGGCGTCAGGTCAGAAGAGCTTGACATGACAGAGGCCTTTGGTATCACTGTAAGAAGGAAGTCCAAGCTCTGGGTACACGCAAAACCGCGGATTCCCTACGCAAATTAGTTAATCTATGGAGTGCACATTCCTGTACCAGTGTTTGCCCGCCCGCTGTCGTTGAATAATGTATCATCGTAGACAGAGTGCTCGCGCAGTTTCGGATACATGTCATTTTATTCTAAATTAATCTCGTTCTACAATTTCAATATAACTTTTTATTATCTTTTTCTTCTACACTCCTTCTCTTTACTTGTTTTCAATGTCATTTACTATTATAGACTAAAGTAAAACATTTACCATTCAAAGATATAATAAAAATATGTAATACAGTCTTTCATAGATAGAACTGGGCATTGGGCCGAGCTTTTTAGGCTTTCATACGATAGACTTGACATTATGTTATGTTATGGTTTGTCTTACAGTCGACATCTTTTACGGTCCTCGCATGCGGAGAAAGAGGACACAACGGAGATACTAAAAGATGGAGAATGGAGACTGAAGAGTACATCCTCACTGACACCGATCATGCGCACCTAGCCGCTCCGCACTAGGATACCTCACACTGAGATGTAAGGTTTTTAATGAGCCAGTAACTCTATACCTGTTCAAGAATGAATAAAATTTAGTTCTTTTTCTCCTAATATTTGTGTCTACTATCTCAGCTCCATGCGTATCTATCAGGACCCGAATATGCAAATTTGGACCCTCTGTGAATTCTACACTAGTCCATGATCACGCTAGTGCAAACAATCTCAACATAGATGAATACCACAATCATACGCAGCGGAAACATAAATAAAGACTTCATTTATTTAAATATAACTTATTGAACGACCTTAAGGTCAACCTTACATAAATACGCCACACAGGGCTTAGACTAAGAAATAAATAAAACTGCAGCGGAAATAAATAATTCGTAGTAACCATTCAATTTGTCACATGCAACCGATAAGGTTCGCACCCTAGTTGATAGTCTCCTCCTAGTACTCCTCCTCGTAAGCCGGTGTAGACTCTTCTCCAACTAGTGATTTGTTGTTGCAAGGGGTGAGTACAAGCACTCAACAAGTTGTGCACATAATGCAATTCTATTATATCTATATGTTGGGCTTATTCCAAATAAATGGCTGAATTGGTTATTTTGTAATAAAGAAATATTTACAAAAGAATAACATAAATAGATTGAAATCATAGTAAAACAAATAATAACAATAACAAATTCTTAGTTATTTCCCAAATAAACTGACTCCCAATCTTAGATCAATTTCCAAACTTCCAAAGGCATACTGACTCTATTCCCATGTTCATTTTATAAAAATCTAACCATTGACTGTAATTCCTGAGCATTGTTCAATACCGCGAGCACGGCTATTTGAATAGGTTTGACACTCTTTAAAGGTTATACACTTTACCCACAAGATATAATCATATCACCACAAAGGCGAGTGATCATAACAAAACCTTTTCAAAGCTATGTCTATATCTAGTACTGCCCGATGAGGTTTCGACACTGATGGGATTGGTTACCACACTCAGGCCCCCTCTCTTGCACCATGTGAGTCTACCCGTGCACCTGGAACCCACACCACCATGACAGTACCAAAATCTAGACATTACAAATTAATTAGCTAGGTCTGTCCCATACCAGACATGTGGTTGTATGATTAATTCAGTTCAAATGCTTGCATAGTTAAGTCCTTAATTGATCAAGGCAAGACTTCCTAAAAACTCACAATAACTATTATCCATACCATCAACTTTCATGTATCAAAATAACAATACGACCACCTAAATGCCACATTAGTCCACTATAATTCACAACTCTTGCCACCTACCTCAGTCTAAATCATTTTACCACCCCAGTTGATTACCATGCACCACGTGCCATCAACAACATCAACAACATTATGTAACAACACCTGACACACCTTTCCATAAACATGCTCCATATTTCATTTAGAAAGATTAATTTTGCATACACAAAATGATTAATTTTGCATACACAAAATGATATCAATAACTCGTTGCATAGCTAAGCAGACTATTCACGTTCTAACCATCCCACATTGGCAATTAATAGTTACCAACTAATAAAGAACTATAATAGGGTGACAAATGAATCATGACATACAAATGACATGGTAGATATAAGTTCAATTAGGCTGAATAGCTAATCCTAATTTAATTTAAACAATTATATATTGAATTAGTATACCATAGTTTAAAACAATATAACTTTTAAAACACGGGCTCAATATGATCAAAGCATAACTTGCTTTCAAAAAGTTCTTGATCCTGCTCTGGACCATGCTCTTAAGTTGGCTCCTCGCTCACGAACACCTCGGGTACTTCCACGTCAACGCGTAACAAAAACACAAAGTAATAAATACCAAAAACAAAGCACAAACTCAACTCCAAAATTTAAATAAATTTAACCATTAAATAGATCTTAATCTTACAAATTTTTAAAAATCGGAATCACCTCAATCGGAGTTCGTATGAGGGAGAACGACCTCTCTAAAGTTTGAAATAAAAGAAAAAGAATAAACTCCATTTAACTAAATTACTTTTCTACTGAAAAATTGGATTTATGACGTCATGACAGATTTTGGTTTTGACCGAATTATTTTTCTACAGGAAATTCTATTTATGACATCATGCTGACGTTAGCGAACATGTGGACCAATCATGTGTAGACACGCGTCTTTGGCGCATAGACCCAGTTCACGGAACTAGCTCGGTCCACGGTAGACCTGGTCCACGATGCCTCGATTACTATTTGTGACACATGACGGCGCGTGATTGGGTGCAACATCGCCCAAGCAGCGGCACCAGACGGCTGATGTGTGGCACAATCTCTTGCGCACTATCTGAATCCGACGACTACAGTTGCGAGACGATAGCGAAGCAACGAGGACACGCGGCAACCAGAGACATCATCCACATGGCACGTTCTAAAGCAACCACTCTAGATCCGACGGCTAAGATTTTACGACACAGAACAATGACGCGGCAGGCCTAGTTGTAAGATTGAGGATGCCGACTAGAGGGGGGTGAATAGGCGGCTATAAAAATTTCTTCTATGATTAATTAAAATCTTGCCTAAGTGCCCTTATGTCAAAACCTAAATGATAATAGATGCGGAAGCGATAAACTAAGGTTTCGACAATTAAAGCCTAAGTTAACTAGGCTCACTAAGTGTACTAACTATTTATGTCTCTAATAATAATTTGAAATCCTAAATACAAGCAATTAAATCATCAATTCTATCAATATAAATTGTTTGAGTATAAATAAAGAATAGAATGCAAATCACAAGACACACACTGATATTTTACCGTGGTGTTCGGAGATTTACCGGTCTCCCCTAATCCACGTTAAGGCAAGTCCAAACCACTTTGGACCGGCTCCACGAATTGAGCACCCGCCTCGATTCCACTAGTGATAGCTCTTTCCCCCTCCGGGTAGGTGAGCTCCAACCTTCACAACTCGTCGGGCCTTCTCACAATCTACTTTGAGAAGGTCACCGAACCAACAACGCCTCCACGTTGTCTAGGCGTCGGCAAACACCAAGAGTAACAAGTCAAGCCCTCTAGCTTGAACTCCACCAAGTACAACACATATACAATGGTGATCACCGAGTGCAACACATGCACAAAGCTCCCCTCAAGTGCAACACATGCACAAGAGGCTATCAATCCTCTCCTAATTGCAACACATGCAATTAGAGCTCAGTCTTAGCTCAAAAACCAAATTGGAGAGTGCAACACATACACTACTCAACCACAAAGAGCAATAAACCATCCAAAACCCCAGCAACACCAAATGCCAGCCCTCAAGGCTTCTTATACAGCTTCCATAAAAAACTAGCCGTTGGGGGTCAAATTGGGCAAAAATACCCAAGAAACCTGGTCATACCGCCCTAGGGCCGGTATGACTGGCCTCTGGTCCAACGGCTAGTAAAAATGAGCCGTTGCTCAGAAAATCCGATCATACCAGAGGGGGTTCGGTCATATTGGACCCCAAAAATTGCCCTTCGGCCGAAATACACCTTCTTTGGAAAAAATGCACCGGAATGACTCCAGTCATACCGCCGGCCGGTATGACCGGAGAGGGTCCGGTCATACCGGAGGGGGTCCGGTCATACCACTGCTACAACCACTAAAACGTCCATAACTTTTTTACTCTGAACTCTGATTTACGTGATCTGGGCTCTATGCGAAGATTATCAAGAGGGCTACAATCTCCACCCATTTTCAAGATTTAAGCAACCATAGATATTTTTAAATATCACAAAAACAAAGACTCTAATGTAGTCATTCAAGTCTAAAATCTGATTTCTCGAAATCCCTCACATAGACTTAATCAAAAGCGTGATTACAATCTAGAGAGAGTCAATAAGATCAAATATTGAGCAATGTGATGATCAACTATTGATCAAAATAATTTTGCAAAACACATTTGTAAATTCTAATCACATGCACCAATATCAAATGCATGAACATCAATATTTTGCAAAACACATTTGCAAATATAAATCTTGCAAACAAGAGCAATCAAGATCATATCTTTGAGCCACATGATCAAACACATTTGCAAACCCTATTCACATGCTCCAAGATAAGATTAAATTAAATCATATTTTGCAAAAACTCATTTTGCAAACACAAAGCATAAACCTATCTTAGCCTTTGTGATGATCAACACATGATCAAATCACAAGCTAAGACTCTGATGCATGAGCTCTCTATTTGCAATACATGCAAATATCTAGCTCCATACTAACAACCATTTAAACCAACTTGCATAAGCTATCTCCCTTTTGCAACACATGCAAATCCATAATTCTATGCAAAAACCAAATCAAGATTCAATAAGAAGCAAGCATGAACTCCCTTATTTGCAACACATGCAAGTACTTAGCTCATGCAAGAACCAACCAAAAGAGTGAGCTAGAGTGAATTGGATTGAGTTCATCAACACATGATGAAGCTCAAGCTATAAGACTCGACCCCTCTTAATAGTACGACAACCTATACTAGCAATTCGGTCTCCCATCCAAACACCGAGACTGGTAAAAGACTAGGAACACATCCTTAGCACTAGCTAGTTATACCTTTGCCTCTAGCACATCCACTTGGATCTTTTATGATTTCCATCATCTTCTCTACAAGCCTGGTCCTTTCTTGTTGTTCATTAACACATGATGAACCTTCTCTAGCTTCACTTCACTTCGTGATTCATCCTTGAAGCTCATCAACACATGATGACTTCTTCTTCTTCCCGATTCTTTATTTTTTCGATTCAACCTACTTTACAACTCATGGAGGATTGTTAGTCCAACAAACACGGTTGCCTCAATCATCAATTGCAATCTATTAACACATAATGGATGCACCTACGATCCATTGAGCACAACCCTAATCAATTTGAATGATTTGAAGTGTCTTGAGTACTTTGATGCAACTAATGCTTCATTATACTCAAGAACTTTTCGCTTATCCTTAACTAACGAAGAAACACTTTCAACACATGTTGAAGAGTTTTTTGATTGATTAAAAGACAACCAAACTCAATTTAAATTTCATTTAAATTGACATGAGTATATATTAACTACACAAGTTTTATATACTCATTTTGATGGTGACTATGTAATGATCCAAATTATGTAGGAGTGGTGGAAAGGGATCAATACTCTTAATACCATCAAAAATACAATAAACTCCATTAAATATTTGCATACAAATAATTGAACTTTAATCAATATGCACATATTCAATTTTTGAGATTGCTTTGGAGTTTGTCCCATATTAACATGAGTATACTACAACTACACAAGTTTCATATATATACTCAAGAGTTTGTTTCAAAGTAATGATCCTTGATATAGAAAGATGAATTAGATCAATTCTATTGAAACATCAAGGTAAAGTGTGAACTCCCCCTAAATATGTGCATTCATGTATATATGGAGTCGGAAACAAAATGCACATCTTAAGGTTAAAATAATGGTGGAGTTCACCCTTTATCTTGAATCTAAAGAATGTATCTAGAAATAATAAATAAAGTTGCATTGGATACGTACCTTTTGGATTTCCATTTTTCTTTTTCATGAGACTATTCAAAAATATACTCAATAAACACGTTAGTCTCACATTTAGATTTATCAATAAAATCATAACATCTTTGTCATCAAAGAATGCAACAATATATATTATGTGTTATTGAATGCATACCTTTGATAATTTCATCATTTCATCCATCCAAAAGAGACTAATAAGAGTAAAGCTCAACAAAAGAGTTAGTCTCATAAAAGATTTGTCATTAATTAATAATTGAGACTAATCAATATTATGATTATCAAAAGAGTTAGTCTCAATATTAGATTTGTCATTAACAACAAAACCACACTAATGGAGCTTGAACTTTCACTGGTGCGCGACGCGTGACGAACATCCAACGGCTCACCTTGAATTTGACGGCTACAGTTAACTTGCGAAGACGGCAATGGCATAGCGGCGGAACTTCACTAGACGCAAGGAAGACGACCACGTTCTCGGCGGAGCAGCGGCTTCCCGGCGATGTTATCACCCGGATTTGGTGCGGCTCAACACGAGGATCTCAGATTTGGGCTCAAGCACGGCAGACAGGCTTCGATGGCAACGGAAACGACTACAAACCGCGGTGGCCTCCTTCTTGAACTCTGGTGAGCCCGCGTAGGCAAAATGGCGGTGTCTTGGCTTGCGTGCTCTAGGTGAGATGTGTGGTTTGAGGTGGGGAATCCAATACGCATGGTGGCGCCTTAAATAGGGCCCTCGACTTGTGCGTAGGGAGTGAAAAACCCAAACAGAATCGGCGACGGTGGCGAATTTGGTTAGGATACAGCGGCGGCGGCGTGGCTCAATCCAAGATGTCCACATGGCGACAATCCAACGGCTGGCAACACTCGGCTACGCGGTGAGATCTCGACCACGCGATCAAAATCCGATGGTTCCGAAGCGGCGCGGCTAGGGTTTGCGTTAGTGGGCTGATGGCGCAGCTTTAGGCCGGCTAGGCTACGCAAATGGGCCAAGCCTGTTGGGTTTCAGTCCAACACTATTCAAAAGGTTTTTAAAATATTTCCTAATTAAAATAATTACAGAAATTAGATAAAACCGAAATAAATAATAAAAATACCCAAAAATTCTAGAGAAATTCTGGAAAATATTTTAGGGCATTTGTGACTCAAATAAAATATTTTCAATAAAACTTTATTTAAACTTTTCTGATGTTTAAAATACTTTTCACAAAAGGCTTAATTCAAAGAAATTCCAAATAATCCAAATTAGTTCCAAAAAATTCACAAAAATATAAAATGCATAGTAAATCTATAAAATGCAAAAATTGGTATGTTACAAACCTCCCCCCTTAACAGAATCTGTACCCCGAGAATGAGGGCTGACTAAGGAATAGGTTAGAAAATTCTTACTTCAGATCCTCTTCACGCTCCCAGATAGCTTCGTTCTCTAAATGATTGCTCCACTGCACTCTGCAGAAATGCACTGACCTATTTCTAGTACTGCGATCAACTATATCTAAAATCTTGATTGGCTGCTCCTTGTAAGTCAAATCCTCTTGCAACTCAATTGATTCCAACAGTGTTTGGTCGGTTGGCACTCGAAGACACTTCTTTAACTGAGACACATGAAACACATCATGCACTCCTGCCAATGACTACGATAATTCCAGCTGATAAGTAACATCTCCTCTGCGGCTCAAGATTTTAAATGGACCAACATATCTAGGTGCAAGCTTCCCTTTAGCATGGAACCTTTTGACTCCTTTGAGAGGGGTAACTCTGAGATACACAAAATCATCAGGCTCAAAACTAAGCACATGGCGACAAGTATCAGCATAACTCTTCTATCTCGATTGGGCAATCTTTAATCTTTCCTTGACCATAGCAATTTGTTCTTCGGCTTCTTTAAAAATATCTGGTCCAAAGACAAGATGCTCTCCTGTCTCATTCCAATTCAACGGGGTATGATAGGATCGACCATATAATGCTTCAAATGGTAACATCTGCAAACTTGCCTAATAACTATTATTGTAACTAAACTCAGCATACGACAAACAATTATCCCAAGAGGAAGCATAAGCTAAGGCACAAGCTCTTAACATATCTTCCAAAATCTGATTGACTCTCTTAATCTGACCATTTGTCTGCGGATGATAAGCTGTACTGAAATTCAGACATGTTTCCATTGCTTCATGCAACTTATTCTAGAACCTTAAGGTAAATTGGGTACCTCGATTTGATACTATCTTCTTTGTTACTCCATGCAAACACATAATTCTTGATATGTATAGCTCTGCCAAACGATCTCCTGAATAAGTGGTCTTAACTGGTATGAAATGAGCGACTTTGGTCAAGCGATCAACTATGACCCATATTGAATCATAACCATTCTCGAGTTCTAGGTAAACCGGTAATAAAATCCAACCGATCTTCTCCCACTTCCATTTGGGTATCTTCAACGGTTGTAGCAATCCTGTTGGCCTCTGATGCATTGCCTTCACTCTCTGACATATGTCACACAAAGTAACATGTTCAACACCTCACGTTTCATATTAGGCCACCAAAATCTTTCTTTCAGATCCTGATATATCTTTGCACTCCCTGGGTGAATAGAATACTTGAATCATGAGCTTCCTCAAGAATCAATTGCTTTAGCTCATTATTATTCAATATACAAATTCGACTTTTGATCCACAGAGTACATTGATCATACAAAGCAAATTCCTTAGCCTTGTCTTCATCCATGTTGCACTTAATTCTCTTGATTTTAGCGTCATCCTTCTGACCTTCTCTGATTTGATCCTCTAAAGTTGGTTTTACCTCTAGAGTAGCTAAAAAATCCCTTAGGTACCACTTCCAACTTCAGCTTCTGAAATTCCTTACACAATTCAAACTGATTCTCCTGAATTATCGTGTTATTATTGTGCCTTTTTCGACTCAAGGCATCAGCTACCACATTAGCTTTTTCAGGGTGATAATGAATTCCCACATTATAATCCTTGAGTAACTTCAACCATCTTCTCTATCTCATATTAAGATCCAATTGAGTAAATATGTACTTAAACTCTTATGGTTTGTATATATCTCACAACTATTTTCGATGAGATAGTGACGTCACTTCAAGGCATACACTATGGCACCTAATTCCAAATCATGTGTCGGGTAATTCTCTTCATGCGGCCTCTATTGTTTCGAAGCATATGCAACAACTTTACCATTCTACATTAACACAAATCTAAGTCCTTGATGCGAAACATCATAGTAGATATCAAAACTACTCTGAATATCTGACAACACTACCACTAGTGCTGTCGTTAATCTTTTCTTTAATTCTTGAAACTCTTCTCGCACTCTGAATATCAAAACTACTATGAATATCTGAAACACTAGCACTAGTTTTCTTGGAATGGCAGGATATTACCATTGGTGTCGCACCCTCTCATTTCCTTCCATCCCGTGGAGGGACCTACAACAATAAGTCTTTTCGTGCCCACCACAAGTGGCCCACAGAGGTCTACACGGTTCACCTCTTCCATTATGAATGCACATATGCAAATGACATGAATTAAACCATGTTCCATTCTCTCCATCATTAACATAATCAACACATATCATGAGCATACGATGGAAATAATTGATGTCATTGAAGGACAGCAAGTTATCAAATATGTGTATATATGTATATGTATACATACATATCTATATGTATATACATATATATATATATATATATTTCATATCATCCCATCATCTTTATACGATGTACTTGCCACTTTACCCACGAGGGATGGAGTGGCGTGAGGTTGAGGCCACTCCCGAAATCACACCTCTTACAGTAAACATATTTATCCATATCAACATCATGCACTAGCAGTACAAACATCAAAATAACAATAACACACCTAAGCACAACCCCGTTTTCAACCTTCTCACTCACTGGACAGCTTACTCCTTTATTGCTCCGGCGATCGAAATATCATAACTCCTAACTCAAGAGCCCAAACATGAAAAATAATCTACTTTATGGAAACTATAGAGGATTAACCATAATTTTCTAATTATCCATTTTTTAATTAATTTATCTAATCCCTCAATTTTAGCCTCGAAAACCAATCTGTCTTCACACAGGACAGTAGACTTCACAATTTCATAACTATTTTTATAAGACACCAAAATTAGCAATCCATGATATTTCTGAAAGCTACATAAAATTATCTATCTTTCTCTAGTTATAAATATAATTTAATTTGGCCACTAAATAGCCCTAATTTGCATATTACCACGACTGCTACCGGCAGCGATCAAATTCCGGACAATAAGCTTCAACTGGTCATAACTTTTAAACCGCTTAATAAAATTTTTTTGTTCTCGTGCTCTCCTGAATAAGTACGCTGAAACTCGACCCGAAGATCGAATCTAGAACTGCCCTAACGCTAAATCGTCCCAAAAACATCCCGATAATCACGATGATCAACATCCACCAGGGAAAACATCACAACATGCCCCTAACACAGCGAAAACACCACCAAGGTCAGGCCTAGGGCTATACCTTTTACCCAAAGACTCGATACAGCTGTAATCACTGGTTTTCCCCATGAATCATGAGTTCCTCACTTCTCCACCTATCCTACCTCTTGCCCTAGTTCTCCAAGAGCCTTGCCACCACCTGGACAGCAACAAAACATCTCAAGACGGATGGCCAATTGCAGCACAAGGAAGAGGAGGGGTGACTCACCAAAGGAAGGAGTAGCTAGGGCACTCACTAGAGAATTGAGGAGACGAAGTGGATGCAATGGAGGGGAAGGTGCAACACAAGGGGGCTGGTGCACCAAATGCAAGGAGGAAGTGGGAAGGCTGCAGCTTTGGGGAGGAAAAGGGGAGAGAGGGGGTTGGCTAGGGTTAGCCCTTCCCTCTTGTGCCAAAACCTTGGCCTCCATGCCCATTACTTGGCTGGCTAGACCACAAGGAGTAAAACTATTTTTTTCTTTTTATTATTGTTATTCTCTATTGTCTTTCTGAGATATTACACTAGTGGGCCACGCCAGCCTACGTGCATGACCCATGGGCCATCTAGCCCCTATTAGTTTTTTCAGGAAAGAAAAAAGGGGATAAAATAAAACGATAATTTTTTGTTTTAACCCATGAAGTTAAGGTTATTTATAGCCGATAGTGGAAATTTTATTTTAAGGATCCTGATGTTTCCTATAATTTCAAAAAACACTAAATAAATTCTAAAAATTTATATTAAATCCTAAAAATTAAATTTTAGGTATATGGGCTTTCATAAATTTGTTTTTTTATGAAGCTTCCATAAATTTATTGAACCTTAGATTTTGCACACTTTAGAAGCTTTATATCTCCAGATTTATTTTTTACTAGCATAATTTCATGTGTTATATATATGCTATTTTTATTTTATTTATTTTTAGAAATTCTGAAAATTGCTTGATAATTTGCAGACAATTATGAAAAATGGTAGGAAAATTCTGATTTTTTTAGATAATTATCTACTAAATATATATAGACCAAACTTTATTGTTTCTAGAGTGAGCATGAAATATATTGATTTTACCAGTTGTAAAATTCATTTTTGCGTGGATATAAATAGGATATGTTGGACATTGCAAAGAGAGAATTTGTTGAGCTTGCCCTGAATGGCAGTAATTAACTGACCTGGGAAATATATTCCAAGGTTAACCGGATAGCTTGATCTCTTGATGCTGCTTTACCCAGCCTGGTGCTGGCATCCTTGCTCTTCCTGAGGCCACCAAGTGTGTGGCTCTGCACTTCCTAAGGCACCATCTCCATGTGGATCTGAAGGTCGATTATTTCATGGAGGATGACCCACTAGCACTATAAAATTTTCTAAAGGAACTCAATGACTAGTATAGATTCGTACTACTGCCAGAAGCATAGCATGAATGAACCCTTATACGCTTCTAAGACTACAAAATCGTGGCAGCATACAACTCCGCTATGCACAGTGGCGAAGGCAGCTCCTAGGCAGGGAGGGCGCCTGCTCGGGTTGCCGGTGACCTCTACAGTGCAGCATTCTACCTACATATATAGTTATCTGAAGTCTAAATATGAAATGGAGGAAGAACATGTAGACAATTTCCATTAGATTATGACCAAGTATTTTCCTTCACGGCTTCTTGAGAGTTACTATTGTGCTGATTTAGTAGTTGGTGTGCTAACAGATGTATACTTCTTGAGGTAAACGTTTATCACATGCATTGATATCTTTGTTAAACGACTTACTGTCATTTATACAGTATACTGATGATAGCTTGAGGATGTTAACTGATGTATATATATATATTCTTTTTCTCCTTTCTGGCTTTGTCTTTTCTTGCAGAGTAACAAGATTAATGATGATTGGTTCAATTACTCGATGGTTTGCTATACCGAGCGGGAGATATTTAAATCACTTGATGATGTTACCATTATGCGATGGTTCCAAAGCATAAAGACTCGAAAAATGAGTTTACCTCATACTAGGCGTAATTAGAACATTAGTGGTATGTGAGCACGAGTTCAATACTTCAATGTGAATATATTTTATGTGTTATATGGTGCACTAATCAACATATTTTTATTTTACAGAGTTTCTTTTGGTGTATGGTTGAACTTTTGTTGGTGAATCATCGAAGTGTTGTTAGTATTGTAGTGAGGTACTTGACACATCTTTATTTGTTTTCTTCCATATAATGTTCACATGTGTATTGGACTATGCTTTTAGTATAAAAACTTTTTGCGCTTCTCAATTGGTTGCATATGGAGTTGTTCATTTTTACTGGCCGTAGTTAAGCTTGCCCAGGCTCCCAAAATTTCCTGGCTCCGCCACTAGCAATGCACAAGCCTATCTCCAAACAACTTTTCTATAGTCAGAAAGTTACAGATGCTAAGATGATAGATAAGACATTATGCACCTTCCACCCCTAACATGAGGATACTATAGCAACAATACTGTCATGCTTAATACCAGAAGTATTCTGAGCTTATCTGCATTTTGCTAGAAGTAGAAAAGCATGATGAACTCTTGAAGAAGAATCATCATATTTTTCTCAATGGGATATAAGCAATGTCCAACATGCATGCCAATGCTCAATAGGCTAGCAATAGCCATGGCCACGAAAAAGACCAAAGGCATAAATAGACAAAAATAGAAGAATGAGGGAATACATAAGGAAAGAGATAATCCCTAGTGGAGAAGTAGGGGTAAAGGGCTAAAGAGCCTCTAGAAGCAAGACTCAACCAATAAGACTACAAACTCTACACAACTCTGCTTTATGTGTGGATGAACTAGCCATTAGTCGCACAATTGGCATACACCGAAGTATTTGGCGGACCTTTACATGCAATCCACTGGAAAAGCCAAAAAGACCTAGGGAACAAAGTTTAGGCACACTTCACTGTTCAATATGTTGTTGACATGGACGTTGAGAAGTATGATGATATGGTTCTTGATCCTACAGAGCTCGAGGAGTTTTAGATGGATATCCACGACTCATATGGAGACCTGAATTACTCTCTGACCTAAATCACTCTCCTAAATATTTCTTCACTTTGTTAGTTGGTATCACATATTTCTTATGAGTCTCATTATCAGTTTATTCCTAGTTCCTGAATGAATATTAGTCTCACTCCTAACGAGCGATCATCATTTGAAGTTAAATGAATTATTGTGTTCAAGGATCATCATTTGAAGTTAAATGAATTATTATGTTCATTTATTGTGCTATATTTATTCTATATTTTACATTATGATCTTGATGCAATAATTGTTTTATTGTTATATAATTCCTTTAAAAAAGAACAAAGTATAAAACTTGAAGTTTACATTGAGGTAAAGACTATACTTAAAATCCCAGAAATTTTTAATATCTGGCATGATCGACTGGGTCATCTTGGTTTGAATGTCATGAGAAAAATTATTAATAATTCTATTGGCCACTGCATAAAAGCTATTGACTCCTTTAGACCTGAAGACTTCTTATGCTCTATTTGATCTAAAGGAAATCCCATAATTAGACCATCTTATCTAAAAGTTAGGAAAGAATTGTTGAATTTGTTGAAGGAAATTCAAGATCATATTTGTAGACCTATCCAGCTCCTTCAGATATCCAATGTCATTTATTGTTATAGACTAAAGTAAGACATACCATCTAAAGATATAATGAAGATAAGTAATATAGTCTTTCGTAGACGTGCCTTGGTAAAAGTTGAAAAACGTAGAATGACATCTATTTATGAAGGGAGTAATTCTTTCTTTAACTGGTTCCTAGTTGTTCGATTAATTTATTCGTTACAGCGATTGGACAGTAATCTGACATTGGTGATTCTCAACCTTTGGATTTAAGACAAACATCACAGATTCATCGCTACAATAGCTTCTCTATCGTGCAAAACAGTACTTTCACCACAATAACTTTCATCGCAGTATATTTGTATGGTACAACAATGGTAATTTTCCAATGTTTGCTATAGTCAGCATTCTCCCTCATACTTTTGCACACTGTCCCTAATGTTGCATGGGCGTTTTCCTCAAGAGAAGGTGGCATCTATGCACACATATATAGTAGTGGGAAAATTTTGTTGATGTTAGTGAAAAAGTGCGCAATTTCGGTTCTGCCACTAGTATTTTGGTCGTTTCATTTTCACCACTAGTCTTTTAACTTCATCCTTTTTTGCTATTTCCATCAGTTAGCCGCCAGTTTGACCAAACGAGGTTAATTTTGGACATTTTTGCTCTCAACCCAATAGAATTATCCTTCTTGCAAATATTATTGAATTTAAATGAAGTTTTTGTGAAATTTTGTCAAAAATATTTTATTTGAATTCTACAGGCTTCAAAATATTGTACATAATTTTTTGGATTTTTGTTAATATTTTTGCTATTTATATTTAATTATAGAAATTCGAATGGCTTCAAATAAATAGCAAAAATACTTGAAAAACTCCAAAAAAATATATATAATATTTTGAAGCATGTAGAATTCAAATAAAATATTTTTGACAATTGCACTTAAACTTCATCCGAATTAGATAATATTTGCAAGAAGGGTTGACGGCAAAAATGTCCAAAACTAACCCCCGTTAGGTCAAATTGACGGAAATGTCAAAAGGAAGATGAAGTGAAAGTACTAGTGGTAACAACGAAACGACGAATAAACTAGTGGCAGAACCGAAATTGCGCACTTTTTTTAGTGGCATTAGCAAAATTTTTCGTATAGTTATATCATCTGATTTCCTATATATGATGTGTATTTAAGAGCGTCCAAATTGATGTGCAGACTATAGAGCACACAACGTCATATGCAGGATAGTCCAGGCATAATGACACACTGTCGTTGCGTGTATACTGATAGCTATGTTTTAGTGTTTCCTCGTACTACTTGTATATTTGTTGAATTTCGTGCAATGCTGTGTGTTCTATAGGATCTTCACCCTTTTTATAGTATCAATTGACATCTTATTAGATTATAGACCCATATGACTTCGACCCTTATACCAACTTTCCGACACTCTCTTTCAAGATGGTCATGAAATACAATCATGACTATCTTGTTACCTATGCATACCTCACTATAATATAATATTTTACCAACCCTATCAACAACACTATAGCGAATACCACCACACCACTCACGCTATGTCCAACACCATCACATGAACGCAACCATCGAGTGTCATCACCAACAACACCGATCACAGTATCCAACATGATTCATCACCTTGACTACCACCAACGTAGCCTCAACTAAGATCAAATCCTTCGCCTTCTTTGTCACAACCGCAGTCTTTGTCTTCCCTACCTCTACCCACATGCTTTAAGCCTTAGCATCCATCGCCACCACCTATAGCCCGCGGTCACACTGGTCTCCACCACCTCTCCCAATACACCCTAACCACCTTGACTTCCACCACCTCTCCTAACATACCCCCGACCACCTTGACCTACGCCTTCTACCAACACCAATATCTCGATAGCTACCACTGACACCAAAATCATAGCCATAGCCTCTGAGCTACCATCAGCTTCTACACCTGCTACCAACACCACCACTAGCACATGTCCAACATCACCTTTAGGCTTGCCACCTAGAACCTCTTCCGCTACCAATACCCCAAAGCCAGATCCTAAGTAATCTTCTCCCCTATTTTAGTGCCTATCTACCTTTCCCTAAAACCTCAATCACATGCCTCCTCAACCATCACCCTGTTTCACTACCTTGAAACCTATAAGACCCATGACTTGCCAACCATCACCTCTACAGGAACAACACAACACCCATACACCTATTCTTCCGTTTCTCCTCCTGCATGCAGTAACACATCATGCACACACATCCTTCCTTCGACCTACTCAAGCCACACCAAATCTCACAACTTTTGCAATGACACTAGATCCAATAGCCACACAACAACTCTCTAATCTCGATCAACACACCCTGATCGCCAAACTATGCCACATGCCTTTCCACGATCACGACAACCCTTCAAACATCGATATCAACACAAATCACGAATGTAACACCCACGCTTCTCATATACATACATGTGCACATAGCTAAACAATAAATCTCTCTCTCTTTCTTCTATTTTTCTTTTCCTCCTCTCTTTGTCTTCTCTTTTTTCTTTTTCCTTTTCCTCTCAGATTTTCCTTTTTCTCTCTTTCTCATGTCTGAACTCTACCCAATGTTCCACCAACCTTTGTACGCCTCAAGTTTGTCGGGACCTGGATTTACAAATTCAAAACCCTCTGTGTATACTGCACTAATCCAGGAGCTTCAGGATCACTGCTTGAGTCTCGGGGGCTAGCTATCGGGGACTGGTTACCCCGCGCAGGCAATGGCCTGTTGGGCCCAAGCTCACTCGACCAAGGACCAAGCTCACTCGACCTAGGTCCTAGCTCGCTATTGAGGGCAAGCTCGGAGGACTCGGTTGGATTGCAGAAACCAGCAGTTACTGAGTCAAGGAGGGGCTTTAAAAGGTTGAGTTAAGGCGATCGTGGGCAACGGTTCCCAGCGCCATTATTGCCATACTTCATTGTGCATCATGTTCGGATCTGGCGCCACTCCCCCAAGAATCTCGCCCGGTCGTTTTCTGTAATGAACTTAATAGTAGAGGTATAAAAACTTCCTCCTGCGCGGGGAAAGAGGGAAGGAGACACGACACAAAGAACCAGTCCTCGACCTCAGCTCGAGCACTTCTTGTATTCAACCACAGTGCATCATCGTCTACCTTTCGCCTCTGGGCAAGACTGGAGTAGAGCTGTTACCTATACTGGGGGCTCGAACCAGTATAACTCCTCGCGTCAATCGCTCCCTTTCTCTCACTCCTAACGGCGATCAGAGTTCCTTCCCAGCGAGCACGATCTTGGGTTCCTCTCCTACATCTCCCCCTCCTTCTTCTTGCGGTCAAGCGATCCCGATCGTCGACAGTTGGCGCCCACCGTGGGGCCTGAGAGTTTCTCTTGTTCGAAGGAACTTCGTCGCTTCAACATCACCAGCGCAGACACTCGGATGCGGTTCCCAAGCGAAGAGCTCCACATCTATGTTCTCGCCCTCACCACCGCCGTGTGAACACCTTGCCTTCATGGCCGACAGCCGTGGGGTGAGCGAGGGAGCGAGGATGGTGACCCGAACACCCCGGAGGAGGCACGTCGTTTGGCTCGGGTTGCCATCGACCAGGCTATCACCACTCTCCGATGGGAAGATCACGGGGAGAACCGCACCTCGTTCGGGCGGCCTAACCCTGCCCACCTAGGCAGTTTCACCAGCTGGGAATGCTTGTGAGCCATCGCCCGGGTTATGGCCAATCCTGCTTGGGCGAGGTTGGCTCTTTTCAGGCAGGCTCTCGCCGAGGAGCTTGACAAGGAGGCCGACGAGGTCGAGCCTTCGCAGCGAGGGCGAAGACGGCACCCTGGGTCTCGCTCTCTTGCGAGCGATGGCAACTCCTCACGCGGACATCGACTCTCTCACCGGTCACCTTCGTACAGACGAGCTCGAAGTCCATCCCAGTGGCCTTTGCGTTGTCAGGCCCGGAACATAATCCATGAACGTGCTTGACATCGACAGAGTAACAGCAGCTCCTATTCGAGCAACAGCATGTCTGGAAGCCTTTCTCTGGACGTCCTGTCCAGGCGTCAAAACATCCACGACCGCCTGTGCTATCATGCCGATGATGCCCGTGCCAACCGTCACAATCAACGCGGGCTACACCACCGACCTGAGTGCGAATGATGTGATGACCGCGACTCCAGCTCCAGCAGCGACGGCCGCCATGCTCGGAGTGGCACTGCGCCAGCTTACGGCTGTCCAGCTATAACATCCCAAAATTTGCTTTAATATCATTTTATTGGTTATTTGTCCATTTTATGTTTCTCTGGAATTTATTGGATTTTTCTGGATTTATTTGAATTTACTTTGAATTAAGTGTATTGGTCCTTTGTCGAAAACTATTTAAGTTTATGCAAAGTTAAAATAAATTTTGCCAAAAATATTTTATCTGAGTTCAAAATGTCTCAAAGTATTTTTGAGATTTTTCTTGAAATTTTCCTGATTATTTTATTGCCTGAAACAAATCAAATGATTTTCTGTAATTATTTTAAATGAAAAATCCTTTTAAAACTGCATGAACAAGAACGGCCCATGCCTTCGTGGGCCCAAGTCACCCGCATGCACTCGCTTATCTTCTAAACCCTAACCTAATATGCCGACCGCTGATTGAGATCCAACGGCGCGCTCCGCCGCGTCGCCGCGCTGCAGTGTCGAATGGAGGCCCCGTGGATGCTCCGGATGAGGCCGCGTCGCTCTCCGTATCTCCGCGGAGTCCGCCGCCGCCACGAAACCGTCTCCGAATTCCGCTCACGCCGCCTCCCGTCGCGCTATTTAAGCGCCGCCGCTAGCGCCAATCCTCACCCCGCCGCACCCTTGGTCAATTCTCGCATGCCGAGACGTCCTTGCCTGCCCGTGCGAGCTCGCCGAAGTTGCCGAAGCCCCACCGTGGTTTCCGTCCTTTTTCCGCCGTCGTCGAGCCGCTTTTCGCCGTTCTGGTTCCAGATCCGTGACCCTTGGACCGTGACGCATCTACCTCGTCGTTCCTTACCGTCGGATCGTCGCAGAAACGCCGTCGCCTACGTCGTCTTCTCCGCTGCCGGTGAAGCTGTGCCACCGCACCGCCATCGTCGGGTTTGAGCTCTGCCAGCCGTTCGATCTTCGTTTGACGCTCCGGATCGTGCCGCGTGGGTAAGCATCTCGGGTACCGGTAGCCGTCGGTTTCTGATCGTGCGATCGAGGAGTAGCCACGTGTTCCCCTGCCCAGCGCCGTTCGATCGGATCCGTGCGCGTCAGATTGCACCGACGCCGCGACCAATCGCGTGTCGCCGCGTGTCGGGCGTAGAACCGTAGCGCCGTGAGCCACGTCCACCGTGAACCGGTGCGGGCTGGTGGACTGAGTCCATACGCCCGAGACGTGTGGCAGCGTCTGATTGGCCAGCTCGGTGATGATGTCACCCTGACGTCATGCTGACGCAGTTAATCGATTTTTTCAATTTAAAAATATTTCGGTTAATTCTGATTTTCTAATTTCTGTAATTTAAGTATTTATTCAAACTTCAAAAGGCTATATATTTTGCATTTTAACTTGGATTTGAGTGATTCAAATTTCTAAATTTTTTTTAAAATTGAGATCTATTTAATGGTGAATTTTAATTAATTTTTGGAGTTCAGCTACTCTCTATTTTGGTATTTATTTGCTTTTTCCCTTCGGTACGCGTAGACGTTGAATTGTGCGACGCTTCGGAGGAAGATACATCAACTCAAGAGCAAGCTCCAGATCAAGATCAGGAACTATCCCAAGGCAAGTTGTGCTTTGATCATGTTGAACCCATGTTATACAAATGATATTTTGTTTTACTTTATTGCATAGTATTTCAAGTATACAATTGTTTCAACTTAAATTGGGACCTAGTTAAGCTACCAATTTGATCTATACCCTACCTTGTCATTGTATGCCATGATCTATTGTCACCCTAGATTGGTTCATTATGGTTGGTTAGTAATGATAATCAACATGGGATGGTTAGACCGTATTAGTTGCTTAGCCATGCCACGTCATCACATGTGTTTGAATCATTGATAATTAATCTTGACTAATGGAATATGGAACAATGTCATGAACTGGTGTGTCATGTGGGATCACACGATGAGATTGAGTTGTTTGTGGCGAGTCATGTCACACAATGATGTTGAATTGTTGATGGCACGTGGTGCTTGGTAATCAACTTAGGTGATAATCATTTAGCTTGGGGCAAGTGACAAGGGGCGAGTATGCCAAGGTGGGCCCGATGGGCAGAGGGTATGTGGATGTCTTGCCTCGATCACTCTAAGGACTTAACCTTGCAAGATTTTGACCTGAGTCAATCATGCAACCACATGTCTGGTATGGGCCAACCTAGCTGATTAATTTGCAATGTCTTAATTTTTGGTACTATCTTGGTCGGTGTGAATTCCCGAGTTATGGAGTAATTCACAAGGCGCAAGAGGGGGGCCCTGAATGTGGTAACCAGTCCCACCAGTGTTGAAACCTTAGCAGGTGGTACCGGGTTAAGCCAGCGCATTGTAAAGGTTTTGTTATAATCACTCGCCTTTGTGGTGTATGGTTGTATCGTGTGGGTAAAGTGCATAACCTCTGCAGAGTGTAAAACTGTTCGAATAGCCGTGCTCACGGTATTGAGCAATGCTCGAGAATTACAGTTAAGGGTTAGCTTAATTAAAATGGAAAACTTGGCTGGGATGGCAGGATGCCATGTGGAAGATGGAATTTGATTTAGGATTGGAAACTTGGTTTACTTGAGAAACACCGAATCTATTTACTATCAAGTTATTTGTTTTACGCCTTTTACGATCTATTTATTGTATTTGTTCATAAATGCTGCTTATTGCAAAATAGCCATGATAGCCTATCCTTTGGAATAAGCCTTGCATATAGTTACATAGAATTGCATTATGTGCACAACTTGTTGAGTGCTTTAAGTACTCACCCGTGCCAACAACAATAATAACAGTTGAAGAATCTACACCTGTGTTGGAGGAGGAGCTCCAGGAGGACACGAGTTATTAGGGTCCGAGCCTTGTCAGTTGCCTATGGTGAACTAATGAGCTATCTACGTTTTCTACTTTCCGCTGCTTAATTCTTAGTTTATACTTCCAGTCTTGCCCTGTGTGGCTTAATAATGTAAGTTGGTCATAAGATCATACACTTGGCTATATCAATAAATAGAGTATTATTCTATTATTGTTGAGTATGATGTGATATGTACCAATGTTGAGCTGTGTGCACTAGCGTTGATCCTGGGACTAGTGCAGTAAACACAGTGGGTTCGAATCAGTGGATTCGGGTCCTTACACCAGCATATTTCGTCGGCCTCTTTCGGGTGCGCTGGCCGGCCTGATTTAAACCCGCTGCGATTGAGCGGTTTGACGGGACAAAGAACCTCGATGAGTTCCTCTCGATCTACTCGACCGCGATCGTAGCAGCTGGAGGGGATGAGGTCGTGAAGGCCAATTACTTCCCGACGATGTTGGACGACGCAGCGCGCACCTGGCTCCTTTCGATCATGGCGCCAGGTATGGGACGCACTCCGCTCTAACTTTCAGAGCTGCTACGAGCGCCCCAGATGGGAGAAGGACTTGGATCGCATCATCCAGGGCAAGAATGAGGCACTCCGCGACTTCGTGCGTCGATTCATCCGCACAAGGAAGTCGATCCCGAGCATCTCTGAAGAGGCCGTTATCAAGGCATTTAAGTTCGGCGTCTGCGACCGGCGTCTCACCAAGCACCTGGAGATCACGGCAAGACTCGACATCAACAAGCTGTTCCGGATGGCAGAATGATACGCGGACGCAGACGATGCTATGAGCTGGAAACGCGACTACGACCAGGGCAAGCTTGGTCTCAACTTTGGTGAGGCCAGGCCATCCAACACCAAGGGCGACGGCTCGGATCCGCACGCCAAAAAGCGGAAGAGAGACCACGATGGTGGCGGCGGCCAGCTGCGCGTTGTTGGTGCGATGAACAGTGAGCGCGAGGTGATGGAAGTACGGCAGATCGACCAGGGACGGCCACAACTCAATCAGGAGAGGCCACGACCTCAGCAAGGGCGACCACGACTTCAACAAACACAGCACCAAACCCAGGAGGGACAGCGTCGACCTGGACCCCAGCAGGGTGACGCCTGACCATAGGGCGACAGAGAGCAACCACAGGGTGCCGAGGTGCGACCCAGGTATGATTTCGACAAGTTTTGCCTGTTCCATAAGGCCTACAACCACGACCTGCGAAACTGCAGGACCTGGCAGAACAAGCTGGACGCCTTTTACGACGGGCGTGGAGAGATGCCCACGCTCCCGAAGGAGGACGAGCGATCCGACATGGTCAATGTTGGCGAGGACCTTGAAGCCCTTGACCTGGAGTTTCAGTAGGGCGACCGTCGTGTCGATGTAATCTTCGGCGGGTCGTCGGTGTATCAATCTCGGCGTGAGCTCAAAGACGCCGTGCGAACCATATACCAAGCCTCTGCTGGGAGGCCCGCTGACCAGTCTTGCAAGTGGGCTGGAACCCCGATATTTTCTCCTAGGATGATGCTTTCACAGGAATGTTCAAGGATCTCAAGACTGCTCTGGTCATGACCCCGACCATAAGCAATACTGTAGTTGGGCGAGTCATGGTCGATGGGGGCAACTCCCTCAACTTGCTCTTAGGAGCACACTAGACCGAATGCAGAATCCCCGATCGAAGATCAAGAATGTAGCGGTTCCCTTCTTCGGTGTTGTACTAGGGAGTTCCACTACACCGCTTGGGCAATTGGTTCTGCCCATCACATTCGGTGACTCTACCAACTTCCGCACTTAGCTGGTTACCTTTGAGGTGGTCGACGGAGACCTTCCCTACAACACCATACTCGGACGTCCGGCGCTGATTAAGTTCATAGCGGCAAACCATTACGGCCATCGCTACATGAAGCTTCCGGGGCCCAATGGTGTCATATCTGTCACGGCGACCTCAAGGTGGTGCACGGATGCGAGGAGAAGGCCTTGGCGCTCGTCGGCTTGCTGCCCCAGCGAGGCTCTAAGGTAACTACGAAAAGTGCCCGCCGCAAGACGACGATCTAGCCCGACGGTGTGATGAAGGCTGTGCAGCTCAAATAGGGCGACTCGAGCAAGAGCGTCCACGTCACATCCGAGCTCAATTCGAAATAGGAACTCGAGCTCGTCACCTTCCTTCGCATCAACAAAAACATATTCGCTTGGGAACCGATAGACATGCCAGGAGTCTCGAGGGAGGTGATCGAGCACAAATTGTAAATAAGGCCTGGCTGCAGACCTATACGCCAGAAGCTGCGATGCTTCTCTCTTGAAAAGATGATGATAATAAGGGAACATCTTGACAAGCTCTTAAAGACCGGCTTCATTCGTGAGATTGACTACTCCGAATGGCTAGCTAACCCAGTTGTCATGCAAAAGAAAGGCGAGAAGTGGAGGATGTGCGTCGACCATATGGGCCTGAACTCGGCATGCCCAAAGGATAATTTCCCTCTTTCGCTCATAGACCAGATCGTCGACTCCACTGCCAATGCTAAGATGCTGAGTTTCCTCAACGCCTACTTGGGCTACCATCAAATCGAGCTTGTAGTCGATGACGAAGACAAGACAGCCTTCATCACGCCGTTTGGGACGTTCTGCTACACGACCATGTCATTTGGCCTGCACAATTTGGGCGCAACATTTCAGCGGATGATGTTCAAGAACTTCGACCCTCAGATCGGTCGCAACCTCGAGGTCTACGTCGACGACATCATCGTCAAGAGCTCTTCTGAACACGACCACATCAACGACCTCGCGAAGACCTTTGCCAACCTGAACAAGCCCGGCATCAAGCTCAACCCTGAAAAATACGTGTTTGGCGTTACCTCGGGCAAAGTGCTTGGCTACACGATCGGGGACTTGGGAGTCGGCCCGAACCCGCAGAAGATCGAGGCAATCGAGAAGATGGCTCCTCCGACATCAACAAGATAGGTCCAGTGCCTCACCGGCCGCATGACCGCTCTCAGTCAGTTCATTTTACGGCTCGATGCGCGCGGACTACCGTTCGTCAAGACATTGCACAAGCACAGGGGCTTCGAATGGACACTCGAAGCTCAACGATCCTTTGATGAGCTGAAAGCATAACTTTCAAGCCCACTGCTACTCACGACCCCACGGTAGGGAGAAACGGTGCTGCTTTATCTCGCTGCCACGACCCAGACTGTCAGCGCCATCCTGGTGGCCGAGCGCGACGGTCGACAGCAACCAATCTACTACATCAGCGAGGTACTTCATGGACCAAAGGAGTGTTACCCCGAGGTACAGAAGCTGCTCTATGCCCTCTTCATGGCTTCGCGCAAACTTCAGCACTACTTCCAGGCGCACCAGTGGTTATCCCGAGCGGATTCTTGCTCGACGAGATCCTAAGGAACCCAGAAGCCGAGGTCGCATCGCCAAGTGGGCTATGGAGTTGGCAGAATTTGACATACAATTTTTAGCACGCACCGCCATTAAGTCGCAAACACTCGCTGAGTTCGTGGTCGAGCAGACATCGCAACCAACTCTCGAGCCTGAGGTCGAGGAAGAGAAGCCCTGGAGGATGTACTTCGATGGCTTCAGGTCATTCGAGTGCTCGGGGGCTGGTATTCTCATCATCACACCCTGGGAGACAAACTGAGGTATGTGATTCACTTCGGTTTTCCCGCAGCTAATAACATGGCGGAGTATGAGGCTCTTTTGGCGGGTCTCTGAACCTGCAAGTCGCTGGGCGTGCGCCGGTTGGTCGTTAAGGGCGATTCCCAGCTCGTCGTCAACTAGTACAACAAAGACTACCAGTGCTCGGAGGGCTCTATGGCCAAGTACCTTGCCGAGGTGCGCAAAATGGAGAAGTGTTCCAGAACCTAGAAATCAATCATGTTCCCCGGAAGGACAACTCCAGCGCTGACCTCCTATCCAACCTTTGGTCATCTTATGGTGAGATTCCATCAGATGTCATCCTCGAGACCTTGGCGGCACCCTCCGTCTTCGACCAAGAAGATTTGATCGCCCTCCTCGAGAGTGTTCCCTCGTGGATGGAGCCGATTACCAAGTTCCTCGACCGGGGCTAGCTCCTGGATGACCCGACCGAGAGGAGCCGAATCAGGCATCGAGCGAGCTCATACAAGCTCGTTAACAGGCAACTCTATCGTTAGGGCACTCTGAGTGTTCTGTCGAAGTGCGTTACCCCGGAGGAAGGTAAGTACCTGCTCAACGATATCCATTCGGGTTTCTGCGGTGCGCATTCCTCTTTCAGGACCATGGTCGGAAAGGTGTTCCGCATGGGATTTTATTGGCCAACAGTGTTGCATGACGCTCGAGACATCGTTCGCGCCTGCTGAGTCTACCAATTCCATGCCCGAAAATCACACCAGCCGGCCTACGCCCTTCAGACCATACCACTCTCCTGGCCATTCTCGGCCTGTAGCCTTGACATCCTCGGCCCTTTCCCTCAAGCGGTTGGGGGGAAGAAGTTCCTATTTGTCGCCATTGACACCTTCACCAAGTGGGTCGAAACTGAACCGGTCTTGGCCATCATCGCCCGAGCAGCCGTACAGTTTTTCCACTCGCTCGTGGTCACAAGGTATGGAGTCCCGTGCAGGACCATCACTGATAATGGCTCGTAGTTCACCAGCGAGCTATTCCAGGAATACTGCAAAGACATAGGCACCAGGGTCTGCTACGCCTCGGTGGCCCACCCATAGAGCAACAGAGCGGTCGAGCGTGCCAATGGACAGATCGTCTAGGGCATCAAGAGGTGAGTCTTTGATGAGCTCGAACAATACGGCCGGGCCTGGGTAGACGAGCTTCCCACCGTCCTCTGGTCCGCTCGCACCATGTCTAGCTGAGCGACTGGGGCTACCCCTTTCCAGCTTGTGTTCAGTGCTGAAGTTGTCTTGCCTGCTGAGGTCATGCTGGGCTCCACTAGGGTCAGCTTGGTCGGCCAAGTCGACTTCGAGCAAGAGCGGTCTCTTAACCATGCCCTAGCGAAAGAAGTAAGGAGCCGTGCACTGCTTCGATTGGTGCACTACTGTAAGCACTTCGCAGGCATGCGTCTCGATCGGTTCGACCTAGGGAGCTCCGAGTTGGGGATATGGCCCTAAGACGAATTCAGGGCTCGACCAACACCAACAAGTTGTCCCCAAAGTGGGAGGGCCCCTACAACGTCGTTTTAGCAGATCGCACAGGAGCTTACCGGCTGGCGATGCCTGATGCCAGAGAGCTTACGAGCTCGTGGAACATCGACCAACACCGAAAATTTTATGTGTAAAACTCTTACCTTAATTCGCAATAAAAGTTCTTCTTTATTATCCATGATTGTGCCCCCTTTACATTTCCTTGCATCTTTTGTGCCTCGACCTAAGCTTCACGATCTCAAAGTTCACCTCCAGGGGCCACGCTTGCAGTAAGCCAATCCTTACCGCATCATGGCTCCCCCCTGTAGTAGGACTTGGACCAGAGACCGCGCTCGGCTTCGAGCAAACATGCATACTTCATGCAAAGGTCGGGCTTGAGTGCTGTCGAGCCTAGCCTAAGCGCATTAAGGCCCCTTGTATGCTCGAGTTCACCCTTGAGTATTCCCGAGCTCAACCTCTCTCGCACAGGGGCACAACTATTGCTACTAAATGACTTCGCCTTAAGTCTTTTACAGGCCTCCCTAACAGTTCGGAGATGTTAACCAACCCATCAAGTCGAAATAAAAGTGTTCAAGGTCGATGTTGCTCGACCTCGACAGCTACGACTTATTACTCCCACAAACTGCACCCAAGGCCGGTGCTGCTCGGCCTCGACCACTGCGGGGGCTAGACAAGGGAGTACTACACTTCTCTTTTTGACCAAAAAAGAATTTATTGACTAATTTATATTTACAAGGAGGCGTAAACATTTTTGTTCCTCCGCTTGTTTCCTATTTACAGGCCCTCCATGTCGCGGGCAAGCTTCTTCTCCTCGAGCTCGGCGATCTTTACCCTCGACGCTGAAACCTCACCTTGCAAACGGTGCGCCTTGGCTGCGGTGCTGGCGGCACGATTGCACTCGTCCTGGAGTTGGGCCAGGGCACTCTTTCCCATCCTGGACGCCCGCCCCAACTTCTCCTCGAGCTCGGTGACCTTTGTCTCGAGCTCGATAGAGGCCTTCACTGGAGCGGCGGCTTGCTCCGCGACCTGCTTCCGTAGCTCCTCCGCCTCCGCACGTGCGGCTTCAAGGGACCTTGCCACTTTTGCAAGCATGGCATCGAGGGTCTTGGCTGCCCTCGCATGCTCGGCTTCGAGGGCCTCGACAGCCTTCTCGCGCTCGTCTTTGAGGGCCTCGACAGCCTTCTCTGCTCTGCCTCCTCCTGCTTGACCAGCAAGGTTTCTTCGAGCTGGGCGATGTGGGCCTCCTGCTCCGACACCACGTCGAGGACCGTCTTTAGCTCGGCAATGTGCTCGTACAGACCTTGGAGTCCCTAGGCGATTAGGCTCACCGCCTACAAAAACCAAGGAAAGTCATGCGACAATTAAGAAGACAAATGGTTACGAGCTTACTCACCTGATTGAGTCGGCCCTCAAACTCGCGACGGAGAGACCCGACGGCCCTGTCTCCTGGTCCAGCCATCTCTAGCTCATCACGGCCCCCTGTCGAGGACGAGGTAGCCTCATTAGCTCCCACCGGCGCAGATTCGGACTCGCCTGTTGAAGCCTCGACCCGGACTACCTCGGTCGGCCCAAACCTCGGCTAGGTCGTAGAGACTAAGATCCCTGGGAAAAGCAGCGGAAAGGTTAGATTATGGGAAAGCGTTACAAAGCGAGGGGATGAGAAATGCTGCCCTACCTGGCTGATCCGCAGGAACCTCAAAAATGATCACGGCGGTCGGTGCCACGACCACGCCCTCAAAAGCCTCAGCCTCACCGGTTGCAGTGGCCTCGACCTTAGGCTCATCCCCGTCGGCGCTGACTTCGACAGCGAGACGCCTTAGGCTCCACCTCCCACGGCAACCAGGGCTTGCCGCGAGTGAGGGCGGCGGACCAGCAGGAAGTCGTCCTCGTCCTTGGACTCACCCTGGACAATGACCATGGTCAATGGTCATCGACGACTAGACACAACCATCGCCGCACCACGGGTGTTACGGCGCTCAAAGAGATCGAGACACTCCCGATGATGCGATGAGCGCGAGCGAGCACTCGAGGTCTGTGGCGTGGAAAATTGCTAAGCAAAGGAAGAGATGGAACCTACTCTACGACCTATGGGGGATAAAAGATCGCACATACCTGGACCGCGAGCCTTCGTCTCGTGGAGGGACGCTAGGGATCTTGGTGCCCCGCCCCCGCCACGACGGACAAGGGCGCCCCTCTCCGGGCGTCCTATGATGGCGACCTCGCAACCCGCGGGCTCCGATCTCCCCGTAGCAGCTGTACTGGTGCCCAGCGGACTTCGGTGTCTCCCCATGTCCGAGGTCCTTGCGGCGGTCACTACCTTTTGTTGCTGTTAGAGATGAGGGGAGATCAGGGATGGCAACAACTGGGAGATCGAGCTCGAGCGTTACCGGGCTCGACTATGATGGCTTACCACTGTCCTGTCGCCCCACTCGATGTGCTGCTCCTTTAGGGCGCTGGTCCCCAGGTCGTCTGGAGCTGGCTCCTTGCCCACTTTCTTGCTCTTGTTTGCTCCAGGTAGCGGCAGCATCCGCCTCGCCGTGTCTAAGAGCTACTTATCCTCCTACAATTATGAGCAAAGGTCAGTACAAGCTCGAGCACCCCCAAGCTTGACCTTGGCATGAGATGAGTTACCTCGCTGCTCTACCTCAACACATTCTTGGGGATGGGGTCGTCCGTGGTGTAGTTGAACGCCGCCTTCCCGAACATCCTTGCCGCTATCTAGGACTCCGGTGGGCTACTAGTGAAAATGGGGTTATCAGTAAGAGCTCAGCTGAACTTGAAGGTTTCCTAGCTCGAAGGTGCTTACCACTTGGACCTTCTCGGGTGAGGTTGTCCCTCCCCTTAATCTCGTAGAACGGGTGCACCCTCTTTCGCAGGGGGAACACCTAGTTCCGCAAGAAGTCATAGGCGATGGCTTGGCCGGTGAGACCGCATGTCGAGCAGATGTGGATGGCTCCGATGGCCTCCTGGTCTATCGCTAAGTCTTCAGGGTCAGGGGTCTGGCGCTTGCTATCGATGGGAGTCCTATTGTATGTGAGCGCCCCGCCTTCTTCCCTCTTCAGGTAGAACCACCTCTCGGTTCGTGGACCAAGGGAGTCTCGAGCATGGATCAGGGGGTAGGAGCAAGGAAGCCCCATTCGCAGCCGAAAGTAGAGACACCCGACCACGGGGTCCTTTGAGGTGCGGAACAAGGAATATAAGCGGAAGAAAAGCGAGGGGGTTGGAAGGATTCCCAGGAACCCCTCGCATAGGTGCGAAAAGATGAAGGGGAGGAGAATGGAGTTAGGCACCAGGTTAACCAACTCGATCTTGCATTGAGCAAGAACCGTTGCCACGAATTCGCTCTCCGGGGTCCGTAGCCCAAAGAGCATGTATTGCTCGATGCTGACAAGCTCGTCCGCTGGGGTTGCTGCTCGATCTTAGTGCCCGACAGTCACCATGTCACTGGGTACAGTATCCCCAGTGTCTCGAGCTCCTTCATCCGCTCCAGGGTCATCGCGCTCATCCCGAACTTGGCCATGGGTTTCGACAAGGTTTTGGGTTGAGGGAGGAAGATTACGAAAGAGGGTTTGGAAGACGGAAGAGCACTAGGGTTCGATGCAGGTAGGATTTGGGGAATCCTCTGAGGAAGGCAACAGTTCGAGATTTAAAGGGCCCAATCATCAAAACTGGCGCCAGTTATGCCTCAAAAAGAGTGTCGCGGTTCCTGCAACGGATTCAAAGTGCCGTGAGTTACTCCCTCAATTTCTTCGCCCAAAGACCACGGGGTTGAAGTCCGAGCGTTTCCAAGCTCGACCGCGCCATGTATGTCCATGCGGTCTAGACCCAGGCTCGAGCTTGAGCATTTCCAAGCTTGGCCGGGGAACCGCCCACTTCTTTAGGTCATCAGACTCAAGGTCATCCCTAGCTTCAGGATCATTGCTTGAGTCTCGGGGGCTAGCTGTCGGGGACTAGTTACCCCGTGTAGGCAATGGCCCGCTGGGCCAAGCTCACTCGACCAAGGACCAAACTCACTCGACCTAGGTCCCAGCTCTCATTTGAGGGCAAGCTCGAAGGACTCGGTTGGATTGCAGAAACCTGTAGTTTCTGTGTCAAGGAGGGGCCTTAAAAGGTTGAGTTAAGGCGATCATGGGCAACGGTTCCCAGTGCCATTATTGCCATACTTCATTACGCATCATGCCCGGATCTGGCGCCACTCCTCGAGAATCTCGCCTGGCTGTTTTCCGTAATGAACTCAGCAGTGGAGGTATAAAAACTTTCCCCCTGCGCGGGGAAAGAGGGAAGGAGACACGACACTAAGAACCAGTCCTCGACCTCGGCTCGAGCACCTCTTGTATTCAACCACAGTACATCATCGTCTACCTTTCGCCTCCGGGCAAGACTGGAGTAGAGCTGTTACCCGTACTGGGGCTTGAACAAGTATAACTCCTTGCGTCAACCGCTCCCTTTCTCTCACTCCTAACGGCGGTCAGAGTTCCTTCCCAGCGAGCATGATCTTGGGTTCCTCTCCTACATCTCCCCCTCCTTGCGGACAGGCGATCCCGATCGTCGACAAATTTCACCTTCCAATATTTCTTGAAACACTCTATACCTCATGTGAAATTCACACGCATATCCATCAGCATGGACATTGCTATTCGAATAGTTTTACACACTCTGCAGAGGTTGTACTGCTTTACCCACAAGACATGATTGTCTCTTGTTGTCATGCAATTAACACACTTCCTTTGGTGTATCGACAAAGAGATCACGACTAGGCTTTACAATGCATTGTCTAAACTTGGTACTGTCTGCTAAGGTTTCACCCCTTAGGGTCCTCTCTTGAGCCATGTGAATCTATCCGTCCATCCCGGTACCCACACCACCAACTGGCAATACTCAAATTTAGATGTTGTAAATTAATCAGCTAGGTCTGTCCCACACCATACATGTGTGAAGGGATACGGGTAGGCTATGTTAGCACACAATTAAAATTTCTACCTCGTAAACCAGAAAGCCACGCAAGTAAATGATCATGGATCGTTACCACTAGACGCGCAGTGCAGTGGAAGGAAGTTGATGCAGCCCGAATCAACAGAGTGCGCGTCCTGTTGCAGTAGTTGATCTTCCTCGCGCGGTGGCCGATCCTCCTTGCGCGGTGGTCGATCGCCCTAATCAGTGTCGCAGTAGCAGCAACACCTCTACTGGCGTCCACACGTCCGAGAAAAGAACGCCGTGTGTCGGTGTGCCAGCACCAGCGCGCACGGGAAGGCTCAAGTAGAGACGGCTAGGGTTTCGGTGGCTACACCCTCTCACATATCAATTGCAACCACGAACTCTCTTTATATAGCCGTCCCCTCCCCTGCGTGGAACCCTACATTAGGGCCCAACTGAAGGACAAAGCCCACTTGGCCCATTAGTGACGGATCCAATCCATACCACTATATTCCAACCCCTTAAGTGTGTGACCCTGTAGGTTCATGTATATTTGGACACGACTCGGAAACACATTTTCGATCGATAATCGACAACGGTACCTAGCAGTACATATCGATTCCCAAATATCCATAAAGCATCGGACGAACCTACTATAATGTGATAATGTCATGTTCCCTTTGCTTCATGATATCAGATCAAGCTCAAGGTGAGAGTCGTGTCATCCTATGATAGCTCGATCTCTTCACTCATACCGTAGTGGAATAATTTATCTAGATTGACTCTCAATCACATCCGGCATGACCATGCACTTACTTAATCCATCTACCTTGAGGGGCCCAGAGATATCTCTCCGTTATATAGGAGGAGCAAATTCTATCTTGATTATTCATGTACCTCAGCATGTTTCATAGTAAACCCGAAAGCTTCCTTTATAACTACCTGGTTAAAGAGTAGCGTTTGGTAGCTCCTAAGTAAACCATTACACATCTAGGAAACCAATGACGAACTCAGGTCTAAGGAACATACATACACTATGCATGAAACCAACTGATGACACATAAGAATATATATAACAATTCCCGCAGTGTCTCATATGGGTCTATCCAACGCATGTTCTCTAACATGTGTCCACATTATTGATTAGATCTCCATATCTCTATGACCCGTGAAACATGGTCATCAATCAATACATGTGCTGATCAATGAAACATAATCGTCCTATATTATGATAACCGATCAGGGATAACTTGAATAATATCAATATATGAAAAAAGTTGCACGAACAAGTCACTTACTTGTTGATTAATCCAATCGATATTTATTCAAAGGACAAACAATTATATTATTCCATAAACATAAGGCGTGATACAATCATCTCTATGATCACCTCAAGGGCATATCACCAACAATGTAGTTGTACGGTTAGCCCAGTTCAATGGCGCACAAGATTAAGTTCTTAAGTTGTCTTAGGCAAGACATCCACATCCCAAATGTGCTATCAGCACCCCCTTTACTACACGAACAATTGCCCGAGAAAAAATAATTTTGTTTAACCAAGACCAATGGCAGACCTTACCATGGTACAACAAATTTTACAACAGTGGCTACTGACCACAATTCAACATCTTATTAAGTCAAGATTAACATTAATTCACATGTGATATGAATCCTATTGTATAACTAAGCATGTCTAAGCATAGCTAAGATATCCAATGTTGGTAATATGATCATGTCCATGTAATAATGTCCCAACCTAGGGTTAACATTGGATACATGGTATTCCAACAATCAAGTTGGCAAAATGACAATTAGGTATATAGCTATTCCCAGCAATTAATCATTGATACAAAAATACCATGCAATTGTATAAAATAAATTACTTTTGCAAAACATAGTTCAATATGATCAAAGGTTACAACTTGCTTGTTGATCTACTACTGAGTCTTGATCTTCGAATTCTCTGTTTGCTCCATCGGAATTTGCGTCTACCAGAAAAGAAAGCAATGAATAAAAATAAATAACAAACAGAGGCTCAAAAAACTCAACATTGAAAATAAATAGCTCTAGAATGTAGAGCTTGATTTTAGAAAAGTTTAGAAATTTGAATCGCCTCAATCGGAGTTCATATGAAAGAGAACGGGCCTCCGAAAGAATAAATCCAGAGAAAAATGCTGAAAAAGAGAAAATCCGAATTTTTTTGGTTTATTTTTCTACAGGAAAATCAATTAATGATGTCTTGCTGACATCAATAATTAATTTCCTGAAAATAAAATAAATCAGAAAATCTTTATGTGGCTGACATGTGGGGCCCATGGTCTATAGACCAGGTCCACGGACTTGCCCTTGTCCACGATGGACCGGGCTCACAGGAATAGTGCTGGGCTGATCGGTGAGACCGCACGGGTGATGACGTGGAACACGCGTAAGTGATGACACGATGGTTGACTAGGCCCTATGGCTAACGGGTGTAGGATCAAGGATAACCGACTAGAGGGGGTGAATTGGAGGTTTTAAAATTCTTTGGCTCTAATTATAATAAATAAATTGTCTAAGCAAGAATTGAAATTTTAACAATTAAATCCTAAATTCTTTAGGTTTTACTAAGTGCGCCAATGACCTAAGTCTAAGCAAGAATACAATTTTAAGTACAAGATCAATACACTAAAATTGCTAGGAATGTAAATTGCACACGAGAATAAGAAATTCAAACCACAAGAGAGAAAGTGACACAATAATATATCCCATGGTCTCGGAGACTTACCGGTCTCCTCTAATCCAAGTTGAGGTAGCTTGATCAACTTCAAGCTGGCTCCAATCCACACGATCCTCCCTCGATCACTTGGTAGTTCTTCCCCGTTCCGGGTAGGCGAACTCCGGCCTTCACATGCTTACTAGGGCTTCTCACAACCTCAGTTGAGAAGCTCACCACACACACTCATCTCCAAGCCGTCTAGGAGGCGGCAATCTCCAAGAGTAACAAGTTTTGACACTTGCTTGAGGTCGAATCAAGTGTCTAAAGGCTCAACACTAAATGCAACACTTGAATTAGCTACCAACTCACTCAAAATGTAAATTTAAAACCCACAAGAGAGTTGAAGACTAGCTAGAGCTCAAATGTGATTAATGAGGTCCAAGAGTTTCTCTAGAATGCAGGTGGGGGGTATTTATAACCCCCACCAACTAATTTGGCCGTTGGGATAAAAAATCATAAAAATAGCTTGGAAACCCGGTGCTACCGCCCTTAGGCCGGCAGCATCGCTCCTCTAAATACAACGGTCACTACAGTGCATTAAATGCATTGTTAGAGACCGTTGTGCACATTCGGGCTGGTAGCACCGGGCCTCAATTTTCCATTTTGACCAAAATCAAAGCTTTTTGGAAATTGCGCACCGGGGGGTAGCCGGCACTGGCCACTCTAGCCTCACAAACACCCTCCTGTGTTATTTAAGCACTGCAAGGAGGCCGGTTCTACCGCCTGGCCAGTAGCACGGGGCCGAGTCGGTAGCACCGCCCCTAGCAGGCCACAAAGGAGTCAAGCTGATTTTTGTTTTTGCACAAATGTAATTGGATGCAAATGCAAGCATGAGTTCAAGTGAGTATATATTTTGAGCATATAAACATCGATCAACTTCAAACTACTAGCCAAGACCCCTCTTGATAATACGGCACCTATTATAGCAATCTGATCCTTTCTCCAAAACTCTGAGATTGGCAAAAGCTATGAAAAGGTCCTTAAATTTTATACCTTATTCATTTGCCTTGATGCGTTGATCTTCTTTTGCACCATTTTCATGCTTCCACGATCGCCGAACTTAGGACCAACCTATTTTAAATATTCTTAAAAAAAAATATTAGTCCTTTAATCGCGTTGTCATTAATTACCAAAACTAAATCGAATTGCTGGCCTAGATGCTTTCAACGGCGCGGTGATGCGACGACTGACTCAGTGTGGATGACGTGGACGATGACTTCATGTGGGTCGGTGGTGGCACGGCCTTGGTCGGAGGGGAAGAAGACAATGCGGTCGTCGGCAATTCAGTGACCGAATCAGCTCGGTTTTTCGGCGGATATGGTAGACGACGACGTGATGAACTCGAACATGCAATCGGGGATGGTGGAGAACAACTGGAGGTGGAGATAATGGGGCGAAAGGCTCGGCCATGGTGGAGCTTCTCCAGTGAGCTTGCGAGGATGAAAGATGAACTCTCGGGCGATGGCGAGGATAGCTGCGGGTTCTGCGGAAGACGGCGCTCGCGATGCACGTTTTTCCTGGGGCTTTTATAGCCTCGGGAGGCGTGTACAACCCAGACTCCTAGACAATGCAGACGTGGTGGCTACACGGAGACGATTAGGGTTAGGGTTTGCACGGGCGGCGGCGTGGAGATGGGCTGGGCTGAGGTGCAAGCGGAGCGGGCCGGGGCGACGCGAGGCAGGCCGAGGCGCTGGGTTGGCGTGGACTGGGCCGAGTGAGGAAATTGGGCCGAGTGAAAGCAGAGGGCAAAACGGGCCAGGGAAATTCGGCCCGAGAAGGATTTATAAAATAAAAACATTTTCCGAATTAAAAAATCCAAAAATTAAAATAAAAGCAAATAAATCCAAATAAATTCAGAAAAACTCAAAAAAAGCAGAAAAATTCCTTGTAGCATAAGGAACCCAACTATGACCAAAAATCTTTTGTTTAATGTGTAGTTTAGTCAAATTAAATCTTTCACATAAAAAATTCAAATTAAGCATTGGTTAATTTGGGAAAAATCCAAATGGTTCATTTTCAAATTTAAACATTTCAAAACTCAAATTTTGGGATGTTACATGTTCCACCTCTCTCTTTTCCATCGACCGCTCCCTACCGACCACTACTACCTCCTTCTTTCTCTGCTCCTTGCACAGCCACACCTCCTTTCCTCCTCTTCTGCTTGCCCCTGGTAGATATAGTCGAATCTACGCCGGTAGTGAATTTGCAATGGGGGGATCTTGTGCGATGATAGCAGTTGGCATCACACGCGGTGTGGCCCTGCTAAGTAGCAGCGATGAGTCGGTTGGTGAGATACCTATCGATGGTGGCCCAGGCCATAGCTCGAGCGGCGACAGTGGCTCGGCCCTGAGTTACGATGATGGTGCCCCCAAGCCACAGCGGTGTTTCGCTTCGTGAGATCCCGAGTGGTCGGCAACGTGGACTGCCCGCTTTGGGCTAAGCGGCACTGGTGGCCTACCCGCCTGGCCGGGTGGTGTTGGTGATACTGTACCCTTGAGGTGAATCGCGACGGACGACGATGACGGATTGGAGCGGATCTAGATCTTGGGAGGATCGGAAGCAGCCACGACTTGGAGGTATGAATTATGGTTTGGCTCTGATACCAAATTAAATTTTGTAGAATATTGTGTGTCCTGTAAGATCCACACACCGTTCATTTCTAGGGTTGATTAGAATCAAATAACAACTTATGCCAAATTTATTTGTATTAATTCCTCTATAATCCCTGAGAGTCCATGCTACTCAGCGACGCATATAATTTCTCGCTCGTAGCTAATAAGCTTAGCATATACAAGGATGGATTAATACACCAGACGAGAGGACTGAGCGTGGCACAGTGGCGTGGAGCGAAGGTGGTCGTCCAGTCGATCCGGGTTCGATCCTTGAACCTGGCGTTTCTCGTAGAGACGTATGCGTGTGTGCGTGTATGCATATGTGTGGAGGTGTGTGTGTGCGTGCGGAGCTCATCTATTGTTCTTTTTTTTTGTAATAAATGTCAGAGCTCGTGTCCATTTTTTTTTAAAAAAATACACCAGATGATAATTACAGCATGAAAAGTAGGTACGAGATAGTGATGTTCTTTATTCGAGAGCGTATCTGTTTGTTGCAGTTTTGTCGATCCAGATCGATCGTCGAATCATGTGTATTGGTCAATTATTTATTCAGACATGTGCCTGCTCTCGATCGTAAGCAGTTGAATAATTGAGCGCATGCTTCCTCTAGAAATAGGCAGCTACTTAACGGCTATCTATTGAGTACTGTAGCATCTCGCTCCATCCAAATCTTGCAGGCGAGATGGGCTCCATTGTTATTTCTTCGTCCGACCTTGCTGTCGAGCACAAACAATTGTCGGATAAAATAACGTGTGCATGGACCATGTGCGTGGACCATGTGCGTGTATTATAAAATCATATGGAGTATATGGGTAGGGACTGGTAGGCTACACTAGCATAAAACAAAAAATTTCTACCACATAAATTAGAAAGCTAGGTAAGTTATAGATCATATGTCGTTATCACTAGACATACAGTGCAGCGAAAGAATAGTGGAAGCAGTCGATCGTTCAATATTGCATGTGTCGATGTAGTAGAACTAGAAGTAGTCAATCGTCCAACATCTTGGGCCGCTAATCTCCTTCAGCATGCCCTCAAATTCCTCACGTACGTTGTATAGGGGTGAAACGATGTATGCCGGTGTGCTAGCAATAGTGTGCACAGCAAGACCTTTAACGAAGTAGTGACTAGGGTTTCAATAGATAGTGCGCTGTCCTCGCAAAAACACCTACGCCTCCCCTTATAAATAACCCCCTTAGAGAAGCCTTATGCTGGGTCTGTTATGGTGCAAATCCCACACAGATGGATCCTTTTTGAACTAGTTTATTTTAGCTCATTGAGTGTGTGAACCTATGAGTTCATACATACTCGATTTCGACTCGAAAATTCCTTTCCGATACACAAGTCGGTAGCAGTCCTTAGTATGACCACTACTACACATTATAACATCACACAGATGGTTCGGAACCGTCATCTCAGAAATTTTTTCAAACCGTCTGTAAACATGTGTCAGTGATGTAACGACACAACATAGATGGTTTCAAAACCGTCTGTGACTTATGATATCACAAACGGTTCCTAATTAGAACCGCCTATGATATTTTAACATAACAGACAGTTCGAATTATAAACCATCTCTGATGTGTAGGTTATTAGAGACGGTTCCTAATTAGATTCGTCTGTGATATTCTCACATCAGAGATGGTTCCAAATGTATACCGTCTCTGATGTGTAGGTTATCAGAGGCAGTTCCTAATTAGAACCATTTGTGATATTCAAGTGTCACATACGGTTCTAATTAGGAACCGTCTCTGATGTGTATTTTTTATTAATAAAATATTTTCTATTTGTTGGCTAGTCTCAGGAAATGCTAGCTATACCATATGAAATAAGCACATTACAGAGATAGATCACAAGCAGATTACAGATTGCATGCATTTCAGAAATCAACTCAAATTACATCATAGCACAAGCACTACACCACAGCACATCCATTTCAGAAACCAAATCAGATTACATATTACACCACATACATCACATCCATTTTAAAACTCAACTCAGATATACTAACAATTAAATGCACAAGTACAATTAACAAATTCAAAACACAAGTTTCACAAAGTAACCAAAGTGGTAATTTAGAAATAACACAACTCCTCAAGTTAGGTAGAGTGGAACTTGCCTTTTGGATTTATGACCTGACTCAGCAAAAAGGAACTGAGTTGTCCTTGAATTCCAATCAAATTGGTCCGTTCCAATGCAGTTGTAACCTAATTGGTCTTGTTTGTAGCGAGGAGGAGTTGCATGTTATGGCAAACGTAAAAGCCACATAGGTTATTTTCCTTTTCATGCTAGTGGCACTACAAATAAAGAATTGGTTAGTTCTAGAGGCATTATTACGGAGCGTGATATAGCAGTATTGTGTATTAGTAGGTACCGAAAACTTAAAATCATGCTTCAGCTTCGCCCCGTCCTTGCCAGAAGGCCTTCCATTAGCTTTGTACACTTTGAATGAGCTACATGATTCAAAAAGTTAGCCTCGGCCATTCTAGGAGCAACGTACACCTTAAACAACCTATAGAAGAGTTATCTATTGAGGAAGCGTGATTACCTGTTGAGTAATTTCGCGATAGGATTCAAGTCGTGGCTCCCGCTCTGTAAGGAATCAAGGTACATACCCGGTTCTTTATTTGTTAAATTACAATTAGGTATGTCTCCATGGTCATTCAACCTAACTTTGAGTTGCGTCTACAATACAAATCAAAGTATAGTAAGTAGTGCAGCACTTACCTTGGGTTGTGTGGAAAAAGTAGGTACTCTCTATCTTTTTGAGCCACCATTGCCTATTCCACGTATTCCTGGATGATTTTTAAATTTTCGTCCATTGTTTGTTTCGAGACTATGTGTGGGTCGAGGAAACTCATTGGTTGTTTCTTCTTTTTCACTTCATGGATCATATATCTATATATGCAAAAGCAAGGAGTTATATATATACATGCTATTCTACAGCTGCACGTAGTTTACTCACCAGCCATCGACCGAGCCCTGTACTCAGTGCACCGAAATCAACTAGTAATGCGCTTCAGCAGTAAATTGATGTTTATACAGTAGTAAATTGATGTTAATTTGGAAGTAAAATTTGATTTATGTGATATTTATTAGTAAGACTTATATCATATTGTTCCTCTCGTCTTTAGTAATCTACTGGTGAAATTCGTTCATTAATTGGAGCTGTGAATACATAGTTATGGCTAAAAGAAAGAAAAAAACATATTCGTGTACAAACTAGTACACACTTTTATTAGTTTGTTGGCCACGGTTTTGATTTCAGTTGTAATGCATTTCAGTAGTAAATTGATGTTCATTTGGTAGTAAAATTTATTTATACAATGTTTATTAGCGAGACTTATATCATACCGTTCCTCTCGTTGTCAGTAACCTACTAGTGAAATTCGTTTGTCAATCGGAGCTACGAATAAAAAGTTATGGCTAAAAGAAAGAAAAACAAATTCATGTACAAACTAGTAAATGCATTTATTAGTTAGTTGGCCACATTCTAATTTCAGTGGTAATGCGTGTGAGTAGTAAATTCATTTTCATATAGTAGTAAATTGATGTTCATTTGGTAGAAAATTTTGATTTATGCGACGTTTATTAGCGAGACTTATATCATTTTGTTCCTCTCATCATCAGTATCTAATGGTGAAAGTAGTTCATGAATCGGAGCTACCAATAAAAAGATATGGCTTAAAGAAAGTAAAAGCAGATTCATGTACAAAGTAGAAAACGTGTTCTCGGTACGGTGACCAACTAGTAAACACGTTCACTTCTTTGTACATGAGTTATTTCTAACATAGTAAAAAACATAAGTTGCGGCAGTAATACTGTATGACAGAGACAACTGATTAGAAAATCATAATCTAACAAACATATGTTACGTTGAACACAGTCTGATGGTAATTTTTTTTTCGAAAATTACGGGATTCCTGACTTTTTATGGAGGTCTTGCAGAACGAATTCTTGTTAATATACACATTAACTTTTTTACTTTGAAATATGAAAGACGATGTGGAGGTCTAACCTTGTTGGTGATGAGTACAAAACCAAAAACTGAGCCCCAAACTTGCTCGAGGGTTCTTGAAGGTCAAGATGATCCTAGATGACATCTCACATGTCATAGCAAGCTAGAACAGAGGACAAGAATACCCAAAAACCTGATCTTCCAAGATTGATCCTCTCATAAACAAAAAATCGGTTTCTTGTAAGGAAGAACACAGGATTTGCCTAGATGATTGGGATATGATCTAAAGAAGACTCATCCATCAATCATTCATCCTTGGCATAAGATCCAAAAGCAATTAGAAGGAGGGGAGGCAAATCCAACTTGAATGAAAGTAAATTGAAAGAATGTAAATTGCGGAATTTAAAGATATAATGTAAATACAAAAAGTAAATTCAAAATTGAGAGGAATGATTTCTCATTTCTGGAAGGGAGGTTTACAAAGCCTCACAACAAAGTGGGCAAAGGTCAAAGGAGCATCAAAACCACTAAAACTTTCAAGAGGAAGGCTACCACTCTATTTATACTACTCTTGAGTCATCCTCCACCCTTGGATGAGTCTTAAACCCCAAGGCACATCATCAAGGGCTAGGATTGACCCACTCATACAGCCATGCAAGGGTTAACCCAAAACCCAACAAGCAAATTGGTTTCATGCACGATTTTCAAAACATACTAATGTAACATCCAAAAATTTTGACTATCTATTTAATTTAATTTATTTAGATTTTTCTTGGAATTTTCCTATTTTTATAGATTTTATAAAGCGTTTTTGCCATTTTCAGTTTTACAAAGGAATTTCAGAAGAATATTTTTAAAATTAAAATTTCTAAAAATAATTTTATTATGTTAAAAATATTCCAAAGTATTTATGATAATCTTTCCAGAATGTTTAGAACCATTTTTCTATTTTTCCCAAATCTATTTAATTTTCAGCATTAAAAAATTAATTAATGTTTTATAAATAATAATTTTATATGTTTTAAAAATATTTATTCGTGCTTTTATTACTGAAACTGGTATCTCTTCAAATTCCCATATATTAATATAATTTATTTGCTAATTTTTGGATTTAATATGAATTTGTACTGGAAAATTAATTGCTTTCAGGATTTATTTATTTGCTGTTACTGTTCCCGACCCAATTTGCTTCTCCTTCCCACCCATCAGCTACAGTTACTCATCGCTACAGTGACCAAAGGAACCCGATTCACATTTATTTCAGCAGTTTCAACTCCCTCAAATTTCGACAAACTTGTTTCTATTCCGGCCATAACTCCGGCGAGCATTTCTCGATGATCTGCTGGTCTGATTGCCCTATAAATTGAACCCCAGCTTCCTCCTCTCATCCTTTACATCTTCAGCTTTGAGTTGGTCCTATCCATCCAACGGATCTTCCTTCACAAGCCGTTCTTTCTGAACTCCGGTGAACTTTCGTAGAGCTCTCCCGGCCACTCCCGAACTCCATTCGGCCTCAAATTTTTACTGGAGCTTCCTCTCGGTGTCCTCTACATCGTGTAAAATCATATTTTGAAAATTCATAAAAGAGATCTATCGGTAATCATTTCTTCTCCAAGTTCGGCGAGAGGTCAATTTTTGGATTCAAAAGGTCGGATCTCCTTTATCTTAAGTCCGATTGACCTCATTTCTCTTCATAAATTCATATTAAATTATACTATATCTATTTGTACTAGTGTTGTATTTTATTTTAATTTATTTGGATTTTATTTGAAATTAGATGTTCTTCGCGTTTTGTTTTCGGAGAGTCGAAACGATTTGCTGCCGACGATCTCGAGTACCTACCCTTCGATCCAGGCTAGTTGCACACCTTGACCATATTTGAGCCCAATTTTAAAATCATATTTTGTTTTAAATGTAATTGCATGCTTAAGTTGTACTAAAAATAGTTTAGTCCCAATTTAAAATTGATTAGTTATATCCTGTTCTGATTATGACCTGCATTTGAAATTTGATTCCATTATGCCATTGTAACCCTAAGAATATAATCTGGATTTATGATGATAATTACACAGTTAAGGATGCTTAGACCTACATAGAATCAAAACTAGAATTTTGGGAATTTATGCCAAAATAAAGATCTGATTAAACAAAATTTTGTTGTGGTGATCTAAGAAGTTGTTTAGAAATAAAAATATTTATGTATATATAAATGGATTTATACTAGGCGAGAACGGTTGATTGGTGGTCTTTGAGTTTGTTGAAAAGCTCGCCTAGTCAATTAAGGACCGGTCTGTGAGCTACTGAATGTAAAGCGCAACCGTGCTTCCACAAGTCTGGTATGGACAGACCTGGCTATTTGTTTAGCGACATCTCATGTTAGTTGTGCCATTGGAGGAATGTGGGGATGGTTAGTCTGCCACATGGCGCAAGAGGGGGCTTCTAGACTGGGTGGTTTTAACCCTACCAGCGGTGAAACCTCAGTGGGTATAACTACATGAGATAGAGCTTTATAGGGGCCTTGTCGTGATTTTTCTCTGCCAACACACCAAAGAAAGTGTGTATTTGGGCAAAAGGAGATAATCATGACTTGTGGGTAAAATTGTATAACCTCTGCAGAGTTAAAACTAATCGATTAGCCGCGCCCGCGGTCATGGGCACGCCGAGCATGTCTTTCATAGATTAGATTTTGATGTTTCAAAAATGGTTTCAGAACAGTGGTTTTTATATGTGGAGAGTGTCCACATGGGGAAAATTTGGGATGAAACTCCGGGTTGGAGACCGTAGTACCGGCCCTACATGGGCGGTAGTGCCGGCCTCAGGCTGAAATTTGTGAAAACTAATTCTTCCACCTCCATTTGATACCTAAGTACCTTGGCTTGGTTTCTTTGGGTAAAGAATTGCATTTGTGATCTTCTTTGGGAGCTAAAATTTAATTTGGGATTATTCACCCCCTCTGATCACCATCTCGATCCTTCAAAATACGATACAGATTACTACCAAACATGTAATGCATTTCTCGATTTATTACTGTCGAATTTGTAATAGCGATTAAAAGGTAACCAACAATGCATTAATAGCGACGCATTTTCTTCTACGTATGGTGGGATGAGGTAGTTTTGGGCCGTACATGTTTTTTTGGGCAGTTCATTGCTGACCGGTTCATTGTACGTTTCGGCCAGCACATGGAATAGCCTAATCTACGCGTATCACATATTAAACAACCTATAGGAGAGTTATCTATGGAGGAAACATGATTACCTATTGAGTAATTTCTCAATAGGATTCAAGTTGTAGCTGCCACTCTGTAAGTAATCATGGTACATAACCCGGTTCTTTCTTGGTTGAATTATAATTAGAACTCAGTGAAACCTACAGAGGTATGTCGCCATGGTCATTCAACCTAACTTTAAGTTGCGTGTACAATATAAATCAAAGTATAGTAAGTTGTGCCGCACTTACCCCGGGTTGTATGGAAAAATTAGGAACTCTTTATCTTTTGAGCCACCAATGCGTGTTACACGTATTCCTGTACGACTTTTAAATTTGTGTCCATTGTTTGCTTCGAGACTACGTGTGGGTCAAGGAAACCCACCGATTGTTTCTTCTTTTTTGCTTCATGGATCATGTATCTATGTATGCAAAAGCAAAGAGTCATATGTATACATATATATACACATATATATTTACATATACACACACATATATATATGACATTCATCGGTATTACACGAATGTAGACTATGATTGCACACACGATGTTTTGCATCTCAAGAGCGCGGCATCGAGGGCGTCAAGGTTGAAGAGATCGAACAAGTCGGGGAAGTCGACCTCAAAGAAGCTCCACAATGACTGGTTGAACATATGCTTGTGTTTGAAGCTGACCGTGATACTCATTATACATTCTGACACTGGCTTGTGGCTTGTTCCATGTGCCAATTATGCAATCTAATGCAAACCAATGTAAGGTTTTCTAGGTGCTCTCCCATTACTAAAGTCTCTCCTAGCTTGTATGTCCGGTCCAACAGGACAATTGGATAGTCGAGGGCCTTCGTGATCTGCTTTGATTTGCCCTTGTCTTGCTTTCTACTATAGGGAGTCTTCACGGGAGACGAGTGGGCACGATCCCACATAAAGGCCTGTGATGCATGGAGCACGATAGCTAATTTGGTGGCCTACTAAGGTACAGCAGGTGATTTGGTAGTACAGGTGAATTCTAGAGTGCGGGTAATCCTTGTGCTGGATGATGGATGTCTAGGAAAATGCCACTGCTGGGTCATTAGATGTGTGCCAATGGCATCCCCTAGAGTCACGAACTTATTGTCTGGGGGCATCTGTAGCACGACGACCTTGAAAATTTCTTGTACACCATCCACATTGTCCTTCATGAAACCTGACGCTACTAGGGAACCATGCAGCAGCGCCCATTGACCGAATGGATACGCGAGCCCCCAAATAGCCTGAAGGGGAACGAAGCCATTGGCAAGCCTCACTTGGAGATTGCACCGTGTGGCCTCCTATATAATGGTACATGCCGAGACCCGAATATGCAAATCCAAACCCTCTGTGTATATCGCACTAGTTCAGGATCACGATAGTGTACACAGACTCAACAAAGTTTAATATCATAATCATACACAATGGTAAATAATAAAAGACTCCATATATTAAATAAAACTAATTTAGCGACATTATGGTCACTTAAAATATTAAGCCACGTAGGGCTAGACTAAAAATATTAAACTAAGATATTGTAGCGTAAAGGAAAACATAGACAACCCATCAGTTTAGCACAGTTAACCGACAAGGCTTGTGCCCTAAACACTCGTATCCTCTTGGTACTCTTCCTCCGGAACAGGTGTAGATTCTTCAACTGTTGATGTTGTTGTTGGCAAGGGTGAGTACTTAAAGCACTCAATAAGTTGTACACAAAATACAATTCTAACATAACTATATGCAAGGCTTATTCCAAAAGATTGGCTATCATGGTTATTTTGCAATAAAGCAGCATTTGTAAATGAATACAGTAAGTAGATCAAAAAATAGTAAAACAAATAAGAATATTAAGTAATTTTCAGCATTTCTCAAATAAACAAGGCATCCAATTCCTAAGTCAAGTTTAAACCTTCCAATAGCAACCTGCCATTCCAACCAAGTTTTCATTTTATAAGATCTAACCCTTGACTATAACTACCGAGCAATACTCAATACCGCGAGCACGGCTATCCGACTAGATTTTACACTCTGTAGGGGTTATGCACTTTTCCCACACGATACAACCATACACCACAAATGTAAGTGATCATAACAAAGCATTTACAATGCTCTACCTTAACCCACTACTACCCGCTAAGGTTTTAACACTAAGGGTTAAACCACCACAACAGAGTCCCCCTTGTGCACCATGTGAGTTAATCCGTAAACTCGGGACTCACACCACCACTAGTAATATCAAAGCTAAGACATTACAAATTAATCACTTAGGTTGTCTCATACGAGACATGTGGTTGCATGTTTGACTCAGGTCAACGGCTTGCAAGGTTAAGTCCTTAAGATGACTAGGGCAAGACTTCCTCATACCCTATATCTTTCGGCCCACCTTAGAACACTACCCCCTGCCACTTGCCACAATATAAATGATTACCTCCCCAATTGATTACCAAGTACCACGTGCTATCAACAAGTCAACATCTTTATGATCGATATATACTAATCCAGCAATCAGAGGGGGGTGAATGATTGCGCGGAAGTTAAAATCAATTTTTTAATCTAGTAAAAATTCACCCCAATTCGGACTCAAATAATTGCTTCGTATTCAACAAAACAGAGTATATATGTTCGGTAAATCGAGAATTCCCGGAGATCCAACCATCGGATTGACCTGCAATTTGAACAGAAGAAACTAGATTCCAATATGAATCTAACAAAGAAATAATCAGATCGATCGAATCTACGGATAAAACGTTACAAACCCCGAAAGCATCTTGTGATAAGTTTTGACGAGAATTAATCAAACCCTATTTCCTGATTAATCAAAATCTACAAAAGATTAACCAACGAAACTTTGAGAAACACTAAGTTGATTCCCGAGGAAGGTTTTGGATGGAACAAACCAAGATTAAACTCGTTCAATCAAGATAGACAAAAAATCAATCTATAAAAACCAAAATCGGGCAATCAAAATGAAACACGGTAGAAAACCAGCACTGTAGAATTCGCGAATACTGTAGCTATGCGAGAAGATTTCCGTGGTGCGTTCGGCTGGCCGAGGAAAATCTAATTTTTTATTTCTTCTGGCTAGTTTTGTTACAGTACTCCCAAGAAAAGATTATAAACCCTAATGAACCTAATCTCGAACCTCAGTTCCTCCATGTACCTAGTTCCGGTCCCGTCATAGACCTTGTTCGCCCTCGAGGAACACCTGCATATGAACAAACACGAAAACCGTGTACAAGAACAAATCCACGACTTAACTCAAGATCAGTCCATGCAACCACTCACATGAGCGCATTGCATCAAGCAAAACCATTATCATGCTATCACAAGCATACTAAGTAATCATCTGAAACAGCATATGCTATGAACACAACCACTTTGCAATACCAATTTCATTACTAAACCAATTTTTCAGCACATGATTTTACAATCTCCCCCTTGATGAAAACATTGGCAACACCACTTAGAACTCAATATTGACATTCACCTCACAAAAAAAGTTTTTAAAATCAAAAAGTTTTAAAATGAAAAGCCAAAGTGAAAAACACAAAATCTCCCCCTTTGACAAATATGCAAAGTGAAAAACTCCCCCTAGGTGAAAATAAGAAAAATCTCCTCTTAAGAAGAAAAATGTGAGTGAATACCACTTTGTACAAGAACATGTGCATGTGTAAAGCATGTATAAAGTTCTCCAAAATTCTCCAAAGTGGCAAAATTCTCCCCCATTTGACAATGGATTCATCGAGAATACAAAATAGAAAATAAAATCTTTTTTTTAAGTTTGACAATTTTTTGTACGTAATGAGCATTCTAAGTCATCCACAAATGTTGCAAATTCATCACCAAGCCATGCAATTAAAAATACTTGCACCCTCAAATCTACACAAAGACATGTAGAGTAAGTATAACTAGAAATCAAGTACTATTAACAATTTATTGCGTGGCATGATCTCCCTTTCTCAACAATCTCAAAACCTGAAAACATCGAATTTTTGTGCACTTTATTTATGATTGAAAAACTGATTCATTAATTGATTGCAATAGAATGTAAACATTTCAAGGAATTAAATGTACCATCAGCCTTACTTTTCAACAATGCCAAGCAATCACAAGCTTAAGGTTTCATGGTTTTGGTCATACACAACCTCTTCCAAGTTCATATCAAAGTGCAATGATAAGCAGTCTCGTAAAGAAGAAGTGTGATAGTACATAACCTTGATCTTTCATTTATCAACAATCACTCTTTGAGCTTTAGCACTTAACTTTGATAAATTTCATATTTAGCACTTTTTGAGCAGGATAAAGATAGCCAAGAAAGTTCAACCATGACAAGATTTAATTCAAGTTTTCATTCCATTTAAATAGTTTTGTCATAAGCTACACCATATATGCATAAACATGAGGTTGCAAAGACCTTGTAGCATAAACATGGCTTCAAATGTTATATGTGTATCAAATACAATGCTGATTACTTTTCTCATTATTTTTTTGTTTTTATTTAAGAAACACACAAAATAAAAAGTATGTTACAAAATATTACAAAGTTTTCAAAAACTCCTCAAAACAAACATCTTAAAAACTTTCTTCAAAATTGTCACCCAATGGGATTAATTTTATAAACAAAAGTGTGAAAGAACAATCCTCCCAATAGGCAAACGAAAGAAATTTTCACCAAAAGTCCATTAAATCACCTTCAAACGAATAACCAATGAAATTAAAAGAGAGGTGATGATATACATGTGTTTGAGTTATCATGGTATGTTCAGTACACTACTACAGAAAGGCTTATATTAGACGACTCATTACGAGCGGTTTCTCAAAACCGTGCAGAGCGAATAATATCAGCGACGGTTTATATTGAAACCGTCACATTATCCTGAGCGGTTTTATATTGAAACCGTCGGTGACATTATCACGACGATGCACTGCATAAAAAACCGTCAGTGATATACATCAATATCACAGACGGTTTGATTTAAAAACCGTCTGTGAAGATATCACAGACGGTTATTTTATAAAACCATCTGTAATATCACGTATTATCCTAGACGGTTTTGTAATAAAACCGTTTGGAATGCTATGTTTATCATTGACGGTTTTTTTATAAAACCGTCTGAGATTTCTATCAGCAATATGAAATACAGAGGCCCGAGCCACTTTGTGCATTTTAGGATTTCGGGATCTATTTTCATTTGGTCACATTTTGGCTGTGTGGAGGCGATTTGGTAAAAGAAGACCGTTGATTTTGAAGGGTGATTGAGGATCCATTTGATTTTGGTGATCTAAGGTTAGTAACGGTGTCTAATTGTAGTATATTCAAGATCTTGCTTGGTAAGGATAGAATTTGATGATTTTTTAGATTTAGCTTGTAGATTCATGTGTTCTTTCTATGTAAGGGTAGTAATGGGTTTTACTTGCATTAACACTAATTAATGCTATATGCTTGGCGTAGATGGACCAAAGATGGATGTACACTAAGAACCGTGTGAGTGCCGAGTACATTAATGGCGTCTCCGCTTTTAGAAGAGCTGTAGAAGAGGATATGTTTAATAAAGGGGGGCAGTTTATGTCTTGTCCGTGCATTGACTGTGAGAATCAAGATGTTTGAAACTTTGCAGATCGAAGCACACTTGATTATGAGGGGTTTCAAAGCGGGTATACATGTTGGACCATCCACGGTGAAGAGCGGGAGATCTGAGGCGGTACTAACATGGTCGATGAAGTCAATGATATGTTGGATGGTCATATCGATTGTGGTTCCGATGAGGATAGGTTGCAGGAAGATAATCTGAATCAGATGCTGCGTGATGTAGAAGGGAACCGTGATGATAGAGAATATGGTAAATTCTGGGCTTGATGGAGGACTCGGAGAAACCTTTGTTCCCAGGCTGCAAGTCGAAATACACAAGGTTGTCATCCGTGCTTGAACTGCTGAAATTGAAAGCAAGCAACGGTTGGTCCGATAAGAGTTTCACAGCGTTGTTACGTTTATTGGCGGACATGCTTCCCGAGGGAAACGAGTTGCCGACAACCACCTACAAAGCTAAGAAGGTTCTTTGTCCCTTGGGAATGGATGTAGAAAGAATACATGCATGTCCGAACGACTGTATCCTGTACCGCCAAGAGTACGCGAACTTGCACATATGTCCTGTGTGCAACGCATCCCGGTACAAGCGTAAGAGTCATTCGAATGATGAAAGTGAGGGCATCCAGGTGATGAAAGGACCTCCTGCTAAGGTGGCATGGTATCTGCCTATAATTCCTCGTTTGAAGCGTTTGTTTGCGAACCCAAATGAGGTAAAACTGTTGCGTTGGCACTCGGAGGAGCGTAAGAACGATGGAATGCTAAGGCACCCTGCTGATTCCATCCAATGGAGAAACATCGATAGGAGGTTTCAAGAATTCGGTGAGGATCCGAGGAATATAAGGTTTGGATTGAGTACAGATGGAATGAATCCTTTCGGTAACATGAGTAGCCGGCATAGCACTTGGCCCGTGAATCTCTGTATCTACAACCTTCCTCCTTGGTTGTGTATGAAGCGCAAGTACATTTTGTTGTCTGTACTTATCGAAGGACCGAAACAACTTGGGAACGATATTGATGTGTACCTAGCACCATTGGTGGAAGATCTGAAAACACTATGGGTTCCGAGTGCAGGTATGGGATGCGTACAAGCGAGAGAACTTCACTTTGCTTCGCTTTTATTCTCGCACCATAAATGATTACCCTACCCTTGGTAACCTATCGTGCCGAGTACAAAAGGAACCAAAGCCTCGCACTCACCGCTTAGACAATACCGAGAGTGTGTGGCTGAATCACTCACACAAAACTGTTTACATGCATCACCGTAGGTTCCTTCGGAGGAATCACCCATACCGCAAAATGAAAAAACAATTCGATGGAACAAACGAAGACGGTTTAGCTCCAAAGCCTTTAAGTGGGATAGATATCCATGATATGGTTAAGAACTTGGAAGTTACGTTTGGAAAGGGGCGTAAATCGAGGTCCCGTGAGAAGAGCACGTGGAAGAAGAGATCAATATTTTGGGACCTACCTTATTGGGAGCACCTAGAAGTTCGACCTTTGCATCGACGTGATGCGTGGAGAAGAATGTCTGTGATAGCTTGATTGGTCTCTTATTAAATATTAAAGGCAAATCAAAGGATGATATCAATGCTCGCCTTGACTTGGTCAATATGGGCATAAGACACGAGTTAGCACCGAAAGAGATGAATCGGCGAACATCTGCGAACACCGCTTGTTACACTTTGTCTAAGGCCGAGAGAACTGAATTGTGCGAGTGCTTGCATGGTGTGAAAGTTCCGTCCGGTTACTCCTCTAACATCAAGAGACTTGTTTCGATGCAAGATTTGAAATTAGTTGGCATGAAGTCTCATGATTGTCATGTGCTGATGACACAAATGCTACCTGTGGCAATTAGAAGTATTTTGCCAGTCAAGGTCCGGGAGACAATCACGAGGCTGTGTTATTTCTTTAACACAATTGCTCAGAAGGTCATTGATCCCGAAGCACTAGATGCACTGCAGGCTAAGGTGGTGATGACTCTATGTAATCTTGAGATGTATTTCCCTCCGTCGTTTTTCGATATCATGGTCCATCTCGTTGTTCACCTTGTGATAGAGATAAAGATATGTGGGCCCGTGTTCCTACGTAGCATGTACCCATTCGAGAGGTATATGGGAATTCTCAAGTCCTACGTACGGAATCGATCTCGGCCGAAGGGTAGCATTGTCGAAGGTTATGCAACCGAAGAAGTCGTAGAGTTCTGCGTCGATTATATGGCTCAGGTCGAACCAATAGGTGTGCCTCGATCTCGCCATGAGGGGAGACTCCAGGGCATCGGGACCATCGGAAGGAAAGCAATCACGCCTGATCCAGCTTCCTATGCTCAAGCTCATTTCACGGTTTTGCAACACATGGATGTAGTGTCCCCGTACATCGATGAGCATAAGCACTGGCTACGGCAAGAGAATCTAACACGGCAAGAGTCTTGGATCACGAGACAGCATAACCTTCAGTTTAACAGATGGCTGAAGGAGCGACCCATCATTGGGACCTCGTCAGGTGATACGCTCACATGGTTGGCAAAGGGCCAACATTTACAGTTGTAACATGGAAAGGATACAACTTAAATGGGTACATATTTTACACGAGAGATCAGGATATGAAAAGCACAAACCAGAACAGTGGTGTATGCATAGATGCGTTCAACACCGTTGGGTCAACGAGGAGCTCCTACTATGGGTTCATAGAGGAGATTTGGGAGCTCGACTATGTACTATTCAAGATCCCTTATTTCGTGTTGTTGGGTCCACCTCCAAAGATGTGAAGGTTGACAAATCACGGTGTCACTATCACAAACCTACACGCGTCGGATACCAAGATGAACCATTCGTGCTCGCTAACCAAGCTGTTCAAGTATTCTATGTAATCGACCGGTCCAACAAGAAGAGACATGTAGTTCTTGAGGAAAAAGGAGGATTGTCGGAGCGAGAGAATGTAGTAGATGAGGAAGAATACAATCAATTGAAGAGTTGCCTCCTATCGGAAAGAGCATCATAGTCCAGGAAGAACAACTCGAAGAAGCTAGCTACACACGCGTCGATCATCATGAAGGGCTAATTTTTATACAAAAGAATAAGCAAGTGGAGTTATGATTTTAAGTGTACTCTAGAAGATAATAGAGTTGTTTGTAATGAAATGCTCGAAATTAAAAACAACTTTGTGTATATATGCATCTGATTTATTTAATATAGCTTCCTTTCCTTTACTGATATTGCTCGCACAAACTGAAGTATATACATTATGTCAAGAAGGCCAAACTTTGGATTTACCTTAACAATGAAGGTCTGTGTCAATCTTCATCACAGACGGTTCTATAATAGAACAAATGCGGTATAGTTATATCACGGCGGTTCTATAATAGAACCGTCTGTGATAAAACTATCCCAGACGGTTCTAGTATAGAACCGTCTGTGATAAAATAATATCACAGACGGTTCTAGTATAGTACCGTCTGTGATATGGGAGACCTATAAAAAGGCCACTTTGGCAGATCATTCATTCTCTACTCTTCCACTCACACGCTCAAAACCCTAAGTATATTCGTCTCCGCCCGGCTCGTCGCCGTCCCCTTCGCCAGCGACGCGCCTCGTCGACCCCTCCCCATCGACGCGCCACCCCCTCGCCGACGCCTCCCCATCACCGACGCCGCCCCTCGCGGCGCCTCCCCATCGATTTTCGCTCGGTAAGTGCCGATAAGGGATGGATTATTAGGGAGATTTTAACTTGGTTAGATTTCAAAATTATAAGAATAATGGCAAAGTAGATCATAAATGGCAAAGTAGATCATGAATGAATGAATGAATCGGTTTTGATTCCTACTCGGATGGAGCTCTGGTCGGATGGCATTCCTTTTATTTTTATCAAAATTCGAAATATTATTAAAGATGATCGATGGCTCTATTTAGATCTTTGGAAAGAGGAGAGCTTGATTTGTTCGGACTTAACTTTGCTATGATTTCTTTAATTCCTAAAGAGAATAACGCTAGAAATATGAAGCGATTGGACCAATTAGCTTGTTGAATTGTAGTTATAAAATTATTACAAAGGTGTTAACAAATAGGATTAGTCACATTTGTGATAGAATCATTATGCAAAATCAGACTGCTTTTATTAAAAATAGATACATTTTAGAGAGTGTGGTCACCGCTCATGAGGTTATTCATAAAATCCATCGCGATAAAGATAAGGGCCTTGTTCTCAAACTTGATTATGAGAAAGCTTATGATATGGTTAATTGGAGCTTCTTGTTGGACATTTTGGCTAAGAGAGGGTTTGGGAGCAAATGGCAGTCGTGGATTCATTCTATTTTAGATAAAGATTCTGTAGGGGTGAAAATTAATAATGTTGAAAGTAATTTTTTCCAAACTGGTAAAGGTTTAAGGCAAGGGGACCCTTTATCCCCAATTCTTTTCAATCTAGTTGCGGATTTTTTACGAGAATCTTACTTAAAGTCATTAATGCAGGATAATTAAGGGTCTTTGTGAAGATGTTTGTCTGGTGGTATCATCGGTTTGCAATATCTTGATGATACCCTTTTGTTTTCTAAAAATAAAGAGGAGTTTGCTTTACATCTTACTTCAAGAGGAAAAGCAGTTATTGTCTATTAAACAAGGGATATAAAATATTTGGGTTATTGAAGAAACCAAAGCTAGACAATGAGCTAGAGAAAAGAATGTTAAAGAAGAAGATAAAAATACTAAATATTTCCATGTCGTGGCTAATCAAAGAAGGAGAAAGAACTTTATTACTTCTTGAGGGCCCTGATGGTCCTGTTTATGATACCAATAAGATGCTTGATATTGCTTGTGACTATTATAAATCCTTATTTGGCTTTGAAGCTAATTAAGCTTAACATTAACCTTGGACATCTATAGATTAAGGGTATAAATTTCTAGGTAGTTCTGAGGTTGGTAAGAAAGCAACTACAACAAGATTACTCAAGCCAATTGTGCATGGTGTGATCCAGATTAGTGTCAGAGACCAAGTTAGACATTAATTATGAGAACTTATAACTAAAATATCATGAATTGCTTCTCTCAACTTACCTTCTCTGAACTACCTTTATACCCATTAAATAAAAGCACCTATCAATTTGTAGCCTTCTATGTTTGTTTACTTTTCTTTCCTGTTGTGCCACGACAACCAGCCTAGATTGCAAGATGGTGTCCCCTCATTCGCCGTCTGAAGGATGTGATGAGTCACCGAAAAGAAAAACTCCTCGAGGTCCAAGAGGAGCAAATAAAAGGCCCACGGAACGATATACCATCACAGCGGTTGATCGAAAGGATGGGGCCCCCACCGAACCAAGAAAGGCGGTGAATGCATTTAGGACATTGTGCGGGATAGTCGCACGGGAACGGGTCCCCATCACATGTCCATCCTGGAAGTCACTGACTGATGAGAGCCGCAACGACTTGGTGATAGAAATTATGTCTTCGTTCGATATCCCAGAAGACTTTGTGATCTTAGTGCGACGGTATGCACTGCTAGTGGCGGGAAAGGCGTGGAAGAATTTCAAGAGCACCCTTGTCAAGGAATATGTCAATAAGGACAGGACTCCCTTCTCTAAGTATGGGTTCATTACTTAGGATATATGGCAAAATTTTGTTGAGGCAAAGACGACGGATGAATTCGTACGTCAAAGTGAAGCCCACAAGGCCCTGCAGGCAAGGAGCACCCACCCCCACAGACTTGGCACCGCTGGGTACGCGGGGAAGAGGGAACAATGGGAGAGGGAGGACGAGGAGGCCTATGTGCCATTTGCATGTATCGTTGATCGACGAGCCAGAGACTGGTTGAGAGCAAGGTCAAGTGCAACGTCTTCCGGCACCGTCTCCTTTACAAACCCCGCGGACGAGGAAGTCCGCCAACGACTAGTAAGCTATCGGACTTCCAATTTTGTACGTAATTAGTCCGTAATTTCATAAGTGAATTAACTTTTCGAGATCTTGCAGGTAGCGTTGAGTACACAATCTTCCGAGGGCACTTTTTTGCCAGAAAGGGAGAAATATGTACTCTCCATAGCCTTGGGAAACAAGGAACACCCTGGTTGCACGTGAGGCGTTGGGGTTTTTGTTCCTTGGAAGTCAGGATTTCCAGGCGACTCAGACAAATACCGCAGTAGGAAGAGAACCAAAGCAGAGCGAGAGGAACGACTGGTACAAAGGATTGAGGAAAGACTAAGAGAAGAATTCAACAATAAGATAAAAAGCCTCGAGGAAAGGCTCAATAATCAGCCTAAGCAAGTCCCAGATGTATGTGGGCAAATCAGCCCCACTACCAAAAAGAGCAGCTGTGCGTCCGCCACTCCCACAGCTGAACATGGGAAATCTCCTGTCTGTGACATCAAGGTACTTATATATATGTCTTGAATGCTCCATACAAATAGTCATTGGGCGCATAGCTAATCGTGTACCGTTATGTAGGTGGCCACGCGGTGCACTCTCCAAGTGAGACTTGTCCATGGTGCCACCGTTATTAAAATTTGCCTGAGGTCGCGTATCCATTTATTGAAGGGGCGCCGTGCACGGCACCCTTGTGGCACAGGATTCACGAAGGTTAGTGTGGGCGGTGTAAATGATAATTTCAAGACCGTCCCACTTCCGATGCCCCCAAGCGACGAGATTGTGACACTGGGGACGCCATTCACGCTTTATCCAAAGGTCCAAAGAATGACATCTCCTCGACGCCCGTCCTCCATCACCGAGCTTCCCAACCGCTTGAGCGGATGATGCACCTCGTGAGCACCAAATCGGCTCCGTGCCCTCGCATAAAAGGACATTCGGTTGGATGGTGCCCACTCGCCGCCCGTGCGGACTCCTTATGGCGAGAAAAAGTCAAGGGCAAAGCGGCGCGATCACGAAGAAATTGGACTATCAATTGCCCCCGGCCCGAGTATACCGGCTAGGAGAGCCTTTTGTAACAGGAGCGCATGAAGAACCTTTCTATTGCTTGCGTCAGTTGCGAAATTGGTGCATGCAACAGGCTAAAAAGCCGCTGCAAGACCGCATAACGAGTATATCGGTCGGTTTCAAGTATGAGCATCTATTCAATGAGTCATCGGGGATTCTTCACACCGACTTCAATGACCTTTTTGATGTCTTCAACCTCGACGCCCTCGATGCCGCACTCTTGAGATGCTGGACATTGTAAGTGTGTGCATTCACATTCTGCATTCGTATAATATCGATAAAAGTCATATATATATATATATGATTCAATGCTTTCGTATATTTAGATACATGATCCGAGAGCGAGGAAGAATGAACAACGGTGGGTTTTCGGACCCACACATAGTCTCCAAGCAAACAATGGACAAAGATTACGGTTTGTCGAAAAATACGTCGGAGAGGCCTTGGCGGCTCAAAAGATAAAGAGTTCATACTTTTACCCCACAACCCAGGGTAAGTGCTAGTTTGATTTGCACTATGCTCGCAACTCTGTTCTGTTAATTGACCATGCCGACATACCTGTGTAGGTTTCATTGGGTTCTCATTGTAATTCATCCATCGACGAATCGGGTTATTTACCTTGATTCCTTACAGAGTGGCAGCCACGACTTACAACCTATCGCAAAATTAATCACCAGGTAATTAATCACGTTTCCTCCAAAGATAACATGGTCATGTAGGTTGTTCAAATGTGTATGTTTCTCCTGGAATAGCTGAGGCTAACCTATTGCAATCACGTAGCGCGTTCAAAGTGTACAAATATTATGGAGGGCCTTCTGGCAAGGACAGGGCGAAGCTGAATCACGATTTTAAGTTTCCGGTAACCGCTGTACACAATAATCCTATGTAAACTATGTAATAATGATTCTGGAACTAACCAAATCTATATTTGCAGTGCCACCAGCAAGGAAAGGGAAATAACCGTTGTGGATTTTACGTTTGCCACAACATGGAACTCCTTGTCACTAAGAAAATGACCAATCGGGTAACAACTGCGTTGGAAGAGGCCGATCTGGAGCGAATTCGAGGCCAGCTTTGTGCCTTCTTGCTCAGTCAAGTTTTACACAAAAAAGGCGAGTTCCACGCTACCGTATAACTTGAGGAATCGTATTTTTTCTAAATTACCATTTGGGTTAATTGTCAAACTTGTGTTGTGGATTTGTAAATTGTAGTTGTGTATTCGATTAACTGGTTAATGCTATTGAGTTACATTTGGTTAATATATCTGAGTTCATTTCTGAAATGGTTGTAATGTTTTAGTAATATGAGTTTAGTTATTCATGTCGCTTTTTCCGGGGCGTGGCTAGCATTTCACGAGGCTAGCCAATAAATAGATTAATGGTTGCTGTTGGAAGTCTTATCACGAGCGGTTTTAATTAAAACCATATAAAATATAACGACGGTTTCAAACAAATACCGTCGATATCATCACATCATAGGCGGTTTTCAACTAAAACCGTCGTGATGTAATGATGTAACGAGCGGTTTCAAACAAAAACCGTCTGTGATATCATAACATCACAGACGGTTTTTGTTTAAAACCGTCTGTGATATGATAATATCACTGACGGTTTTAGTTTAAAACTGTCTATGATATATTCTAAACCGTCTGTGATATGCCGTAACATCACTGACACATGGTTACAGACGGTCTGGGAAACCGTCTGTGATGACGGTTCCGAACCGTCTGTGATAAGCTTTTCTGTAGTAGTGGTAAAGCATAAGCATGAATCATGATAAATAAATACTAAGCATGAAAAGACATGATATAAGATATAACATGATTGAACATGCCAGGGGATACATATGAGCATATGAACAAACATCATCTCATACCACAATTAGATATCTGTGAATGTAAAAGACATGAGTGTATAAAATAGCTCACAAAGTAAGTGAAGAATTATCGCACATGCCTCTTGAAGGCCATCTGAAGGGTGAGAACCATCCAAGTCTTGATTACATCTTGCAAAAGACAAAGATCCACTAAGCTTCTATTCTCCAACCTGCATCTGAAAAACCTACATAGCACTAGAAGATGTCGAGGCCTCGATACTGGGATTAGAAATAAAGCATTTAGGAATCCAGTACTGAGACACACGACGAGTAGGCACAACACGAGTATTCTTATGCACAAAAGCAGTTTTAACATGTCCCGTGTTTCTAGCAATAAAAGTTGTTTGTTTCACCCTAGGCACAAAATGAGGAGTAAAGCGTGCCTTTTTGAAATTAGATCTAGCATTAAACCTTTCTCTCGTTTGTTGTTTAGCTAATCTAAAGCAAAAATCTATTAGATGTCCATCTCTACCACAATGAGTGCAAGTGTACTTAACACGATGTATAGCTTTAGAAGTAGAAGCAACATTTGTCTTCATCATAGTAGAAGATAAAACTCCAGTAGACTTAAAAACAGTTTTCTTAGGCTCATTGACAATTTCAAATTTTCCACTTTCAAGTGCCTTAACAATAGTGGGAGCATTTGATTTATGATGAGCATAAGATTCAAAACCTAAACCTTTGTTATGAGTGCTAACCCTTGATTGATCCAAAATCATGTTTAGATTTTTCTTTCTTTTAGTGAAACGTTCTAAAGATTTTTCCAAGTAATCAACTTGTTTGGAAAGAGCTAAACACTTATCACAAGCAACATCCATGGGTTTCTTTTGTTTACGACAATTAGAATATGAAAGAACCTCATGGGTAAGCATATCATTTGTCATTTGAGAAACTCTAGCATTAGCATCATGCAACTTCAATTCAAGAATTGAACATTTAGGACAAGAAGTTGATTCATCCAAATCAGAATTAGAGCAACTAGCATCTTTAATTTGTTTGCAATTCAAAGCAACAAGTTTCTCATTCTTCTCAATTTCATCTCTAAGCTTATCAAGAGTTGAAGTATGAACATTTCTTAGTGAAGTAAGCTCAGAATAAATTAAGTCACATGATTTGCAAGCATCATCATCAGGAATCAAGGATTTAAGTCTAGCAAATTCAGCATTCGAAGATTCCACAAGAACATCATGTTTCTTAATTTTCTTATTGTGTTTATCAAGCAATTTACCAAGATGAGCAACAACAATAGCTAATTCATCGTAGGAAGGTTCTATCTCATTGAAGTTGCTAACATGATCATCCTCGGGAAAGCTTTCATCACTTTTCTCCATGAGACACAACCCTATCAATTCATGCTTGCTTGGAATTGGTATGTCATCTTCACTGCTCTTGGAATCCACATCACTCAAATTTACTTGTTCAAGAGTGGAAAGAACCCGGTGAACAACTTTGCGGCTGATGAGGCTCTTCTTCTTTCATCACTTAGAGAGAACTTCTTCTCTTTTCTTTTGTGATTGTCCTTCTCCTCCCTTGATGCTTTACCGGTGGTTGAGATCACCACACTCATAGCATCTTGGAGAGCCAGCACAAACTCTTTTCCTCATTCTCACATTTTACAAATCTTTATTAAAATGAGTAGAGAGTGATGCCAAGTCTTCTTCTGGAATTTCCTCAATCTGTTCATTGGTTAGTAGTCAAGACAAGAAAGACAGAAAAAAACTTGACGAAAAAGAGTTATCGTGAGACATGTTAGATTGAGAGATCAAAGCAATTGACTTATGATCATTCTTCCTAGTAAGAACATCTAATTCATAAGTTTTCAACTTAGAATAAAGAACATCTACTGTAAGTGTACTCATGATAGTTGATTCTCTAATAGATGTTGCTTTAATCTCCCAAATTGACATGTCCAAAGCACAAAGCATTTGTCTAGCATTAGCAGTATCCGAAAAACTAACACCAACAGCACACAAATTGCTAAGAATTTTATTAAAGCGTGAAAAAAAGTCATCTATAGACTCACCAGGTTTTATCTCGAAACGCATATATTCTTTTTTGTAAATATTTTGGCAAACCTCTTTGATAGTGTTTGAACCTTCATGATAGTCACAAAGAAGTTTCCATACCTCATATGCAGATCGAAGATGAACCACTCGAGCGAAGTCGCTGCGTCCTAAGCCTTGGATGATCAAGTTGCGCGCCTTGCTGTTTGCTTCAACATGTGCGCGATTGGCGTCGTTGACGTTGTTGTTCTTAGGGACTTTGTATGGCTTGTAAACCTTCTCCCAAGTTGCGAAGCCTTGCGCTTGGATGTACGCCTCCATCTTGGATTTCCAAAAATGAAAATCAAGACCATCGAAAACACAAGGTTTTGTCGAATAACGATCCATTGATATAAATTCTAATCACCGGTTAAGAATAATTAGAAAAACTTTGCTCTGATACCACTTGTAGGATCGCTGTATACTAAACTAGCAATCATACAGGGGGTGAATGATTGCACAGAAGCTAAAATCAAAATTTTGATCTACTAAAAAATTCACCCTAATTCGGACTCAAATAATTACTTCGTACTCAACAAAACAGAGTAGATGCATTTAGTAAATCGAGAATTTCTAGAGTTCGAACTATCGGATGGACTTGCAAGTTTAACAGAAGAAACTAGATTCCAATACGAATCTAACAAAAAATGAATCAGCTCGATCAGATCTAGGGATCAAAAGTTATGAACCCCGAAAGCATTTTGTGATAGGTTTTGATGAGAATTGATCAAACCCTAATTTCCTGATTAATCAAAATCTACAAAAGATTAACCAACAAACTTTGAGAAACACTAAGTTGATGTCCTAGGAAGGTTTTGGATGGATCAAACCAAGATTAAACTCGTTTAATCAAGCGAGACAATGAATCAATCTATAACTGCGCGAATACTGTAGCGTCACTGTTATTGTAACTGCGTGAGAAGATTTCCGTTCGTGCGTTCGGCTGGATGAGGAAAATTTGATTTTTTTTATTTCTTCTGGTTAGTTTGGTTACAATACTCTCAACAAAAAAGTACAAACTCTAATGACTAGCTCTATCACCTAAACAGGAGATATTTCTCTCCTATTTATAATGAGCAACAGTCCGCATGCATATCCACTAGGCCCAACATAGCCTAGTAGCCAAAAACATAAACGCGTATGGCCCACTCGTCATACTCACATGACTCACAAGCATCTATGTGCACCGTTCTCTAGCCTGAACGTCACACATGACATCCTTGACTATTAGGACCTCAGTTCCTCCCTAAACCTAGTCTCGAACTTCATTTCCTCTATGAACCTAGTTTTGGTCCTGTCATCGACCACGTTGGCCCTCGAGCAACACCTGAATATGATTTCACAACTTGACTCAAGATTAGTCCATTAATATGAATTCTAAGCACAAGTCCACGACTTGACTCAAGATCAGTCAATTAATATGAATTATAAGCACAAGTCCACGACTTGACTCAAGATCAGTCCATGCAACAACTCACACGAGCGCATTGCATCAAGTAAAACCATTATTATGCTATCACAAGCATACTAAGTAATCATCTGAAACAGCACATGCCATGAACAAAACAACTTTGCAATGCCAATTTCATTACTAAGCCAATTTTTCAGCATATGATTTCACAACATCATTACGTGACATCCCTCGCCACTACAACTCAGTATCATCGTGTGACCATACCTGACACACCAATTCAAAATCATGTTCCATATTCCATTAGGCTAGATTAACTTTCGATATTTCTTAAGACATGTGATGTACGTGGCATGGCTAAGCATACTAACATGGTCTAACCAACCCATGTTGATTTTAATATTAACCAAATAATAATGAACCAATCTAGGGTGATAATAAATCATGGCAAACAAATGACAAGTTAGGGTATGGATCAATTGGACAGATTACCTACATCCCAATTTAATTTGAAATAGTTATACACATAAAATAACATGCATAATGTAAAACAATGTAGCGATTTTATAAACTGGGTTCAACTTGATCAAAGCACAACTTGCCTTGGAAAAGCACTTGTTCTTACTCTAGAATCTGGTCTTGGGTCAACGGATCTTCCTCGGATGCTCCGAGCACTTCTACGTCTACGCGTAACGAGAGAGAATGCCAAATAAATACCAAAGAAGGGAGTAAAAAAATCAAAAAATCAAATAAAATTCACCATTAAATAGACCTCAATTTTACAAATCTTTAGAAATTTGAATCACCTCAATCGTAGCTTGTATGAGGGAGAACTTGCTATTGAAAGATTCAAAAATCATAAAAATCTGAAAATTAGAAAATCAATAATAAATCGAATTATTTTTCTACTAAAAATTTGAATTTATGACGTTAGCACCGAAAAGCATTTCGGCTGAAATATTTTTTAATGGAAAATACTAATTATGATGTCACCGTGACGTCACCTATGATCTGGCCAATCAGAAAATGACACGTGGCGCAACGCATAGACCTGGTTCACCGCATAGTGCCTTTCCCAAGGTGAACCCGATGCATGGCTCTTGGGATACCGTGCGCCACACGTTGAAGCCTGGTTGGTTCGGTGGTTAGCACAATCTGGACCGCACGACACGATGCAACGGTCCGCATCTACTAATGACCCTACGGACATGCAGTGTGATGCGGAAACATCCATGTGGCGCAAATTCGTGGTGCCCGTCAAATTGAACGGCTGGCATAGCTCTAAACCCGATGACATGGCAGCAGCGGCGGATCTGACCGGTAGTGAGGAAGACAACCAACTTGATGGCATTCCGGTGCTCCTCCGACGAGTTGACGTTGCGGATCTGGTGCGGCGCAACACGACGAGTCCAAACATTGCACTAATACGGCGGAACACGTCTTGACGACGACGAAAGAAGCAAAAAACCATGGCAGCTTGGCTCTAAGAAATCGATGAGCTCGATCTGCGCAACGACGGTGTTATGGGGAAAATGACTCAGTGAAAAGGCGCGCAACAACTCAATGAACCTCTGGGAGGTGCTAACGCGCTTAAATAGGGCCTCGAGTGTCGTACACAACTCAGAGACTCAAACCGACGTAGCAGCGGAGTCCCGGTCCGAGACGACGGTGGCTTTGCAAAGACGACGCACATCGATCGTCCGATCCTAGACGAACGGCTACGATCCATCCTGACGCGGCACGATCCTAAATGCTCACAATAGACAAATGGCTGTGATCCACTTGAGTCCCAATCTGGTACGATGCATCTCAAGCGTTCAGATCCAATTCGACGGTTAAAAACACTTAGGGTTTCACGGCTAAAAATAGCCATCCGATCGCTAGGGTTAGAAATCTCGACGAGATTTCGCGAGATCTCGTTTTCGAGCTAGACAAAATTTAAACTCCTGGCTGAATTCAAAAATTCAAAAAAATCATTTGCTATAGTAAACTTGCTAAATCTCGGTGAGATCTCACCAAATCTCACCGAGATCTCGGTATTTTTTACCCGAATTGGACTTTGAAATTGATAAATAACCCTTAATAAAGTCATCTTCTATGAAAATTTGTTGAAAAACCGAATTTTTGAGATATTTTTTAAAAATTTCAGAAACACTGTCAGATTTTTATAAAATTGTATGTGCTTTATCCTGATGTGAAAAATTTATGGTACAATAATAATAAGTGTAGGATCATACAAAAATTTTAAAAATAATTGAACCTCATTTGTTATCTTTCAAAAAATCAAAAAACATAATGAACATAATTGGGATAGTAACATTGTCAGAATTTTATAAATTTTCTCGAGTGTGATCATGATCCATAATTTTTATGAGAGCTTAATAATTGACTCAGTACCATTCTATAAAATTTTCAAAAAAATTCAACTTTTTTGTTTGCTAATCAAATCTATGTATGCATTGAACTTCATTTGTTATATTTCAAAAATAAAAAACAGAAAGAACATAAATGGTACACTGCATTTGTAAGAATTTTATAAATTCACTAGACTGTGATCATGATTCTAATTTTTTATGAGATCTTAATCATTTCCTTAGAAACCTTATGCAAAATTTTCAAAAATTTTAAATATTTTTGGATTGCTAAAGAAATCTATGTATTGATCATCAGGCTTTTATGAGGATGTAGCACTCTCAGAATTTTTGGAATTCCTTGAAGATTGATCATGAGATAAAAATTTTATATAAACATTTATGATACATCAGGACCATACACAAAAATTTTCAAAATTTTCTAACGTGGTTTGTACCATTTTTCATGAAGCTTGATCATCATTTGAAAATTCTATGGGAACATTAGTGATGCATCATAACCATGCACAAAAAATTTCAAAATTTTCTAACGTAGTTTGTTTCATTTTTCGTTCAGTTTAAACTTGCCGATCAGCATTTTATCAGGATAGTAGCAATATTTGAATTTATAAAAATTCCTCAGATTTGATATTCATCTGAAATTTTTATGGGAACATCATTAATGTTTCAGGAACCTCAAAAAAAATTTAAAAATGTTTTGACATTGTTTGAGCCATTTTTTGTGCCGTTCAAATTTGCCAAGATCTCGGCAATTCCGCCGAGATCTCCAAAATCTCACCCCAAAACAACACAGATTCAAAATTCTATTTTCGCAGTTCGTCCGGAATTTGTCCAAAATTTTTAAATCTCCCCGAGATTTCGTTCTCCGGTCCCATCCGAGATTTCAAGCGAAAACGAGATTTCAATCCTTGCCGAACTGGGCCGCACAGTATTGAGTTCTGGCCCAAGTACTATTTAAACATTTTCCAGGGTTTTCCGATTAAATATAATTCCAGAAAATAGATTAATTTTTTTAAGTTAAATAAAATACCAGGAAAAATTCAAGACAAATCTCAAAAATACTTTTAGACATTTAGAACTCAAATAAAATAATTTTATCTAAATTTTTTTTGAATTTTCTGTAAAATTAATTAGTTTTCACAAAATTCAAATATGCATAATTTAAAATAATTGCAAATAAAATCTAGAAAAATTTAATAAATTCTGAAAAATTGTAAAATGCACAAATAACACCTTAAATTAATAAAAAGCAAAAAATGAGATGTTACAAACCTCTCCCCTTAACGAAATCTCGACCTCGAGATTTAGGGCTAACTAAGGAATGGGTTAGGGAGTTCTGACTTCAAATCCTCTTCACGCTCGTAGGTAGCTTCGCTCTCTGAGTGGTTACTCCATTGAACTCTGTAAAAGCGAATTGACTAGTTTCTGGTCTTACGCTCCATCACATCCAAAATCTTAATTGGCTGCTCTTTATAGGTCAAGTCTTCCTGTAGTTCAATTGTTTCCAACGTTGTTTGCTCCATTGGCACTTTGAGGGACTTCTTAAGCTTTGACACAAGGAATACATAATGCACTCCTGCTAATGACTGCGACAGCTCTAACTGCTAAGCAACCTCTCCTCGACGACTTAAGATCTTGAATGGACGAACTTATCTTGGTGCAAGCTTTTCTTTAGCGTGAAACCTTTTGACACCTATAAGAGGGGTAACTCTGAGATACACAAAATCATCGGCCTAAAAACTCAACTCTCGATGATGATTATCAGCATAACATTTATATCTCAACTGAGCCACTTTCAAACTTTCTTTGATCATTGCAATTTGCTCTTCGGCTTCCTTAAGAATATCAGGTCCAAACACCAAGTGCTCTCCTATCTTATTCCAATTCAACGGAGTAAGACAGGCACGGCCATATAATATTTTCAAACTAGCCTGATAATTGTTGTTATAACTAAATTATGCATATGGCAAACACTAATCCCACGAAGTAGCATAAGCTAATGCACAAGCTCTCAGCATATCCTCCATAATCTTATTAACTCTCTCAGTCTGACCATCTGTCTGTAGATGATACGCTATACTAAAATTCAAACGAGTCCCCATTGCTTCATGCAGCTTACCCCAAAACCTAGAGGTAAATTGGCTACCTCTATGTGACACTATCTTCTTAGGCATACCGTGTAAACACATAATCCTTGACATGTACAGCTTTGCTAAGCAATCTTCTGAGTACGTAGTCTTAACTGGTATGAAGTGAGCAACTTTGGTCAATCGATCAACAATAACCCATATAGAATCATAACCTTTCTGAGTTCTAGGCAAACAAATAATAAAATCCATACCGATTTCCCATCACTTCCATTCAGGAACCTTTAACGGCTATAATAACTTTTCTGGTCTTTGATGCATTGCCTTTACTCTCTAGCACACATCACATAGGGCTACATACTCAACAACTTCACGCTTCATGTTGGGCCACCAAAACCTTTCCTTAAGATCTTGATACATCTTGGCACTTCCTGGATGAATTGAGTACTTAGAATCGTGAGCTTCCTCAAGAATCAATTACTTAAGCTCCTTCTTGTTCGGTACACGATTCGACATTTAAACCACATAGTACCCTGTTCATCCGAAGTAAAATCTTTGGCTAATCCTTCATCCTTCTTGGACTTGATTCTGTTAATCTTTTCATCATCTTTCTGACCATCTTTGATTTGATCTTCTAGTGTTGGCTTCACTTCTAAAGCAGTTATAAATCCTTGTGGAACAACTTCTAGCTTTAACTTCTGAAATTCCTTTCATAATTTTGTTTGATCATTTATCACTAACATATTAGCGTTGTGGCACTTACGACTCAAGGCATCGGCTACAACATTAGCCTTACTAGGATGATAGTTTATCCCAACAATATAATCCTTTATCAATTCCAGCCATCTCCTTTGTCTCATGTTGAGATCTGACTAAGTAAATATATAATTTAGACTCTTATGATCTATATATATCTCACATGTATTACCAATGAGAAATAATAATACCACAACTTCAAAGGATGCACTACGGCAGCTAATTCCAAATCATGCGTTGGATAATTCTCTTCATGTGGCATTGCCTTGACACATATGCAACAACCTTGCCATTTTGCATCAATACACATCCAAGACCTTGTTTAGAAGTATCACAATATATATCAAAAATATTCCGAACATCTAGCAAGACTAACACAGGCACTATCGTCGGACGCTTCTTTAACTCCTGAAAACTCTTTTCACACTCTAGCGTCCATGCAAACTTCTTTTTCTTTTTCAACAATTGCGTAAGTAGCCTAGCAATCGTAAAAAATCCTTCAATAAATTGGCCCCTCGCCATTCCCAGAAAACTACGAATTTGGGTGACAGATTTCGGTTGTTCCCAATGCAGCACTACTTCGACTTTGCTCGGGTCAACAACAACTCCTTTAGCTGTCATAACATGGCCAAGGAACTCAACATTCTCTTTCCAAAAGTCACACTTGCTAAACTTAGCATAGAGCTGTTGCTCTCTTAGCCTTTCAAGAACTAACCTCAAATGCTTTGCATACTCTTCCCTCAACTTGGAGTAAACAAGAATGTCATCAATGAACACAATGAAAAATTTGTCCAGATATTCCATGAAAACCTTATTCATCATGTTCATGAAATATGCAGGAGCATTGGTCAATCCAAAAGACATGACCGTTAGCTCATAATGTCCATATCATGTAGAGAACGCAGTCTTAGGAACATCCTCGCACGAATTTTCAACTGATGATATCCTTATTGAAGATCTATCTTGGAGAAAACTCCAGCTCCTCTCAACTGATCAAACAAATCATAGATCATGAGCAACGGATACTTATTCTTTATCATCACCTCATTGAGTGCATGATAATCAATACACATTTTTAAGCTTCCATCTTTCTTCGTGATAAACAAAACAGGTGCTCCCCATGGAGACGAACTAGGTTTAATGAAACATTTCTCTAATAATTCTTTGATCCGCTTATTAATTTGAACTAACTCATCAGTAGGCATCTGATACAGGCTTTTTGCTATTGGCACTATACCGGGCATTAACTATATAACAAACTCAATATCCCGGTCTAGCGGCATACTAGACAAATCCTTAGGGAAGCATTCGGATATTTCCTAACAACTAGCATATCTTCCATGCTGGCAACTTTCGCACTGTTTACCATCAACTAACCATCACGAATTGCGATCGCTTGAAATTCCACTTTCTCGCTACTAGGGCTTTCAACTGACACTACTCTTTGACCACAATCCAATATAGTCTTATGCTTAAACATCCAATCCATTCCAAGGATAACATCTAAGGTGTGGGTATCTAATAAGATAAGGTTCGCTAGGAACTCTATCCCATCCATGAGAAACTTAATTCCCAAACACCCAAGGCTAGACAGAAGTTCATATCCTGGAGCTTGGAATAACAACACACATTTAAGATTCTTAACATCCAACCCATTTTCAATCGCAAAATTATTAGAAACAAACGAATGTGAAGCTCCAGAATCAAATAAAACTATTGTAGGTACTGAGTGAACCAGAAACTTACCCAATACGATGTATGATGCATCCTGAGCTCCATCTACGGTGATATGGTTGACTCGACCTCGCACTGTTGCTTGAGGCGTAGCTCCAACTTGACCTGTTGTGCGGTTCCATCCTGATGCGGGTGCCTTAGCAGGTGTAGTTCCCAAGCTGAAACAAACCGGTGTGATACCTCCCCTCTGTGGACGTTTGTTGGCAAAGTGTCCTAGCTCATTGCAAGAGTAGCAGAGTTTAGCAGTAGACTGTTGATTTCCTCTGAGCGCATTGTTCCCTTGGGTTGGCGTCTAAAATTCTGACCAAAAGGACGTGGTGTAGGTGTTCATGACTTGTTAGCATCCTGTGACTGAAATCTTGAAAACTGTTACTGAGTCATCCTCATCTTAGATGATTTGGATGCCTTCCTTGATGAGCCATCTTGCGCTTGCGATCCTCGCCAAGCTCTTTGCGCTTGTCTTCCAGAATCAAAGCTTTATTAACTAACTCCTAGAAATCAGGGAAGTTATGGGTAATCAATCTCACTTGCAACCCAGAATTTAGTCACTTCATAAAACGAGACTCTCTAGCTTTGTCTGTTACAACATCTTCTAGAGCATAGTGCGCTAATTGGGTAAACTTATTCGAGTAATCAGCCATTGACTGGCCTCCTTGCTTGAGCGCTCTGAGCTCTTCCTTCTTTAGGTCCATCATTCCTTCAGGCACATGATGCTGTCAGAAGGCAGCAGTGAACTCCTCCCAAGTGATCTCCAGTGGGGCTTCATGTGCAGCACAATAGTTTTTCCACCATTCGACTGTTGTTCCCTCTAATTGATGAGAAGCATAAAGAACCTTCTCATTTCCTTCACATTGAGTTATGTATAGCTTCCTCTCAATGGTTCTAAACCAATCATCGGCTTCCAAAGGATTAATATTCCCAGAGAATATCTGTGTGTGAGTCCTATTGAAGTCAGACAGCTTTGAATAAAGACGTGATCCATTGTTGTTCAGTTGAGTATTGTTGTTGTGGTTGTAGCTTGTGTTGTCACACTTTGCATCTGTTGTATCGTGGTCTGCGTAAGCTGAGTCTAAGCTGCAAGAAAAGCTCCCAAGTTCTGCATGTCAACTGGCGGTGAATGTTGAGGTGGTACTCCATCATTGGGATTGTCACTAGATCGGTTTCCACTACCAGAAGCTCCATTATTGCCACGAGTGTTCACCATCTGTTGATTGACTCATAAGGTTAGGGGAAAGAGAAATAGCATAGGTAAGATATAAGAATCGTAATACAGGAGAGACAGGTTTAACCCAACAACTTAAGCAATCTTTATTAATAACTTGGTATGGTTGCTTACAAAAGCCTAAAGGACATACAACACATACTACACACTCACAAACAAAAAGATTCAAACCAAACCTAAACACACCAATTAGCGACTACTAGAATGGTACTGACTCTTAATAGACGCGACTCCAAACAAGAGTCTCAACTAAAAGCTAACACTATCACTCATGCAACCACCCAAGCTGGGGCTCTCCTAGTGCATACATCGATGGGTGGACTGGCATGGATGCAAACCTATCTTGATGACTAGCGATAGGCACCTCCATGTCCACATGGACATCGCGCTCCTAGGACTCCATCTCGATCTCCTTAGGGTCTTCTTCCTCCTCATCGTCTTGCTCCGGCTCCTGTACAGCCTGATCACCACCATACAAAGCCTCCTCAAGCTCTATGATCGGCTTCGTAGCTGCGATGCAAGTCTCGTGTAGCTAGTCCTCGGTGACCCTCAAAGCCTCACACACCAGCTTCAATTCTTCAGCTGTATCCTTCATATGAGCATCTTGAGAAGCAATGAGCTGGGCCAAGTGTATAATAGTAGCATATTCCTCTCTATCGATTTACTGGCGCTGAGAAGCACGTCCCATCGAGTGTAGCATGAAAACCGTGTCCTCAAGCTCATGAGCGTAGTCCTGGCAGATCCATCGCAAATAAGGCAGGAAGACTCCTGGATCCCAATCTCGAAGGTGCATGTCCTCACAGTGATGTTGATCGGTTTACTAGCCTTCTCATCTTCACGAGCATAAATGAGAATCTTGCAAATGATCCCTCATTCAACACCGTTGACCACCCAGCAGTTCCCTTGGTTGAGTGGTCGCACAAAGACTCCCAAAACCTGTAAGACTCTCAACAGCTCCGCGGCGTAGCCTCCCTCGCGCTCTCCATAAGTCTGCACCATCCTCATCTATTAAAAGAAGCTTAGATGAGTCCTCCACTTAAAACGGTAGCCAGAAAATGAAAAATTCAGCAAAGGGCAAGAAGTAGAGAATAAGAAGAGTCAAGAGTATCTTATTAGTCAATTTTAAATTTTCCTTTAGAAAATAGTTCGGACACAACCATGCTATCTAGGGCCAAGCCCTACAGTCAGTATGGCTTTGATACCACTTCTATCAGGACCTGAATATGCAAATTCGAACACTTTGTGTATATCGCACTTGTCCAAGATACCGCTAATGTGTACACAGACTCAACATAGATGAATATCACAATCATACACAGCGGTAAATAATAAAAGACTCCATATATTAAATAAAACTAACAGTACGACCTTATGGTCACTTACATTATTAAGCCACGTTGGGCTAGAATAAAAATATTAAACTAGGACATTGTAGCAGAAAGGAAAATGTAGACAACCCATCAGTTTACCACAGGCAACTAACAAGGCTTGCACCCTAAACACTTGTATCCTCTTAGTACTCTTCCTCTGGAACAAGTGTAGACTCTTCAACTGTTGATGTTGTTGTTGGAAAGGGTGAGTACTTAAAGCACTCAACTAGTTGTTCACATAATGCAATTTTAACATAACTATATGCAAGGCTTATTCCAAAGGAATAGCTATCATGGTTATTTTGCAATAAAGCAGCATTTTTAAATGAATACAGTAAGTAGATTGAAAAACAGTAAAACAAATAACAATATTAAGTAATTTTCAGCATTTCTCAAGTAAAAAAGCTATCCAATTCCTAAGTCAAGTTTAAACCTTCCAATGGCAACCTGCCATTCCAACCATGTTTTCATTTTATAAGATCTAACCCTTGACTGTAATTCCTGAGCAATGCTCAATACCGCGAGCACAACTATTTGAATAGATTTTACACTCTACAAAAGTTATGCACTTTTCCCACACGATACAACCATACACCACAAAGGCAAGTGATCATAACAAAGTCTTTATAATGCTCTGCCTTAACACAATACTACTCGCTAAGATTTCAACACTAAAGGGTTAAACAACCACAACAGGACCCCCCTCCTGCACCATGTGAGTTAATCCATAAACTTAGGACTCACACCAGCACTAGTATTACCAAAGCTAAGACATTACAAATTAATCAGCTAGGCTGTCCCATACCAGACATATGGTTGCATGTTTGACTTTTGTCAAAGGCTTGCAAGGTTAACTTCTTAAGATGATTAGGGCAAGACTTCCTCATACTCTCTGCCCTTCAGCTAACCTTGGCTCACTGCCCCTTGCCACTTGCCCCAATCTAAATTATTACCACCCTAGTTGATTACCAAGCACCACGTGCTATCAACAATTCAACATCGTTGCGTAACATCCCTCGCCACTACAACTCAATATCATCGTGTGACCACACCTGACACACCAATTCATAATCATGTTCCATATTCCATTAGTCCAGATTAACTTTCGATATTTCTTAAGATATGTGAAGTACGTGGCATGGCAAAGCATACTAATACGGTCTAACCAACCCATGTTAATTTTAATATTAACCAACTAATATTGAACCAATCTAGGGTGATAATAAATCAGGCATACAAATGACAATGTAGGGTATAGATCAATTGGACAGATTAGTTAGATCCTAATTTAATTTGAACCAGTTATACACATAAAATAACATGTATAAGGTAAAACAATATAGCAATTTTATAAACTGGTCTCAACATGATCAAAGCACAACTTGCCTTGGAAAAGCTCTTGTTTTTGCTCTAGAATTTGGTCTTGAGTAAATGGATCTTCCTCAGACGCTCCGAGCACTTCGACGTCTACGCGTAACGAGAGATAAAGCCAAATAAAAACCAAAGTAGAGATCAAACAAACTCCAAAAATCAAATAAAATCTAGCATTAAATATATCTCAATTTTATAAATTTTTAGAAACTTGAATCGCCTCAATCGGAGTTCATATGAGGGAGAATGGGCTTTTGAAATATTTAAAAATCGGAAAATCAATAATAAACTGAATTATTTTTCTACTGAAAATTAGAATTTATGATGTCAGCATGACATCAGCACCGAAAAGTATTTTGGCCAAAATATTTTCCAATGGAAAATACTAATTATGATGTCACCTTCGATCCGATCCAATCAGAGATTAACACGTGGCGCGGCGCATAGACCCGGTTCACCGCATAGTTCCTTGCCTGTGGTGAACCCGATGCATGGCGCTTGGGATACCGTGTGCCACGTGACGAAGCCTGATTGGTTCGGTGTTCAGCACGATCTGGACCGCACGACACGATCCAACGGTATGCATCTACTGATGAACCTGGGGACACGCGGCATGACGCGGAAACATCCACGTTGCGCAAATCCACGGTGCCCTTCAAATCGAACAGCTGGCGTAGCTCTGAACCAGACAACATGGCGGCAGTGGGGGATCTCACTAGTAGTGAGGAAGACAACCAGCTTGACGGTTTTCCGATGCTCCTCCGATGAGTTGACGTTGCATATCTGGTGCGGCGCAACACGACGAGTCCGAACCTGCAAGTAAAGCGGGGGAACATGGCTTGACGGCAACGAAAGAAGTGAAAAACCATGACAGCTTGGCTCCAAGAACTCCGGCAAGCTTGATCTGCACAACGACGGCGTTCCGGCGAAAATGACTCGGTGAAAAGGTGTGCAACAAATCAATGAACGTCGGGGCAGTGTTAACGCTCTTAAATAGGGCCTCGAGCATCGCGCACAGCTCGGAGACTCAAACTGATGCGTTGACAGATTCTGATCCGAGACAGCGGCAGCTTCGCGAAGATGACGCACAATGACCGCCCGATCCAAGACAAACGGCTACAATGCGTCCTGACACGGCATGATCCTAAGCGCTCACAATAGACTAACGGCCGTGATCTCGAGCGTTCAGATCCGATCAGACGGTTGGCAACACTTAGGGTTTCACAGCTGAAAATGGCCATCCGATCGCGATCCAACGGCGGTGATCCACTCTTCGAAAAGACGGCCGACAAAGACAAAGCGGCAGGCGACCGATGATTAGGTTTCATCCCAAGTACTATTTAAACATTTTCTAGGGTTTTCCTGATTAAATATAATTCCAAAAAATAGATTAATTTGTTTAAGGCAAATAAAATACCAGCAAAAATCCAAGAAAAATGTCAAAAATACTTTGAGACATTTAAAATCAACTAAAATATTTTTAGCTAAACTTTGTTTTAATTTTCTCTAAAGTGAATTTGTTTTCACAAAAGTCCATTATACTTAATTTAAAATAAATGCAAATAAAATCCAAAAAAATCCAATAAATTCAAAAAAATCATAAAATGCACAAATAACACCTTAACTTAATAAAAAACAAAAATTAGGATATTACAGTGCACAATTAGTTAAGACGTCCAATCGCTATATCTATCGTGCATTCAAGAGGTATACATTAGTACCTTGATGTCACAGATAGGAAATTGGCCATTGTCTTCATCTGTGTGAGTGACAGATATACATCCGATCTTTCGAGTAGTCGGGTTGAATTGCGTACATATGTCTGGGGCCTGCGCAGGCCATCTGAGATAATTATTAAGCCTTTCCTTGAGGCCTCTAATCTAATTGCTGAATTCATCTCTCAGTCTTTCCTCAATCTTTTTTACAAACCATTCCTCGTGCTCGGCTTTGGCTCTATTCCTACTCCGGTATTTGTCGGAATCGTCTGGGAATCTTGTTTTCGAGGGAACGAAAACCCCTTAGCCCCACGTGCGACAAGAGTGTTCCTTATTCCAAGGCCGTGGAGTACATCTTTCTCCCTGTCTAGCAAAAAGGAAACATTGGAAGATTGTGTACACATTGCTACCTGCAAGATCCCAATATGTTATTTTACTTATTATGAAGTTATAGACTAATTACAAACTTGGTAGTTCGATATCTTATCAGTTGTTCGCACACCTTCTCGTCCGCGGTGTTTGTAAATGGCACGGTGCCAGAAGATGTGGCACGCGACCTCGCTCTTAGCCAGTTTCGGGCGAGATGGTCAACGATCGATGCAAATGGCGGGGTGTCCTCCTCGTCCTCCCTCCTCCATTGTGCAATCTTACCCATGTATCCAGGGTGCCAAGTCTGTGCGGGTACGTGTTTTTTGCGGACGGTCTTGTGTGCTTCACTTTGATGCATGAATTCTTCTACTGTCTTTATCTCAACAAATCGTTCCCACTCGTACTTCTGGAATAAAGTCATTTCCTTATTCACATAATTACTAACAAGGATGCTCTTGAATTTCTTCCATGCCTTTCCCGCCACTAGCAACGTACAATGTTGCAGACGTGTATAGCATCTCTTGGGAGCTCGAACAATGGGAAAATTCTATCACTAGGCTGTCGCACACCTCATCTGTCAATGACTTCCAGGATGGATAGGTGATGGGGACCTGTTCCCGTCCAACTATCCCACATAATGTCCAGAATGTTACCACTGCCTTCGGAGGTGCGATAGGGGCTCCATCTTGTGGATCGAATGTCGTGATGGTATATCAGCTCTGGGGCTTTTTATTAGCCCTCTTGGATCGCGCCGCAGTTTTCCTGTCTTTGGCTCATCAGATCCATTCAGCGACGAGGAATGAGGGGATATCATCGTCTTTTTAACTAGACTGTGTTAGGTCTGAAAAGACCAGGCAAGTTGGTAAATCAACAATTCATAGACATAGAAGAGAAAAAAAAAGTAAATTACAATTCTATTTAAGAGTTAAATTTTATGTGCGATCAGGTTGGACGGTTGTCATTATCAACACGTCATTTGCAAGATGAGAGATATTTTCTTCAATGGATAGATTATGGATAGACTACGCACTCGAGCCACGTCTAACTTGGTGTCTAAGCACTAAGAACTCCTCGAGACTACATGCTTGAGCCACGCTTGGATCCACGCGTCCAAGCACAACACAGAACATGCGTCCGGGAGAGTTTTCTAACCTTAAGCCCTATTTCTATTTGCTATACTCAGCTATGTACACATACAAATATATACACATCACGTTTTGTAATATGGTTGATATCGAAAAATTGTATTATCTAATATTAAAGCATAAGAGCAGCTCATATTCAAGTATCTAAGTATGTATATGACAATGAACAATCTTATCAATCCGATTTCAATACTTGAGGATTAATTACAATTACCAATTAAAGGGATAAAGAAATTCATAAAATTTATGTTGACCAGGCTAATGAATCATGTCTATTTAACAAATTGATGAACAATTGAATGACAAAGTGTGCTCTCAGGTGTCGGGCTGCTGAAGGTTGGACCTTCAGCCTCCTCCGCACAAGGTGTAGGACTGCTAGAGATTAATCAGTTACCTCCACTACATAGAGGTCAAATAAATCATAAGTTGAACTAGACAATTATGTTAGCAAATAAGGCATTGAACTCTTTACCTTCCTAAATTAGGCACCATAAAGTATTAAGAATTAATTTTCATTGTTCAACTGATCAAGTAACAAGTTCTTAAACTATGCACCAAGAGACAACTTTGAATTTTGACCACTTTGCCTTTCCAACCTAGCTAATGGTTTAATTAACATGAAGTAACTATCTAATTCAAGGCTAAACTTACTACTGTAATTGTTCAATTCAACTTCTAAAGACCCAAGTACATCATTGAGCATACAACCCTAGAAACATAGAACCCAATTTCCTCATTGAACAAATACATCTCCACATGCAAGGTCCCCAACACAATTAAATTGTCTAGCCCCTTTGCAAGACAGTAAAGAGTATAAGATAGATAAAAACTTGGCAAGATAAAATACATGCATAAATTAGCATATATAAAATAGGAAAAAGGAGCTGCCTAAACTTGCTCACATACAGAGTAGCACACAAGATCGTAGCAAAAACTAGTAATGAAGACCGCATCATCAGATGTTATTAACAAAGTTACCATATTGTGGCCTAGGTGAAAAACAAATACTGTTGTGACAACAAAATTAACAATATAGACCAAGAGCAACAATAGACACACGTATTATGACTATATGAACTATCATATACACAGTAAAGTAAAATTTTCATTGAACAGGAGTGTTAGAGGATAGTGCTATAGTAAGATGCAACAAGAATAGGGTTTCCATGGCAATATGACTATATGAACAATCATCTACACAGTAAAGTAAAATTTTTATGTAATATTTTTGTTTGCAAACTCTGATGTATGGCCACAGGCCGAGCTTGTAGTATGCTGCACACGCATACTTGTTCATCTTCAAATGACAATAAAGGACCCAACATGCCAACACAGGTTTCAATTCATAGCCTATTTTGGAATGCAATCTTTAGTTTCTTCATAGCCCAAGTGTGTGTTGATTACTCCAATTTGAAAGTAGCTGCACTAACATTAAGAAATCAGCTTTCATTTTTTTCTCATGAGCTAATTATTTGGTTGGTAAGATTGATGATGACAAGGAATCATTTCCGGAATCAAATCATTTGTGCAGTAGCGAGCCTAGCAGCGTACTCTTTGATCTTTTTTATTCTTTGTCACTAGATTTTTTTTGTCTCTGTTCTGTTGTTCATCACTAGTCAAAGCTATCCATTGGCTCGATGTGCTTATGCTACTAATATAGCACAAGATGAAAGTATCTCGTGTCCTTATACACAAGTCTCCATCACAGATCAAACTAGTTAATGTCCATCAGTCCATGCACATCCATAATGTCCATCAATCCATGCACATCCATCCACGGTATAGGGCTGAATAGATTAACGAAGAAAATAAACAAGACAAGTTAAACACAGGTCTGAATAGTTGAACATAGATCCATCCAGCTTGGGGAGAATAATCCATGCATCAGTACACAAGCATCTTCATGCATACATCCAAACAATTGAAAGATTCTTCATCTAAACCGAAACATGCCACGACAACTCTTCAGGATAAACATCATACATTCGAAAATTTTCGCAATGTCAGCTAAATCGAAATAAGCAACTATCTTTTAGGACTATATGTTGATGATTTTGTATGAGATCCAATCATCCTCCATGCAACTCAATACTCCACAAGAACCTTATAGAACAGAGGATCGAGTAGGGTACGTACCTTTAGATTGGGGAGGGTTTGGGCATCGGGTGGCAGGTGCAGACGGGGAGGAGGGCGGCAGTGGCTTGTGGGAGTAGGAGGAGGACTCGGTGGTCTGGGGAAGACAACGTCCATCGCAGGGAGAACTGCGGCATCGAGTCGGGAGACCGACACGGTGGAGGAGGCCAGCACGGGGGAGGAGGAGCGGCGCAGGGGAGCAAGCCAGCATAGGGAGTTAGGGTTTGAGGGCGGCGAGGAGGGCAGTGCAAGGGCGAGGAGGGTGGTGAAAGAGTGAGGAGGACAGCGCAAGGGCGAGGAGGGCGGCACTATCGTGCTTACGCAAGGGCAACGCAAGGGCGAGGAGGGCGGCGCAACGGCGAGGAGGCTAGAGAATGGTGCACATGGAGGCTGGTTAGTCACGAGAGTGCAGCAGGCGGGTTGTACGCGTGCAATTGTAATTGTTTGGGGCAGTTTGCAAGTATTGGGCCATGTTGTGCCAGGTGGATATGCATCCGAACTGTTGCTCATTATAAATAGGAGAGGGATGTCTCCTGTTTAAGTAAGAGAGCTAGTTATTAGAGTTTGTACTCTTTTGTTTGGAGTATTGTAATTAGATTAGACATAAAGGAATAAAAATCAATTTCTTCGCACTTATCTCCTTGCGGCGGCTGGAGTCTTGCCTGTGATCCTTGCGGCTGCAGTGATCCGGGCGAACCAAAATCTCGCTGCTACAGTACCTCGTGATCTAAAGTGCCGTGCTTTAGTATTAGCAAGCTACAGTACTCGTGTGTCACTGTTCGTGTGTGATTTGCGGTGATCAGTTTATGATTTCGTTTGCATGACTATTTTGGTTTTTATAGATTGATTCATTGTCTCTCTTGATTCAACAAGTTAAATCTGATTTGATCCATCCAAAACTTTCTTAGGGCATTAATTTAGTACTCCTCAAAGTTTTGTTGGTTAATCTTTTGTAGATTGTGATTAATCACGAAATCAAGGTTTGCTTGATTTTCGTCATTATCTGACATAATCTGCTTTCAGGGTTTATATATTTTGGTCCGTAGGTCCGATCGAGCTAATTCTTTTTTTTGTTAGATTAGTATTGGAATCTAGTTTTTCTTATGTTAAAATTTCAAGTTAATCCGACGGTTGGATCTCTTGGAATTCGTGATTTACCGAACGCATCTACTCTATTTTGTTGAATACGAAGCAATTATTTGAGTCCGAATTGGGGTGAATTTTTAGTAGATCAAAATTTTGATTTTAGCTTCCGCGCAATCATTCACCCCCTCTCTGATTGCTAGTTTAGTGTATATCGATCCTACAGTTAGCAAGGGCAGGATAATCATTTATGATGGAGAACAACAAGCAGTGCAAAGTGCAGTTCTCTCTTTTGTATGCATCCCATACCTGTACCTCAGGAACCCATAGTGTTTTCAGATCTTTCATCAACGGTGCTAGGTACACATCAATATCGTTTCCGGATTGCTTTGGGCCTTGGATAAGTACATACAACAAAATATACTTCCGTTTCATAAACAATCAAGGAGGAAGGTTGTAGATATAGCGATTCATGAGCAAGTGCTATGATGGCTTCTCATGTTACCGAAATGATTTATTTCATCTGTACTCAATCCAAACATTATATTCCTCGATTTCGCATTGAATTCTTGAAACCTTCTATCGATATTTCTCCACTTGGTGGAATCAGCAGGGTGTCTTAGCAAACCATCATTCTTACACTCATTCGAGTACCAATGCAGTAGTTCACAAATAAACACTTCAAATGGGGAATTACAGACAGATACCACGCCACCTTAGCAGAATGTCCTTTCTTCATCTCGATGCCCTCATAATCATCATCTGAATGATTCTTACGCTTATACTGGGATGCGTTGCACACTAGACATACATGTAAGTTTGTGAACTCTTTGTAGTACAGGATACAGTCGTTCGGGCATGCATGTATTCTTTCTACTTCTATTCCCAAGGGACAAAGAACCTTCTTGGCTTTATAGGTGGTTGTCGGTAACTTGTTTCCCTTTAGAAGCATTTCCGCTAATAGATCTAACAGCGCCGTGAAACTCTTGTCGGATCAACTGTTGCTTCGCTTCAATTTCAACTGTTTAAAAACCGATGACAACCTTGTGTATTTCGACTTGCAGCCCGGGAACAAAAGTTTCTCCGAGTCCTTCATCAAGCCCAAAATTTAACATATTCTCTCTCATCACGGTTCCCTTCTACATCGTGCAGCATCTGATCCAGATTGTCATCTTGTAACATATCCTCATCGGAAGCACAATCAATATGATCATTTGGCATATCATTGACATCATCGAAGATTTTAGTGCTATCTGCTTCCTGTATAATTTGCTCTTCACCGTGGCTGGTCCAACATGTATACACCCTTTTGAAACCCTGTAGAATCAAGTGTGCTTCGATCTGGGCTGAGTTTTAAAACATCCTCAGATTCTCGCAGTCAATGCATGGAAAAGACATAAATTGGACATCCTTTTTAAACATATCCTCCTCTGCAACTCAAAGCAGAGGCGCTATTAATGTACTCGGCACTCGCACGGTTCTCAGCGTACATCCAGCTTCGGTCCATCTATGCTACACATATAATAATTAGTATTAAATATTGAAGTAGACTATGTATGATCTAAATTAAGTAGCTAGCAAAAATCCAGCTTCGGTTCATCTACTCAACGCATAGCTTTTTCGCTTAGCCTCAGATGGAGTTATGAAAGACTCACCTGAGCCTTGGAGGGCAAAAAATGCAACCAGGACATTCACAAACCATTTGAGAAATGTAAGGCGTGATATTCCATCTATTAATCATGCATACAAGCCAACTTGAAATTAATATTTAATGTAATTGTCGAGAATTTGAGTAATCCAACTATCAAGACCTATCAAGTCCATTATTATTTTGCAGATCGATGTTCTATGATGCCCTAAAATCATGTACACACATTTGGTAGTTAACCACCGATTTCTATTATATATATGTAACAAAATTGTGTCACATGTTTAATTAATACTTGCTATAAAAACAAGTATCTTAAAATATCTCTTTACTAAGCTAGCTACATCTTGAATATAATGCAATTAAAACCAATTACAACCTTAAATCACAAAGAACAAATGGATCTACACCAAACTAGATCTAAATTAACTATCTACAACTCTTTCTTTACCAAGCTAGCTAAATCTTGAATATAATGTAATTAGAACCAATTACTAACCTTAGATCACCAAGAACAAATGGATCTATAATCACTATTCAAAATCAATGGTCTCCTTTCACCAGATTGCCTCACGGTAGCAGCCACCTCAAAGATAGATCTGAAAACCCTAAAAACACTAAGTTGGATCGGGCCTCTGTTTTATATACTTGGCAGGAATCCTCACAGACGGTTTTAACCAAAAAACATCTGTGATGACGGCTACACACATCACAGACGGTTTTAGGTCAGAATCATCTGTGATATTAACGAACATATCAGACGGTTTTAGCAAAAAAAACCGTCTGTGATGATGTCGGCACACATCATAGACGGTTTTTGGACAAAACCGTTTGTGATATTCATTAATATCATAGACGGTTTTGTCCAAAAAAATGTCTGTGATGTGTGCCGACATCATCACAATGTTGTTTTGCTAAAACCGTCTGTACTGTTGGCTCATCACAGACTAAATTCTAAAACTCTCTGTGATGAGAAGTCTAATATAGTCCTTTCTGTAGTAGTGGACATAACAACCCTCAAACACACATGAAGATCATTTTGGATGAGCCTATATAGTACTTATCGCTTCTTGATTACTCACATTCCTATGCATATTTCATAGTAAATTCGAAGGCTATCTTCCTGACTACCCATTTATAATGCAGTGTTTGTCAAATCTTAAGTAAACTATACATATGTAGAAAACCATGATGATCTTAGTCTAAGGATCCCTCGTATGCTATGTATGAGACTAATTGATGACACTTAATAATATAACAATTCCCTAATGTCTTAAGGTGGGTCAATCCAATATTATGCTCTCAACTATATGTCCACATTATTAATTTGATATCTTATATCCATTATTTGTGAAACATGACCATCAATCAATACATGTGATGATCTATAAATCATAAGTATTGCACATAATATTATAAGATCAAGGATAGTTAAAATAACATTAGAACATAAATAAAGAGTTTCACAAACAAGTCACATACATGTTAATCAATATAAATGATAGTTCATTCAAAGGACAAAATAACATATTATTCAAAAGTTTAGAAACATAGAAAAGACACAATCATCTCTACGTTGTCTTTAAGGCATATCACTAACAATACATACATCGTGGCTAGGAACCACAGACCAGACATGCATAGAAAACCTAGTAATGATTAGAACGAAACATGACAGTTAAATTTTTATTCTCCATTTCACATTTGAGGCTAGAGACATGAACCTCACAAGATTCTTGTGAGAAACATTCACTACGCCAAAACCTGCAATAGGTGACGGTCTATTTGTGACGGTTTTTTTCGAACCACCACAAATATAATTATCGGTGGCGGTTCTATATTGAAAATGGCGGGAAGAATATCAGTGGCGGTTCTATCCTCGAACGCCACTGATAATTCATTATCAGTGGCGGTTTGACATAGAACCGCCACTGATAACAAATACATCATTAGTGGCGGTTGGAGGATAGAACCGCCACTGATAACTATGTTATCAGTGGCGGTGCTATCCTCCAACCGCCACTGATACTATTGGATTATCCGTGGCGGTTCGAGGATAGAACCGCCACGGATAATTTTATCAGTGGCGGTTCTAGTTAACAACCGCCACTTATAATATTGCCTATAAATAGGTGGTCAGTAGCAGCACTGGTCTTCTTCCTCCCGAGAGCAAACCAAAACTTCTAATTTTCATATTTTGTTTTCTCCAATTCTTGTGCTTGTACTTCCTCTAGTTGTTCCTTGGTGAGTTATTTTTTCTCCTCTCTTGATTTGTGTTAATCTTGTTGCAATTTAATTTTTAAACCTAGTTTAATTAAGGTTTATATGTAGATGAGATGAAAAGTTTAGATTTTGTTTATTTTTATTTACCTACCATTTTGTAGTTGCTGAATTTATTTCCTAGCTAGGTTCATTAGATGATGTTGTGTTCTTTCTATAGATGATGAATTATGATGAAGCATATATTTAATATAAATTGCATTTTAAGTTAATTTGGTAGATGATGAATTTATTATCTAGCTTCTTTAGATGATAAGTAATTAGATTAGTTTTTTAATTACTATTAATTTGGTTCAATTAGTGAACGGACATATACATCTTGCATATATTAAATTTATTTATGTAAGATTATTGGATATTAATATACATGAAATTTTAGTTAATTTGGTAGGTAGGTGCTCATCATTTTTAGATGGGTGCTCATCATTTTTAGATGATGAATTTATTATCTAGCTCCTTTAGATGATAAGTAATTAGATTAGTTTTTTAATTACTATTAATTTGGTTCTATTAGTGTGGACATATAATATACATCTTGCATATATTAAATTTATTTAATTAAGATTATTGGATATGAATATACATGAAATTTTAGTTAATTTGGTAGGTGGGTGCTCATCATTTTTAGATGATGAATTTTTTTATCTAGCTCCTTTAGATGATAAGTAATTAGATTAGTTTTTTAATTACTATTAATTTGGTTCCATTAGTGTGGACATATAATATACATCTTGCATATATTAAAATTATTTATTTAAGATTAGTGGATATTAATATACATGAAATTATAGTTAATTTGGTAGGTGCTCATCATTTTTAGATGATGAATTTATTATCTAGCTCCTTTAGATGATAAGTAATTAGATTAGATTTTTAATCAATTTTTATATGTTAGTTAATTTTAGATGGACCAAAGATGGATGTACAATCTGAACCGTTCTGTAGAGATTACATCGACGGGTATCTGCTTTCCTAAGAGCATTGAGGAGAACAAGTTGCACAAGAAGGCGAGTACATACATTGTCCATGCATTGATTGCAAGAATGAGAAAATATTTTCAAACAAAGAGCACATCCACTTGCACATGATTCGAAGGGGTTTTGTACTTGGCTATACACGTTGGACAAGTCACGGTGAAGAGGAAAACATACATGAAGGTGATAACATATTGGATGATGGAGAAGGCATTATGGCAGCTGACATCGGTTATGGATCTGATGAGGATAGGTTGGACATTGATGACGATAATAATCTTGCTCAGATGTTGCGCGATGCAGAAGAGAACTACACTAGTCAGAGAGAGTTTAATCAATTCAAGGGTTTGTTGGACGACTCGGACACACCTTTGTTCTCGGGTTGCAAGGAGGAATACACAAAGTTGCACATCGTGCTTTCACTTCTGAAATTGAAGGTAAGCAATGGTTGGTCCGATAAGAGTTTCACGGCGCTATTACATCTTTTAGCGGACATACTTCTAGATGGAAACGTATTACCGATAACCACTTATTTAGCTAAGAAGGTTGTATGTCCATTGGGATTGAAAGTAGAAAGAATACACGCATGTCCAAACGATTGTATACTCTATCGCAAAGATTATACAGACATGCATGTATGTCTGGTGTGCAAATCATCGCGATACAAGCGTAAAGGCCATGACAGCGAGGGCACCATGGTGAAGAAAGGAGTTCCCACTAAAGTGGTATGGTATTTACCAGTAATACCTCGGTTAGCGTTTATTTGGAAACAAAAAGCATGCCCAATTGATGCGATGGCACTCAGAAGAGCGTAAAAAGGAAGGAAAGCTGAGACACCCTGCTGATTCTGCCCAGTGGAGAACCATCGATAGGCTCTTTAGGAAGGACTTCGGGAATGAACTGAGGAATATAAGGTTTGAATTGAGTACGGATGGAATGAATCCTTTCGTTAACATGAGTAGTATTCATAGCACTTGGCCCGTGACTCTCTGTATCTACAACCTTCCTCCTTGGTTGTGTATGAAACGAAAGTACATTATGATGTCGCTGCTTATCCAAGGGCCGAGACAACCTGGCAATGATATTGATGTATACATACAAACATTGGTGGAAGATCTTGTGGTACTGTGGAACGAAGGTGTACAAGTATGGGATGAGTACACGCGAGAGTACTTCATCCTACGCGCATTGTTGTTTTGCACCATCAATGATTTCCCTGCCCTTGGTAACCTATCCGGGCGTACTGTAAAAGGGGCCAAAGCATGCCCCCAGTGCATGGATGAAACCACTAGTTGAGGTGTCCTCGTATATGGACATGCACAAGGATAAGCTACGAGAGGAAAATCGTGGACGATCAGAGGTTTGGGTAACAAAAGAGCATAACCGTTTGTTCAATCATTGGTTCAAAGAGCATATGACTAGGAAAGAAACGAGTGTTATGCTGAGGTGGTTGGCAAAAGGGCCATCAGGTACAATCTTGACATGGCAAGGATACGATATAAATGGATATACCTTTTACACGAGATCTCAGGATAGCAAAAACACTTACCAAAATAGTGGTATCCGCATAGATGCCTATGACAACACAGGCAGTAAGAAGAGTAGCTTCTATGGGTTCATAGAAGAGATTTGGGAACTCGACTATTGTATTTTTAAGATCCCGATATTTCGGCGTCGTTGGGTACAACTCCCAAAGGGTGTCAAGGTGGACAAGTACGGCTTCACTACTGTGGACATCGAACATGTCAAATACAGAGACGAACCATTCGTACTTGCGAAGCAAGTAGCACAAGTCTTCTATGTAATCGACCCGGCAGATAAGAAGCGCCATGTAGTTCTTCAGGGAAAAAGAAGGATCGTCGGAGTTTAGAATATTGTGGATGAGGAAGAGTACAACCAGTTTGATGAGTTGCCTCCTTTCGTAGATGGCAACATCAGGCTCAAGGAAGAAACTACTCAGGAGGCTACCTATCATCACGACGATCATGAAGAAGGGCAAATTGTGAAAGAAAATAATTAGCTATATACGAGTAATGGCAATGTGATGTAAACAATATGCATTTGTATGGAGTAATGGATGTAAACAATATGCATTTGTATGTGATGTAAACAATATGCATTTGTATGTAAATTAGTATTATATAGGGTATATTACTATATTAGGATTATATATTGTAATTAATATATTAGGATAATTATATCAGTGGCGGTTCTTCACAAGAACCGCCACTGATAAACTTATCTGTGGCGGTTCGTATAAAGAACCGCCACAAATAATATATGTATTAGTGGCGGTTTTTTATACGAACCGCCACGAGATAGCATGTCGATGGCGGTTCTTGTGAAGAACCGCCACAGATAACTGTATCAGTGGCGGTTCTTGTGAAGAACCGCCACTGATAATATGCTCTGTATATAAAATGGATAAAATCACTCTTCTCACTGAGTGCCCTAAACCCTAAACTCCCGCCGCTTTTGACGCGCCCTAAACCCCTAAACTCCCGCCGCGCCTAACGCCGCCGCGCGCCGCGTCGCGCCGACGCCACCCAGACGACCCACCCTCCTCGATGACGCCGCCACGGTCGCCGCCCCGCGCCCTGCGCCCAAGCCCGATGCCGCCCGATGCCAGACGCCGCCCCGACGCGCCGCCCTCCCCGACGACGCCGCCCCACCGACGCCGCCATGGTCGCCACCCGACGCCCCGCGCCCTTCCCGACGACGCCGCCCGCCGACATCGCCACGGTAGCCGCCCCCGACACCCCCACGCCCGCGCCCAACGCCGCCCTCCCCCGACGAGGTAATTGTTATGCATGATTTCTGGGAGTTAGTCGATTCGATAGGCTCTACAAGTTTGCAACTGGGTCTCATAGAATCAAGATCATAAGCTATCAAACTTCAGGTCCAGCAGAACAACTGCACCAATAATGACTATAGATTGTTGCGACTTGTAACTTTGCTGTCAGAGTTTTGACTTTTGAGTAATAGCATATTAGTATGTGGGATTCATATGCATGAAATCTGCCAAAGTGTAGCAATTATACATAATCAGCATGTTTTATGGTTGCAACATGAGTATTGGCTCTGGCATATGTTGAACAATACTCATGTTTGCATTTTTCTTAATTTCCTTTAAGAATGTCGGGCATAGATATTTTTTGAGGAATCTATCTGAAGCAAACATCTTGGTTTTTTGACTCCTTGGTATATAATACCACTATGCTTCTAGTAGAATTTTATCAATTTGGCCATTTAGAATATCAAAGAAATCTTGAAGGGATATTATTGGAGACAAACTTTCATATGATTATTTATCTGTTCTTCATTGTTTCGTTACTGGTTAAGTACCTTCATAATCTTCATTCAGTCTATCCTCTCAACTGTCATTCTGTTTACTTATTTGGTTTGGGAGTTTCAATTTAGCAAACAACCCATTTGATACAGTTCTTTTCTTATTTCTCAGTCCACCTGAATTTGTACAATCTTTTATAAAGCTCTTTCAATAAAAATTCTTGGCAGTCTTGAATTTTAACCATGTACATGGGTTAACGTTCCAGTTACAAGTCAGTTTGGTTTTTGACCAATCGCTCTTCTTATTTGCTTAAAATACTATTTGTTTGATTCACTGCATATTCGGCAGCTGATAATTCTGCCGTTCATATGATTCAAGGTGGTACACATCTATTGTCTCATCAATAAAGTACACATCTATTGTTGTAGTTACTTATAAGCACTACCTTGGCTACTAAAGCATGAAATATTTTTTATGGCAAGGATAAATCATATGGATTTATATTGCAAGAGATAGCAACTCCTGCAGTACAATCCTCGCATCCGTCACCAGCACCTGAGAGTGAAACGGTGAAGAAGCAAGATGAAATAGAAAAGAAATCCATTAAGGACCCCATAAAGATGGCCACTGTTAGTACTCCAAAGCAGAAACCTATAACACCTGGTACTTCAAAGGACAAACCTATAACCCCTGATCCCAAAAATTGGCACATTAGACAAGCCGTATCAACCAGATCAGGCCAAGCCAGGACCGAGTATGATGTCGTGCGATAAAAAAGTAAGGGCAAAGCGAAGTCTGATGACCAAGATAATCAACAAAGATTGAAATTCGAGGTAGGGAAGCCCTTAGTCACCGCTTCGAAGTTAAAAAGTCTAACACCCATGATGCAGCGATTACATGCATGGTACATGGATCGATCCAACCAAAACGTACTCCCGAAGGTGATCACTGCAATTTTCCGTGAGGAACATTTTCACCATGCGGGCTATGGCTACTTCTTAATAGAATTCGATAACTTGCACAACTTGTTCTATCACGACGCCCTCGACATATCTTTTTTGAGATCCTAGTCACTGTAAGTGTCTAATATATCAATCTTGGCCTACATTCACGTAATACCGATAAATGTCATTTCTAACTATTTCGTTATATAGATACGAGATGATTGAATTACGAAGAACCAAGGGTCCAGTGGGATTCCTCGACCTGGGAACGGTTTGCCAATCTGAAATCAAAAGAGCACCAAAGGAGGTCGAGGAGTACGTATATAAAGTTTTGATTAAACTACAAGACAAGAAGTTTATACTTTTACCATACCATTTTAAGTAAGTTCCTCACTAGCTAGTTAAATTACTCGTTTATTTAGTTATTTACTCTGATGTAAGGACTAATGACTATAGCATCATGCATGTGTATGTAGCTTCCACTGGATTCTAGTAATAATTCATCCAGAAAAGAGCAAGATGCTGATCATGGATCCACTAGATAAACCTAAAAAGACTTTGAAGTGATGACACATTTAATAAATGAGGCGTTCAAAAGATATTGTCAGAAGAGCTCGAGATACCGCCCATACCACAAATCCCTTACAATCCGTACTAAGTTTCCGGTACGCACGCAAAGAATATTCTTATATTGTATTTCATAGTAAATAGCTCTTTCGACGGCATCTTAGTTCATTCGATTTTTGTTGTGTCACAAACAGCCGCAAGGAACAAATTTATGTGGGTACTTCGTGTGCCAGTACATGCGCGAAATCTTATCATGCACAATAAAAGACAATGATGTAGAGGTCAGTCATGCTGACATGACACATTGATTCGCACCACTCAATTTCTATATACTCTCTTAATTTTGTTTTTTATACTTATAGCGCTTCAAGTTCTCTACGTTAGGACTGCTTCCTTCTGAAATCCAAGCCATTCAGGGCCAGCTCGCCTACTTCATCATGAAGGAAATAATCAACAAAAAAGGCGAGTTTCATGACGAAGACAACAACGATCCAGTCATCCATACTCTTGTCTCACAGCACGTGTCTCCAACCTCCAAAGACCCGTAGGTTTCTAGTTTACCTCCACTAGTTTAGGCTTTTGTTACTTCAATTCTGTTTCATTACAGTGTAAATAACTCTTTGTTCCTTTCAAATGGGAACCCCTTCTTCTGTCAATGCCACTTCTTTTGTCAGTGGTTGTGCTAGTGTAGCATGTACTTTTGTCTTCTTCAGGAACACACACATGCGAGTGACACTTCTAAATATTTCATGTGTTTGCCTTGCATGGTTATTTTTTCATATGAAGTTATTTCATGTGTTTGTAATAGTTTGATAAACTAACCAAGTGAAAAAATTACTAAAGAAATGTGTGGTTTTCTAAGTGAATCATGCTTTTCTTGCTCATCATGCTGGTTTCTTTTTATAAAAAGTTGCTCATCAGGATCAAGTGCTTCACACACAAAAATAAAGCTCAAAAACCAGAATAACTCTAGCATTGAGAAACTCATGGCTCAAAGAATAGAAGGACGCACTACTGATGGGCTTAGTGTCATGGTCATCGATGAAGATAACCATCATGCGAATTTAGCAAGGTCTATGCTCTATAAACTCAACTTTTATGGTAAGCACCATCAATTCTTGCCAGCAATCCATGTTCTTTTTAAGTAGATATTTTATTACTACTACTTTTTTCATCCTTCATAATATTCCTCGGTCACTGATTCTGACTTTGCAATGGTCTACATGCAGAAACTCTTTCTTTTATAGTTCTGAGAATTTTTTGTATTCAAAATAGACACTAAAAATTTTCCCTTTTTTTTCAGTGACAGTGTATTCAAGTCCCATAGAGGCACTCCGATGTCTTGAGAATCATGCACAAGATGTTGATTTCATTTTGGCAGTGGTGCACATGGAAGAGTTGAGTGGTTTTCAGTTCCTTGAAGTTGCGAGAGTGTTGCATAAAAACCTTCAAGTAATTAGTAAGTAGATAGAATCTTAGCTATTTTTTATTATCTCCAATTCTTCTATACCCAGCATCCCGTTTTTTTCTCTCTTGTATCTGACAGTTTTTTTAAAATGATTATGCTAATAAATCTTACATTTGAACTAGTGATGTCAACTGAAACAACAATGTACATAATGAAAAGTCATGGCTAGCGCTGCCTGAGGCTAGCCACAAATGCCAGTTTTTTATTTTCGTGTGTGGGATTATCAGTGGCGGTTTTGGCCTAAAACCGCTACTGACGTAATATCAGTGACGGTTCTATCAAAAAACTGCCACTGATACTAGGCCTATCAGTGGTGGTTTTATATACAACCGCCACTGATAGTTGTATCAGTGGCAGTTCTAGCCAAAAACCGCCACTAATCATCCAAGTATCAGTGGCGATTTTTGGGATAGAACCGCTACTGATATTTGAGTATCAGTGGCGGTTCTATCAAAAAACCGCCACTGATACTTGGATGATTAGTGGCGGTTTTTGGCTCGAACCGCCACTGTTCTAGCCAAAAACCGCCACAGATAGTGTTATCTGTGGCGGTTCTAAAACCGCCACTGATAATCCTCGTTTATCAGTGGCACTAAATCTGTGGCGGTTCAAAAACCGCCACTGATGGCAGTTATGAACCGCCACAGATGGCCTTTTTCAAGGTAGTGATTGTATTTATGTTTGGTTTGGTATTACGGTGGATTATGATAATGTTGTTTAGTTGACCGTTTTTTGGATATTTGCATTTCGGCTAACTGCTTTGTTTCTTAAATCAAGTTGAATATGGGTATATTATTGTATTCAAGAACATATGAGACAAATATGAGAGCACAACCATTAGATAGCACAATCTATCCAACTTCAATTTGATTTACAACACAGAGTAATAGACTTTCTTCAACTTCGTTTTTACAACAGCTTTAAAAATAAGCATAGCACAACATAGTACAATAACCGTAAATACTGAAAATTTCATAAAATTATCACGTTTCAAACAGTGGCCTGAAAATGAAAATGAATGCACATCCAGCTAGACAACATGTCGTGAATTGTGATTTGAGCATTTCGACTAACAGCGAACTGACTACCTAGCGAGGTCAGTGATTCAAAGAGAGACAATTTTTACAAGTATTAGATCTAAACTGATACAAACCCCAGGATTTTTTACACAAACCATAAAAGGTGGAAATGAGAAATCCCATATACTTGGAACATATGTATACTCCATCAGGCCTCAATTTCACTGTATGACGCCATTTTCTTAGGAACTATCATTTCACAATGTACCTGAATCGAGCCGATCAAGAATGTAGTTACCGTAATATTTTCACTTTTTATCCTTGCTTCTTTGTTGTAAACGAAGTTGAGTGTGGTAGGAGTACCATTTTGTGTGGCCAAATACATTAAATATTTTGTGGATTCATTACATTCTCGATCTGTGCACAAATGATACTTGAATTTATATTATGAAATAGAGGAAGTAATTTGTAATATTCAATCAATTTAATAAGTTTATTTTGATTGGACACAAATGTTAATAATGCTAGTGACAACTCCACGAGAGAAAATTTCTATAGTACCATCTTTTGAAAGTGCATTGGAAAGCTGATAATGATGATCGAGCAAGCAGGGACCTAGAAATACGCATCTAAACTTAACCAACTCAATGTAAAAGCTAAATTTAATTTCTTTATTTTTTTCATATCATCGTTGAGGAGATTATTAGTGCTGATTTTGATGCTTTACCAGTTGATTTGATTGGATTGTATAATGGTATTGTTGCTGGACATGATGACACCGTGGGGCTGCAGCCACTAATCCCACATCTCTTTCTATGTTGGGTTGCCAGTTTTCACCTCATGTTGCGCGCATGGACCTTAGAGGTGGGTGTCGTGTCGGGCCGGCTGGCCCGATACGGACCCATCATACTTCGTACATGAACCATATCGGGCCGCGACGGTCTATCGTACCCGTTGTGCTGTGCCGTGCCGGCCCGACTAACCTTCGGCGAGCCTAGGCACGGTCCATTTGCGCTTCGTACCTGCTTTGTGCCGTGCCGGTTCAAGCCCAGCCTATTTGCACTATTGCAACGAGAGGAAAGAAGCTGGAGACGCATGGAGTTGAGGCAGTGGACACAAATATTATGAAAAAAAGAACTAAAATTTATTTATTCTTGAACAGTTACATAGGGCGAGGGGATATGCTGAACACAGGCGAGAGAAGGGACAATAGGCGAGAAAGAGAGTGAAGGAGACAGGCGAAAGAGATTGAGAGAGACAGGTGAGAGAGGGAGATTGAGAGAGAGAGGTGAGAGAGATTGAGCCTACCAAGAAAAAGATTGTGCCTACCAAGAAAATAAAGCAAGGTTATCCTGCGCGCACCCGAGCACCAGATTGTTAGACATCTAAAGCTCAGCAGACGGTGGGAGACGAAGCCTCTAGTCAATTCTACATGTGTTTCTCAGCAAGTTTATGTTCACTACAAGGTCTAAGCAGGAGGATTGATAAACACATGCAAAAGCCGCGTAGTTTTTTACTTGTATAGTGTTCATATTGTATGCAACCCCTTCGAGCAACTGCTCGGGGACTAAGCTATCTAATGAGCATTTTCCAAGCCTTGTATGCAGATGCTATCGGGCACATGTTTCAGGCCTGACGATATTTGTTAAGTGCTAAATCGTATTTGCACCTAATCGAGCTACTCTATTTTCAAGGAAATAGAAGACAGAGCTCAATAGGCAGGCAGATTGGTTAAGTACAATCAATGAAAGATCAGTCTGTACATTTACAAGTTCAAGCAGAAGGATCCCCGGAAGTGTTGCCCTCGTCAAGCGATAGTTCCAAGTCGTCCACGAACCTTTTGGCAAGACCTTCAAAGGACTCGATGTAGTCGGCGGCCTTGCTCACATCACCCATGAATCCTTCATCAAGTCCAGAGAAGTCCAAGTCCGGATGATGACACCTCACCATGCCGAGCATGTGAGAAGTCGCAAGGCGGGCCGAGGTGTTCATATGTTTGAGTGTTTCCGATCGCAGAGCAGCCAGTGTCGCATATGTTGCAGTCTTTTCGACCTCGATTTTCTTTCTATTTGCCTCCGCCTTGTCTCGACCAGCTTCAGCTTCAGCCACTGCATTTTCAGCAACGGCCTTCTCAGCCTCTAGTTTCTCGGCCTTAGCTTCGGAAGCCTACAACTTGTCCCTGAGTGCCTCCATCTCGGTATCCTTCATTTTAAGTATTTGATTTTGAGATGCGATGAGGCGCTCGACTCGCTGTTGGGTTTGCTCACCGAAGATTTGGGCCACAAGTATGATGTCAGTCGCACGCTGCGATTTCAAACCAAGAAATGCCAAAAAATAGAGTAAGGAGAAGGCTGGAAGGCGGAGTTAGGTGGTTTGTGTTCACATACCTGGAGCTGAGGTCTCAGCACGGACCAGTACACCAGAGGTGCCGAAGAAGCTAGAGGATCGTGGACGATCAGCATTGCGGGCTAGCTGGTATGTTCGGAAAGATCCTTCGGGCTAGGAGCAGCGGCCGTGTTGACCATGCCGAAGGATGACGATGCTGCTATAGTCGCTGTATCAGCGGCACTACTGGGCGCACTCTTCCTGCAAAAAAGGCTTACTCGATCTGAGTGTTTCTGATGAACAAAGAGAAAAAGTTGGCAAGGGGAGAGTGAGACTCACCACGCTATGCGAAGTTTAACGTGCACTTTTCCCGGCAGAGCCTGTTTAACTCTGACAGTTGTTTTCTCGGGAAAAATCGTCGCGGAGAACATGACGCCGACGGGACAGCAGCTGGTGGAGATTCCCTTCGAGGAGATGCCTGTGGAGGAGTCATCGCCCTTCGCGCTTCAACCTTCAAGATAACCCACTGATCATCTAGCATATGTTGGATTATTGCAGAAGAAATCTCGTAACAACCAAGAGAGTGGTTGAAGGTCACCTGATCGGATGGCCTCGGCGCCGCAGTTCGAGGTCGCTTGGTCAGTCGATGGTGTATCGGAGACACCGACCTTCTGTCTTAGGGAGGGTCGACCGCCTCCCGCTCCAGGGCCTCTTCGTCCTCGCTCGGTGAGACGTCATGAGGAGGACCTGCCTCGGGGGCTACAAGGCTTAAACCTTGGTCATCGCTCTGGGCCAGTTCAATGTCCTCCAAGTCGATCGCCTCTTCGAGTGTTTCTTTCCTACTGTCGAACGTGGGTTCCTGATGACATGCAACATCGAAGGTGAATAACAGGTGTTCAGAATGACGATTTGTAGAGCATGAATGGCCACTCACCTCTGGTTGCGGGTTGACGAGGGAATACGCCTCGATGTTGCAACCCCCCATTTCTGAGCCCTGGAATATCTTGCTCAGGCGAGAGGAGATTTTCGAGTTCGACATATCTGATGTGTGACCAAACAACCCGTCATTTGTTGACGAAGGTAAGGGAATTAAAAAAGGATTACCTCCAGAGTTGTCCCTTGTGGCGTCTTCGACCACGGAATAGTCCCAGGCCAGGTGATCCCAGCCTTTTAGCAGACTCGATCGGTGCGTGATGAAGTCCCTGGCAACGTGCCACCCAGTCAGACCAACATTCCTCAGCTCCTCGATCTTCCGAATATAATGAGAGGATCAAGTGGTCGCGGGAGGGGCTTTCGCCCAGAGGTCAATCGGGTAAAGAAAGAGTGGCCAATAGCCTAGAGGAGAATTCACGGTGTTTAGGGAGGTGATATAAAACCACTTTTCTTCCAGTCGGACTACCAAGAAGAAGTGACAAGGACAAGAATGTAAGAGTTCGATGCACTGTTGTGGAGGTGGAAGCCGGCACCCCCAATAGCCTCGTTCTTCGTCACCCACTTCAGACTATAAAAATGGCGGAATATGTTGAGGCTAGGGCTAATCCCTAGGTACGCCTCGCAGAGGTGAGCAAACATACTGAGCATTGTGATCGAATTGGGGCTCAGGTGAAAAAGCTGAATCTGATAAAAGTCAAGGACTTGTCGAAGGATTGAGAAGGGGAAAAGTTGAGCATGCAGCAGAAAAAAGCCTCGAATACAACCGTCTCATCTTCATTCTCAAGAGTGGGGAACAGTTCACCTTGCGATTGCCTCCAATGGAAGAACTCCCGAGGAGGGATGAAGCCATCTTTTTCCAGCTCTGCGAAACGCTTCTCCGTCATCATCGATTTTTGCCACACTCTATTGAAGGCTCCAGCATTGATGGCCGCTTCGTCGCCACGAGCAGAGGATGGAGTCACATCGGGCTTCTTCTCCAATGGAAGGTCCTTGCCACCGGATGGGAGTTTGGACACCATTGCAGCAGGAGGAGAACTAGGTTTGTGCGAAGATGGTGATGCTAGGGCTCGAGAAGGGCTACGTAATTTTCAAGAGAAAGGCTAGATGCAGCAAAAATGTGACAGTAACTGTTCTAAGCTCGGGAGATTTATATGCCAATACCTTTCTTCTCGTGCAACGGTTCATTCCCCTTGTCCCGGCGCCTCGAGCGGCGAGAAAGGCGGAATGATGATACTGCATCCATCCTAACAATCGCAGACGGCGGTAATAAATGCTCCACTGCCCAATGCTTAGATCTTTTGAAATTGCTCAAACGCTGTTCAGAATCGAGTCAATGAGTCGACATCGAGTAACCATGGCTATCCTAAGGACTCGAAGTAGGCTGACGGCTGGGCACTCAACCCAGCGTGTCCCTACTCGATGACTTAGCGATTCCCAATCTACTCTACTTGTTCGATCGCAAGCCTGCGAAGCGTTACCTAACCAAGCCGAGGCTCGGTGGTAATCGTCCAAAAGCTTGAATAGACTCTCCGCTGAGCAGAGTTTAGGGGCTACTATCGAATATCTAAATATGGGGTACGTGTGCATGCCCAACTCGTAAGGACCAAACCGTATATGCTCGAAAAGGCATATAAAGACTCCGGATATCACGGGCCCCAATTCGGTGGGATGTGATATACATGGAGAAGATAGTACCATATTGGGAAGGACTCGATATTCTTTCCGTTATGAAGAAACCAACTTGAGTACGCCTGATATCTAAGGAAGTTTGGACACGCAGGGTAGGTCACACGTCGAAAGACTTAGTTTGGATACGCGGGGAAGGTCACGCGTCGAAAGACTTTCTATCCGCTACAATCTGGGATTCCAAGATGGATACGACTCGGATAAGGGCAAGGCTACCTCTACTATAAAAGGTCGGGGGTATGCGCCCTTCAAGGAAGAGGAGGACGAGAGCCAGAAGATTCCTTAGCGCTAGGAATCTCATAGTCGCATAGCCAAGCATTGCTTTAGCCTAGGGTTCATATTCTTTGTACTTAGGCTTGAGCATCCCGATCTGTACTTAAGATTCAATATACAAGCATCCACTATACAGGAAGTAGGGTTTTACTCCCCCGCGAGGCCTGAACCTGTCAACATCGTGTGTCATTGACCCTGTGCTTAACTCTGCTCCACGAAGGTTGCCGAAACATAAAGTTTATTGTCGATTTCTGACCCTTCGACAAAGAAAAAGGCCATTATTACTTGTAACTGAAGCACCACGCATGCACCGTAGCATTCAACACTTGAAACTGAAATTTTAATATTCATTTAGTACTTGAAACTGAAGCTTTAATATCCATTCTGTACTTGAAACAGAAGCATCTTGCAAAGCACTACGGCTAATGTCTATTATTAGCACATAATTTATTTGTTACATGTTTGAAGAGAGGGGAAAGGGAATTACACCCATAGGTTCTCAATACTTTTAGTCTAGCAACCATCACACTTAGACTTTTTATTATAAGAACTTTTGTGTAATTTACATGAACCATAGTACGTTAAAATAATTTAACAACCTTCCACTTGTCCCTTGTAAAAACTTGACAATTCGATAAATTTTTAGGTGTGCACCTTTTATTGAATCTATCAAGTCATCGCTAAATTGAGTTGTGGCGATAGAATCATAGCGGTCACAAGTCATACAGTGACAGCATCCCTTCCATGTATCACAACTAACATAATTCAAACTAACTTTAATAGGAAATCTTTCGTATACGCGGTAATATAGATAACCAGCAAGACAATACTTTTATTGAATTCATAAGTTCATAAAAGTATGAGCAATACAAAGCCATGTATATATATACAGTCATTATGCTAATAAGGTTTTATCCGTAATGTCCATCCTCTCAACATGGCAACTAAAAGACTTGGGCGGTAGTCCCTTAGTTAGTGGATCTGCTATCATCAGATCTGTACCAATATGCTCGATTGATACCTTTCGCTTTTGCACTTCTTCTTTCACCATTAAGTACGTCAAATCCATATGATTTGCTCCTTTCGAGTACTTGTCATTTTTGGAGAAGAAGATTGCAGCAGAGTTGTCACAATAAATCCTTAAAGGCCTTTCATTATTATCAACAATATGAAGGCCATACACAAAATTTCACAGCAACAGAGATTGAATGGTGGCCTCAAAGCACGATACAAATTTAGCCTCCAGAGTGAAAGTAACAATAAAAGGATACTTTCCACTCTTCTATGAAATTGCTCCTCCAGCCAAAAAGAATAAATAGCCGAATGTAGACTTCTTTGAGTCCACACATCAAGCATAATCTGAATCTGAGTAGCCAATCACCTCAAGATGGCTTGATCTCTCGTATGTGTGCATGTGATCCTTGATGCCTTGCAAATACTGAAGAACCTTCTTCGCAACTTTCCAATGATCCATTCGAGGATTACTTTGATACCGACCAAGCATTCCAACAGTAAAGCAATATCTAGTCGAGTGCATGTCGAAGCATACATTAAGCTCCCAACAATTGATGCGTATGGAATAGATTCCATCTCCTTCCATTCTAAATCACTGTTTGGACATTGTATTTCACTAAACTTGTCCCCTTTCTGAATTGGAACGATTCTCGTGGATTAATTTTCCATTCTAAATCCTTGTTTCTTATCATGAAATATTTCTATTCCAATCACATAGGATGCCTCACCCATATCCTTCATTTCAAAATTATTGGAAAGAAATTTCTTTACATCATACAACAAAGATTTATCATTAGTAGCAAGTAGAATATCATCAATATATAGGACCAAAATAATTAACTTACTTTCTCTGACCTTCATGTAGATACACCGATCAATGGTATTCTCTACAAAAATATACATCGAAATGGTATCACTGAACTTTATATACCATTATCGGGAAGCTTGTTTCAGCCCATATATTAACTTCTTTCATTTACACACCAAATTTTCTTTTTCTGGGGCCAAGAATCCTTTAGGTTGGTTCATATATACTTCTTCATCCAAATCACTATTCAGAAAAGCGGTCTTCACATCCATCTGGTGAAGCTCCAAATCATAATGTGTCATTAGAGGCAAAATATTTCTCAAAGAGTCCATAATTAAAACTGAAAAGAAGGTCTCCTTGTAGTCAACACATACTTTATGAGTGTAACCTTTGACGACAAGTCTAGCCTTGTATCTTTCAATGTTGTCTTTTGAGTCGCGTTTGGTTTAAAGACCCTATTTACACCCGACTTGTTTTGAACTTTATGGTAATTCGACTAGTTTCATAATTTATTGTCATCTATTGATTTGAACAACTATTTCATGGCATCAAACCACTTTTCAGAATTATCACATTCCATGGCTTGCTTAAATGAGACAGGTCATTTTTAATACTCAAGTCACATTCATGTTCAAGTGAATAAACCACATAATCATCTGAAATAGTTAGTCTTTTATTTCGTACAGACCTTCGCACTATCCTTTCATGTGGAATTTTCTTTTCAGTTGTGACTTGCACATTAGTAGCTGGTTCAATAGTTGTATTTTATGAAGTGTTGTGTACTAGTGATACACCATGCTAGGAGTAGGGTTGGACTGAATTTCTTTGATATCCACCTTTCATGGATCACCATTCCTACTAATTTCATCATTCTCAATGAATCGAGCATTTCCAAACTTAACTATTCTTATACTATGGTTAGGATAGCAAAATCTGTACCCTTTTGATTTTTCAGGATAGCCGATAAAATACGTAACCACTAATGGTTCTTGCATCGAGCTTCTTTTCATGTGGATTGTATATTCTTAATTCTGCTGGGTAGCGCCAAACATGCAGGTACCTCAAGCTAGATTTCCTTCTCATCCACAGTTCATAAGGAGTGTTAGGAACTGACATACTAGAAACCATATTCACCAAGTACACAGCAGTCCTTAATGCATTCATCCACAAAGATAAGGGCACATCACTGTAACTTAACATACTCCTAACCATTTCCATGAGAGTACGATTCCGTATTTTAGCCAACCTATTTTGTTGAGGTGTTTCAGGCATTGTATACTGTCCACAAATGCTTTGGCTTTCAAGAAACATTGCAAATAGATCTGGACATTTTTCACTTTCATCAAACTTTCCAAAATATTCACCACTTCTATCCGACCTCACTACCTTGACTTTCCTATAGAGTTGCCTTTTCACCTCATTAACGAACACCTCTAGGATGCTCGTAACTTGAGACTTTTCATGTAGTATACGTAACAATAACGTGAGAAGTCATCAATAAAGGTGATAAAATATTTTTTACTGCCTTAGGAAGGAACAAGATAAGGACCACAAATATCAGTGTGTATTAACTGTAATAGTTCACTACTTCTTGTAGCTAGGTGCTTTGATATGTATGTGGTTCGCTTGCCCTTGATGCAATCAACACACATTCCAGTCAACAAAATACAAATGAGGTAAAATTTCACTTTTTACTAACCTCAAAACTCTTTCTTTGGATTTATGACCCAATCTTTTATACTACAAGAAAGCAGAACGTTCATTACATTTATTGCATTTGTTACCGATAATATGTTCAACATAAAACAGGGATTTAGAAAAATCAACATTAAGATTCAAGTAGTATAAACCATCAATTAAAGTGTCAGTACCATAATAGTACTTATTCTTATATAACGAAAACATACCGTCTCCAACCATAAACTTAAAACTTATTATATCCAACTTTCCCATAGATACTAAATTTCTAGTACATTCAGGAACATAAAGACACTCTTTCAGATCTAAGTGTAGACCGATATCAAGGATTATTCTATAAGTCTCGATCCCAAAAATTTGTGTGTGCACTCCATTCCCCATGTACAAAAACTTTTCAAATCCGCTTGGATTGAAAGGCATCCCTGTAAACATGAATAGTAGCAACAACATATAACCACAAGGTATGCTAGGAACTTCAACAAGATTTGATTCAAAGCATACAGAAATATAATGTATACCTTTCTATCCGAACCATTTCTTTGTCTTAGGGCAATCATTCTTGAAATGACCGGCCTTCTTGAAGAAGTGGTATCTCAGTTTCTTATGGATTTGGCCCTCACTTTCTTCAGTCTCCCTTCTTCCTGAACCAATTGTGCTTTGCATTCTTGAAGGTTCCATTCTTCCTTTATGGTGTTATAATGCACCTAGAACGAGCCGAATTCACGAGGTAGGGAGTTCATAATGAATTGGACCAGAAATGATTCGCTTACATCCATTCCCATGGATGTTAACTTTGCGGTAATATTTGCCATGTTAGTCACATGATCATGCTCAGGAATAGACCAATCAAATTTCTTGGTCGTTAGTTCACTCATAATACTCCCAACCATAGACTTGTCCGAAATATCTAATTGGGAATATTCTTTTATCTTCGTCATGAATTCCTTTGCATCATCATTTTTAGGAAATGATGGCTTGATGCTTTCAGCAATCGTCAAGCACATCAAGTTCAAACTTAACCTGTTAGACTGTTCCTAAGTTTCATAAAGGAAACGATCATCATTAGTACTTTCATCTAAAATGGCTGCTTGCTTTTCATCAAGAATGAATGCTAGATCTAAGTCCATGACACCCAGTTGAAACTGGATCTGTTCGGACCAGTCAACATAGTTTTACCATTAAACTTAACAAGCCCGAAACCTTGACTTGTTAAGTTAATGCATGCTGCAAATTTTAAATTTGTACAAAGAATAATACTGAGTAAACAAAACAGATTCATATAAGAACAAACTTTGAGTGTGCATCTAACAATATCTTTAGATGAAATTTAGATACACGGCTAGAATCAATAATGATGCTAAAACAAACATCTTTAATAGATAATCAATTATACTCAAGTCAGTGCGCACGTTATCTTTGGATAAACTAATAAATTGACCAAGCATGTTGATTAAACTCTTTCATGTCACCAATTGTAAGAAATGGTTCATCTTTAGGTGACCTCCTAGCATTACAATTCGCGAACCCAATTGTCCATTATATTTTTCAAGTAATAGCATCAAATAGAATATGAACAATTGAAATGCTCGAGTAAATATCTATGATCCTTTTAAGAAAGGCCACTTTGGTGACTAACATGCTTTCGATAATATAAATATTTAATTGGCATATCACTTTTTAATTATGCTCATAATAATAAACCGTAACCTTATGAACAAAAGAAATTTTGTCTTTTAACATTACATATGGACGCAAACATATTTCTTGCATAGCATCTAAATAACAATACTAGAAAAGTAAATAACAATATCTTGATGAATCGCGTAATTACACAGGAAAAAATTACAAACAAATGCAATTTCACTTATGCGTGTAAATAAAAAAAATAGAGCAATATATTTACCATACTACAATATACAATAATATATCATAAAAGGAAGCTTAATCAAACACAAAAGAACAACTGTACTGGTGAATCAAAAGTGCTAACACCAAAGCTCTGATACCAAATATAAGTTAAATCATAGAAGCTATAAGATCATTTAGCAGAATTTGATTCAACCGAAAAGCAATCTTTATATATGCAGAAGCACAAACTCACCTTGAGACATACTGGCTCCTTACATATCAAATTTTATCTTCTCTCTTCCTTCTTTAAATTAAAATTCCCTCAATTGTTAGAGAACTTTTGTTATTTGTGTACTAGACTGGCTTGTGCTCAGTTCGTGTCTTTAAAATGTCATGACCCGATGCATATATATATATATATATATAGTGATCAAACAAACCAAAAACCATTATTACTTGTAACTGAAGCATCATACATGCAGCGTAGCATTCAACACTTGAAACTGAAACCTTACTGTTCATTCAATACTTGAACCGAAGCTTTACTATCCATTCAATACTTGAAACTGAAACATCATGCAAAGCACTACGGCTAATGTCTGTTATTAGCACACAATTTATTTGTTAAATTTTTGAAGAGAGAGGAGAGAAAATTACACCTATAGGTTCTCAATACTTTTAGTCTAGCAACCATCACATTAGACCTTTTATTATAAAAATCTTCGTATAATTTACATGGGACATATTACGTTAAAATAATTTAACAAAACGTACTCGCTTGTGCGTAAAGATGGACATTAGAACTTGAACCGTTATGAGTGGAGTCGTATACTCACTACTCTACCGCCATATCAAGAAGTAGTTCCATTACGAATTCATCCCGATTCTAGTCTCCTCGGCTCAGTTTTTGCAAATCTATTACCTCCGTAAAATCATTTGCATATTTGGCTTCCTTTTCACCGTAGAAGACACTCCCACATCTGAGGAGTGTGGCAGCTGGTGAGCCTCGGGACCAGGTGATCTATCGCAGGAGCAGTAGCTCCTGCGCACGGGCAGCGCGGGATGGACTTGTTCTGCTATGGTAGGGGAGTGCGGGATTCTCCTTCCGTGGTAGAGGAGCGTGAAAGGTGATATATGTCACCTTTTAGTGTTTATGTGGTGGATAATAGGGCTAATTCTTTAAATATGTTAGTGAGAGAGCAAAATTTGTAAAAAAAAATATGCACCGCTGAAACACAACACGTTCAGAGGTGATGAGTTACCTATGTACTCCACCATATATTCTTTTAGTACATCCACTGTTGTTGCATGTGCCGCATACTTTTGGGATGCCATTGTAGTTTGATGTTGATTAATTTTCGATGCATTTTGGTCTTTCGAACAAGTACACATTTGTGCATTAAAATAATAAACTGGTACTTGTTCCCTTGTCTCGTGAACTGACATGTGGTTCTGATGTTGCTACATTGATAAGAGAAAATAATTATTAAAAGAAAAGGCAGTGAAAAGTTGCCACCAGACATGATGAACGGACTTGCACCGACCACGTTTGCAATATCGATTTGAGCTTGAAAGTCGCTTGCTGTTCAGCACCGAAAATCATTAAAAATCTATAGAAATCGAATTTCAAACTGATTTGAATTGCAAATCGATTCCAAACCAAAAATCAACCGGTTTGGCCCGATTATCAAACGATGAGCGGCGATTTTCGAATGATTTCTGCCGAAAATCAGGAGACTGTAGGAATATTAGGGAAAAATAGGAAATTTGGAAAAACAAATTGCAGAAAATGATGTAAAATTTGTAAAACCCCGGTAAAGGCCCAAAAAATCAGGAAAGACATCGGGAATGTATAAAAAATTGAAAAAAATAGGAAAAAATTTTGACATGACTTCTCCTACATTTTAAGACAACGTCAAGTTGTAAAGTACATATTTTGCAATAATACAACAACTATGGAAATATCTCTACTACTTCTAATTACCAGTTGGTGGCGGCGGTCCGTTCTTCACCCCTACCCCTACCCCACACCCACACCCCACCGACAACACACCCCACCGATTTGGAATGAACTCTTAATTTGGAATGAACAAGTACGTATCCGTGTACTATAGCTACGATCTGTGTGAAATATGTAAAGGTTTGTAATTCTTTTACCATCCACATTGGTGTATATTTGGAAATGAAGATACTAATGCCTTTTCTGTTACACATGGGCAAGCAAGATTCGCTCCTACGGTTACACAAAACCCAGTGAGAACTTGTTTTTGGCTAGATGAGATCTGTTTCTCTTTACTTTCCTTCAAATGTTTCTTCATTCTTTCGATTTATGTATTGGAATTTGTAAAGACTCGTATTTGTTAAGAAAGAAATCTACACGTTCATTTATAAATACATAGAATGCGCTACGATATATGACTTTACTTATATGTATATGGAAGGCATGCGTGTAAATTGGAAACCGAATTTTTTAATAATACATTTTTTAACTTGTGCATATGGTGGCTTCTTTACTTTATTAGATAGAAGATTGTCTCTACATGTTCTACTTCTACGATATATATAAGGTTTTTTTTCGTTAATCACGATTCTTGATTAATCGGTGCAGTTTGGAAATTCTAACCAAGTTGTGTGAGGCAAATTACTATATTGGCCGCCAAATCGAAGTACACACAAAATGACAACAGTATATACAAGTAAAAAAAACTGGAGTTGTGCTTCTGTTCTATGATTTTTTTTAAGCTACACAAACACGAAAGTATGAACTATAAATTCTGGATCTGTAAAGCCTATACAGGTGAACTCTCATTTTAATGTTGTTAATATTACTTATGTCTATTTTGAATCTCACATGAATAAGAATGTACAGGTTGAAGTTGCTTATGGATTGAAAAAAAAGAGATGCTTGAACTCTTTACATCATAGACAAGGTTTTGATCAAAATGTTATCTAAGTCGTGTTGCAATATAACTGTTTATTTTCAGATCTTCTAGGATATATACCAAGAATAGAATATTATTTCTAAATATGTTCTAATATCATAAATGCCTATGTACTATGTACAATATATTTGGTTTTAATTCATGTCGGAGGAGAAACCATTAAAACTTGTCTAATCGAAAGAAATAGATGTTTGATCTTGTAGAACAATTTTCTTTTATTGCTTGACCTTTATGTTTCGTTACCAATTTTATTTTTCGTAGCAACGCACGGGCATCGAACTAGTATTTAAAAAAAGGCATGACCTTTCTATATTTTAGACAATCTCAAGTTGTGAAGTAGGGATTTAGCAATAATATCTCAAAAATAATATTTTATTTCAATATCATTCACAAATATATGCAACAAATCCATATTTTAATAACATTCATTGCAATACAATGGCATATGACATTTGAAATGAACATTTCTCACCGAAAATGAATGTTCGCGGTTGTCATAGCTTTGTCATCATTCCATTGTCACACATATTTCATATTGGATCTACATGAATGCTATGTTAGTAAAAAGTCGAGTTGGTAATTTTGAGATACACAAAATCATCTGGCTCAGAGCTCAATTCATGACGACGATTATCAGCGTAGCTTTTCGGTCTCGACTGTTCCACTTTCAATCTCTTTTTGATCATAACAATTTACTCTTCGGTTTCTTTGAGAATATCAGGCCTAAACACCAAACATTCTCCCGTCTCATTCCAATTCAATGGAATACGACAGGCATGACTATAGAAAACCTCAAATGGTGATATTTGCAAACTAGCCTAATAACTGTTATTATAGCTAAATTCTGCATACGGCAAACACTTATCCCATGAGGTAGCATAGGCTAATGCACAAGCTCTCAGCATATCCTCAAGAATCTGATTAACTCTCTAAGTCTGACCATTTGTTTGCGGATGATAAGCTGTACTGAAATTCAAACGAGTTCCCATTGCTTCAACAGCTTACCCCAAAACCTCGAGGTAAATTGTGTACCTCTATCTGACACTATCTTCCTAAGCACTCCATGCAAACACACAATACTTGACTATATAGCTCTGCCAAGTGATCACCTAAATAAGTAGTCTTAATTGGTATGAAGTAAGAAACTTTGGTCAAATGATCAACGATGACTCATATGGAATCAAAACCTTTCTAAGTTCTTCGCAAACCAGTAATAAAATCCATGCTGATTTCCTCCCGCTTCAATTCAGGAACCTTTAACGACTGTAACAAACTAGTAGGTCTTTGGTGCATGGCTTTTACTCTCTGACACACATCACATAGAGCAACGTGCTCAGCTACTTCACGGTTCATGTTAGACCACCAAAACCTTTCTTTAATATCTTGATACATTTTAGCACTTCCTAGATGAATCGAATACTTAGAATCATGAGCTTCCTCAAGAATCAACTGCTTAAGCTCCTTTTTATTCGATATACAAATTTGACATTTAAACCATATAGTATCATGTTCATCCAAAGTGAAATCCTCGGCTAAGCCTTCCTCCTTCTTGGATTTAATTATGTTAATCTTTTCATTATCCTTTTGACCTTCTCTGATCTGATCTTCTAAAGTTGGCTTCACTTCTAATGCAGCTAAAATCCTTGTGGAACAACTTTCAACTTCAACATCTGAAATTCCTTACATAACTCCGTTTGATCATTTAATACCACCATAGTAACATTATGGCTTTTTTGACTCAAGGCATCAACTACCACATTAGCCTTACCAGAATGATCATGGATTCCAACATTATAATTCTTAATCAACTTTAAGCATCTCCTCTGTCTCATTGTAACATCCCAAAATTTGAGTTTTGGAATGTTTGAATTTGAAAATGAACCATTGTCGGGAACCGAATCTGCAAATCCAAACCCTCTGTGTATCCCGTTCTAGTCCAGGATCACACTAGCACACACAGTCTTTACAGGGTTGCACATCACAGACATTCACAACGATATAAAAAAATAAATAGTGCAACACTTATATAAACTGAGTTGTACGACCTTATGGTCTCCTTACATAAAATCAGCCACGCAGGGCTTACATTATTCAGAGTAAACGAAATAGCAGCGGAACAAAATAAATGTCGTGGAAGCCTTCATCTTGCCACAGGCAACCGACTGGGCTTGCCCCCTAATTGCCCGAATCCTCAATGTACTCCTACTCCCAGACTGGTGTAGACTCCTCCACTGATCTTGGTGTTGATAAGCAAGGAGGGGTGAGTACACAAGGCACTCAACAAGTAATGCACGAAATGCAACGCTATTACTATATGCAAAGCTTATTCCAAAGGATTGGCTTAATTGGTTCTTTTGCATCAAACAGCATTTGTAAACCGGTATTTTATTTAGATTAAAGCAGTAAAACAGTTATGATAGTACTAATTTCTTCAAATAGTTTTTCTTGAAGATTCTCGCACACACCTTTAATAGTTCATTTTTAACACCGCACACACCACCCTTTCCACATTTTTATTTATGAAGATCTACCCCTTGATCAGTAATCCCGAGCAATGCTCATTACATGAGCACGGCTATTCAATAGTTTTGACACTCTGCAGAGGTTGTACACTTTACCCACAAGATACACCGCTCACCACACGGTGATTGTCCGCAACAAAGCTTTTCAGAACCTCTACCTTAACCAAAGAACCTCTCCGGTATTACCCTCACTATAACTTCCCTCACACAGAGCCAAGTATAGGACGGGTCAATCACCGTTGGATGGGCACCAAGTCATAGCACAGGTACGCTCCCTCGTACAGATACACCCCCGTGCACTGCCACCCCGAGGTATCGGAGGAAGATATCGAACCCTAATCAACTAGGTCTGTCCCATACCGGACATGTGGTTGTACGGTGACTCGGATCAAAGGCTTGCAAGGTGAAGTCCTTAATCGACCATGGTAAGACTTCCAAAGCCTCAACAATGGCACACGACCCATTGTGGCACACAGATCGACAACACTCATCAACCCAATGCCACACAGCCCACGGCACACACCTCTTGCCACTTGCCCCGGTCTAAATCATTTCCCACCCGGTTGATTATTGTGCAACACATGCCAAGAATAACTCAACATCGATCTGGAACCACACGGTCTCTGACTCAATCTCATCATGTGGCATCATCACACCACTTTCAAAATACATTCCATATTTCTTTAATCAGTATTATAGCATTTTCCCGAAAGACCACTCATGATTCGTTGCAAGGCTAAGCATCTACTCACGGTCTAGCCTCCCGTGTTGGCACAATATTAACATCCAATTAATATAATCAAACTAGGGTGACAATGATTTAGGGCATACAATTAATAATTTCAAGGTGGCATAACAAAATAGGTTGATTAACTACATTATCCCAAATTAATTTAAGTTCATTTTTAATAAATAAGCATGCATAATTTCAAAGCATAAATTACATTTTAAAATCTGGGATCAAAATGATCAAAGCATTACTTGCCTTCAAAGAGTTGCTGGTCGTGTTCCGAAGCTTGGTCTTGGGCGACGAACTCTTCCTCGAAACCTTCCGGCAAATTTGCGTCTACGCGTACAAACAATATATGCAATAAATAGCTAATACAGAAGACTAAATAACCTCAAAAATTCAAATAATATTCATCATTAAATAGGTCACAATTTTATAAATTTTTAGAAATTTGAATCACCCAAATCCGAGTTAAAATGCAAAAGTTATAGCTATTTGAAGTTTGAATAAAATCTGAAAATACAGAAATTAGAAAATCCGATTTTTCCAAATTATTTTTATACTGAAAAATCGCATTTATGACATCAGCATCGCATCATGATGACGTCAGCACAGAAAAGAATTTCGGCCAAAATATTTTTATATATAAAAATATTTATGACGTCAGCGATGACGTCGTCATGACACGTGGCAGCCTCAGGTGCCACCACGTCGCCTCGATCTATGGGCTCGGTTCACGGCTCGACTCTGGTCTACCGTGGACTCGGTCCACCAGAACAGCGCATCCACACGACAAGATCTGAGCTGGTGATCTCGCCAAGACGACCGACGTGGCGCAATCTTGGACGTCCGCGCAGCGAAGATCCGACGGCGCACGCGTTCGGCGACGTGGCGCAACGGCAGCCGCGGAATTCTGATAGGACGGCTCGAGTGCACGGCGACTAGGGTTTTGGCGCAGTTGGGCCGGCGGCGCGCACAGTAACGGGCTCGGCCCATTACTGTTCATCCGATTTTTAAAACATTTCTGATTAAAAATAAATCAGATAAATAAACAAATCCAAAATAAATAGCAAAAATACCCGAAAAAATCCAAACAAATTCTAGAAAATACTTTGAGGCATTTGGAACTCATATAAAATATTTTCAATAAAACTTTGTATAAACTTTTGCATGAATTTTTTGAAATTCAAGAGAGGTTAGAAATAAGTAAATCCAATTTAAATTCTAATAAATTCTCAGAAATTCTCAAAAATCAAATATACTTCAAATTTTAAATTAGAGCAAATTCTAGGGTGTTACAACCATTTGCATTTTCCTTGCATTAATTCAAGCTTAATTTGAATTTTCTATTAATGAAAGGATTTAATTTGATTAATTTATTCATCAAACAAAAGATTTTTAATTTTAGTTGGGTTCATTATGCTCCAAGTATTTTTTCCTGTATTTTTGGAGATTTTTATGAATTTATTTGCTATTAATTTGAATTTATTTCCTTTTATTTGAATTTCTAGATTTTTCTTATTTCGAAAACGTGTTTAATCCAGAAAATCCCTCGCGGGCCGTTTCTTCCACGGCCCGTTACTATTTTTTTCGGACTGCTCCGCTTCTCTCGCCCTGCTCCGCCCGGCCCAGCCAGCTCGTTTACCGCAAACCCTAGCCGCCGCTGTCGCCGAGTACGTGTCGGCGCCGTCCTTGGAGTCCACACCGCGCACGCCTCCCTAGGCTATAAAAACACGCGCCGCACCCCTCTCGAGGTTCCCCTCGCGTCGCCGCTCATCTTGCCCCATTCATCGTCGCCTGAGAGCTCTCCGTTCGTCCTTGCGCCCTCGCCGAAATTCTCCGCCGTGGCCAAAGCTTTCCGCCGCCTCTAGCTCCTTCGTTAGACCCTCTCCACCACAGTCAAGCCGCTCTTCGTGTCGCCCGCGACCTCCTCTTCCAGATTCACACTGAGCCGAGCCCGATCCGTCGTTTTTCCGCCGAAGGTCGTGTCATCTTCTTCGTGGCCGGTGAGTTGCACCGCTGCCTCGCCGTCGACCTCCAGCGACCGCGCTCCGCCGTCCGATCTCCATTGGGCGTCCCGGATTACGCTGCGTCACCGCTGCCCAAGCCCTCGCCTTTCCGCCATCCGATCCAATTCCGTGGCTCGATGCGCGACGCGTGGACAACAGCGTCAGCGCCGCGTGTGTGCCTTGTCAGCGCGCCGCCGCGTCAGCCCTAGCGCTATTCTGCAGACCCGGTCCACCGTGGGCTAGAGCCTTCCCGTGGACTCGGTCCATAGACCGAGGGTCCCACCTGTCAGTGAAATAAGAATTTTTGGATTTATTTTTATTCGAGAAATTGATTGCTGACGTCAGCGTTGCGCAATAAATCAATTTTCCAATAGAAAAAGAAATCGGGAAATTCGGATTTTCTGATTTTTTTTTCAGCCTTTTTCTTTGAATTTAATCTTTCGGAGGCCCGTTCTCTCTCATACGAACTCCGATTGAGGCGATTCAAGTTTCTAATTTTTTCTAAAATCAAGATCTATCTTCCAAAGCTATTTATTTTAAGTTTTGAGCTTGTCTATGTCTCTGTTTTGTATTTATTTGGTTCCATTGCTTTCTTTCCGATAGACGCTAATTCCGAGGGAGCAAACGGTGACTTCGAAGACCAAGACTCAGCACTAGATCAGCAAGGCAAGTCGTAGCCCTTCATCATATTGATCCTATGTTTGCAAAAGTAATTTGTTTTATACAAGTGCATGCTATATTTGTGTATCAATGCTTATTTCGTGGGAGTAGCTATTTACCTGGTTGACATTATGCCACCTTGATTATTTGGGATGACATGTATCCATTGTTAACCCTAGTTTGGGAACATTATTAGTTGGACATAAACATAATACCAACAATGGGTTATCGTAGCTATGCTTAGTCATGCTTAGATATACGTTGGGTCCATATCACATGTGAATAAATGTTAAACTTGACTTAATGAGATATTGAATCGTGGCCGTTAGCCACTGTTGTAAAATTTGTTGTACCATAGCGGGGTTTGCCGTTGGTCTTGGTTGAACAAAATGTTTTTCCCTCGGGCAAGTGATCATGCAGTAAAGGGGGTGCTTTCTAGCACATTGGGATGTGGATGTCTTGCCTGAGACAACTTAAGGACTTAATCTTGTGCGCCATTGAACTGGGCCTAACCGTACTACCACAAGTCTGGTATGGGACAGACCTAACTGATTAATTTGCAATGTCTAGCCTTGAGTACTGGCAATTGGTGGTGTGGGTTCCGGGATGGATGGGTAGATTCACAAGGTGCAAGAGGGGGCTTTAAGGGGAGAAACCTTAGCGGGCAGTACCGAGTTTAGATAGTGCATTGTAAAGGCTTTATCATGATTCTCCGCCGACACACCCAAGGAAGTGTGTTTATCGCGTGGCAATATGAGAAATCATATCTTGTGGGTAAAGTTGTACAACCTCTGCAGAGTGTAAAACTATTCAAATAGCCGCGTCCGAGGTCATGGACAAGCCCAGGAATTTCACACGGGGTATAGAGTGTTTCATGAAATGTGGAATTGTTGGGATGTGAACGGGGAGTTCACTGTTGTTTTGTTGTCTAAAGTAATACTGTTGAATTTATTGGTTGATACTTGTTTTAGATGGTGTAGGGTGATGCCTCGCCATTCTGTTCATGTTGTCTACCATTGATCTATCAGTTATTTATTTATCTTTTCATAAATGTGCTTTCAATCTATTTACTGTATTTCAATTCAAGTTATTGCTTTCTGCAAATGAACCATATGGCTATCCTTTGTCAAGCCGTGCATGAATATTGCATCATTTCACTACGACTTGCTGAGTACTTTTTGTACTCACGGCTATACGCCTTTGTTGATCAGTTGCTGAGGAAGGATCAGGAAATAATGAATATCATGGGGAGGAATTTTATGAAGACTACGTTGATTAGGAAGGCGTTCCCCAGACGATTGCCTGTGGCATGTCGAATGGCTCAAGTTATCTTTTCCGCTGCAATAGTTATTCATTTCGTAAGCCCTTAAGGCATATTGGTGTAAACTTTGACCATAAGGTCGTTTGCTTTATTTAATAATAATTTGCTTCTTCTTAGTTAATTCGTTGTATGGAATGATATTCCATCTATGTTTCTACTGTGTGCACTAGCGTGATCCTGGACCAATGCAGTATACACAGAGGGTTTCGGATTTGCAAATCCGGGTCCCGACACTCATGTTGAGATCCAACTGAGTAAATATATATACTTTAAACTCTTGTGATGTATATATATCTCACATCTATTTCCAATGAGATAAACATTGTATGAAACCAACTGATGATCCTCATGTTGGGATCTACGTGGATTAGTTACGTCAAAGAATATGATCCTCATGTTGGGATCTATGTATGTCTTAGGTTAGAGAATCAAGCATAAACATTGTATGAAACCAACTGATGACATGCATGTAATGATCAATATTGTGCTTCATAATGGGTCTATTCAATAACATATTCACCAACATGTTGTCCTTATAGTTATGTTTATCCATGATCCGCAAAACATGATCATCACACAGTCATATGCTTGTTTGTGTAAATAAGCAATTGATGTTCCAATCAATTAAATGTTAAGAGACAAGTTATAATAATACCACAAACGTGTTACAGAGTCTCACGATCAAGTCACATGATGATCTATAATATGATATTTATTAAAGAAACATGATAACATAAAAATCTGTCAATCATCTCTATAATTGACCACTAGAGCATATTTCCAACATGGAGTGGCAGTGGCGTACTTCACAGTGACGTCTCACCTAGGAAAGAAAGGGCTGCAAAGGAGCACGAAAATGGCCTCAGGAGGGCATGATGATGGCGAAAATGACCGTGGAGTAGTCTAGGGATCAGTGGTGACAGTGGTGGATGGAGATGAGGAACAAGGTGTGGATCCAGTGATACACTACACAGGACATGGAATTGATTGAGGAGTTTTGAAAAGAAGGCCAAATTTCGTAAAGTGACATGGATGTCGATGCTAGAGCTTACCTCATGGGGTTCAGGCCTACCATTTCGAGTTTAATATAATAATATATATTTATAAGTATACACATGTTTAATTATATGTACACCAAAGTTTATGTATAATATTATTCCAAATACATAGTAGTACTATCAATTATAACATATAGTTCCATAGACCATATTATCAATTCCACTAGTATGGCTGGTATTGACTGTATCGAAGCTGGTATGTCCGATATTGACCGGTATCGGGCCGGGAAGACCAGTATCAAGGTCGGTACACTACATAGGACTACTTTGTACCGGTTTATGTGCCGAAATGATACATACCAATTATACCGATCGGCACCAATACAGTATTGATAACTATGCTATGCATCCTCCCAATACCCGCTACTGGTACCTAGCCCAAGAGTTTGCGAGCACCCTTGATCCCTTGGGTATGTCGTCACCCTTCTATTGAACCGGCTTGAATACACCATTGCACCTAATAGAGTGTTGAAAGCTCATGGACGAAGCCACCTACGAGCAGAAGAAGATGAACACTTACAGTAACTACATGACTCCATGGCCTCAAACAACACCGGTGAGTCAAAGCAAGATCGGTGTATCTATCTATCCATCCGTCTATATATATACTAAGATTCTCCCAAAAAAAAGCCTCAACATTAACTTAGAAGGGAAAAAGCTAGAAATTAAATCGTTAATTAAGTAAAGAGAAAATAGCTAGAAATTCTCCTGTCGATCAGAGAAAAGGAAAAAAAATAACTTCCATCACACTTGATTTGTAAACACTCGGGTTCGAAAGGTTTAGGACCGGAGTTTGAATTGATGCCCATGTGAACTCAAGTTATGGGTCAAAAGAACGAAAACACAAATGAGACCTTCCATTGATTGTGTGGTATCTATTCTTATAAATGTCCATCAATAATATTTCATAGAAAATAATTCAATTCCCACATAAATCTGGAAATTTTTCTATGTTGGAACAGAGCCTAATAGGAGATTGGTGGTATACACTAGAGTTTCAATCCATCCATGTTAATTTGTGCACACATCTCAAAAGATACGGTCCATGTATCATGGTATAATGGATTGAATCCAAAACTATTGATGACAACACATATTCTTTTTCTAGGAGCTTTAGAAGGAATAGGAATTGTACACGCACACGTGTACAATCGGACAGCAGAGCTTATGATCCGCAAAAAAGACATTATATGCATAGAACATGAAGAAGAAAGACAAACGAAGCTTGGAGACGAAGACATTTGCTCTGTATTTTCTATGTAAATTTGAGCTTAAAATTTGTGAAACAATTATGATATTGAAATAAATCAAAGTTTGGAAAAATGTTATATAAATATGTATAAATTCGGAAATGGAAATCATAGAAAGATCATGCCGCCCATATATATACACAGAATTTCCAAACTATTTTTTAATAAAGAATTTCCAATTAAAATTGTAAAACATTAACCATCAATATCAAAATATACGTAATAAGGAACTAAAATTTTTGGCACTTAATTATATATGATTTAGGGATTAAATTACAAAAATATTTTGTTATCCAAATATATATTAAGTTTTAATTAAGACTAAAAAGGAAAGTGTGTTGTCCAAATATGTATTACAACGGAACAAAATGGTTTGCATTTTCTAAATTTGAAAACATTGGAGATTTCAAACTAAAACCTTTCGAACCCATTCATATCAGTTCAAATAAAATTTAAAAGTAACAATAAATAAAATTTTAAAAACGCCTAGCCTTTGACTAGTTTTCTTAATCTAGGAAAAATATCAATTAACTACAAAAAATCGGAAAAAAAATAGATATTCCAAATAAAAAATTGAATTGAAATAAATAATTTATCTTGTTATTAACTTTTTATAATCACAAAAAATACTTTTAAAAATAATAAAAAATGGAAAGGCTTTTTTGAAATTTAGGAAAATTTTCAGTAGGTTCTAAAAAATAAAGAAATGACATTTTAATTTAACTTTAGCCAAAAAAAATAGAAATGTTTGGATGTTACAAAGAGAAGGACGGAGGAGGGAAAGAGTTTTTATTTTTATTTTTTTTTAACAATTTTGTGCTAAGAGCAAATTAGACATTTCGTGCCCATTTACTCTCATGTTTGCTTGGATAATATTATTTGTCCTAAGGGCAAATTAGACATTCCATACTGCGAATACTCTTCCAAGAAGATGAAGATAGCGAACAAGACAACGGGTCAACGGTGTCGGACCTGCCTCGACCTGGATCCGTGGAAAACTCCAAACGCGTTGAAGAAAGGAAACCACGAGCCTTACTGGACATGACTATTTTAAGGATAATTTCAAATTAATAAATTTAAGGCCATCCTAATAGGATGTCATATATCATCTTCTCTATCCATCCTTTTTCTTTTCTCTACTCCTTCCCCCACCCCTTCTTCCTCCCTCTAACACAAAAAATTAAAATTAGAATATTTAGACTTTAAAAATTTAAAATAGGAAGTTTCAACTCGAAAAAATTCAACTCAAAATTTAAAACACAAAAAATGTAAATTGGAAAATTTCAAATCAGGAAGTTTCAACTCGGAAAATTTTAAATCAGAAAATTTCAATTCAAAAAATTTCAACTCGGAAAGTTTGAAATTGAAAAGTTTCAACTCGAAAAGTTTCAACTCATAAAACTTTCGACTCAAAAAGCTTTCGGTTCGAAAAGTTTTGATTCAAAAAACTTTTGGTTCAAAAAAATTTCGATTTAAAATTCAAGTTGAAAAAATATCAACCAAAAAAATTCAAAATCGGAAAGTTTCAACTCAAAATATTTCAAAACGAAAAAATTTCAACTCTAAAAATTTTAAATCAAAAAGTCAAAAGCTCCAAACTGCAGCTTAATGAAGTTTTACACAAGGACATGAAGCTGCAATTCCATGAGCGCACGAAACTGCAATTACGTGAGCTGCAATTGCTAGCTCCAAACTGCAGTTTTACCGTGTAAAACTTCATGAAGCTGCAGTTCCGTTATTATTATTTGCGCACTTTCTCTCTGGCCTGCCACGTGGTGCGCGAGCGCACGGCAATCCAGGTGAGAGCGACAGTAAACTAGCAATTCCGAGCCTCATTTACCTTAGTACTCTGTGTATTCAAAACACAAAGTGTATTTTGATTTTATATAAATGTTGGCGCCGAAAAATATGATGAAGAATTGATCGGCTAGAATACACGTGAACACCAGGTTTAAGTTGGTTCGTAGCGTGGCAGCCAATTTGATCTTACAATCGGCAAGATAAATAGATGCAAACCGATATAATCGGCTTAAACCAAGATAAATGAGCGTCTTAGCCGATTAGATGGTACGATCGGCTAGATGGATCTAAACAACTATTACAGTCGATTAGACAATAGGTAAAGGTATGTTTTCCCCCGAAAAAGGCGATGTGCAACAAGATCGGTGTGGAAACAAACCAGGGATAACTGTCGTAATTGAAGATGACCAACAATCGGCGATGCGCAACTTTATTAATCAAAATCGAATTATAGAGAAGATTCTAAGTTACAAAAGCTACTCCTAGTTGACAGAAAGTAAATAAAACATAGATACAAGTTGATTGATTGGCTCTGCGCACATTTTCTTATCACCTTTAGACCTCTTATATAGCACTTAAGCCGATTGTATCCTCCTCTAATTCTTGCAAACACATGATTCGTATCGACCTCAACTTCCAAAAGATTAACTTCTCTTTGAGCCGATATCGGCTAATACTATCCATGTTTAACTTTATCTTCCTAAATCGGCTACATCTACTAAATCTTGGTGTCAACAATATCACTTAAGCTGATCGTATCCTTCTCCGACTCAAGATCCACAATGTGTATCGGCCTCAACTTCTAGGAGATAAATTACTCTTTGAGCCGATATTGGCTAAGACTCTTCATATTGAAGTCCACATCGGCTATAATTCCAATTGTAATTTATCTTTTCCCTTTTTAATCAATATCGGTCAGAAATATCTAATTTCATCTTTGACCTAACAAATCGGTTATACCTCGCCAAAGTTAGGTGCTAACAATAAGGATTAAGGTTAAAATAAAATTAAAAAAGATAGAAGAGAAAATGATTTAGATACTCCATTAAATTGATAAAAGATAATATTTTATGTGAGAGGTATTGAATAAATGTATATGGTGAGAGACAATAAATAAGGTATAATAAAAAAGACTGCTGCTAGCCCACGCTATATCGTTGGAATGCATTCCAATGGTATAGCAGTTTCACCTGATTTCACTAAGTTTCATCCATGTTCATCAGGTTTCGAAAAGAGATCAAAACGTGTTTCAATAAATTTCAAGAGATTTTAAAGATAAGTTTCATCCAGTTTTAAATCTGAAATTTGATTAAAGATGACTTTAGAAAAATTTCAAAAGACAAAGTTAAAAGTTTTAGAGCATGTTTCTCAAGTTACATTTGGTTTTTAAAAAATTCAAATAAGTTTCACAAGGTTTCATCATGTTTCAACAAAATTTCGTTGGGTTTCAAATCTGAAACTATTAGTTTCGTCCAGTTTTATATCTAAAACTTTATTAAAGAAATGAGTTTCAGAAAAATTTCAACTAAATTTTAAAAATACAAACTTCAAAGTTTCAGAGCACGTTTCATATATTTCAAAAAAAATCAGAATTGTTTCATAAGGTTCCAACAAAACTTTAATGAATTTCAAATCTTAAACTGTAAGTTTTATCTAGTTTTAAATATGAAACTTGATTGGTTCCAATAAAACTTTAATGAATTTCAAATCTGAAACTGTAAGTTTCGTCTAATTTTAAATATGAAACTTCATTAAAAGACAAACTTCAAACTTCTAGACAAAATTCAAACTTTTAGAGAGTTTAACAAGCTTCACAGAGTATTTCGTACGTTTCATTCAAGTTTCAAAAAGAACACATCAAATTTGAAAAAAGTTGAAGAACCACCAAGGATCTCTTCGACGTGCTGCACATTATTGAGCTCCACCACCACCATACCCATGTGGCGAGCAACCGCCTCCAGCCTCATCCTCCTCCTCCTCTACTCGTGGTCTCCGTCTCTGGTAATCGCCACCACGGCGTGCACTGTCTGGCACCTCGGCCTCTTCTCGCTACCACCACCCTGGCCGGCCGAAGCAGAGGTCATGGAGGAGGAGGCATGGCACCTAATCCAGCACATGGAGATCGAGGTGCTCAAGTGGCATTTGCGGGACGAGGTGGCCAGCTAAGGGGAGCTCCTCGACGCCTGCGTAGAGGCTGACGTGGCGCGCACACATGGCGAGGCGAAGGCATCCATGCGAGTGATGGATGACGCCAACATCGTGCTGCTCTTCCGAGACATGCCCTATAGGCAAGCAAGGTGGGAAAGCCGGTGGTTGTGTGATTTAGATGGCTTCACTTTTGGATAAGAATCGTTAATAGTTAAGAATCTTTAGAGAAGTCTCAATCTGACATCTGTTAACTATCCGGTTAGACAAAGAATTAATGCTATACCGTTTGGTAGTATTGCACTTCTTTTTCTTGCAAACAAAGGACCGCAAATATACAAGCTCAAGTATTATGTGCGAGCGTGAAGTAAACGCAAGAACAGGACCGACAAGTGATCAATCCAAAGATAGAGCCAAAGAAGTCGTCTACAAGCTACATCAGGAAGAAGAGCGCTAGTCACTAGGTGCATGCTCAGCTCAGCAGGGTTAAATTGGCTGTGCACGAGGTAGCAGATTCCTGAGTCCTGACCATCTTTGAATGGAGGGAGTACTCCACTTCCTCCATACCATTCGCTAGAGACACGTACGGACGCTACAACCACCCGTAAACGATGGAGTTAATTTCACTGGCATTGCTTGGCTTCCTCGCCTTCTTGCTCTGGTTCCTCGTCAAGAGCTACTCCTCGTCGCCGCCGCTGCGGCTGCCTCCTGGGCCATGGCAGCTTCCGCTAGTCGGCAGCCTCCACGTCCTGCTGTCGCGCTCCGGGGTCCTGCCACACCGGGCCCTAAGCGAGCTCGCCGGCAGGCACGGCCCGCTCATGCTCCTCCGCTTCGGCGCCGTGCCCACGCTAGTCGTGTCGTCCGCCGAGGCCGCCAGGGAGGTCCTCAAGACGCACGACACCGTCTTCGCCAGCCGCCACCTGACGCCTACGCTGGCCGTGTTCAGCCGAGGCGGCCGCGACATCCTCTTCTCCCCCTACGGCGACCTGTGGCGCCAGCTCCGCCGGCTCTGCGTGCTCGAACTCTTCAGCGCGCGACGCGTCCAGTCCTTCCGACACATCCGCGAGGATGAGGTGGCCCGCCTCCTCCGCTCCGTCAGCGATCAGTGCGCCCTCGGCGGCGCCGTGGTCGACATCGGCGAGAGGATCTCCCGCATGGTGAACGACTCCGTGGTCCGCTCGGCCGTCGGCGGCCGGTGCGCGCGGCGCGACGAGTTCCTGCACGAGCTCGACAAGTCAGTGAGGCTGGCCGGCGGGTTCAACCTGGCCGACCTGTACCCGTCGTCGCGACTGGCGCACCGGCTCAGCGGCGCGCTGCGGGAGACTGAGATCTGCGACCGGAACGCGCGCGACATCATGGACGACATCATCCGCGAGCACACCGTAGGCGCCGACGACCGCGACAGCGAGGAGGATCTGCTCGGCGTGCTGCTGAGGCTGCAGAGGGACGGCGGCGAGCAGAGCCCCCTCACCACCGAGATCATCACCACCGTCATCATGGTAACCCCCTAACTTCCCATTAATGTGTATAAAAGGCGGCTTTTTAACAAATATTTTTCCATTGCTACCTCACTGTTATTCTTTCGTCGTCTCAGACATGAACACGTCTTCTTCTTCGATACAACCACTGACCACTGCAAATCTAGTTATAATATCAATCCCAATTGATAAATCTAAACACTTTTCTGTATACTACTGGTCAAGTTTTAAAAAAGAGTCCGTCTGTGTATCATAAAAAAAATTAACTGATTTTATACCACAAAATCATTCTTTTTTTCACATTGGATCGGATCCTGATTTAGATTCAACCATACACGTTCCTAAATCCCAACGTTCTGCCTCCCCATCGATCCCATCTCGCAGTAACGCGCCCCTCTTGCCTACTAAGCACCAGCCTAGCCACCTCGCCGGTGTCATAATATCGAGGAGACTCGCCAGCGAGCCACTCCCTCCTATGCCGCCATCCACCCAGTCCTCCCTCATCTTTTGCCGCTATCACCGCAGTCCCCTTCCTCCTCCCTTGCCATTGTCGCCGCCAGCTATCTCCCCCGCCCTACCCTTCTTCCCTGTCTTCAGCAGCTACCACCATCAAATTCACCAGCACCTCCCTCCGTCTCTTAATATTCTCTTGATCTTGTCATCTCCGCCAACCTCCGCTACCCAATGCCCTCCCCCAAGCCCCCGCCATCCACCACTGGTCCTCCGGTCGCCCCGTCCTCTCTCTAAATCCCGGGCCCAATGAACCTCAAGCCCTAACCCGGGTGAACCCCGATGCTAAAGAAACTCGTTGGAATCTCACCATAGACGGAGGTGGGTGGGTGCACAAATTGTGATGCAAATTAAAATGACAGAAATTCTACAGCTATAAAAAAAATCATTCGATCTAATTGTGATGCAAATTAAAAATAGAACTATATATGTATATTCTAAGGCGACGTCTAGATACTATTTTGAATCTCTACTTGTGATACTAATTGTTTTTATAACATACGGTCTAATTGTTGTTACAACGGATGTTGTCATAACCAAATTTCCTCTTACCACATTCACAATTACTACACCAATGCCAGGAAATTTTTGCGGCCGGAAGTGAGACCTCGTCGACGACACTTGAGTGGGCGATGTCAGAGCTAATGAGGAATCCACAGGTCTTACGGAAGGCCCAAGCAGAGGTGCGAGAGACATTCGAAGGACAGGACAAGCTAACCGAGGGCGATGTCGACAAGCTAAGCTACCTGCAGCTGGTGATGAGGGAGACACTACGCATGCACACTCCGGTTCCGTTCCTGCTCCCTCGGCAGTGCCGGGAGCCGTGTCAGCTCATGGGCTACGACATAGCCGAGGGAACCAAGGTGCTTGTGAATGCTTGGGCCATTGGGAGGGACAGCCGGTACTGGGATGACCCCGAGGCGTTCACGCCGGAGAGGTTCGAGACGAACCATGCCGACTTCAAGGGCGGCGACTTCGAGTACATCCCCTTCGGCGCCGGCCGGAGGATGTGCCCCGGCATGGCACTTGGCCTGGCTAACATGGAGCTGGTGCTTGCGAGCCTTCTTTACCACTTCGATTGGGAGTTGCCGGGCGGCAAGAAGCCACAAGAGCTCGACATGTCCGAGGCGTTTGGTATCACTGTGAAGAGGAAGTCCAAGCTCGTGCTGCACGCTGTACCACGTATTCCATATGCACGCTAATTATTAAAGTGTTCGACTTGTATAACAAGATTAATAAAGACAGAATAAAATCAATTATGTATTCCATGTACACCTAATTATTACTCCCTCCGTCCTGAAAAGTAGAGGACAGAAGAAATTTTTTGACAGATTATGGTTTCTGTCAAAAGACTCTAATGCCCCTATTTAATATTGTGTCTCTATTAATTGGCAACATGCATGCATTAATTAATCACGATTATAGACAATGACCTGTCGCGTTTTTGTTTTGGAATATGTGTGGTCGCATGTATATACGTGCATCTGCATGCATTGGTAAAATTTGATGACACAATTTAAAGAGGAAGAGCTCTCAATCTCTAATATTAGAGAACATAATTTGAACGCTTCTCTCCCTTACTTTCAAGAACGGAGGAGTAAAGTATATGACTTATATGTCAAAATAATTAAAGATAGAATAAAATCAATTATGATAAGTTTGTGATATGGTTGCTTCCATATCTCCGTTAGATTGACTCGATGTCTAAGCCCTCTACAAGCATTGCATATCCAAATATTCCGGCTATTCTATCTTCCTACGCTAGCACACTGTTACTTACATGTATACCTCGTGGGGTCCCTTTTGTTAAGGAGTCTCGCTATCGAATAGTCCGGGGTTCCCGAACAGATCTGAATTGGAGAACAGAAAGACAAGAGAGACACATGTTTAGGGAGAGCGACGACAGAATACTTTATTGCTATCTGATTGCTTGTACATAGGGGGACCCCCCTCCTCCTTATATAGTAGTCGCCTAGGGTTTTGACTAAGGGACCATCGTGGGCTTTCTTTGGGCCACGTGGTTTCCAACACTCCCCCTTGGGCCCTTTGCCGCGAGATGCATATGCCTCATTAAAACTCCAGAAAAACCCAGTGGGAAAACACTTCGAGAAAGAGTACATAGCATACGCTCACTGTGTTGCACGAATTGCCTTGTCAAAACCTTATGCAAGAAAACTTCATGAAAAACTTGCTAAGGGAAAAGAGTACAATTCACCCAAACTTCAATTACTAATCTTCGAGATTCATGTTGGGTATTCAAATTCATGTTCGAGATTCATGTGGGAGTATGTGAAATATCTCCCCCTGAAATCTGCACTTCTCTAAGTCTTATCATTCCAATTCCTTTAACGCACCTTTCAAAGGTAGATGTTGGGAGTGATTTAGTGAACAAATCTGCAAGATTTTCACATGACTTAGTATGCAATATCTTGATCTCGTTCATCTTATGCAATTTGTGAGCATAGAAGAACTTGGGGTTGATATGCTTCGTGAGATTGCTCTTCACATAACCCATCTGTGCTTGAGCAACGCAAGCTGCATTATCTTCATATATGATCATGGGAGTTTGCTCAATGTTCAAGACTTCTGGATGTGGTGAACCATTCTTCGGAGCTATGCACATTCACGAGATGCTTCATACAAAGCGATGATTTTCGAGTGGTTTGTCAACGTCGAGACGAGAGTCTGCTTAGACGACTTCCAGGAAATTGCTGTTCCTCCACATAGGAAAATATAGCCGTTTGGGACTTGCCAAGATGCGGTCCGATAAGTACCCGAAAGATCGGCGTAGCCGACCAAATTCAATTCATTGTTTCTTCTGAAAAACAAACCGAGATCTTTGCTTCCTTGGAGGTAACGGAAGATGTCCTTGATCCCTTTCCAATGCCTTTTGGTGGGTTCTCAGACTGCATCTGAGCTAGCAAATTCACAAATAACTCAATGTCCTGCCTAGTGCTATTCGCAAGGTACATGAGTGCTCCAACTGCACTCAGATATGGGAATTCTGCTCCCAGGACTTCCTCCCCCTCTTCTCTAGGTCTGTATGGGTCTAGGTCTGCTTGGAGTGACCTTCCGACCATTGGAGTCTTTGCAAGATATGCCTTTTCAAAGCCAAACCTTTCCAACACTTTCTGCGTGTAGGTTGATTGATGTACTAAGATTCCTCCTTGGACATGCTCAAGCTGCAAGCCTAAATAAAACTTAGTTTTACCCAAATCCTTCATTTCAAACTCAGACTTCAAGTATGAGCATGCTTCTTCAATCTCTTCATCCGTCCCAATGATGTTCAAGTCATCTACATAGACGGAGATTATACAGAATCCATTCGGGGATCGATGTATAAACACACATGGACAATCTTCGCTGTTTGTGTAGCCTTTCTTGCAGAGAAAGTCGCTCAAGTGATTGTACCACATTCTTCCTAACTGCTTTAGCCCATACAATGATTTCTCCAATTTCACAATATACAGGTTTCTATTTGCTCCATCTTGGTTCGGGATAGGAATACCTTCCGGTACTTTCATGTATATCATCGAATCCAAGTTTCCATACAAATATGCTGTGACAACATCCATTAGTTTCATTCTCAACTTCAAGTTGATTGCCAGAGATCAAATATCTAAAGGTAATTCCTCCCATGACCGGAGAATAGGTTTCTTCATAATCAACTCCAGGACGTTGAGTGAAATCTTGAGCTACAAGCCTTGTCTTGTACCTTACAACTTCGTTGTTTTCATTCCTCTTCCGAACAAAGACCCATTTGTGACCTCTGGGTTTATATGGGGAGGTGTGCGGCATACGGGCCCAAACACCTCTCTCTTGTTCAGAGAGACTAACTCTGCAGTGATTGCCTTCTTCCATTCTTCCCAATCTAGCCTTTTCTTGCACTCTGCTAGAGATGCAGGCTCGAGATCATGATCAATAATCGAGGCAATCTTCTTTGCAAAGTATGCATCAACATTGGCTATTGCTCTATTCAAGGATTCTCCTGTTATTACAAAGTTTATGGCTATTTCTTCATGGGGTGCTTCATGCACTTCTACTTGCTCTTCGTTGCTATTCCCTATCGCAGGAGCAAGTTCCTTTAGCTTTTCATCGCCAATGTGTGAGCACACATTATTTCCGGCGACTTCCTGCAGTGAAAGATTCAAGTCTGGAATTGCCTTTCCCGTTGGCTTCTTTCCAGTGCTAGGTCTCCACTGTCTCCCCTTCTTTCCTTGGGGTATTTTCGTGATTGGTTGTAGTAAGTCCTCTCGCCCAGTTTTCTCTACGTCTCCGGGTACTTTGGGTTTGAGGAGCCAGATTTTCTGTTCTTTTTCTTTGAGGCCTCTGAACAGGATGGGATACCTTCTATTTTTTTGGTATTTCCACCCTCTCTGGTGCATTTCTTGCGGGTAGATGCGACTTAACCACGCCCTTCAGATCACAAAAATGATTAGGCAGTTCATTTGCTAAATTTTGCAAATCAATTATCTTCTGGACTTCTTGATTTGCTTCATTAGTGCGGGGGTCATGCGCGGGGATTCCATTGGAATGCCATATGATTTCCCGGCATTTTTCATCCAAAGGTTGATTTCCTCCCCCTAATGACAGGAAACGGTCCTCGTCAAAAATGCAATCAGCGAATCGAGCTGTATGCAAGTCTCCAATCATGGGTTCCAAATACCTGATTATGGATGCACTCTCATAACCAACGTATATCCCAGACTTGCGGAGAGGGCCCATTGCAGTCCGCTGAGGGGGTGGTATAGGAACATATACCATACACCCAAATTTCCTGAGATGGGAGATCTTCGGGATGATCCCGTGCACAAGCTGCATAGGAGAATGGATGTTGTAAGCGAAGGTCCAAATTGATGAGAGCTGCGCGTGCAGATGCGTGTTCCCAACAAGTGTTGGGCAAGTTACAACTCTGCAAAAGCGGTCTGGCAATGAATTTAATCCTCTTTATTAGTGCTTCAGCTAGTCCATTCTGCGTATGGACATGCGGTACGGAGTGCTCAACTGCTATCCCTGTTGCCGTGCAATAATCATCAAATGTCTTTGAAGTAAATTCTCCGGCATTGTCCATTCTAATGGACATCACGCGATGATCAGGGAAAGCATTCTTAATTCTTATGATCTGCGAGATCAGCTTTGCAAAAGCATGGTTTCTTGTTGACAATAAGCATACATGCGACCATTTCGAGGAAGTATCAATGAGCACCATAAAGTATCGAAACGGCCCTAACAAGGGTTGAATCGGGCCGCAAATATCCCCCTGGATGCGTTCTAGGAATGCAGGTATTTCACTTTGCACTTTCATGACAGAGGGTCTGGTTATTAATTTCCCGGTGGCACATGCAGGGCACACGAAATCTTCATGATTCGGGAAATTTTTAACATTAATGCCATGACCTTGTGAGTTGTTTACTATATTTCTCATCATTCTAAGACCAGGATGACCTAATCTACTATGCCATAAAGAAAAAAAACTCAGAGCTTCTAAAAACAGTCTTCGAGGAAGTATACACTTTGGGTGCATGAATATTCGTGTAGTACAACCCAGATTCATATGAGGGATATTTTTCTAATACCATTTTTCCACATACCGCGTGCTTCACAATGCACAAGTATTCTTTGCCATTTTCTTCATTGGTTTCTACATGAAAACCATTGGCGCGGATGTCTTTGAAGCTTAAGAGAGTGCGCGTTGATTCAGGGTACACAAGGGCTTCTTCAATTACTAAAGTTGTACCCATAGGCAATATAATAGTGGCTCTTCCTGAGCCTATTACATATGAATCACTTCCTGCGATCGTAGTAATCTTTCCAGCGTTCTTCGTGATCGACTGGAAGTATTTAGACTCTCTTAAGATGGTATTTGTTGTGCCACTATCAACAATGCATATCTCTTCCATTTGGGCGCTACACGATTTCTAGATAAAAGAAATATAATTCTAATCAGATAGAGGCAAAATAATCCAAACATTGCTTGCAAAATAAAGGTTACTGGAATAAAGAATAAATTGCATATTTATTCATAAGAGAAGTGTGCTCTTCTAGAGCTTACAATTCATTATTCAAAAGGAAAATGCTAACAACCATAATCTAAAAATAAGCATTAAACAGAATCTGTAAAATATGCATTAATTTCTTCTTCTATGTCATCGACAGAAGTTTTCTCTTCATTTGCCATAATATTGGTGCAAAGAATGATGTCGTGCTATTCGTGAGGATGAGACAAGTGGGGTATCTTCATCCATGGCATCATCATCACGATCTTGGTGAAGTCGCCTTCTTTGGGCGTTTTCTTTTGCCTTCCTCTTAGCCTGATATGCGTTGATCACTTCCTTGGATTCCCGACATATCTTCGACCAGTGTCCCTAAGTGTCGCACCTGAAGCACGTTTGGTTCTGCTGTCCATACGGCTTGGCGTGCGCCTTTTCCTTGTCATCCTTTTTCACTGGGGCTTTGGACTTTCCTTTGGCTTGAGACCTCTCTTTTCTACCCTGCTTGCCCTTCTTTCTATGAATGGGCTTTCTCACCTTATAGCTATTGGCATTGACTTCTGTGCCAGTGCCCCTTCCAGGTGGCTGCGAGACATAGTTCTTGCGTAGAACATCGTCTTGCGATTCCGCAACTTGCATTACATCAATCAATTCGCTATACTCCTTGTATGCGTCCTGACGATAGCTGCGTGCACTCTGGATAGCATTTGGGTGGAAAGTAGAGAGGGTTTTCTCAATCTTCTCTTCATTAGTGATCTTGCCACATAGGGAGAGATTAGTACAAATTCTGTACAAGGTAGAATTGTACTCGGCCACTGTTTTGAATTCTGCAAACCTCAGGCGAACCCAATCTTGCTGTGCTTGGGGCAAGATGGTGTACTTGAGCTTCTCAAACCGCTTCTGAAGTGCAGTCCAAAGCTCAAGTGCACTCTCCTCAGCCATGTATTCATTCTTCAAAGTGGCTGAGAGGTGGTGCCTGAGAAAATGCAAGGCTTGATCGTTCTGCTCGGCGGTCGGTTTCGCGTCCTACGAGGATCCTAGACCAATCGCTGCACGGAGCTTCTTGCCCCAAGAACGATCTTTACGTCCGATGCCCAAGTGAGGTAGTTCTGACCGTGCGGGGCCAGTTCTTCAAACTCACGATTCACGATGCCGGACATCTGCATGATTTCAAAATTCCGACATTAGATTACTGCGTGTAATCTAATAGAAAATGGTTGCAAAAAGCATAAAGTAAATTGCCATGCATTGCAATATACAAAATAAAGCAATGAATTCAAAAATCATAAAGAATATTCATAGAAATAGAGAAATAAAGCTAGAAAAATTAAAAACAGAGCCAGAAAATTTTCCAGATTTTCTAACAATTTTTTCAAAATTTTCTGCTATTTTTCTTTTTTTTTCTTCTTTCTTTCTTCGTCCGCGACAGTCTCTATGGGCCACCCCTTGCAGCCCATAAAGCAAGGCGGCTAGGGTTTCCAACCCTAGCCGCCTGGCATTTCTCATGAGCGCAGGCCCAGGCGGCGGCGGTGCGGTGACGGCGGGACGAGCTTCGAGCCAACGGAGCCGAAGCGGGCGCGGCGAGAGAGCGGTTGTCGCGGAGCGCGGCGCGGCGCGCGCCGTTCATGCGCGCGCCGGCGTGGCCGACCGGAGGACGCGGTGGCATCGGTGACGACGCGCGCCGACGGCGCCAGCAGCGCGTGGCTTCATCTGCCGTCGGTGGGCTCGGACGGTGTCGGCGACGCCTTAGGCGGCCGAGGCAGCGTGGCCGGCCGAGGGCGAGAGGCGGCGGCGCGGCGCGGGGGGCCTGCTGCGGCCGGCGGTGATCGATGACGTGGCGGGGTGTTGGCGCGGCGGGGCGCGGCGCGCATTGTGAGTGGAGTGGCCGAGGCGGTGGCCGCGCGCGGCCGGGCGGCCGGGCGCGCGCGCCGCTGCGGCGCGACTCGCGAGCCGGTGGCCGACGCTTCATGCGTCTTGGCGTCGGGAAGCCCAGCGGCGCGGCGCCGGACGACGCGACGACGCTGAGGAGGTGCGGCGCGCGGCGCGGCGATTTCGTCGTGCGGCGACGAACCGAGGAGGCTTCGGGCGGCGAGGCCGACGCGCCGGCCGGGCGATCGCGAGGCGCGCGGATACTGGCGGCGTGTTGCGAGGCGCGCCACCGAGGCACGACGACGGCCAGAGATGCGCACGGCAGCGCGCAAACCTAAGCCATGTCTCCTTTTTTTCTTTTTTGTGATGATGAACATAAATTGCGCATGTACTGTTGCTTCGAGCCGTCTGTAGCTTCGTGCCATGCGACGAACAAGTACTCATGCGTAGGGTAGATGCATGCATAGAAAAGCGATTAGATGCATTCGCCGAAACCCACCTTTTCTCACCTGTTCAATCCGTTCACCGGTAGATCTTCGTGCTGATAACGTGTTAAGGAACCTCGCTATCGAATAGTCCGGGGTTCCCGAACAGATCTGAATTGGAGAACAGAAAGACAAGAGAGACACAGGTTTAGGAAGAGCGACGACAGAATACTTTATTGCTTTCTAATTGCTTGTACATATGGGGGACCCCCTCCTCCTTATATAGTAGTCGCCTAAGGTTTTGGCTATGGGATCATCGTGAACTTTCTTTGGGTCACGTGGTTTCCCAACACCTTTTTCGTCTATGATGAATCCTCAAATACTATACATTTTCAGTAGAAACTAGAATAGGGTGAAAGAATTACCATTATAAATGGCTTCACTTTGTGCGGTAGACCATATATTATATATACTATATGCGACGTGGATTGAATCAAGCCAAACTAGCTAGGCTGGCTGGGCTGCACACAAGCTTGGACAAACATGCATGGTGCCCGGCCATGTGCGTCGTTTTCTTCTGATAATTAATGCACTCTGAAGTAAAAAAAAAAAGGGAGAAGAATCGGTGGCTCAGTTACAAGTTTTGCGGTTTTCCTTGAGTGCAACTGTTGCATTCGTGTACAACACCAAAATTTTGAGTATCACAAATTCACAATGGTTCCTTTCAAGATGACCATACGTTGTACTATGGTTTCCTATACCACACGTCTCCTCATGTTACTCTCGTCACTTTCTACGGAGAAAAGTCAAGAAACTAGAGAACATTGCACTTCTTTCATTGCATATCTACATTCATTGCTAGGTCCGCTCAACCAACTCCTCATCGAATCATCCTCATCGTCGCCATCCCTCATGCTCTAGTTGCATCCACTGCCATCACGCCGGAGCTGTTCAGCGCATGTGGACCCCGCTAAGCACGATGGTCTCCCACACGAAGGAATCGGCTGATATACAGATTTAGGTAACTATCACTACAGCACAACATCTTATTACAGACGGTTTAAAAACATCATCATAGACGGTTTTTCGAACCGCAGTAAAAAATCTATCCCAGACGGTTCCAGTTTGGGACCGAGCAGCTGCATATCACAGACGATTCAAAACTGAAATCGTCTGTTATGTGGAACTCATCATAGACGGTTCCAGTTTGGAACCGTCTGGGATGTAGATTTTCCATTTTTTACTTAATTTTGTTTTATTGGCTAGCCTCAGGAAATGCGAGCCATGCTCTCTGAAAAAAAGATAAAATACAAAATACAGAGCATCACCAACATTATTATGACATACATTTCAGAAATGAGCTCCGATCACGTATCAACATACAACGCATCCATTTTAGAAATCAACTCTGATCGCACATTACAATGTACAGCGCATCCATTTAAGAAATCAACTCATATATATAAAAACCAATTGAATTGAGAACTACAACTCACAGATTCACAGTACAAGGTTCACAAATTAATGGAAACGATATCTAACAAATTTACAACTCTTTAGGTGAGGTTGAGTGGTGTTCGCCTTTTGGATTAATGACCCCACGCATCAAGAAGACACAGAGTTGTTCTCGAATACCTAGCAGGTCAGCCTGTTCCAACGCAAATTCAGCGCATTGCCAAGCCTGTGATAGAAAGAGTAAAGTCTTGCGTGTATATAATTTAATAAGTGGAAACAATTGTTGCAAGATCGACAAACCTCTATAACATTGGTCGTCTTTGAACCAATGAGGAGTTCTATATTATGGCAAACGTAGAATCCACATTGATTAGTGTCCTTTGGTTGATGGTGGCACTGCCAAAATATAATAGGTTAAATAGTTCAAAATGTATTATTATGGAGTGTGAAGGATTATTGCGTACTAGCGAATACCGAAAACTTATAAATATGCTTCAACATCGCTGGGTTCTTCCTGTGTGGACCTCCACATAGTTTGTAGACATCGAACGACGTGTCGAGTAAATCTCTGATAGGCTTCAAGTTGTAGGTGCCGCCCTTTTAAGAATCAAGGTAAATTACCCGATTTTGTCTTGGTATAATTACGAGTAGAATCTAGTAAAATCTACATAACCATGTCGCCATAGTCATTCAACCTAACTTCAAACTACGTTATATAGTACAAAGCAACAAGTATAGCAACTGGATGAAACACTTACCCCGGGTTGTGGGGTAAAAATATGAATTTTTTGTCCCATTGAGCCAGCAATATTTTTCCACGTACTCGTGGACGACTTCTAAATTTTCGTCCATGGTTTGCTTGGATACTATGTGTGGATCGAGGAAACCCACCGGTTGTTTCCTTACTTCTGCTTCCATGATCATGTATCTACATATACAAAATCAAGGATCATATATATATCTGACATTTATCGGTACAACACGAATGTACATTGTGATTGCAGACACTTACAATGTCCAGCATCTCATGAGTGATGCGTCGAGCGCGTTGAGGTTGTATAGTTCGAACAGGTCGTTGAAGCCGACCACGAAATAACCATCCAAAAATTGGTGTAAGAAATGCTCCTCCTTAAAGTTGACCAAGATACTCGATGCACGTTGTGCCACCGGCTTGTTGCCTTGTTCCATACACCAATCTTGCAATCTAACGCAGGCTAATGTGAGCGTTTCCTAGCGCTCTTTCGGTACGAACGGCTGTCTCAGCTTGAATTGCCGTGCCAACAGGGCAAACGGATAGTCATGGGATGACGTGTTCATTCCTTTTGATTTTCCCTTGTCGCCCCTGCGCCATCTACCAAATATTGTCTTCACGGGAGACGACTTGGCCCGAATTGCAGTATCAGCCTGTACCTGATGGGACATGGTAGCCGATTTGGTGGGCTCTTTCGGTGCAGCACATGGCTCCGGTAGTGCTGATAGCTTCGACACATGACATGGCTCCAGTAGTGCTTGTAGCTTCGTTGCTTCTGGGCGGGCGTCAAAGGAGATGTCATTCTTAGGCCACTGGATGAATATACGGATGGCATCCCCTAGTGTGACGATCTCATCATTTGGGGGCATCTCCAGCGTGACGGCCTTACAAATTTCATGTACACCATCGATATGGACCTTCGCGTAGCCCGGCTCTAAAATACGACCATGCACAAATGCCCTTACACCGGATGCATACGCGTGTCCCCAAGCAGCCTGCAGGGGAACAGAGTCGTTAGCAAGCCTCACTTGTAGATTGCACGGCGTGGCCACCTACATCAGGGTACACAATTAATTAGCTAACATGTCGAACAGGTCTATCTAAGGAGCATTGCAGACATGTTACCCAGGTGTCGTCAGGAGGAAATTTGGCTTAATCCACATCCATCTCAGGGGCGGACGCGCAGCTGCTCTGACGGTTAGTTTGGCTGAACTGCGCCAGTGCTTCTTGGGCTTGTACGTTCCGTGCCTGCCTCTCCACAGCCACCCTTTGCTCCATCTTTTTCTCAAGGCTGCGTAGCTGACTATTGAACTGCGCTCTGAGCCTTTCCTCAATCAGGGCTACTAGCCGTTCCTCACGCTCGGCTTTGCTTCTCTTCCTACTCCGGTACATGTCGGAGTCATATGGGAATCTTATTTTATAGAGAACGAAAACACCTAGGCCTCGGGTGCGACCCGGGTGCTCCTTATTTTCCAAGGCCGTGGAGAGTATATATTTCTCTCTGTCTGAAGGGAAAGAGCCCTGTGAAGATTCTGTGATCAACGATATTAGGCGTTAGGACACTTCCTCATCAGCGGGGTATGCAAAGGACACGCTGCCCGAAGATGTTGGACGTGACATCGCTCTTACCCAGTTTTGGGCATGCGGGTCAACGATCGAAGTAAATGGAGGCGCGGCCTCCTTCTGGGCTGCCTCGTCGTCCTCCCTCGTCCATTGCGCCATCTTGCCCGCATACCCAGTTGAGCCGAGTCTGTGTGGGTGGGTGTTTTTTGATTGAACGGTCTTATGCGCTGCACTTTGACGCACAAACTCTTCCGTCGTCTTCAACTCAACAAATTGTCCCCACACGTCTTCAGTGATGAACCTGTACTTCTGGAACGGAGTCATTTCCTTATTCACATAATTAGTGATGACGACGCTCTTGAAGTTCTTCCATGCCTTTCCCGCCAGTAGTAACGTGTACCATTGCAGTGCGGGCATGGTGTCTTGTGGGAGCTCAAACGACGAGAAATATTTCTGTCACCAGGTTATCGCGCTCATCATCTGTCAGTGTCTTCCATGATGGATAGGTGATGGGGACCCTTTCATGCCCAACGATCCCGCACATGGTTCGGAAAGCTGCCACAGCCCTTGGAGGCGCGGTAGGGGCCCATCGTGCGGATCGACTGCCGTGATGGTGTATCAACTCTGAGGCCTTTTACTAAGCCCTCTTGGACCGTGCCTCTGATTTCCTACATTGGGCGCCTCATCAGATCCATTTGGCGACGAGGAATGAGGGGACACCATCTTGTAATGAAGATCATAGAAGAGGTAAGTTGGTAAATCAACAAAGTCATATAGGCTCATAGAAGAGGAAAGAAAGTAAATTTAAGCATTGTTTAGTACAAAGTCATCAATGCGAACACTGCTGTTTTGGTTTATGCTCTTCATGTCCTGATCTCTCGTGTAAAATGTGTATCCATTTAAGTCGTATTCTTTCCATGTTACAACCGTAAATGCTGGCCCTTTGCCAATCATGTCGGCGTATCACCTGACGAGCTTCCAGTGATGGGTTGTCACTCTTTGAACCATATGTTGGACAGAAGGTTATGCTGTCTAATGATCTAGTACTTCTGTCATGACGGATTCTCTTGCTGTAGCCAGTTCTTGTGCTCTTCCATATACGGGGCTACAACAGCAACGTGTTGCAAAACAGATTCTCAAACCTCCTATCAATGTTTCTCCACTGCGTGGAATCAACAGGGTGCTTAATCATTCCATCGTTCTTATGCTCATCCAAGTCCACCGAAGCAATTTTTCCTCTTTTAGGTTCGCAAATAAACGCTTCAAACAAGGAATTATAAGCAGATACCACGCCACCTTAGTGCACTACAAGAAACAAAGAAAATTCGTGGGTTTTTTAAATTCGTGGGCCCAAAAAAAACCCACGAATTTATTTATTTAAATTCGTCGGTTTGTATAAAACCCACGTTTTTAATTAAATTGTAATAAAATGAAACCTACGAATTTATTTATTTAAATTCGTGAGCTCAAATAACACCCACGAATTTAATCATTTAAATTCGTCTTGAAGTTACCCACGAATTTAAACATTTAAATTGGGCCAAAATTACCTACAATTTAAATTTTAAATTGTGGGCGGCCTTCCTACTAATTTAACTCGGGACAAAAACCCTACGGGCCCGCGACGCCCGGCCGATCTTGCCTCCCCACGCCCATGCGTCCGCCGCCGCGCCCGCCCCTCCTCGCTGCCGCTGCTGCGCGCGCGCCCCCCTGGGCGCCGCCCCCACTCGGCCGCCACGAGCCACCGCCCGCCGGCCTCCGCCGCGCCCGCTGCCGCTCGAGCCTTCGCTTCCGACGGGCGGCCCGCTCGCGCGCTTCGCCCCGCCCGGCGGTCGCCGCCGCCAGCGCCGCCTCGCCCGGTCGGCAGCGGGCCGACCCGCCGCCCGCCTTTCTGCTCGCCGCCGCCCGCCGTCGGCCGGTCGCCCTCCGCCGCTTGCCGCTCCGCCGCCGCCCGGCCGCCGCCACGCCATGCGACCGCCGCGACGCCGCCGGACCGCCGCTTGCCCGCAGCCCCGCTTGCTCGCCGCTCGCCGCCCGCCACGGCGACGCCCTACGCTGCCCGCCGTACCACGAAGCGCTGCCGCCTCGCCACCGCGCCGTCGCCCGCCGCTGCCGCCGCGCGCCGCCGCCGCCGGCCGCCCTCGCCGTGCCGCCGCCCGCTCGATCGCCGAGACGCCGCCCGCGCGGGCGGCCGTTGCCCCTGCCCGCCCGCTTTGTCGCCGCCGGCGCGCCACCGCCGCGCCATCGCCCGCGCCGCCCGCGATGTCGCCTCGCCGTCGCTGGCGCCACCCCGCTCCCGGACCCTCGCGACGCCCACCGGCGTTGGAGAAGGTATATTCGTCTCTTTTATATTCGTTTAAAGTTATTTCATATCATTTTATATTCGCTACATATGATATATATATTTTTATTTTCTTTGCCGTTGTATATAACGTTAGAGTTTAGGGTTTGTGTCGAACGATGAGAGCATAGGCGTCACCCGTTGGGAACGGCGCATCTCACATTTGCTTGTGAGGTGCGCGGTTCGAATCGGCGTATTTTGGACGGCCGAGAATGTTGGTTGTTGCGGGGCACTGTGGCGTGCGGCGATCCGAGCGTGATTTCGGCCACATAACCTGTTGTTCTCCGACGCACCAAAGATCAGCGTGCGTTTGGAGAACGGCGGGTTATCTTTGCCAAATTTCGTTCGATTCGTAGCGCACGTCACAGTCGCATGCAATAGCCTCCATTCTTGGGTGGGTTTAGAACACATCTTTCCTAATAGGGTTGTCTTTGTCACCTAAGCCACGGTCGTACGTTGACATTGTTTCATTTGTTTAGCTTTGATAATGGGTGACGATCGAAGGCGATGTATGACGGATGGAGGAGTGATGGGGGCACTCAAGGAATGGGGCGGATCACGGATGCTTTCTTGAAGCAAGCATTTCTTTGGAGGAGCTGAATATGTGTATTGCCCGTGTACCCTCTGCGAGAATAACAGCTACTACAGCAAGGATATAGTGCAGTATCACATTTGCAAAAACGGGTTCATGCCTAACTATTTGGTGTGGCACCATCATGGAGAGGCCGCAGGGCAGGCCATTGAGATGGAAGAGATGCTGGACCATGTGGAGGATCACGACCGGATGGAAGAGATGCTGGACCATGTGGAGGATCACGATCGGATGGAAGAGATGCTGGATGTCTTGGCAGGGGGACTGAATTTAACTCCGGGGAGGGGTCACAGCCGGAGGAGGTTAAGGAATTCTATAGGCTACTTGACGCCTCGGACGAGAAGCTGCATGACTTGACCAATGTGACCGTCCTGCAGGCGGTTACACGGCTTATGTCGATGAAGTCGAAGTTCAACTTTTCGAACAAATGCTTCAACGCTTTGCTTGAACTAATGAATGATGTCCTTCCGCCAAACCACAAGATGCCAAAGGATTTGTACCAATCGAAAAAGTTGATGGCGGGCCTCAGGATGAATTACCAGAAGATTGATGTGTGCGAGAATAATTGCATGCTGTTCTGGAAGGATCATGACAAGGATACCCATTGTATGCATTGCGGTAAGTGCAGATTCGTTGAGGTGGTAGATGAGGAAGGGGTATCAGAGACTACAAAGGTCACGACTAAACGACTTCGTACATGCCGATCACGGATAGGCTTAAACGGTGTACATGTCAAAAGAAACAATGAAACATATGCGGTGGCACAAAGAAGGTAAACGTGAGGACCAAGACCGGATATGATGGTGCATCCGTCGATGGCGAGGCATGGCGGGCATTGGACCGATTCGATCCTGCATTTGCAAGCGACCCTAGGAGTGTCCGTCTTGGTTTGTCCACGGACGGTTTCACACCTTCGGCATAAGCGCTAGCCCTACTCTTGTTGGCGGTCTTCATCATGCCATACAATCTTCCACCGAGATTTGCTTGAAAGAGGGTTCATATTCCTTGCTCTTGTCATTCCAGTCCTAAGCATCCAGGAAGGATCTCAATGTGTTCATCGGCCCTTAATTGATGAGTCAAGAAGTTGTGGCGAGGGAAAAGGCATCGACAGCGTTGGTGGTAGAGAATTTACCTTCGAGCCGCATACCTATGGTCGGTCCATGATTTGTTGGCATATGGCATTTGGGCGGTGGTGTGTTCATGGTCGCTGTGTTGTCCAATTTGTATGGTCGACTGATGCATTCGAGCTCACGACGGTAAAAGATCACATTCTTGATTGCCATCGACGATGGCTTCCGCGAGCACCCTTTTAGGAATGACGCCAAAGCATTTCGAAAAGGACGAGAAAGTTAAAAAGGGCCGCGGCGACTCACGGGAGAGGAGATAGCTGAATGGCATAGTCGGCTTGTACGATCTACTAAGTGGGTTTCATCGCTATGAAAAGGAGCACAACCGGACTCATATTTCTTTTCTTTGGGAGCTGCCTTACGCGAAAGCTTTGATTCTGCCGCATAACATAGATTTGATGCACCAAGAGCGCAATGTGGCAGAAAGCATCATAAGCATGGTGTTTGATGTAACCGACAAAACAAAGGATAACGTGAGTGCTAGGAAAGACATGGGTGATCATTGTGCTAGGCCGTGGCTCGAGGTTAAAGTTGGTTTAAATGGAAATGAGAGTCGGCCACGAGCTCCATACTGTGTGAAGCCAGAAGACCGTAAACAAATTTTGAGGTGGTTGAAAACTCTAAAGTTTCACGATCGCTATGCATCTAACATAAAGCGGGTTTGTGAATGTCAAGACCGGCAAGCTAAGCGGGCTAAAGAGTCATGATTACCATATTATCATGGAAAGACTTGTTCGGTAATGTTTCGTGGCTATTTTGATAATGAGTTGTGGAGGATGTTAGCGAGCTCGCCACTTCTATAAGCGGATATGCGGTAAGGAAATCTCTAAGACGTTGATGCGAAGTTAGAGAAGGGAATTCCATTGCTTGTATGCAAGTTGGAAAAACTTTCCCACCTGGTTTTATGAATGTGATGCAACATCTGCTGGTGCATCTACCTTGGGAAGCGAAGGTTGGAGGTCTGCTTGATTCGGATGGATGTATAGTCGGAAAGGGAGTTGAAAAAGCTTAGAGCTACAATCGCAACAAGGCTAGGGTAGAGGGTGTATCGCAGAGGCTTATGCAAGTAAAGAGATCACAAACTTCTCAACAAAGTATTTCGCACTCAAGCACAACGTGAATGTCCGTAAGAATCGATGCCGTGCTTGCGAAGAAGAACCGTTGAGCGAACTTAAGCTTTTTCAATGCAAGGGTCAACCTGTTGGGTCGTACACTACACACCATGTTGAGTATGAGGAGTGGAACATGGCCATGCTTTACATGTTCACTAACATGGTAGAAGTTGAAAAATATTTTGAGTAAGTGACTTTCTGAATTATGTTTTCAACATTTCAGTGTAGTGTCCTTTTTAACCCGAGAATAAATGACGCAGAGTATTTGACAAAGAAAATTGGAAGTCAACTCGACAACCCACAACTAAGCAATTGGATAACCTACGTCGTGAGGGGTTGAAAGGCGGCCCAAGCTTCATGCAATGGTTCCACGAGATGTAATTTGACTATTTATTCATTTTTCTAAAATGAATTGTTGTAATAACTTAATATTAGACTAACGATGATGAATGTTGCTATATAGTGTATGCGTGATGCCTCCGTCCCCGAGGATCTCCGGCGGCTCTCACATGATGATGTGACGGCAAGGAGCTATAGTCGCCGTGATGTGAACGGGTTCCGTTTTGAATAGTGAAATTAGAAGCTAGCCGTCCACTTGCGGCCACTTCAAACAAATGGAGTAGTCACAACGTCATCCGATTCCAGTGGCGATATATTAGACTACTACGGTGTTGTACAAAACATAATTGAGTATACCTTTGGGGTGGCAAAGAACGAAGGTTGTGTTTTTGATTGCCATTGGTTCGATCCACACAACGGCACGCGTGTCGATGACTTTGGGATGGTGGAGGTGAAGCACGATTCGCGGCTTGAGGCCATATCAATAACATTGTGCTTGCACATCAGGTTGAGCAGGTGTACTACCTGAGCTATCCTCACCGTAGCTTGAAGGCTTGGTGGGTTGTATTTAAAGTTAACCCTGAAGTATATCCTCCTGGGGATGTTTCATATGTGGCAAGTAACGTAGAGGATGATGTGGGTGATGTGTATCAAGAAGAAGCTATGGGGGATTCTTTCCTTGTCTCCGACGGGGTAGGACTCGATCAATTACCTACCGATGCCACAGACGTAATAACAGATGAACCCGGCCCGTCACAGAAACGCCCTAAAAAGTCAGTAAGGATTGCACGTCTTCAAGCACGTCTCAATGAAATACGAGTCGCAGAAGCAGATTCCGACGCCGACGACTTTTGATATGTATATTTTGTAAGATTATTGTTGCCTCGTTCATTTCTACAAGTCATTGTTGTCTCCTTCATTTTTTACATGTTATAGTTGTCTCATTCTTTTTTGCAAGTTATTGAAAATTATTTGTAAACCTGTATACTAACTCTTGTCAAATTTGAACATATGAGTATGTTCAGGCATCAGGTTGACAAACTTAAAGGCAAGTTCAGCGGGTCGTCCTCCAGAAGGTCGAGGAGCAAGGGTTCTGATGGTCAGGACTCGACGGCCGGCAGCGCCATATTTGCTGGGGCGGCGCAGATTAGACAGCGGCAGGAGCAGCTCCAGAGGTGCTTCGATGAGCGAGCACGAGCAGCGCGGAGCGACCATAGGAGGACGAGGCGGTAGGGGTTGCGGAGGAGGCGGTTGGGATGTGAGCATGGCGACATGGGCGAGGCGGACGACGAGGAGGTCGTTGGGGTGGTGGCGGTGGGGCGACAGATCTGATCTGACGCCGAGGCCGAGGCAATGGCAGATCTGAGTTGGAGGCGACCTTAGAGCCGATTGAAGAGGGCGGGTCTTCTTGGTACCATCAGGTATATGTGTTGTATTGGATTATCATTTAATCTCCATATTTACATTGTAATGTCTATGAACTAATTATTTGCATTTCAGGTTTTGTAAAACCGTCTCAGTTCGTCCAAGATGCAACCCGGCCGATAGGAGGTTGATAGAGGTACACGGGAGCAGGTAACAATTATATCTTCTCTTTTAGCATTAGCTAAGTGACAACTATTGTTTTGACGCATCTTTGTCTTGTATTTTGTTGTAGGCACTGGAAAGAGCCGGGTTGGACTGGGACGGGCCACATTACAAAGGTTAACGCCGTGCTGGGAGCCCTTGGCGGTACTACTACCCGGCATGGTTGAGTCGGTGGGATAGATTCATGACCCTGGCCGGAAGCACTGGGCGTTGAAGGAGAACGTGGAAGGCGGCGAAGACAACCAAACATGTCGTAGCGGTGTGGGCTGGCTTCAGGTGAGTTTGCGTTATGTATTTACTCTATTTGAGTATTGCTTTAAATGTAAGTACAATTTGACAGTGTGTGATTATATGCAGGAGAGGTTCTGGCTTGAGAACGAAGACAATTACAACGCCTTGAAGAAGGCCAAAAGTGTCTTTAATAGGGCGGCACAAAAGGTTGTCGGAGATTCGTTCAGCAATGCACACATTCAAGCTGTCATCAATCTTTACAAGTGGGTGAAGAAGGTGAACATGAGAAGAGGACCAGAGGCGAGGAGGATACACCTGACAGAACAAGAGTATCTCCAGAGCTCGATCGATTGGATAATGAAGGACATGGAGGCTTGGAGGTGGATGTGCCGGTATTGGGAGTCGGAGGATTTTCAAGAAAAATCAAATAGAAATCGAGGGAACAGAAGAAGTAGATTGGGGAAGCACAAGTACGGCGCAGACGGACACATTGGCCTAGAGCAACGCATGGTAAGTATCGGTATTATAATTGTTAGTGAATTTGTCACTATGTTTATAACTTTGCATCGTAGGAGGCTGAAAGTGGGAGTACTCCCACTTTTGTGGAAGTTTACATCCGGGGCACCAAGGCGAGGATCCACAGAACCGGATGTGTTGTGCGACAGCGGGGCTAGTGAGAGGATGGTAAGTATAAATGACACAATATGTTTTGTGCAAATTTACATCCAGGAGCACCAAAATGTTGTTTTGCAGGCATCATATGCAAGAACAAATGACACAACGTCATGGGCCGGAGGTTGATTGGAGGGCCGCACGGTCGATGTGGAGCGTTGTACCACGCCGGGAGGGCCTAAAGCATGGGAGGTTCGTTAATAAAACTGATTTTATTTGTGTTCGCTCTACTAATGAAAAAAATGTTGCATGGTCACATTTCAAGATATATCGTTTGTAGGTGGGCCATGGGGATGGAGTTGTGGATCGCGATCGTCCTCCACGAGGCTCGGTTTCCTCATAGGGGTGCTCGCTCGTCGAGGTCCGCACGGAAGCACAAGCGCACGAGGAGGCTCGTGAAGCGCGAGAGGAGGCTCGTCAGCGCGAGAAGAGTCTCGTCAAGCACGAGAGAAGCTCGCAAGCCGAGAAGACTCGAATACATGAAAATGTATCTGCGGTACAATCTCAACTTTGAACAAAACGCTCAAGTTTACATTCGTGATTGAAATCTAACAAACAATCTATATGCAAAGAATCGTCACAATCTCTTGGACCTAACGTGCGGTGTTTCGCCCTCTGTTCATGAGTAAAGATACTTGAGTTCATTACTCTTTAATTCGCTTAGCTCGTAAAATCACGAATTCACAAACTGGACTATTATGTCATAGGGCTCCCAGCCACCTCCCTTCTACATGTTTTCTCCGCACATGCAGCCACCACCACAAGGAGAAGCATCACAGGGTGCTCAGCCTCCCCCGGCGTCCTTCATAAACCCTACTGGGATGCAGGCACCACCCTTAGGAGATGCACCTCAGGTTATATGATATTCTCATGCATTCTTTATTTTCAAAAAACTCTATTATGTATACTTCATATCACAAACTATGATCCACAGAGCTCCCAGCCTCCTCCTCCTTTCTACATGTTCACTCCACAGATGCAGCCACCTTCTACAGGAGAGGCACCACAGGTAAAGACGGATCGGTTCAATTCGTTATTCAAAATTTGAATGAATGATTTATATGTGGCATAATGTACCTGTCTATGCCTTACAGGGCTCCCAGCCTCCAAACCCGTTCTACATGTACCCACCACCTATGCCAAACCAAGGAATGCCTATGCACTTCAACCCGTGGGCCCTGCAGCCACCTCAGACGGCACCATAGGTATGGATGTCGAAAACATTCTAAGTTTGCGACACGAGCTAAGTTTGTCAATTCTTGAACTTACAGGTTTCTGGGTCACGCCCTCCAGCACGTACTAACGACGACATCATAGAAGACATCTTCAACAGCGCCGGCGGTGGTGGTGGTCATTGCGTACGTAGTTTACAAATTGCCGTTTTGGATGTGTGATTGATTATCTAAGGATCTGCTAGAATGTCTCTTTCTGGTTTGAGAGATTGATATATATATTATAACTGCAAATGCTTTTTTGTCTGCTGAGTGGATGTCCTATTTACTAGAGAGGTCATGCCGAAATTTTGAACATTTCAATGACTTGGTTTTAAGCCGGTTTTAAAGAGTTAAAAGGTTGGTTTCGGTCTTTTAGTAGAGGTAGTAGGTTTGGTGTCTCGTTTGTTAATTTTTCGTTCGCTTGAACTTTGTTGTGGAGTTTGATGACTTGGTGAGCTACCTGCCCCATCCCTTCCTTTCTCTTGCTCAAATTTAGGAACATTAGTTGCAATTTAGTTGAGATTACATATGCTTCCGTAGGAAATTTAGTTCATTCTTTGAATATGAGAATACATGTGAGATTACATATGCTTCATTGAATATGAGATTACATATGCTTCCGTAGGAACTTTAGTTCATTCTTTGATTATGAGATTACATATGCTTCATTGAATATGAGATTACATGTGCAGCGGATGGACATATACTTCCGTAGGAAATCTAGTTCATTCTTTTAGTATATATCAATCTGAGTAATCTGTTGCAAAAGTGATAATTTTTGTTGAAATGCATAACTTAGTCGATTTTAGGACATTTAGGCAACTCTTTCTTAAACCTTGCACAAATCATCTCAATGTTCATACTTCAAAAAGTTTACTTGTGTTCTTATGGAAGTTTATTGCTGTGCTCCTGTAGATAAGTGATGGTTGACCGAATTATTACGTGCTATTTGATTTTTTCTTTCTGTCAATAACTTTTTGATTTCGAACCTTACATTGTGTTGACTTCTTGGAATTGAAAAGTTATCTTAAGACAACTTGTTCAATTGTGAACTTATGTTTTAAATGTTTTATATGGCATCCTTGTAGAATGTGTTGTTTGCCCATGTACAATCTGATTGTTTATCCTTGTAGAATGCTTTACATTTGTACTTTGTATATTGAACTCTTAAAATGATTACCAAAACTCTTAATTGCTTCTTTGAACTATTTTCACTGTTTGTTATCTTTTGAATACTCAGTGATGCAATTGGGGTCTTTGGAAGTTGAATTAAATAATTTTAGTTGTAATCTTGGCCTTATGTTAATACTACAGAGTATTACTTTGATGCTTCATTGAATATGAGATTGATGTTCATATGATTATTGCAGCATATCTTGACTAGTTAAATGCGTGTAGTTCTTATATATAGTATCTATTCTTGTTTAGCTTGACTGTCATATTGATATTCTCATATTGTGTCTTGGTTGAATAGTACTATTGATATTCTCATATTGATATTCATGTGAATCGGCATAATGTTACTTGTAGCACAACCTAAGTTAACCTTGAACTTGCGGGTTTCTAGGTCACGCCCTCCGGACGTACTAACGATTTACATCATAGAAGACATCTTCAACAAATACGACGGTGGTGGTAGCGCCCACAACTCCAACAACCCGAGGCATGAATTCCATTGTGAGCTCGATTGGTGTATAAGCGTTGTACTTTATAACTTGTTGTGATGGATCGTTGTGATCTACTTATTGTGATGGACTTATTTTAATGGAATGTGGATTGTATCTATTGCGGTTGTAATGTGTTTATGCGTCATTGCGTAGTTTACAAATTGCCGTTGGATGTGTGATTGGATTATCTAAGGATCTGCTAGAATGTCTCATACGGTTTGAGAGATTGATATATATATTATAACGCAAATGTTTTTTTGTCTGCGAGTGGATGTCCTATTTACAAGAGAGGTCATGCGAAATTTTGTACATTCGGAGACTTAGTTTTAAGCGGTTTTGAAGAGTTAATAGGTTGGTTTGATATTTTAGTAATGCGGTAATAGGTTTGGTGTCTCGTTTGTTAATTCTTCGTTCGCTTGAACTTCATTGTGGAGTTTGTCTTTTGTGTTAGTGTTTACGATCGATTTGAACAAAATAGATGATCCTTCTTATTTATTCTTAAACTTAGCAATTTTTAGTTTCAATTTTCTTTTTGCCTTTTATTTTCTTCTTTAGTTGTTATATGTATTGAGTGCGATACATATATATATAAAAATACATACATTTGGATATATATATGGATATATATATATATACATTTTTTTGTAAAAATGACTGATAAATTCGTGGGTTTAATAAACCCACGAATTTAACAGATTAAATTCATGGGATCTGATAAATTCGTGGGTTATTTAGCCCACGAATTTAATCTGTTAAATTCGTGGGTTTAATAAACTCACGAATTTAATCTGTTAAATTCGTGGGTTTAATAAACCCACGAATTTAACTCAGATTCCCAATTAAATTTGTGGGCTTGGCAGAAACCCACGAATTTAACTTAAATTCGTGGGTACCCACGAATTTAATTAATTAATTTCGTCGAGTTAAATTCGTGAACTAAATTCGACGGTTTGCTCACAAATTTAAATTAAATTCGTGGGTTTTAGCTTAAATTCGTGGTTTTTGGCCCACGAATTTTTCCCTAATTCTTGTAGTGGTGGGAGGTCCTTTTTTCACGTCCATGCCCTCGTCGTCATCATCCGATCTATTTTTACGCTTGTACCGGGATGTGTTGCATACCGAACATACATGCAAGTTTGCGTACTCTTTGCAATAGAGGATACAGTCGTTCGAACAGGCATGTATTCTTTATACTTCCATTCCCAAGGGACAAAGAACTTTTTGGCTTTGTAGGTGGTTATCGGCAACTCGTTTCCCTTCGGAAGCATTTTCGCTAATAGATCTAACAGCACTGTGAAACTCTTGTCGGACCAACCGTTGCTTGCCTTTAATTTCAGCGGTTCCAGCACGAATGACAACCTTGTGTATTTGCACTTGCAACCCGAGAACAAAGGTTTCTCCGAGTCACCCATCAAGCCTCGAAATTTTACGTACTCTCGCTCATCACGGTTCCCTTCTGCATCCCGTAGCATCTGGTCCAGATTGTCATCATGAAACCTATCCTTATCGAAAGCACAGTCGATATCATCCGGAGTATCGTGGACTTCATTGACGATATCCAGAGTATCGTTGACTTCGTTGATGATGGTAATACTACTTGGTCCCTGCATAATCCGCTCTTCACCGTGACTGGTCCAACATGTATACCCCCTTTTGAAACCTCGTAGAATTAAGTGTGCTTCGATCTGCGCTATGTTTTGAAACATCCTCAGATTCTCGCAGTCAATGCATGGATAAGGCATAAATTCCACCCTCTTGTTCAACATATCTTCCTCTGCAGCCCTTCTAAAAGCGGAGACACCATTAATGTACTCGGCGCTCGCACAGTTCTCAGCGTACATCCAGCTTTAGTCCATCTACGCTACATATGTAACAATAGTTGTTAAATAATGAATTAAGTACACTAGGAGTGCATATGCGAACATATGCTACATATAGGCTACATTTCAACTTGCCGATTAACTTATATAGCTTCTAACATCAAAAAGAAAGAATGGATATGTAAACATATGCATGTAAGCTACGTTTAGACTCAATATCTTCAATTTTCTCTTCACATGGCTACATCTTCAGTGTAATGCAATTAGAACCAATTACTAATTTAGATCAAAAAAAACAAATGGATCTACACCAAGCTATATCAAAACCATCTTCAATTCCCTCTTTACCAAGCTAGATGTATATACCTTCAATATAATGCTATTATAAACAATTATTAGCTTAGATCACCTTCCTTTAAGTAACCATCTACATATTGAGTAAAACACAATTAGAACCAATTACTACTTTACAGCACAGAGAACAAATGGATCTACACTAAGCTAGATCTACAAACCAGCTTCATTTCCCTCTACCAAGCTAGATCTTAAATATAACGCAAATTTGAACCAATTACTACTTTACATCACAGAACAAATGGATCTACACCAAGCTAGATTTATAAACCAGCTTTATTTCCCTCTTTACCAAGCTAGATCTAAAATATAATGCAAATTTGAAGCAATTACTAACCTTAGAGGAACTAGAGCACACGGATCTACAATTACACATTCAAATCTAGGGTCCCTTTCCACCAGATCGCCTCTCAATCGCAGCCACCACAAAAATATCTAGGAAACCCTAAAAATACAGAGGAGGTCGAGGCTCTCTGTTCTTATTTATCAAAATTGATCATCACAAACGGTTTGTGGATAAAACCGTCTGTGTTATCGACATGATCACAAACGGTTTTAGCCACAAACCATCTGTGATGTAAGACCTTTCGTGTTCCAGGCACGCGGTTCTGAGGAATTCCACTGTGAAGACCTTTCATCTTGCAGGCATTTCGTTTCCCCAACGATGGTCGTAATTGCACTTCCGCCTTTCGTGTTCCAGGCGCGCGGTTCCGACGAATTCCACTGTGAAGACCTTTCGTCTTCCTGACGTTTTGTTTCCCAACGAAGGTCGTAATTGCACTTCCGCAACGATATATATAAGGTAGCGCTGGATCGAAAATACTCCATTGCCTCTGATCAATCGATCGCATTCCACTGCCTCCGATCGATCGATCGCATTCCACTGCCTCCGATGCCATGAGCAGCTCAAACTCCATCCCCTCCTTTGTCGGCTCCGACGCCCCATGTGGGACTCCACTACCGTCGCCTCTGACACCGGCTCCACCACTGCCACTGCCTTCACCTCCACCACCGACTTACCTTCCGCCACCACCACCGTCTTGGCCTCCTCAGCCTCCGAAGCCCTGAGGTAATGGCTGCGGTGCCACACCGACACAATATCAATGAATCTGCTGACCGTGGCTTATGCACTACACCGATGGTCTCCTCCGCCGGCCAGTACATCGTCGCCTCGGGCACCGCTTCGTCCGCCTCTAGCGTCATCAAAAGAAGCGTCCGCCAACAGCAATCTCCGACGACGATGATAGCTTTGACTCGTCGGTGGGCTATCGTGATGGCTGGAAGCTGGAGGATGACCCAAACAGAGCAGGTTCGAGCGAAGACCCCGACGGCCATAGCGATGATGACTCAACAATGACTACTCCGGCGACGATGAGGACCAGACTAGCTAGGCTTTCCCATCAAGAACTTCTACACATCATCATAGACGGTTTGTGGCTAAAACCGTATGTGATGAGGGCGACATCTCAGACGATTTTAGCCACAAACCATCTGCGATGTGCCCGAGCCTCTTCCTAGATAGTTTTCATAAAAAACAGTCAATGATGACGTGTCTAATATAACCTCTTTTGTAGTAGTGTATTTTGCATTCCATTCGATCAGGTTACCCTCTGTTTTCCTTTGGTCCAATCCTGGCCTATGAATAGCCATGTAGCTCTTTTGTAATTTTCAGACTATGCTATTCAGAAAAAAAAACTATTTACTCTTGATTTTTTAGATTTATGGTATGCACTATCTCAAAAATGGGGAGTATTTTCTAGATATTACCACCATTCTTCTTGTGATCTCTTTGTGTTTTTTGAAGAAAGAACATGTCTATTTTTGCGTGATCGAGTAGACGAAGATCGAAGCATGAAGTAGGGTGAATTTTTTTTGTCCTAGGTTGCTATATAGAGAATATGGTTGGCATCATCAGCTTGTCAAGTTGCACCGATCCAAAGTTATCGTTGATCCTACATCATAAAGATCAGACACGCCACATCAAGTACTCAAGTTATTTCAGCTCATCAACAATGTCAGTAATTCATTCATGATTTGTATGTTTGTGCTACAAAAAGAGGTCTATATGATGCATTGTGGAATTAGTCTCCCTTAGATATGTTGCATCTTGATAGCCATCACTTTACATGGTTCATGTAACACCCTGCCATAAATTTTGTTCAAAGCCTAGCCCGCCATGAGGCATGCCCACATATATATAGTACCATACTTACACTTTCATCCTCGCTTAGTGTAAAAGGGATAACCTGGAGGTGTTATGTTTAAACCCAATAGGTATACATACTACTATAACTCACTTTAGACAAGCAATATAGAACTAATCCATAATCGCTCCACATAGGGCTTTATATTAATAGACCGGAGTATTACAGTTCCTTTCCTGAAAAATAAGAAAGGCACGATACTAAGACAAGCATCAACTCAAAGGATCCTAGATATCACAAGACCAGCTTGAGAGCAAAACTGTGGACTAGTAGTATTTAGGACATAAGTTACTATTCTTTCATGTCAGTTACAGATCTACAACTGGTTCTTGACCGGAGAACTATTGTTACACTCTAGGTTATATTATCAGTGACATGGCATATATTACCTTGAGGTCAAAATCACCAACATATATACTAAGTAGAGACAGTTGCATCTGTCTTTTGTACCTGCACAATCAAAAAATGGCTTACAAATTTTGCTCAAGAACACAATCTGTCCCAAAACAAGAACTAGCATACACTTTTTGGTATGCATTGTTACGAATAGCACCAGTGAAGGACCAAAATGGCGATCAGAGGGGGGTTGTGAATGATCCCAAATAAAATTTTCCCCCACTCAAAGTACTCCAAACAATCTCGCAATAAAAATCTGAAACACCCAAAGATTTTCCTTCAAACTAGTGTTTCTCAGATTCGCACACCCTCCAAAACCCGAACAATTAGACAACTATGTGTACCCCTAGCCTGCATGGATGAAAACCACGAATCATGTGAGGGATTTTTTAATCATAATCCTGGTTGTCAAGTGTTCAAACAAAGAGGAATCAATTTAAAGACTACTTTTCTAAAAGAGATAAAGCTAAAACACCAAAGTCTCTTTCTAGAAAAGTAAAAGCAGATTTTCCAGGAATTGTCCTCACTTGGAGCAGGTGGTTGGTGAGTTTATGTTGCTCTAAAGTTTTAGGGAATTTTGCTCTCTGTGACAAGTTGAATCTTGAAAAAGTCCACCAAAACTCACCTCAAAAAGTTTTGTAGAATAAACATGAAAAATCAAGCATTACAAACAGTCAGGAACTTCGACCAGAATGTTTGAGGCTTAGTTTTCACTTCATAGCGCTCAAACGGTGCAACCAATGGACTCACAATTTTTTTATAAAGATGGATATATGAGTCGCGCACCTTCTCCAACAATAATCACTTAAAAAGGATTTTTATAGATTTTTATAAAAATCGAAGACTGACTGCTATGCGAAGAAAAGGTATGGACAAATTTGCAATTCGATAAAAACTTGATCTCTAGTCTATCCTAGGGTGCAAGAAAGATATAAAACCATATGAACACCCGCAAGATATCCTAGCAGAATAGCAATTAGAAGGAGGGGAGGCAGATCCAAATTGCGAGAAAGTAAATTGCGAGAATGTAAATGCGGGAAAGTAAATGCTGAATTTAAATTGCGTAAAGTAAAGACATAATGTAAATGCGCAATTTAAATTCACAATAAGGTAATGAAATTTTTTGTATTTTCTGGAAGGAGAGGTTACAAAGCCTCACATTCATGTGGGCAAAGCTCAAACGAGCATCAAAAACCTCAAAACCATCAAGAGGGGAAGGCTACCCTTCCACCCTTATTTATACAACTCTTGGGCCACCTACCACCCTTGGATGAGCCTCTAAACCCTAGAGCATCCATCAAGGGCTAGGATTAACCCACTCAACCAGCCATGCAAGGGTTCACCCAAAACCCACAACACATAATGGGTTTTCTTGCACGGTTCTCAAAGCACACTAACTAGACCCGCTAACCTATCAACTAAACCAAGATCCAATGGTCCTCATTGATCCACGCAGCATCTAGCTAGCATCTCATCCATTCCTTATCTTCACGGCTTGCCACGACTCCGTCTCCGATCATCTTTCGGCGATCCCCGACCGTCTGAACCTTCGACGCTCCTTGCCTAGTCCCGGTCATCCTTCACCTCACCATGATCTAACATTGTCGACCTGCAACAATCAAAAACAAGGAAATACCTCACATAGCAATGCCCACAATGATATGCAATAGATTCATCACAGTCCACAAATTAAAATTCATCTTTGTTCGTCCTAGCCGGTACTATCGCAAAAACAGGAGAAGACTCAAATTGCTTCAAATTCCAATTTAAATCAAACTAAACCTGAGCACACCTTGCTCAAATAAAGTCAAATACTCATCACAAACATGGATGGACGTCCACATGGTCCTTCAATCTCCCTCTTGATGAGTATATTGACAAACCACACAAAAGGCATAAATTTGAGTTTGAAAATAAAAGAAGAAAAGCAATTTGATTGCAAAAATCATACTTGGTCCAATTGAAAGAGAAAGCAAGTCCTTGACCAAGTAGATGGGAAGATTTTCAGAGCTCAACACAAGAAAGAACAATTTTTCGATAAGAACTCCAAAAACCAAGAAATCTCTCAAAAAGCTCAATATTACTCATGATCCAAATGCAAGGATAACTGTTCAACATGATCATGATAAAGCATTTTTTTTATTTAAATTTTCTTCCATATAAGATGCCTTTTCTACGTTTTCTCCCCCTTTTGGCAATATAGGCATCATTTTTTTTATGTATGCATGAAATGCAATCTAAAGAGCTTTGAAGATTATCCAATTGATCAAAATGGAAAGATATTACACCAAGCTTGTCAATTTCAGAATATGACTAAACTAAGACATGTCCAAGACCAATATATTTTATGAAAAAACTTAGTTTACAATATTTCATTTTAGCATTATTTGACAAGTGCTAAACTTAGCAAAGTTTCAAAGTTAGAAGCAAAACCACTCAAGGATCAAATGGAAAACATAAAGTTCAACCTACTCAACACTTTGAGAAATTTTGAAGTGCATATTAGGTCCTTCAAGCTCATTTTTCAATTTATGCAAATTTTCTTTAAGACTTTGAAAAACATAGAGGGGTGCAAATGTTTGACATTATTCTTTACCCACTTATGTGTTTGATATTTGCATTTTTTTTTATTGATGGACTCAAGCCATTTTCGATCATCTCAAGAGTAACTCTTAAGAGAATGATCTTGGTCATAAACAATATATTCCAAGTTCATCCCAAATGCGTTGAGAAGCAGTCTCGTAAATATAAAGTGTTGAGATCAATTTTGCACAAAAGAGTCAAATATTTTTTTTAATTTTCAATTTAGCACATATGAGCAATTCTGAAGGACTCAAATATGGATCAAACAAATTTTACCCAAGTTGCTATAGGGACTCTAGAGAAATCCAAAATTTCACAATTCATGGTAAAAACTCCTAGAGAAGAAACTTTAGTAAGTAAAAGCAACATGTTTCATCAAGTTTTCATTCAAAACTTTCAATTTTCAGATTTTAATAAGCTTAGCATAATGAAAGAACTTGGACATCTCTAAGCTAGTGATTTTCCTCAAAAGATTTAGCATGATGTATTTCATGAAGATTGAGTCAATTGCATAATAGACAAAGCGCATAAAACAGAAAATGCAGTCTAAATGCAATGCATGAACAGATTCCCAAACTCCCCCTTAATAAATGAATCAATTTTAAGCTCTAATCTGGTTAAAGTTGAGTTATTATCAAGATTACGCATAAGGGAAACCCAAATAAACTTAATAACAGCCAGAAAAACAGAATGAAGAGAAGAAGTCGAGAAACTGCAAAACTGGATGGCTATAGAGCATAGAGAAGATAGAAGAGACTTACTACAGCTCAGACTTGCTCTTATCTTCCCCAGCGACTGACATAGGGAAGCTGACTCTAGATCCCAACTAAGGAGTGCACACAGACCCTGTCTACCTAAGAGACCCAATACCTGCTAGACTTATAAGACTGTGAGGGAACTCAACCTAGAGAGAAGAGAGAACAGCTAATCACGCATGATAGCAACCTAAAGCACAAGATAAGAGGTCCATGCAAAGCATGCCAGAAGTCTAAGTGAGTGAACTCAACTCAAGAAAAAATAAGCCCAAAGTCACCCAGAAGAAAACACAAAGAGAAAAGAAAAGCTAGAAGGGAACAATATTTTACATAATATACAAACCAGCTCTCCCTCATGAAAGGCCGTAAGGGTTCACGACTCCAAGCTCACTCTTCAAGGCAACAAATCTGGAGCTATCCAAAGGCTTGGTGAAGATATCGGCTAACTGGAGGTCACTCTCTACAAACCGAAGCGCGATATCTCCCTTCTCCACATGGTCTCTAAGGAAGTGATATCTAATATCAATGTGCTTGGTCCGGGAATGTTGCACTGGGTTTTTAGCAATGCAAATAGCAGAAGTGTTATCACAGAAAAGTGACACACTCTCTATCTCTAACCCATAGTCCCGCAAGGTCGATCTCATCCAGAGCACCTGGCTACAGCAACTGGCTGTAGAAACATACTCGGCCTCAGCGGTGGACTGTGAAACTCCGGACTAGTTCCTAGATGACTAAGAAACAAGAGATGAGCCAATGAATTGGCAAGTGCTAGAAGTGCTCTTCCTATCTATCCTACAGCCAGCAAAATCGGCATTGAAAAAGTCTCTAAGAGATAGACAAGAAGAAAAAGAGTACCAAATACCATAATCAGTGGTAGCACGAAGGTACCTGAAGATGCGCCTGACCGTTTGGAGGTGAGAGGCGCGAGGAGAAGCCTGAAATCGAGCGCACAGACACACAGCGAAATGTATGTCTGGCCTCGAAGCAGTGAGGTACAAGAGGGAGCCGATCATGCTTCGAAACTCCTTTTGATCAGTAGGTTCACCATTCTCATCGGGCTCGAGGACAGCAGTGGTGGCCATAGGAGTCATCACCGGCTTCCCGTCAGACATATCGAAACGCCTCAGGAGGTCCCGGGTATACTTGCCTTGATGCAAGAAAATACCCTCCCGAGTCTGCTTGATTTGGAAGCCAAGAAAGTAGCTCAACTCGCCCATCATACTCATCTCAAACTCTGTGCTCATTACCTAAAAAAACTAAGATACAAGCGAATGAGATGAGCCACCAAAAATGATATCGTCCACATAAATCTGGACAAGAAGCAAATGTGACTCATGGTATCTGATGAACAAAGTCTTGTCTATTACGCCCATTTTGAAGTCATGGCTGAGAAGATAAGACTATTACGCCCATTTTGAAGTCATGGCTGAGAAGATAAGACTTGAGCCTCTCATACTATGCTCTGGGGTCTTGCTTGAGTCCATATAGAGCTTTGGAAAGCTTGTATACATGACTCAGAAACTTGGGGTTCTCAAATCTTGGAGGTTGTTTGACATAAATCTCTTCCTCAATATAGCCATTGAGGAATGCACTCTTAACATCCATTTGATAGAGCTTGAAGCCCCAGGATGCAGAGAATGCAAGAAGGATCCTAATAGCCTCTAGTCTAGCTATAGAGGCAAAGGTCTCCTCAAAGTCAAGACCCTCAGCCTGAGAAAAGCCCTGTGCAACTAGCCTAGCCTTGTTGCGAATGACAACCCCATCCTCATTATGCTTATTTTTGAACACCCACTTGGTCCCAATGACATTATGACCAGATGGACATTTACAAGCTGCCAGACTTTGTTCCTCTTGAAGTTTTCAAGTTCCTCGTGCATAGCATTAGTCCAAGACTCGTCAGATAATGCATGAGTCACATCCTTCAGCTCAAACGAGGCAACAAAGGCAGAGTGAAGGCATAAATTGGACAAACCTTTGAGCGAGTGACTCACTCATACAGATCGCTGATGATCTGATAAGGTGGATGAGAACGTTGAATATGACGAGGAGGTCCAGAAGCAGAAGTGGCCTCTACCTCATGCACAGAAGAGGTAGGAGTAGAGCCACTAGCTGCATGAGAGTCAGAAGGCAAGGGCTGGCCTTCCTGAGGTGCAGAAATGAAAATAGGAGGCACCTCAGGTATATAGGGGACTGGATCAGGTACAACACCATCATCTCCATCATCCTCATCCTCTACAAAGATGGTCTCGGAGGACGAAGAAGAGCCTGAAATGTCAGGTCTAGCTCCTGGGCTAGCCTCATCAAAGGTCACTTCACAGGTCTCTATGATCCTATGCGCATCGCAACTCCATACCCTATAGCTACGAGAAGAAGTCGAATAACCCAGAAAGATACCATCAGAAGAATGAGACTCAAACTTATCCAGGTTATCAGACTTCAAAATAAAACACTTGCAATCAAACACACAAAAATGAGAAACACTGGGCTTTCGCCCATACCTCAACTCGTAAGAAGTGCGGTACAAATGTGCTCACAAGAATACATGATTAGAAACATGGCAAGCAATAGCTATAGACTCAGCCCAAAACTTCCTAGGAGTACTGTACTCGTCTAGCATCATCCTGGCCATCTCTATCAGGGCCCTGTTCTTCCTTTCTACTACCCCATTTTTCTAATGGACGTAGGGAGAGGAGAACTGATGCTCTAAACTAGACTCCACACAGAAACTCTCAAAATAGGAGTTCTTGAACTCCGTGCCATTGTCACTGCGTATAGCTCGTAGGGCACAAGGGAGCTCAAAAGAAAACCTATGAACCAAACCCCTAAAATGGGTAAAAGTCTCATCCTTTGAGGACATGAAAAACACCCAAGAGTACCTCGAAAAATCATCAACAATGACAAGAACATACCACTTCGCACCGACTGACTGCACTTTAGCTGGACCAACAGTGTCCATATGTAAAAGCTGTCCTGGTGCATCAGTCATCACAACAGTGACTGGGGGATGAGAAGCAGCAACCACCTTGCCATGTCGGTAAGGAGAGCAAACTAAGTCTTTGACCAATTTGAGTTTGGGAAAACCACGAATGAGATCATGATTGCTGACTCGGGTCAAATGATCAAAACCAATGTGACCAAGTCTCCTATGCCAGAAGGAAAGATCATGGGACTTTGAAGCAATCAAACAACGAAGAGAGTCTCCAAAAGAAGCAGAAAAATCAACACGAAAGACTCTCCCATATCTAGAAATCCCGCAAAGTAACCTTCCTGAAGAATCGAGGATTCTGCAGGCGCTACTCTTCAAACTCACCTCGAAACAGTCATCAATAAGCTGAGAAACAGAAAGCAAATTGTATTGCAGCTTACTCACTAAGGCAACATCTTTAAGAATGAAATTGTTATTAATGCAGATGGTACCTTTAGCAATGACCCTACCTGAAGAAGCATCCCCAAAAGTGATCAACTTATCACCGGGGGCTCAGACTAGTGAAGAGAACTATCAAAAATCTCCCGTCATATGACGAGAACAACCGGAGTCGACAATCCAAACATCTCCCTTCCCCATCCGACGAACCTGATCAAGACACAAGAGAGAAAGATGACTCAGTACTGAGATAGAGTGAAGACTTGGGAACCCAATACTGAACCATACGACACCTCAGAGTACCAGTCACAGAAGAAGACTAGACTTGAGTGTCTCTCTGACGTTTAACCCTAACAAGATTAGTAGCAACTCTAGTAGATAATCTAGGAGTTGAAACTGGGTTGGCCCGCCGTGGTGCAAAGGCCGGACCACCCCAATGAGGCTGCCTAAAACTCCTACCAGAAAACACCTCATGCCGCTAATATCTACCTCGATGAGAAAAATGAGGAATACCAAGAGGACGGCAAAAAGACTGACCACGAACGGCTCCAGGACTAAAACTCGAAGAAACAAGATGAAAACCGAGTCCTGGACGCTGCCCAAAAACAGGCGACTCTCTAACCTGTCTAGAAGCAATGTGTGCCTTAGGAGCACTCAGAGTCTAGGGATGACCCTGAATACCCCTAAGAGTAGCAACACGCTCACGCCGAGTGTTCTTGGCGCGTCTGGAACAGAAATCTACTAGGTGACCATCCTTCTTACAGAATGTGCATGTGTACTTCGTCTTGCTAGAGGCAGAAGCAACAGGAGTAACAACCTTCTGATCAGAAATCCCATGGACAACCCCAGCAGACCTAAACACAGTGGTACTCACTCTGGGAGCTACCACTATCTCACCACTCTTGGAGCCGCGTACAATGGTGGGAGGATGCACCCGAGCGTGCTCCAAGGGGTCAAATCCTAGACCCTTATTAAATCTGCTAATCTTGGATTGGTCTAGAATGAGATTGAGCTTCTTCTTGCCTCCTACAAACTTCTCAAGAGTGCTCATAAGATACTCACACTCCCGGAAGAAAGAGCACATGAAGAACAGGGAAGAGAGGAAGAAGAAGAACCAGAAAGAGAAGCTCTCTCAGCACGTGCATTTTTCTCCCTCAGCATGGCTGCCTCAATCTCGAGGGCCTCACAAGAAACACAAGATGCATTTCTAATAATATGGGCTTGGTCTTCTAATTTCTTCCTAAGTTTGACATGGATTTTATCTAAGTCCCCCTCAATCACATTACATCGCAAGCAACTTTCTTGTGACTTATCTAGTAAGTCCTCAGCAAGTTTAGCACACTTGACATTTAGTGATTCATTGTCAAGTTTTAGTTGCCTACAACCCTCACATGAGCTAACTTGGTCCTTAGAAGCATGCATTTCAAGTTCATCATTTCTAGAAGAAAGCTTCCTAAGGTGATCGATCGTGGCATTAATTTCAGCAAGCAATTTAGGGCAATTAGAGCATGATAGAGTAGAGTGAGCATGAAGAAAACTAGCATCTGGTGGAATAGCATCAACATAATCATCGCTAGCATTCTTCAACCTAAGACTATCTAGTTCAGATAACACACTATCATGCATAGTCCTTAGGTTCTCCAACTCCACAACAAGTGCATCACACAAAGAACAGTCATCAGTGACTCGAGAGGGAGAAGATCTAAGAGAAGCTAACTGTCGAGTCAAGGTACCTACTTCCTTCTCTAGCCCCACACACCTAGCTCTAGCTCTAGCATAAAATTTTCCTAATTTGCGAAAGCTTCATTGAGCTGGTCATAGGAGGGTACCTCGTCCGAGTCGCTGTAGAGCTTGGAGTCGCTGATGCTGTTGGCGTCGGCCATGAATCACATGCCAGAGAAGTCGTCGCCGCCTTTCTTCTCTTGCGGTTCATCCTCGCCCTCGTCGCTCTATGTCTCCGTGCCGGAGAGGTTGATGTCGTCAAGCGTGGCGAGGACGCGGTGGAAGAGCTTCTTGTTCTTGGAGAAGTTGCGGTACTTCTTCTCACGCGCCTGCTCACGAACTGGAGGCTTCTTATTGCAGTTCTTGTCAATGTAGTCGTTCTTTGCCAAACCGTCGGTGTCGTTCTTTGTCTTCTCCAGTTTGGGGTAATTAGCCCGAATGTGGTTGGGGCCACCACACTCGAAGCATGTGATCATGCCACCTCTCTTCCTCTCTCTCACCCTCTTGTATGCATGTGAAAATTTGCGAGCAAGAAGAGTAAGCTCATTTTCTGAAATTTTTCCAGTTGGTCATCGCTTAGCTCGCAAAGGGTGGAAAGAGAGAAACCAGCAGAAAGATCAAGGGAAGATCTAGTGGGATCAGTGACCAAGGCCATCGACTATGATTTCATCTTGCGAGAGATGACGTCGATCTCATGAGTCTCGAGACGGGAGTAAAGCCCATTAAGAGTCAAGGTCAACAAGTCACTAGTATCCTTGATGGTAGTCACTTTCATTTCCCAAACTCGAAGATCGAGTGCGGTTAAGAAATGTCGAGCATTATCCGAGTTAGGATATATGCAACCGACTGCTCGGAGGTCTCTCAAAATCTTTGTAAACCGACCAAAACACTCGTCAAGACTCTCACCAGCGTGTCATTCAAACTTGTTGAGCTCACGCTTGAACTAGTCCTGCCTCACGGTCTTGATTTAAGTAGTGCCCTCATGGTAAGCATCGAGGGTCACCCAAATCTCGTGAGCGGAACGGAGGTGAGAAATCCTATCATACTCACTGCGGCTAAGACCCTGCATGAGAATGTTCCTTGCCTTAGCGTTCGCCTCAACGTCAGCCATATTTCCGGCCGTGACGTTTTCATCAGCAGGAACCTCACACGGGAGTTTCACCTTCTGCCATATCAGGAAGCCCTGGGCAGTGATTTATGACTCCATCCGCGATTTCCAAAACGGAAAATCAACTCTAGCAAAAATAGAAGGCTTGGTGGAATACATGTCCATCGCCATAGCTCTTGAGACCGGTCAAGATCTATGAAAAAGCAAAACCGGCTTTGATACCAATTGAAGGATCGAAATGGCGATCAGAGGGGGTGGGTGAATGATCCCAAATAAAATTTTCCTCACTCAAAGTACTCCATACAATCTCGCAATAAAAATATGAAACACCCAAAGATTTTCCTTTAAACTAGTATTTCTCAGATTCGCACTCTCCAAAACCCGGAAAATTAGACAACTATGTGTACCCCTAGCTTGCATGGATGAGAACCATGAATCAGGTGAGGGATTTTTTAATCACAATCCTGGTTGTCAAGTGTCAAACAAAGAGGAATCAATTCAAAGACTACTTTTCTAAAAGAGATAAAGCTAAAACACAAAAGTCTCTTTCTAGAAAAGTAAAAGCAGATTTTCCAGGAATTGTCCTCACTTGGAGCAGGTGGTTGGTGAGTTTCTGTTGCTCTAAAATTTTTGGAAATTTTGTTCCCTGTGAAAAGTTGAATCTTGAAACAATACACCAAAAAACACCTCAAAAATCTTTGTAGAATAAACATGAAAAATCAAGCATTACAGATAGTCAGGAACTTCGACCAGAATGTTTGTGGCTCGGTTTTCACTTCATAGCGATCAAACGGTGCAACCAGTGGACTCACAAATTTTTCCAGAGATGTATATATGAGTAGTTCACCTTCTAAAACAAGAAGCACGTAAAAAGGATTTTATATATTTTTATAAAAATCGAATACTGACTGCTGCGCGAAGAACAAGTTCTGGACAGATTTGCAATTCGATAAAAACTTGATCTCTAGTCTATCCTAGGGTACAAGAAAGATGTAAAACCATATGAACACCCTCAAGACATCCTAGAAGTATAGCATTTAGAAGGAGGGGAGGCAAATCCAAATTGCGAGAAAGTAAATTGCGAGAATGTAAATGCGGGAAACTAAATGCTGAATTTAAATTGCTTAGAGTAAAGACATAATATAAATGCTCAATTTAAATTCACAATAAGGTAAAGAAAATTTTTGTATTTTCTGGAAGGAGAGGTTATAAAGCCTCACATTCATATAGGCAAAGCTAAAAGGAGTATCAAAAACCTCAAAACCTTCAAGAGGGGAAGGCTACACCTCCACCCCTATTTATACAACTCTTAGGCCACCTACGACCCTTGGATGAGCCTCTAAACCCTAGAGCATCCATCAAGGGCTAGGATTAACCCACTCAACCAGCCATGCAAGGGTTCACCCAAAACCCACAACACATAATGGGTTTTCTTGCACGGTTCTCAAAGCACACTAACTAGACCCGCTAACCTATCAACTAGACCAAGATCCAATGGTCCTCATTGATCCACACAGCGTCTAGCTAGCATCTCATATATTCCATGTCCTCATGGCTTACCACGACTCCGTCTCCGATCATCTTCCGTCGATCCCCGACCGTCTGGACCTCCGATGCTCCTCGCCTAGTCCCGGTCATCCTTCGCCTCACCATGATCTAACATTGTCGACCAGCAACAATAAAAAATTAGGAAATACCTCACATAGCAATGCCCACAATGATATGAAATAGATTCATCACAGTCCACAAATTAAAATTCATTTTTTTTCGTCCTGGCCGGTACTACCGCAAAAACAGGAGAAGACTCAAATTGCCTCAAATTCTAATTTAAATCAAACTGAAACCTGAGCACACCTTGCTCAAATAAAGTCAAATACTCATCACAAACATAGATGGACCTCCACATGGTCCTTCAACCAGTATTCAATACGAGGCCAATAGGCTAGAACGTATACATGTACAAGAGTGTACAAAAGAAAAGCCTATATAAGACAACATCTATACAAGGCTAACAATCTGTATACAAGACAACTAGCAATCTCTATACAAGGCAACTAGGATACTGTCTAACACCCCTCTCAAATTCATGGTGGATCAACAACACTAAGTTTAGAGAGATAAAAGCCATGCTAAACTCTAGTCTATGTCTTCATGAAGATGTCTACCAACTGAAGCTCTGAAGGCACATACTGAAGAGCCACAATCTGATCATGTACCTGTGATCGCATATAGGAAGCATCAACACCGATATTCTAGGTAAGCTCATGCTTCACTGGATCTTGAGCAATGCTAACAGCACCTGTACTATCAGATAAAAGAGGAGTCAGTGTAGAAATAGAAATACTAAAATCCTCAAGTAACCACTGTAGCCAAGTAATCTCTACTGTCAAAAGAGCCATTGCTCGCAACTCAGCCTCAGATCTCGAACGAGAAAATACTGCCTGTGTCTTAGTATTCCTAGCAATGAGAGAGCCACCAAAGAAAACATAATAAGCAGAAAGAGACCGATGATCAAAGTGATCACTAGCCTAGGTAGCATCAGAGTATGCTTGGAGATGTAAGGAGTTGAAGCGTAGGAAGAAAAGACAGTGAGAGATAGTTCCACGAAGATATCATAGAACACAAAGAAGATGACTATAGTGGAGCTGAGTGGGAGCAGAAATAAACTGATCCAAGATATGAACTGAATACGAAATATCAGGATGAGTGACACTAAGATAAACAAGACTCCCAACAAGTTGGCGATAGCGAGTAGGATCCTCAAGAAGTTCACAATCAGTAGGTCAAAGGTGAACATTGAGCTTCATAGGAGTCTCAGCTGTACGTTGATCAATGAGAGAAGCACGATCAAGAAGATCCTAGATATACTTCTCTTGCGATAAGAAAAAGCCATCAGGTATAGAAGAAACCTCAATCTAAGTAAGTAGCAAAGGGGACGTAGATCAGACATAAGATACTGCTTACTAAAACATGACTTTACAAAGGCAATATACTAAGAATTATCTCCAGTAATAATTATATCATCAACATATAGAAGGAGAAGAGTCCGACCTCGAGGCAAAGTGTGAACAAATAGTGTTGGATCATGAGTACTAGCAGAAAAGCCAGTTGTAGTGACCACATAAGAAAAATGCTCAAACCAGGTATGAGGGGCTTGCTTGAGCCCATAAAGGGAGCGGCGAAGCCAACAAACCATGCCCTCAAGAACAGAATACCCTAGTGGTGACTGCATATAGACCTCCTCACGCAACTCGCTATTAAGAAAGGCATTATTGACATCAAGCTGAGAGATGGACCACTCACGAACAAAGGCCACAGCAAGAAGAGTGCAAACAGTGGTCATGTGAGCCACAGGAGCAAATGTCTCATCATACCATACTCATGCTGAAAACCTCGTGCCACAAGATGAGCCTTATAGCGCTCAAGAGAACTATCAGAGCGAGTCTTTAACATTATAGACCCACCTGCACATAATAAGACATACACATGGAGGAAGAGGCATAAGATCCCACGTGCTAGTGCCCTCAAGAGCGACAAGCTCCTCTACCATTACATGATGTCATTCTTGATGAATAACAACATCACAGTAAGAAGTCGGTTCAGCAAGAACTGTACCAGCAAAACCAAGGCGCTCAAGAGGCCGAATAGATTGGCGATCATGAAGAGTATAGCGAGGAGAAGGCACTAAAGAAGGTGAATCAGCAAGAGAAGATGGCACATCAGAAGAAGATGGCACACAAGAAGAATCCTCAACTCGCGGACGACGAGTGTAGTATAGAGCATAAGAGGGAACAATGTTAGGAGAAACCATAGGAGGAGGCACCGCTGGTAAGAAGACATCAAAGGAGGAGTTGGCAATGAAGAAGACGTCAACAGAGAAAAGGGAAAAGTGGCAACTGAAGTATCAGAAAAAGTCAAGAAAGAAAGTGGCTCGACAAGATATGCTAGAGTGAAAGAAGGACGAGGGTAGGAGGGACGAAACTCATAAAAAGTAACATCCCGAGATATCCGCATCCATCGCTCAACAGGATCCCAACAATGATATCCCTTATGCTCAGCACTATAGCCCAGAAAAATACACTCAACAGACTGAGCGGTAAGCTTGGTGTGTTCATGAGATGTGAGGAGAACATAGCACACACACCTAAAGAGACAAAGACTAGAATAATCATGAGGTTTGCCACAAAGACGCTCCACTGGAATAAGGCTGAATATTAATCAAGTAAATGATAGTGGAAATAGCCTCAACCCAAAAATGAGTTGGAAGAGTGGAAGCAAGTAAAAGAGTACAAGCTGTCTTAGGAAGATGGCAATGTTTGCGCTTAACCTCACCATTATGAGCATGAGCACTAGTATAGGAAAACTGAGAAATAGTGCCTTGCTCAGTAAGAAAAGTATGAAGGGCTCCTGAAAGATACCCCCTTGTCGAGTCAACACGAAGAACACGAATGAGAGAACCAAACTGAGTATGGATCATGGTAGAAAAACTCTTACAGATGGATAAAATATCACTACAAGAAGACATAAAATATATCCAGGTGTAGCGAGAGAAATCATCTATAAAAAAATATAATATTTATGACCCTCTTTTGAAACAAAAAGAGCCAGACCCCAAACATCAGAATAAACAAGATCAAACGGACGCTGGGACAAAGACTCACTGGATGGATAGGAGAGTTGTATCTACTTACCAAGCTAGCCCACACAATCTAAAGAGGTATCACCAAACACAGATCCTAAAAGGCCACGACGAATTAAAGAAGACAGAAGTGAACCACAAAGATGTCCCAAATGGTGATGCCACTGAGCAAACAACTCGGTGGAATATACAACAGAGGCAAAAGCGGTAGAGGGGATGGAGAGCCTGGCAGCGAAGGAAGACGAAGCCAATCAAGCTCCCAAAGACGCTGAGAGTCACAGTGGCAAGAGACAATACTAACCAAAACCCCTGTGCGACGATCCTGAATACAACAAGAGTCAGAATCGGCGATAACATGACAACCATGATCATTAAGCTGACCAGTGGACATAAGTTACATGGTAAATTTAGGAACAAGAGAAACAGTAGGAACTTAAAAAGAGTAAGACAAAAGAGTACCTTGTCCTGCAACAGAAAGAGAGATACCATCTACGATCTAAACAGTGATGGGAGCAGTGAGAGGACTAATGGAATGAAAACTCTTGGTATCGTATGTCATATGAAAAGAAGAACCGGAGTCAAGAATCCATGGTGAGATACCTAAAGAGGATGTGAAAGGTGGTCTCTCATTGGAAGATTAAGTAGCAGAACTAGCAGAATCTATCGGTGCAGAGGCAGCCATATGACATAGTAGCGTGAAAATCTCTTGTGTGGGGTCAGAACCAGCATAAGTCCACTGAAGGTTGGCGCCTGAGCCTCTAGTGCCCTTGGAGGGGCATCCCCTTTGATGAGTAAGATTCTTCTTCTTGTAACAGAACTCCTTCACATGTCCATTCTTATCATAGTAAGTACAATGAAACCCTCCACCCCCAGTGGTCATCACTGGAGTAGGCGTCACTAACGGAGGAGTAGTAAGAGATACAGCAAAGACTGAAGGAGACAATAGCAGACCTGCACTATGAAGATGAGTCTCCTTAGTACGAATAGCTGCAAGAGCCTCCAACAAGGTCATATGAAGATGACGAGCGAGCAGCTGGGCATGAATCTACATAAACTCAGTTGTAGATGCGACAAAGCTCCAAATGAGAGTGCTAACGCTGATAGCACTGGCAAGTGTGGCAAACTTTCGATTCAAGAGAGTCAAGTTGACGCCATATCAAGGACAACTGTGTGTAGAACTCATCCACGATATAATCACCCTGCTCAGCGACTGCTTTTGTCACACAACAAAAAGGTACAAAGAATCACCAGCAGGCTCATACGATCGCAAAGATGCGCTCACATCAATTATGCCGAAGACAAAGCAACCACATCTCAAGTGAGATGCACCTCCATGCTAGCAACCAAAATAGCAGAGACATGAGCATCCTTGTCAATCCACATCTTATAAGAAGCAAACTAAGTCTAAAAAGACTCAACAGCACCATCATGATCATCAGACATATTCTGACGAGCAGCATCAGTAGCCTCCTTGGGAATAACAGGTGTAGCAGGTGGAGCAGGACAAGGCGAACAAGATAGCTCACCAGTGAGAAACTCCTAAAGACGCTAACCACGCATGTGAAGGCGCATATGGAGAATCATGTCCCAATAATTGATACTATCGAAGATAACCGAGCAACGAGAAATAGAAATGGTGCCCGAAGAAGAACCAGAAGATGATGATATTATATAGCCAGAGCCAGAGTAGCTAAGGAAGCCGAAACCACACCCAGATCGAGAAGTTGGAGCCGGACCTGAAACCTTCTTAAATCAGGATATGATCGGATTTGAAATCCGATCGAGCATCGGAGCGCAAGGTCGGGATCAGAGTGGAGCAACTGACTGAGGTGAGGACCAGTGCGGGCGACCGTCGGTATCGGGTGGCTGAAGTAGTGGGTGGTTGCAAGAACCGAGGAAGTGAAAGCTACCCGAGAGGCATCCAAAAGGGGTCATCGATCGAGGCGGCAGCTGAAGAGATCAGCCAGTCGAGGCAGCGATCGAGGAGGAGTCTGACTAGGAGTCGCACCGGCCGAGGAGATGGCTGGAGCGGAGGATGGTGTCACTGGTGTGAAGCAGAGGTGGCCAGGGTAGAGGTCGCCGATCTCAGTCGGAGCAGCCTGGATACCACCGGTGAGTGGCAATAGATGGATGAAGGCAACCAACGGGAAGAGTCAGCCAACAGGTGAAGAGACGGCCGACGGGAAGAGTTGGCCAAGCAAGGATGTGTTGGATGACTCAAGTGCAACGTCAGTAAAACCTTAACCTTTGCCCTAATACCATGTTATAAATAGCACTAGTATTCAATATGAGGCCAATAGGCCAAAATATATACATGTACAAGAGGGTACAAAAGAAAAGCCTATATAAGGCAATATCTATACAAGGCTAACAATCTATATACAAGGCAACTAGCAATCTCTATACAAGGCAACTAGGATACTATCTAACCTAATTTTAGTTCAAGAAACAAAATTTCTACTTCACCGTCAATACAAATTTCTAATTTCTAATAGGAGAACAGATAGCAATCAACAATTGGCATATGTAGAGTACAGGGGCGGACCCAACGGTGAGTCAAGGGAGGCTGGTGCACACCTTACTGTCAACGGCATTGTGGGTACCCCCTTAGCACCCCTTAGCCAGCGGGCGGCCGTGAGTGGTGAGCCGGCAGTAGGCGTGCACCAAGCAGTGTGCAAACTGGCGACGGGAGGCGGGTTACAGGGGTCTAGGAGGCGACGGGTGTGTGAGAAGGGGCGGGCGCTGTGTTGTAGGGGCGTGGGGCAGGGCGGTGGTCGGTAGGAGCCGAGGGGGCGGCGAGTGTGTGAGCCAGCTGTAGGCGGCACCGTGGAGGGCTGCAGGGGCCAAGCCAATGGCGGACGCTGGGCTGCAGGGGTATGTGCCAACCAAGCGGTGGGCAACAAGGAGGGCATTATGCCAGCCGGTGGGCCGTCCCTAAAATTTGATCATGGGTTTACCACTGGCAGGTGGCTTGTAGAATATAGAGGTCATTAAACTTAGATCTAAACAATTAACTAAAAATACCGACTAATGTAACTAAGAAACAAGTCTAAATTACCTTGACGGTGGAAGAAGTTGACGATCGAAGCAGGACTTTGGGGGTGGCGGTACAAGCTCGTCTAGTGGGAGGATGTTGGGGATAGGTGGTGGAGGCGTGTAGCAGGTGCTATGGATGGCAGTGTCAATTCATAGGGGTAGGGAGGAATGCAATGATTGGGGTGATCAGAACCGGATAACAGTTGGGGCCTCCGGGTCCATCAGGCGATGATGATCAGACAACAGGGGCGACGACATCATCTGGACTAGCAGGAAGGTAGAGGAGTAGGCTGATGATGGCGCTCCTATAGTTTGGGCAGTGGAGGCAGTAATGTTGGGAGACAAGCTAGTGGCGACATCAATCGGCGAGGGGAGGAGCATGCGGCATTTTTCGGCTGGAGGAGGACCTTGTAGAGGGGTCAAGCAACTTCCAATGGCAAACAGATAAATCTAACTTGCAATAAGCTAGTGAAGCACATCTCGACCAGCTTTCACCTTCTAGTTATACATGGCTTTTTAGGTTATACCAAAAACCGTTTCAAAGTTGACATGTGTATTGGGTGTGGCTAAGTATTGCGGTGAAGGATTGTGCCATGTGTGCTGAAATCTTCATATGTACCACGGTTTTTAAAGTCACACAGCTTAAGTTGTAAAAAACAGACATTATCTCCTCATCTTATTCTCGTCACTTTCTATAGCAAAAAGTTAAGAAACAAGAGAAAAGTGCACTTCTCTTCGTCGCCTATCTCCATTCATTACTACTTCAACTTTAACTGACGCCTCATCGTCGTTATCGCCATCGCTTATTGCCTACTTGCATCCACTGCACATTGGTTGTGTTAGATATAATCTTGACAAAGTTAAGAGATAAGATTTAGTTTGTTTACGAAGATAAGATTTAGTTGGTTTGTAATCTAGCCTAACTATATAAACCAAAGAATAAACAGAAAAATGATGGTGAGCTATGTTGGCAACCTCGGCAAAATTTCCTGATAGTTCCAACAATTGGTATCAGAGCTCCGGGTTCGAAACCCTAGCTGCCTCTCCAGAAGGAGGAGACTCCCGGGGTGGCCAATCACGTGGCGCAACAACGAAAGGATTCTGGGGATCATGACAAGTGGCGGCTGCAATTCCTGGAGGCTGCAGCTGTTAGGACCCCGCGGAGTGGATCCTAACTTGGATTTGAACTTTGGAGCAGAAATTGCGAAAGAAATTGAGATTGGCTACGAATTGGAGATAGATTGTGAAGAGAGTAAGCAAACTAGGGTTCTACACTAAGCTAATTAACTAGGGATGTTAGTGCTATGCCCTTGAGGCAATCATTTAGATGATTGTAACATGACTATGTTTATGAATAATAATATGATTATTGGTCCAATGAATGTATATCATTGTATTGATCAACAAGTATGTGACTTGCTTATGAAGCTCTTTACTTATTGATATAATTCGATAAATATCTCTGATCGGATATCATCGTATTGGACAACGATGAATAGATCAGCACATGTAGTGATCGATGATCATGCTTCATAGATCATGGGATATAGAGATATCATCTATACATTCTGGACGCATGTTGAAGAACATGGGTTAGATAGACCAGTAATGGGACACTGTGAGAATGTTTCATTCTTATGTGTCATCAGTGTATCTCATACCTAGTAGATGTATGATCCTTAGACCTGAGATTGTCATATTCTCTACATGTGTAATAGTTTTCCTTGGGGCTATCAAACACTACTTCCTAAACCGGATAATTATAAAGGTAGCTTACATGTTTACTATGAAACGTGCAGAGGGAAGTGAACAGTCAAGATGGAATTTGCCACTCCAATGAAATAGAGATATATGACAAGGCCACTCGTGTGATATGATTAAGGAAGTGCATGGCCATGCCGTGATTGAGGAGTCAATCACAACTTATTAATATATCACAGATACGAGAGATGGATTGAATCATCAAAGAATGACATGCTTCTCGCCTTGAGTTCAATCTTCATATACTTGGCAAAGGGATTATTACATGAGTACTTTTGATAGGTTCTGTCCGATTTGATCATAATATGTTTCGGAGTTGGCATACTTTGCAAGGAGCCGCTACCAACTATTGGATTGAAAAGGAGTTTTTCAATCCATGTCCAAACGTCACGTGAACCTGCAGGTCACACACTTAAAGGGTGGGGCGATTAATTTGGATTGGATCCATAATTAATGGACCTCGTGGGCTTAGCACGATGGGCCTTGTTTTAGGGTTTCATCTCGTGGCTATATAAGGAAGGGAGGAGGGTGGGCGCAGGTGTGCTTTCCCACGGTTTAGAAGTGATTCACTCAAACCCTAGCCTCCTCTTCTCGTTGCCCCGCCGAACGACTGGTGCTTGCACACGCGCGCACGCGTTCCATCCTCGGACGGTGGACTCTCGCGGTGACGCTGCTTTAATCGCGGCGTGGGAGGACGATCCACGGTGAGGCGAGGACAATCCGCTCCATCGACGCAATGATCGCGGGCGAGGACGATCCACTACATCGACACGCGAAGGATTCCGCAACTGCGCGTCTAGTGGTAATCTTATCTGTGATCCCCTTCTTGCGAGTAGCTTTCTGGTTAAGCGGTAGATTTTTTTGTGCTAGTGTAGCATATCGCGTTCCTCTTCAAGGGACACAAAATTTCCTATTTCAATCTTCTCCTCCATTCCATTCGACCATGTACATATAAGCAGTACAAGGACTTGACCAAACGGCCGTTACCAAGCAACATAAAAGAAAATAGAAATGTGTATGAATCAAATGGAAGCTAATAGAGCTAATTGTTGCAATCCATCTCCTTTGTTGAATGTGAATGAACTAATATCAAGCCATCAGGATCGTTGGATCTTCATTAATACAACACAGTAAACTGGTATCTTGGATGACGACTTGTACTTGAACTTCTTCTGAATGTCTGCATTTCTCACAACTTGTAGAAATACTGAACCTAACAATACTCCTCTCCTAAAGAACCTCGTCCTCGAGGTAGCTTGGATTTCAAAGTAGGAGTTCAATGCAGCATAATATGAAGGTCATGTTAGAAGTACTACAGTACTAATTCCATTAGTTGATTGCTTGCTTAGCTATCATCAGGGAGGTAAGTAAGAAACAATCCAAAGGTCAATTATCCAACCCATGAAGTTCAAAGTGTCCGCAAAAATGTATTTCACGGTGTGTGCACAATTTAGTCAAAAGCATTGACAAGAATCAAACTTTGATTTGAATGTAAAGCCATGGAACTTCACAAATGCAACAGGTATACAAGTAAATGCCATTGCTTCAAGATCAGGAGCTATCCCATAGCAATTCCTTTGTACTTTCTTGTAAGATAAACAATTCCAATTGGACAGATTTAAACACAGTGGTACTCGAATTTCTAACCTCACATTCATGAAATCAAACTTTCCAATACCAAGATCCCATTGCATGCTTGACTTCTCCTCAAATAAAATCCCTTGATGTACAAAAGTGATCATTTGTGCTTGATAGTTAGGAAGAATCCATGACACTAGACAGCCTAACTGGGCTGAACAACAGAACCATTCAACAACTCTTAATCTCCATTGTAATGACAGCAATATAAAAGACATTGGAAGAGTGCTCCTTCTTGCTTTACTGCCAAGTGTTCAGCTAATTTATAAACACTTATCACTAATGCAAGTGCATGAGATGTCTCAGATTCCTCCTCATCCTGCACATGAAGGAACTTGAGCCCAGTTTGTGATAGGAAAATTCCTGACCTATTGTTCTCATGAGTGAATTTTAGAATTCCTGGTCGCAATTTCCTGTCAAGCCCTATCTCCAGAAGAAATTCTTGCAAATCTGCTAAGCTGAGCAACTTATTCTTGGCTGCAAAGTTCCCCAGCTTGAGCTTCATGTTCAGCGTTGGTGCTTGTCCGTACAATGCACTTGACAAATAGCTCACATTGCATTTAGTTATCACTCTAGGTTGCTGAGAGTAAAGATAGTTCCAATGGAATTCCTTGAGGAAAATGGTTGGTGACAGTGATAAAAATAAGAGTTGACTACAACGAAATTCCCCAATTGTCAAATGCTTCGACAAATAATCTCCTACTAAGCGGTCACTCCACTTCAATTTTCCACCTCTTAAGAACTTCCAGTCAACCAGCTTTAGTATTACTAAGACATCAATAGCTAGCAATGCCATACTTACATTTTTGTCTAGTTGATTCAACTTGATCCTTGGACATAGTGAGGACTCTATTGTGTGCAAATTTGGCACAACCAGCTTCTTGCTCTCAATTACCAAGCCTTGATCGCGTGGATCCCATGGCCTCTTAACCCTTCTGTCGACTACATACTGCTGTACTGTAACTTTGTGAAATCATGTGCTGAAAAATTGGCTTAATAATGAAATTGGCATTGCAAAGTGGTTGTGCTCATGGCATGTGTGATGCTTGCGCATGTGTTGTTTTAGATGTTTATTTGATATGCTTGTGATAGCATGATAATTGTTTTGCTTGATGCAATGCGCTCATGTGAGTGGCTGCATGGACTGATCTTGAGTCAAGTCGTGGATTTGTGCTCATACATGGTTTTTGTGTTTATTCATGTGCAGGTGTTGCTTGAGGGCGAATGTGGTCGATGATGGGACCAGAACTAGGTTCATGGAGGAACTGAGGTTCAAGACTAGGTTCAGGGAGGAATTGAGGTCCTAGTGGTCAAGGATGTCATGTGGGACGTTCGGGCTAGAGAACGGTGCAAATAGATGCTGGTTAGTCATGTGAGTACGGCAGGTGGGCCGTACGCGTGCAATTGTAATCGTTTGGGGCAGTTTGCATGTATTAGGCCAGGTGAATATGCATGCGAACTGTTGCTCATTATAAATATGAGAGAGATATCTCCTATTTATACGAGAGTGCTGTGTATTAGAGTTTGTACTCTTTTGTTTGAAGTATTGTAACCAGACTAACGAGAAGAAATAAAAAAACCCAATTTCCTCAACCTCCCGAGCCGCACAAAAAAAAGGAAGAAGGGTCTTCGGCGGCTGTGCAGAGAGCGAAGTAAAATTTTTATGCTACAGTGTTCCTCGTCACTACAATACTTTTCTACCGTACTCGCGTATCACTGTTTATGCGCGATTTTCAGTAATTGGTTTTGATTTCGTTTGCATGCCTGTTATAGATTGATTCATTGTCTCTCTTGATTCCACAAGTTTAATCTTGATTTAATCCATCTAAAACCTTCCTAGGGCATTAATTTAGTGTTCCTCAAAGTTTTGTTGGTTAACCTTTTGTAGATTGTGATTAATCACGAAATTAGGGTTTACTTGATTTTCGTCATAATCTGTCACAGCAAGCTTTCGAGGTTAATAACTTTTGATCCGTAGGTCAGATTGAGCTAATTCTTTTTTTTGTTAGCTTCACACTGGAATCTAGTTCCTACAGTTCAAATTGCAGATCAATCAATTGTTTGGATCTCTAGAAATTCGCAATTTACAGAATATATCTACTCTGTTTTGTTGAATACGAAGCAATTATTTGAGTTCGAATTAGGGTGAATTTTTAGTTGATCAAAAATTTAATTTTAGCTTCAGCGCAATCATTCACCCCCCTTTGATTGCTAGTTTAGTGTATATCGATCCTACAAGTGGTACTAGAGTATTGTTTTTCCAATTTATCTTAATCGATGATTAGATCAATGGATCGTTATTCGACAAAACTGTGTGTGTTCGATGGTATTGATTTTTAGTTTTGGAAGGCCAAGATGGAGGTGTACATTCAAGCTCAGGGCTTCGCAATTTGGAAGAAGGTGTACAGGCCATATCAAGTACCCACGAATGATGAAGTTGATGACACAAATCGAACACATGTGGAGGCAAGCAGCAAGGCGAGAAATCTCATCATCCAAGGATTAGGACGCAGCGACTTCGATCGAATGGTTCATCTTCAATCCGCATATGAGGTATGGAAATCTCTTTGTGACTATCATGAAGGATCAAACACTGTCAAAGAAGTTCGCCAAGATATTTACAAAAAAGAATATATGCGTTTCGAGATGAAACCTGGTGAGTCTGTAGATTACTTTTTGCACGCTTTAACAAATTCTCAGCAATTTGCGTGTTGTTGGTGTTAGCTTTTCAGATATTGCTAATGCTAGACAAATGCTTAATGCTTTGGACATGTCGATGTGGGAGATGAAAGTAACATCTATACAAGAATCTACTGTCATGAGCACACTCACATTAGATGTTCTTTAATCTAAGTTGAAGACTCATGAATTAGATGTTCTTGCTAGGAAGGGTAATTCTAAATCAATTGCTTTGATCTCTAACCCTAACATGTCAAATGCTAATTCTTCTTCTAGCTTTGATTTGTCCTCCTTGTCGTCTTTAACAGATGAACAAATTGAAGAATTTCCTAAAGAAGATTTGGCACTACTCTCTTCTCGCTTTAATAAAGCTTTGCAGAATGTCAGAATGAGAAAGAGAGTAGGCGGTGGTCCTCCAAGATGCTATGAATGTGGTGATCCTAACCATATTCGTCCAAATTGTCCTAAGCTTGCAGGTAAAGCATCTAAGGAGAAGGACAAGGACAGGAGGAACAACAAGAAGAAAGCTTCTCCAAGTAGCAGCAACAAGAAAAGAAGCTTTGTGAACCGCAAAGTTGTCCACCGAGTTCTTTCCGCTCTTGAACAAGTCAATTTGAGCGATGTGGACTCGGAAAGTAGCGAAGAAGACACAATAACGCCAACCAAGTGTGAACTTACAGGTTTGTGTCTTATGGCAAAAAGTGATGAAAGCTTCACCGAGGACGATCACGACAGCGACTTCAATGAGGTAGAACCTTCCTACGATGAATTAGCTATTGCTGTTGCTCGTCTTGGTAAATTGCTTGATAAACGCGACAAGAAAAATAAGAAACATGATGTTCTTGTGGAATCTTTGAATGCTGAAATTGGTAGACTTAAATCGTTGATTCCTGATGATGATGCTTGCAAATCATGTGACTTAATTTATTCAGAGCTTACTTCACTAAGAAATGTTCATGCTTCAACTCTTGATAAGCTTAGAGATGAAATTGAGAAGAATGAGAAACTTGTTGCTTTGAATTGCAAACAAATTAAAGATGCTAATTTCTCTTGTTCTAAATGTTCAATTCTTGAATTGAAGTTGCATGATGCTAGTGCTATAGTTTCTCGAATGACAAATGATAAGCTCACATATGAGATTCTTTCATGCTCAAACTGTCGCAAGCAAAAGGCTAAAGTGGATGTTCCATGCAATAATTGTTTAACTCTTGCTAAGAAGGTTGATTACTTGTAAAATTCTTTAGAACGTTTCACTAATGGCAAGAAAAATTTGAACATGATTTTGGACCAATCTAAGGTTAGCTCAAACAAGAAAGGTTTAGGTTTTGATCCTTATGCTTCATATGAAACTAAACCTCGCACTGTTGTTCAGGCTCTCTGCAATGACAAAATTGAGATTCTTAATGAGCCTAAGAAAATTGTCTTTAAATCTGCTGGTCTTTTATATTCTACTATGATGAATGCAAATGTTGCTTCTACTTCTAAAGCTAAACATCGTGTTAAGTACACTTGCACTCATTGTGGTAGAGATGGACATTTAGTAGATTTTTGTTTTAGACTAGCTAAACAACAAAACAAAGAAAGGGCTAAGGCTAGGTCTAATTTCAGATAGACACGCTTTGCTTCTCATTATGTGCCTAGGGTGATGCAAACACCTTTCGTTGCTAGAAACACGAGAAAGGGCAAATCTGAAATGGTGCAAAAGAAAACCTGTGTTGTGCCCACTACTCCTGTGCGTCGTGTGTCTCAGTGCTGGATACCTAGACATTTGATTACTAACCCCAGTACTAAGGCCATGACATTTTGTGCTTTCTTGTAGGCTTCTCGCGCGAGGAAGGAGAACATTTGGCTAGTGGATTCCGGATGCTCACGCCACATGTTCGGTGATAAAAATTGGTTCTCCTCCCTCACTCGTGTAACTCGTGCTAAAAGTGTAAATTTTGGAGATGCTTCTTTAAGCTTAGTTGTGGGAAAAGGTACAGTGCAGGTAAATGACAAGTTTATGTTCGAGGATGTTGCACTCGTCGAAAATTTGGAATATAACTTGATGTCTATATCTCAAATGATTGATGAAGATCTTGAGGTATGCTTTAAGAAAAATGAATGCAAAGTTTTAGATGCTTCAGGTGAACTTGTTTTCCGGATTTCTCACTTTGGAAGAGTGTTTAAAGCTAATTTTGATGTATCACCTTCTTCTAAGCATAGGTGTTTAGTTGTGAATGTTTCTAAAGATTTATTCTTTTGGTATCGTAGACTTGGTCACGCTGGTTTTGATCATCTAACACGTGTTAGTGGTTTAGACCTCATTCGTGGTTTGCCTAAGCTTAATGGTGATAGCGATATAGTATGCTCTTCTTGTAGACATGGTAAGATGATTGCAGGTTCACATCCACCTCTTACCATGGTGATGACAAATGCGCTGGGACAATTTCTACACCTTGACACGGTTGGACCTTCTCGAGTTCAATCTTTTGGAGGCAAATGGTATATACTTGTTATTGTTGATGATTATTCTAGATACTCTTGGGTTTATTTTATGGCATCTAAAGATGAGGCTTTTAGTCATTTTAGAAGTCTTGTTCTTAGATTATCTGTTGATCACCCAAGATCTCTTAGAGTTATTAGAGAGTTTAAAAATTCTTCTTTTGATCACTTTTTTACTGAAAAAGGAATTGATCATCACTTTTCTTCACCTAAGTGCCTCAACAAAATGGTGTAGTTGAAAGAAAAAATAGGACTTTGGTTGAGATGGCTAGAACTATGCTCGATGAACATCACACTCCTAGGAAGTTTTGGTCTGAAGCGATTTCAACTGCATGCTATATTTCTAATAGAGTGTTTTTGAGACCAAAGCTAGGCAAGACTCCTTATGAACTTCGTTTTGGTCATAGGCCTAGTGTATCTCACTTCAAAGTTTTTGGATGCAAATGCTTTGTGTTGAAATCTGGAAATCTTGATAAATTTGAAGCTAGATCAACTGATGGAATTTTTCTTGGATATCCTGCTCATACACGTGGCTATCGTGCACTTATTTTGGAGACGAACAAAATTGTAGAAACTTGTGAAGTTACTTTTGACAAGGCTAGTCCAGGGACTAGTCCAAATGATGCAGGTACAGGTGCATATGTTTAGGGGGAGAGTATCTTTGTTCATGAGGATGATGATGATGATGTTGAGGATGAGGTATTGATTCCTACTACACAACCAGTTGTAGCACCTTTGGCACCTACCACTACATCACCTACAGCTGAGCATCCCCAAGCTACAACATCATCTGTACAAGCTGAAAATGACGAAGAAGAAGAAATTTATGATGTTTCAGCTCCCTTGCACATTCAAAAGAATCATCCTCGAGAACAAATGATTGGCAATTTGAATGAAAGAGTCACCTGTTCCAGGTTTATTCATTATGACACTCATGCTCATTCCGCTTTGGTTGCATGTTTTGAACCCAAAGATATATCTTCTGCATTATCTGATGAATTGTGGATCAATGCCATGCATGAGGAATTAGAGAATTTTGAACGTAACAAAGTCTGGAAACTTGTTTCACCACCTCCTGATTTTAATATTATTGGAACAAGATGGGTTTTCAAAAATAAACAAAGTGAGGATGGTATTGTTGTTAGAAACAAAGCTAGATTGGTTGTTCAAGGTTTTTCACAAATTGAAGGTTTAGATTTTGATGAAACCTTTGCTCCTGTTGCTAGAATTGAAGCCATTAGAATTATTTTAGCATTTGCTGCATCTAAATGTTTTAGATTGTATCAAATGGATGTGAAAAGTGCTTTTCTAAATGGCTATATCAATGAGGAAGTTTATGTTAAGCAACCACCTGATTTTGAAAATCCAAAGTTTTCAGATCATGTTTACAAATTGTCAAAAGCTTTATATGGTTTGAAGCAAGCCCCTAGAGTATGGTATAATAGGCTAAAAACTTTTTTACCTAAAAAGGGTTTGACCATGGAAAAAGTTGATAAAACTCTCTTTTTACTCAAGCAAGGCAAAGATCAACTTTTTGTACAGATTTATGTTGATGATATTATCTTTGGTGATTCCTCTCATGTTTTAGTGTCTGAGTTTTCAAAAATCATGAGGAAGGAATTTGAGATGAGTATGATGGATGAATTAACTTACTTTTTGGGACTACAAATCAAACAAGTAAAGGAAGGTACTTTTGTTCATCAAAATAAGTACACAAAAGATTTGCTTCATCGTTTTGGGATGGAAAACTGCAAGACGATCATGACACCTATGGGAGGCACTTGCACACTTGATCCGGATGAAGATGGTGAGCCGGTTGATCAAAAGGAATATAGAAGCATAATAGGTTCACTTTTGTACCTCACTGCATCAAGACCAGATATACAATTTGCTGTGCACTTGTGTGCTCGTTTTCAAGTTTCCCCACGTGCTTCACATCGACAAGTTGTCAAGCGGATTTTCAGGTATCTCCATGGTACTCAAGATTTTGGCATATGGCTCTCTGCTTCCTCATGCATTAGCTTAAGAGCATTTTCTGATGCTGATTTTGGAGGATTTAGAATTGATAGAAAAAGTACATCTGGTTCATGTCACTTCTTGGGTAATTCTCTTATTGCACCGTCATCTAGGAAACAATCTTCTGTTGCACAATCAACTGCTGAATCTGAATATGTGGCTACTGGTAGTTATTGTTCTCAAATTCTTTGGATAGTAGCTACACTTAAAAATTATGGGGTTAATTTGGATAGTGTTCCTCTTTTATGTGATAACACTAGTGCAATTTGCATTGCTAAAAACCCTGTACAACATTCTAGAACCAAACACATTGAGATCAGATTTCACTTTCTTAGAGATCATGTAGAAAAGGAAAATATGGTGCTTCATCATGTGGATACTGAACATCAATTGGCGGACATTTTCACAAAACCTTTGTCTTCTTCTTGTTTTGCTTTTATTTGGGGAGAACTTGGGGTCATTCACCCAACGGATTTGTTTTGAGGAGTTTTTGAAAACTTTGTAATATTTTGTAACATACTTTTTATTTTGTGTGTTTCTTAAATGAAAAACAAAAAATGGAAAAACAATGAAAAAGTAATGAGCATTGTATTACATACACATATGTCATTTGAAACCATGTTTATGCTACAAGGTCTTTGCAATTTCATATTTATGCATATGTGTATAGTTTATGTCATGACTATTTAATTGGAATGACAATTTGGATTAAATCTTGTCATGGTTGAACTTTCTTGATTATCTTGATCCTGCTCAAAAAGTGCTAAATATGAAATTTATCAAAGTTAGGTGCTAAAGCTCAAAAGAGTGATTGTTGATAAATGCAAGATCAAGGTTATGTACTATCGCACTTCTTCTTTACGAGATTGCTTATCATTGCACTTTGATATAAACTTGGAAGAGGTTGTGTATGAACGAAACCATGAAACCTTAAGCTTGTGATTGCTTGGCATGGTTGAAAAGTAAGGCTGATGGTGCATATAATTCCTTGCAATTGTTATTGTTGCAATTAATCAATAACTCAGTTTTTCTTTACAAAAAGGCATCAATGATTTGCACAAAAATTTCAGGTTTTGAGGTAGTTGAGTAAGGGAGATCATGGCATGCAATAAATTGTTAATAGTACTTGATTTGTAGTTATGCAAATTCTACATTGTCTATGTGTAGATTTGAAGGTGCAAGTATTTTTTATAGCATGGCTTGGTGATGAATTTGCAACATTTGTGGATGATTTAGAATGTTCATTACATAAAAAAAATGTCAAACTTAAAAACAAACAAAAAGATTTTGTTCTCTCTTTTGTATTCTTGATGAATCCATTGTCAAAAGGGGAGAATTTTTGGACACATTGCACATTCACACACACATTTTTTTCTTAGGGGGAGATTTTTTTTTCTTTTCACCTAGGAGGAGTTTTTAACTTTGCATATTTGTCAAAGGGGGAGATTTTGTGTTTTTCACTTTGACTTTTGATTTTAAAACATTTTGATTTCAAAAACTTTTCTTGTGAGGTGAATGCCAATGTTCAGTTCTAAATGATGTTGCCGATGTTTTCATCAAGGGGAACATTGTGAAATCATGTGCTGAAAAATTTGCTTAGTGATGAAATTGGTATTGTAAAGTGGTTGTGCTCATGGCATGTGTGATGCTTGTGCATGTGTTGTTTTAGATGTTTATTTGATATGCTTGTGATAGCATGATAATTGTTTTGCTTGATGCAATGCGCTCATGTGAGTGACTGCATGGACTGATCTTGAGTCAAGTAGTGGATTTATGCTCCTACATGGTTTTCGTGTTTATTCATGTGCAAGTGTTGCTTGAGGGCGAACGTGATAGATGACAGGACCGGAACTAGGTTCTTGGAGGAACTGAGGTTCGAGACTAGGTTCAGGGAGGAACTGAGGTCCTAGTGGTTAAGATGTCATGCAAGATGTTCGGGCTAGAGAACGGTGCACATAGATGCTGGTTAGTCACGTGAGTACGACAGGTGGGTCGTACACGTGTAATTGTAATCGTTTGGGGCAGTTTGCATGTATTGGGCTAGGTGGATATGCATGCGAACTGTTGCTTATTATAAATATGAGAGAGATATCTCCTATTTATATGAGAGAGCTGTGTATTAGAGTTTATATTCTTTTGTTTGAAGTATTGTAACCAGACTAACAAGAATAAATAAAAACTCAATTTCCTCGACCTCCCGAGCTGCACAAAAAAAAAAGGAAGAAGGGTCTTCGGCGGCAGTGCAACGAGCGAAGTAAAATTCTGATGGTACGTATTCCTTGTCGCTACAGTGCTTCGCGAGCTACAATACTTTTCTACCGTACTCCCGTAGTTTCAAATTTCTATTTTGGAATGAATTTCGTCCCGGGCCGGATAACGAAATTTCAACGAAATTTCGGAATTATTTCGGACGAAATTTGAATTTGAAAATTCAAATACAGTCCAATCCGGAAAAAAAAACCGAAATTCGGAGAAAAAAACGAAAATTTTGAGTTTTTTTGCACTGGCTGAAAAGTGGACTAAATGTTATCTAAAAATTTTAAAAAAAATTGGAGGTTCCTGACACAATGATGATGTTCACACAAAAATTTCAGCTGATTATCACATCTAAGGAATTTTTAAAAATTCAGAGAGTGATACTGTCCTGATAAAACACTGATCGACAAGTTTGATCGGAATGGAAAATGGTACAAATCAAGTTATAAACTGTTGAAATTTTTTTTGCATGGTTATGATCCATAAATAATGTTCTCATAAAAATTTCAGCTGATTATCACTTGTGATGAATTTTTAAAAATTCGGAGAGTGGCGCTGTCCTGATAGAACACTGACCGACAAGTTTGATCCGAATGGAAAATGGTACAAATGAAATTAGAAACTATTGCAATTTTTTGTGCATGGTTATGATGTATCTATAATTCTCTCATAACATTTTCATATGATGATCAAACTTTATAAATTTTTAAAAATTCGAACAGTACTACTACCTTGTTAAAAGGCTTACCGGAAAACTTGAACAAAATGAAAAATTATGTAAATCATGAAAAATTTCAAAATTTAAATAACGGTGATAAGGAAGTTCTTAATATCAAATAAACATTGTGATTCATGATCAAGCTCCAGTGAATTTATAAAATTCTTACAAGGCACAGTACCATTTATGTTCTTTTGTTTTTTATTTTTGAAATATAATATAACAAACGAAGTTCAATACATACATAGATTTTATGGACCAAACAAAAAAAGTTGAATTTTTTTGAAAATTTTCTATAATGGTACTGAGTCAATTATTAATCTCTAAAAAAAATTTAGATCATAATCACACTCAAGACAATTTATAAAATTCTGACAATATAACTGTCCCGATTATGTTCATTCTGTTTTTGATTTTTTAAAGATAACAAATTAAGTTAAATTATTTTTAAATTTTTTATGTATGATACTAAACTACTAAGGATAGTACCATAAACTTTTCAGAATATTATCAAACTTTTACAATTTTATAAAAATCCGACAGTGCTTTTGCCAAAATTTTAAAATGTTTAAAAAATTAGGTTTTTCAATAAATTTTCATAGGAGATGACTTTTCTAAGGGTTATTGGACCAAATTCGGTCAAATCCGGCCCTAAAACTTTCAAAACCGGCCAAAAAACACGAAATTTCATCGAAAAAACCGAAATTTTGGATTTTTACTGTAGCACTTTCAAATTTTTTAAAAAAAATTCCCGGTCGGTACTTGAGATTTCGGGATGGTCTGAAATCCAAAATTTTGCCGAAATTCACCGAAATTTTGAACCTTGCTCCCGTATCGCTGTTCATGCGCGATTTTCAGTAATTGCTTGTAATTTCGTTTGCATGCCTGTTATAGATTGATTCATTATCTCTTTTGATTCAGCAAATTTAATTTTGATTTGATCCATCCAAAACCTTTCTAGGGTATTAATTTAGTGTTCCTCAAAGTTTTGTTTGTTAATCTTTCGTAGATTGTGATTAATCACGAAATTAGGGTTTATTTGATTTTCGTCATAATCTATCATAGTAAGCTTTCAAGGTTCATAACTTTTGATCCGTAGGTCCGATCGAGCTGATTCTTTTTTTTTTTGTTAGATTCTTACTAGAATCTAGTTCCTACAGTTCAAATTGCAGATCAATCGGATGTTTGGATCTCTAGAAATTCATAATTTACCGAACATATCTACTCTGTTTTGTTGAATACGAAGCAATTATTTGAGTCCGAATTGGGGTGAATTTTTAGTTGATCAAAAATTTAATTTTAGCTTTCGTGCAATCATTCACCCCCTCTGATTGCTAGTTTAGTGTATATCGATCCTACAAACTTCTATGCTCCTTAACCAGAGATCAAACCATTCAATCATGTATAGCATTACTAGATATATCCTAACAATACGATGCCTGAAGTAAATAGTCTGACATCCAAGCAGTTGTGTAGTCAACCATATCAGTGTGTCCTCCTAGCTCTAGTGTTCTCTTTACTTTATACATAACATGTTTCCTAAGCAACCATAATTCCACATTCTCACCCAACATAAGCTCCGTAAATTGAGGTTCTTGATCTCTAGGGTCCCATGTCAACATAAGATTTGCATGAACTTCAACCTTCTGCTCCTCTTGATCACGCCCAATTACGAGAATCCGTTTAGAACAACAGTTGGGTAGCTCCCAAACCATACCATTCAGTAATTGTTCCTTCTTGCTTTTGTCAAACATTTCCTTGAACATCTCCAGTGTATCAGCAACCCCAGCAGTAAGAGCTCGAAATCCACCACCATAGCCTGGGCAGTGGTTACCTTGAGAGATAGTAGGGAGCATGACTTGGCTGTGGCGTGCATAGCATGGGCATTCCATTGGATGGTTAGTGGGCGGCACGGTATCGATGCTATTGGCTGCAACATGGTGGTTAGTGCAGACAGCGTGCTTCTTGTATTCTATTGAACACGTGTAGGATCAAGGATAACCGATTAGAGGGGGGTGAATAGGATGTTTTTAAAATTCTTCGGCTCTAACTGCAATAAATAAATTATCTAAGCAAAAAATATAATTTTGATCATTAAAGCCTAAATTCTCTATGTTTCACTAAGTGCACCGACAACCTAAGTCTAAGCAAGAGAACAATCCTATGCACAAGATCAACACACTAAAATTGCTAGAAATGAAATTGCATACAAGAATTAGAAATTCAATCCACAAGAGAGAAAATGACATGAATATTTATCCTGTGGTCTCGGAGACTTGCCGGTCTCCCCTAATCCACGTTGAGGAAGCTTGATCAACTTCAAGCCGGCTCCAATTCACATGAGCCTCCCTCGATCACTTGGTAGTTCTTCCCAATCTAGGTAGGCGAACTCGGCCTTCACACACTTACCGGGGCTTCTCACAATCTCCGTTGAGAAACTCAGCGCACACAATCACCTCCAAATCGTCTAGGAGGTGGCACAACCTCCAAGAGTAACAAGTCTTGATACTTGCTTGAGTGTATAAAGACTCAATACTAAATTCAACACTTGAATTTTCCACCAACTCACTCAAAATGAGAATTTAATGTACACAAGAGAGTTGGAGACTTGCTAGAGCTCAAATATGATCAATGAAGTCCAAGAAGAGCTCTAAAATGTAGGTGGAGGTATTTATAACTCCTACCAACCAATTCAACCGTTGGAGCAAGAATGCATAAAATAGTACTAGAATCCCGGTGCTACCGCCCATATAGCCAGTAGCACCGCCCCTCTTGCTCCAACGGTCGCTACAGTGCATTTAATGCCTGTCAGTGACCGTTGGGCCAGTCAAGCCGATGCTACCGCCTGGCCGGTAGCACCGGCCACTCTGACCGAAGAAACATACCTTCTGGAATTTTCATGCCTGTCTTGGGCCGATGCTACCGCCGACCGGTAGCACCGGGCTACCAGGACTGGTAGCATCGGCCACACTGCCCATAGATGCATCTTCATTGGTATATGAGTTTTTGCCCAAATGTAACGACTTGAAAGTATTCAAATGTGCATAAATTGAGCCTTCAAACATTTTTCGACTTTGAACAAATAGCCAAAACCCTCTTGATAGTATGGCACCTATTCTAGCAATCCGATCTTTTTCTCCAAAACTCCGAGATCGGCAAAAGCTACGAAAAAGTCCTTAATTTTATACCTTGGCTATTTTGCTCGACGTGATGATTCTCTTTTTGCTCCATTTTTATGCTCCCATGATCGTCGAACTTAGAATCAACCTATTTTCAATATTCTCAAAGAAAATATTAGTCCTTTAATCGCGATTGTCATTAATTACCAAAACCAAATCGAATTGGGGGCCTAGATGCTTTGAACACGTCGTAGGCATCATGAGAATGGTGTTGACGGTGAAGGTGCTGATGGTCTCGAGGGTGACGATGATCGAGGATGAAGTCAACATTGCCTCCAGGTTGCTGCTAGATGTCGGCACGCCAATGTTGTGGCCGAGACCCATCATCGAACACGTGGTGGGCAGCTGAATGGTGAGTGTGGCACCCGCGCATAGAGCGGTAGGCGCCATAGTGTGGTCTAGGACGGTGATGGATGTTGATGCCAGCAAGGTCGCCGATTATGATGGGGCTCGAACAACTACACCCAACCGCTGGAAGATGGAACTTGTGCTGGCTTCGTGGCGAGGACCCATCATCGAACACGCCGCGAGCGCTGCTATTGTGGACTAGTTGATGGTGGTCACTCGCATCGATGAAGTGGTCGACTCCAAGGGGTAGTCGGTGGGCAAGGCGAAGTATGTGCGCTCAGTGCCATCTGCAAGAAGCACACATCGATGGTCGAGGTTGTGGAAGCCGTACATCTTTAGCATTTGGTCGAACACCTAGTAGGCGCCACCTCCTTGGTCATAGTCCATGCTTCGGGGTGGCATTTCGACGAGCATCGTGGCTGCGGATGATGTTGGTGTGGATGCCACAGGTGGCCCGAAGTCCTGGCAGGGAGGAGGCATCAACAACATTGCAGACATCGTTGTTGTGAGATTGGCGGCGAGGCCAACAGGAGCCGTCGGTGTATTGCCAAATTTCTTCCCGAATAGAGCATGAACCATCTCTTTCATCTCTCTCACATCGCTGCGGAGATCGCTGTAACTCTGCTTCAGCTCTCTCGATGTTGTTGACATCTTCCAGATTAGTAAGTTTGGTTCGAGAATTTTATAAGAGAACAAGCCTCCAACACTTAGCAAGAACACACGAATCAAAACACCTCCAAGGAAAGATCTGATGCTCTAATACCTTTGTCAGGACCCCGGGGAGTGGATCCTGACTTGGAATCGAACTTTGGAGCAGAAATTGGGAAAGAAATTGAGATTGGCTACGAATTGGAGATAGATTGTGAAGAGAGCAAGCAAACAATGGTTCTACACTAAGCTAATTGGATCCTGACTTGGAATCGAACTTTGGAGCAGAAATTGGGAAAGAAATTGAGATTGGCTACGAATTGGAGATAGATTGTGAAGAGAGCAAGCAAACTATGGTTCTACACTAAGCTAATTAACTAGGGACACAAAATTTGCTTTTTCAATCTTCTCCTCAATTCCATTTGACCATGTACATATAAGCAGTACAAGGACTTGATCAAACGACTGTTATCAAGCAACATAAAAGAAAACGGAAATGTGTATGAATCAAATGGAACCTAACAGAGCTAATTGTTGCAACCCATCTCCTCTGTTGAATGTGAATGAATTGATATCAAGCCATCAGGATCGTTGGATCTTCATTAATACAACACAATAAACTGATATCTTGAATGCCAACTTGTACTTAAATTTCTTATGAATTTGTCTGCATTTCTCACAACTTACAGAAATACTGAACCTGACAGCGGCGTGGCATGCAAACGTGTGCCTCGTTGGCGTCCTCCGGGCAGTGCGAGTGCGACGCATACGTGGGGGTTTTCCATGCAGTGGCAGTAGTCGCGCTCGTGAAGACCAGAAGCAGCAGGGGCAGCAGCAGCTGCTGTTCCGTGAAAGCAACACATGAAAACAGAAGCCACGTTCTATGCGGCTTAAAAATCGGCGAAGAGACGTGACGTACGGGAGTAGGATTTCCTCTGGCTGTTGCTGCGTAATAGAAAAAGGAAACGACGCGAGGTGCTGCAAAGGAAAAAAAGACAAGAAAACAAAACAAAAGAGTAGCAGATTTGTTCTGTGAGGCCTGCTGATTTGTTCCATAGAAGCACCAGGCGCGTACGTATGTGCAGAGTAGCATCATGTGCTAGCAGAGACATCCCAGCCGGCGACGTAAGTGACAGCAAGCAAGAATCTGTCCAGCGCAACAGAGAAAACAGAAAGATAAGATGGTGAACAGGTGGAAAAGACGTGTCTTCTTAGTACCTGTTATTAGCGAAGTGTCGTCGATAACCGACGTGATAAAATGATAATAGCAGTTATTTACGTGTCTCATCGAAAAGACGGTCAAAGCTACACGTTCTTATGCGAGTTGTGTCCACGAGATAAATGTGTACGAGTTTCTTCAGAGATGACGTGCGCATCAGAAGAGATCATGCTGCACGAGAAGATCAAAAGGAAGCCGTTGCGTGTGGTAGTTGAGTCCGAGACGTTGAGAAGATGCGTTAGCCGTCTAAAGTCAAGTTCGTCGAAGATGAGCCTGGGATGTTGAGGAGATGTGTTCATCCTATATCGAGTATTTGTTGAGTAAATCGTAGTTGAGACCGATTGCCTCAATCAATAAGAGTCGTATGTCAATATTAGGAGGGAAAATGTTAGATATAATATTGACAAAGTTAAGAGATAAGATTTAGTTTATTTAAGAAGATAAGATTTAGTTGGTTAGTTTGTTGAGTTGGTTTGTAATCTATCTTGACTATATAAATCAAGGAATAAACAGAAAAACGACGGTAAACTACGTTGGCAACCGCGAATTTTTTTTTTCTGATTGTTCCAGCAGGCTGTTCCCCTCCTCGGCGTCTGCCCACAGGAATTCTATCGTTGTGGATGGGTGAATCCCTGATATTGGAGTAAGTCTAACGATGAATCCAACCTCCTCACATGATCACATCATGTTGAGTCACATTCATCCGTGTCTTCTCTAACAGGCCCGGCATATATCTGTAGCTCTACCGACGCGTACAGAAGATATATAGAAAAGAAGAGGCACAGCCAATTTAGCTTCGATTTCTCAAAAATTTGAGCTGATTTTCCATTAAGATTTCAAGTAGTCCCCGCTACTTTTACTATATATATAGCACGTCTATGACTGATGAAGTTCGTAGTGTATTTTCCATGCCTTTGTTATTGTAGGTCTTATAAATGTTCCATTTTCTATTTCAAAATTTGAAATATGAATAGGCTCTTAAACTTTCGTGTACCTTGCCAATCTGCCAATCAGTAGCTAGTCTAACTAGCATGCGCCTCTTGTGGTTAATTAATCATTTGGTTAACCCCTTAATTAAAGAAATGGCTTAGTTAAATGCTATCGAGGTAGCACTGCTCGGCAGCAGAGCTCTTGCTACATAGTATCTCTGCTGCTGAGATTCAGTTGCGCGGCAACTCCTTTCATAGTACGGAAGCACAGTAGATAATATATGTTGTCTTGCTGGTGCTTTCGTGGTTAAGGAGAAGACTACTTTTACAATTACATTCCTACGTGGGCTAGATTTACTTTTAGAATAGTTTTCCATGGGACTAATAAAATGATGGTTTCCAAGCAATACACAGGCATCCTGTATCATTTGTTCTTTCCTTTCATACGCGGGGCGCGCCTCGCCCTACAACTTCTTCTCTCTTTGAGCTTGACCATCAACTGAGAACATATGGTGTTCTTCACTAGAAAAATTGTCAAGCAAGTGGTGGTAAAACGTAGTGGAAAAAAAGATGCAAGCTCGTGATGGAGCAGTGGCAAAAGAGAGAATGGTAGAAAGAACATTGCTCGCTGGTGGTGGCTTATCCACCCGTATCTCGCCATCATCTTTGTTTACTTCTTATTACTCCCTCTGTTCATAAATAATTGTTGTTTTAGCAATCGATACAGTCTCCGAAACAAAACTTTGGCCACTAATTTTTATTATAATATATTTATAAAAACTAATAAGATTATTAAGAAAGTACTTTTGAAGACAAATCTACACACATGATTTTTATATATCCAATTTAAATATAAAAAGATATTGACAGTCAAGGTTTCATAAGTTTGACTACACCTATGTCCTAAACGACAATTATTCGTGACCGGAGGGAGTATTCATTTTGAGATGACATCATCTTTTGTATTTTTAGTGGACAAAACAGACATATACTATACATACACCCCATTCACACCACACGCACACAAATACAAAGAATTTTGTGTAGTTATTGAGGCCTCAAGGAATACAGACACGCTATTTCTCACTGAACGCACACAATGTGTGTAGGATGTTGGGATAACTAGCTGGAAACAGCTAAGAGGATGATTTGATCCGTGCAATTGGACGAACTGATGGCGCTAATTGCTATTAGAATAACAACCTACGACAAATGAATTCACCCAATCATACGCTTTGATTGATATCCATCAGGCCACACAAAGGTAGACATGCTCCTACAATCACAAGGATTCCCAAGAACAAGAGGGCAAGGAACGACTCCCAATTCCAAGGGGGCAAGAACACTTGAATTCTCTTAAATTTTATTGAATTTGTGGTCCCTTTGCAAGGTTGGAGAGATAGAGTACATACTACATACTATGAACAGTTGAACACTCCTATTTAGGTTGTCTAGAGTCACTTTTTAGGCTAGTTCAAAAGTCGTGGACAGCAGGCTTGCAAGAGAAAAGCTTGTAGAGCCTCGTGGAACAATTACTGCCTGTCTTTTATGGAAACTTGCATAACTTTTGACTCAGATCTCCAAATGATTCTCTATTTATTGTGCCTGAAAGTAGACTTAATAAGGGGAGATTGAAAGATCATGTAAAAGTCTATCCAGGTTTGTGATGAGTTATTGATAGTATTTGAGCATATAGTGCTTAAGTTTGAGTTTGTTTTGAATTCTATTTTGAATTTGAAGCAATTTGAGGTGCTGTCAGGTCAAGGGCGGCACTACTGGCTATGTAGGAGCGGTAGTGCTGGCCAAATAGCACTACTGGCCTAGGTTGGCGGTAGTGTCAGTCCTGCGGAGCTACCGGCCTGGGAAGCGTTAGTCTTTTTATAGAGAGATATTTTCTCTAGGGTTAGACACAGGAGGCACTACCAGTCATCTGGGAGCGGTAATACCGGGGGTGTGGTACTACCAGCCTCTAGTGGCAGTAATTATTTTCCAGAGAGGGTTCTCTTGGGGCTATTAGTGCGAGCGGCACTACCGGCCAACCAGGGGTGGTAGTGCTGAGGGTACGGTACTAATGGTTCTGGGTGGCGGTAGTGCCGACTTTATTGCAACTTGAGCTTAATATTTTACATCAATTGTTGATTGAAAGACCATGTGTGGGTTTACCCGTGTTTGTGATGAGTTATTGATATTATTTAAGCAAGTTGTGCTTAGGTTTGAGTTTGATTTGAGGTTTAAATCGAAATTTGAAGCAATTGAGCTCTGTCTGGAATTTGCGGTACTACCGGCCATGTGGGAGCAGTAGCACCGGGGTGTCGGTACTATACTACCGGTCCTAGGGGTGGTGTGAATTTTTTAGAGAGTGCATTCGTTGAGGTTTTTAGAGCGTGCGGTACTACCGGCCATGTGGGGGTGGTAGCACCAGTCAGTGGTAGCACCGGCCTCAGGCCGGTGTGGAAATTCCAAAGAGGGATGTTTTGCTGTTTTGGATGAAGGGCAGTGCTACTGGCTAGGGGGCGGTAGCACCGGCCCTTATAAGCATGAATGATCCAAAAATTATGATTTTAGGAGTTTAATTGCATATCTTTTTTAACATTGCTATGTGATGGGTTTCTTGTCTTTGATAGTCGCAAGATGTCGATGCTTGATCATGGTGAAGCGGAGGATGATCGGGACTAGGCGAGGTGCGCCGGAGGTTCAGACGGTCGAGGATCACCAGAAGATGATCGGAGACGGAGTCACTACGAGCCAAGAAGACAAGAAATGGATGAGATGCTAACTTGGAGCTACTCGGATCAAGGAGGGCCGGCGGATCGTGGTCTAGGTGATAGAGTAGTGGGTCAATTTAGTATGCTTTGAAAAACGTGCAAAAACCCGTTATGTTAGAGGGTTTCGAGTTAGCCTATGTATGAGTGAGTGAGTCAATCCTAGCTCTTGATGGTGATCCTTAGGGTAGAAGGAACTCATCCAAGGGTGAAAGATGACTCAAGAGTAGTATAAATAGAGAGGGAGTGGTAGCCTTCCTCCTCTTGAAGGTTTTAGAGGTTTTGTGCTCCTTTGAGCTTTGCCCACTTTGTTGTGAGACTTTGTAAACCTCCCTTCCAGAAATGCAAATCATTTTTTCCTATGCTTGAATTTACTTTATGTCTTAAATTCAGCATTTAAATTCCGCAATTTACATTTTTGCAATTTACTTTCCGTACATTTGGATTTGCCTCCCCTCCTTCTAAATGCTTGTGGATCTTGAGCTAAGGATGTATGATTGATGGATGAGTTTTCTTCATATCATATCCCAATCATCTAGGCAACTCTTGTGTTATTTTTTGCGAAAACTGATCTTTTGCTCTTTGGACAACTAATTTTGGAAGATTGAGTTTCTGGTGTTCTTGACTTGTATTCTTTCTTGCTTTGACGTGGGAGGCTATAAAAGATCATCTTGATTATCAAAAGCCCACGAACAAGTTATAGATCAAGTATTTGGTTTTTGCTCTTACTTGGTGTATTCTTCCTTAGATTCAAAAAAAGTCAGAACTTTGAAGTCAATCTCTTGGATTGAAGGTCGGAATAGATTTCTGACCTCCATACAAAGGTGCATACCAAGTTTCATGAATTTTTGACCAACCGATCAAAAGTTGGATCATTTTTTGCTTTTAGAGCTCGTGTTGATTTACCCTACTGTTCTTGAGCGCAGTGCTACTGGCCTCCGGTGCTACCAGTTCTCCTGCGGTAGCATCGGCCATACAGGGAAAGATCATGATCTCAATTGCATATTTTGATTGATTCGTCTGGGGGCTTGCTTGGATTATTTTGACTGGGAAATTTTTTTATTTGGGATCATTCACCCCCCTCTGATTGCCATCTCGGTCCTTCATTGATTAATGCATATTATTGTGAACAGTGATATGTGTGTGTTTCTTGTCTATGTTGGTTGCAGGACTCTGGGGCTAAGTCATAGTGAGGCGAATGCGAGATTGGGACTAGGCTAGGAGAGCTGAGGTCCAGAACGGTCAAGGGACGCCAAAAGATGACTGAGGCCGAGAAGTAGTTGCGGACCGAGAAGACAAGCAGCCTGAGCATGTAGCACTGGTGATGGACATGGTGGGCAGCGACATGGACCAGGACTAAGCTCAGGGAGGAGTTGAGATCTAGAACAGTCAAAGAAGCCGATGCCGTCATGGTGAAGCTGAAATGGACACGTGGCATGTTAAGTGACTTGGGCCCACTTGCAAGCAAGGACAGTTCAGGAAAGTTCGGACTCGTGAGAGGGCTTGGCAGCAAATCATTGGGGCCACGTGGAAAACGCGAAGCATGGCGATTCTTCAAGGAGAAGGAAGACCGGTCATTAGGGAAAATTGGTAATTTGTCCAATACCGGCAGTCGAGGTGGTTTGGAAAACTGCGGCAGTAGCCTAAGTGGTTTAGGTTACGCCAAAGTGGGTTTTGATGCAAATTAGGGCTCGTGGAGCGGATTTGGCGTCAATGTAATGGCCGCTTTGAGAAGCATGCTTGTGTGAGTGGAAAACCCGTTAAGAGCGTTGGGTTTCGGATTAGCCCACGTAAGTGTGGATGGTATCCACTTGTAGTGTCCAGGTTTAGGGTTATGCTTGCCTCCACTATATAAGGAGATGTAGTGGGAGTAGATACTTGGGACCTTAAACTTAGTCACTAAAGAGGTTTAGGTTTTTCACAAGATTTTGGTGTTCTTGTGTGGATGTGTGAGTGTTTTTTGGGAGCTTTGTCCTCAGGTGAGACCATCCTCATACTCTGAAATAAAGATTAATTTCATGCTCAAGATTTGACTTTTGTTCTTGACCTTCCTCCTTCTTGATTTTTTATCTTTCTTGTTGGTTTCTTTTTCTTTTGATCTTGTGTTGCCAAGGATGAGTGACTAACGGATGTATCTTCTAGAGATCATCACCCAATCATCTAGGCAAACTCTCTTATGATCAGCAAGAGATTTCTCAAGAAACCGGGTTTTTGCTTAAGAAAGAAGGATTTGAGGTAAATCGTGATCTTGCACATTTGAGAGCAATCTCTTTGGGGTTCTTACTTGCTGTGACATGTGGGAGACCATCTAGATCCATCTTGATCATTAAACCCCCACGAACAAGCTCAGGGCAAAAATTTTGTATTTGACCTAGTTTTGGTGCAACCTTCAGTAAATTCAAAAAAGGTCGAAACTTTGACGTCAATCCTTACAATTGAAGGTTGAAATAGATTTCTAACACCCATAGGAAGGTGCATACAAAGTTTCGCGGGTTTTCGATCAGCCGATTAAAAGATACACTTATTTTCGTTTTTGAAGACGTTCTGATTTTACTGTTCATATGCCTGTTTTTACTGTCCACCGTCACTACCGGGGGTATTGTACCACGGTAGTTCCGTTGGTACCGTTCATTCCGACACTACCACCCATTTAACACCGGTAGTGTTGCCCCAGAGCCAAGTTTCTCCGAAAAATTATATTTATGTGCTTCCTTGATCAACTAAGGTCTTGGTTGGTACTTTTAGAGGAAAATTTTTATTTTTTTATCATTCACCCTTTCTCTAATCATCATTTTCAGTCCTTGAGCTTTCCAATCATATCCCCGTGCGTGCTAAAGATGCTCAGATTAATTAATGTTAGTTTAGGTGGGAAGTAGATGGACATAATCTGGAGTTGAACGCAACAGCTTGTTGACTTCCTTTGTGTGTGCTTTTTGTCTGCATCACCTCCCGCTCTAGGCCAAACGGCCGTAGGTCAATGCTACGATGCATGTCCATGGCTAAGTCTTTACCCTTGCAATGTGTCTTCTCATATTGAGTTACGAACATTCGTGAAAATCTGAGTAAAAGAAGCATATAAGATCTAGGCGGTATATAATTCGAATTGACAATATAGTTAAGACTTAGCTAAGAGTGAATTCACCTCTTGTAGTAGTTATCGCATGCGGCTCCTTGGACCTAAATAAGCCTCTTTCGCACAAGCTTCAACTTTGCGGTCGTGTAGAATCATGTTATATAGCAGTTGTTGATGATTACGGTGAACTAGGGATGATGACCTCATCAATACTGGTTTTTCTATTGAAATAGTATATTCCAATACTATCTCGTACCAATATAATGTTACGAGGTTTAATATAATAATATATATTAATACGTAAACATATTTAATTGTATGCACTAAATACATAGCAGTAGAATCAACTATAACATAGAGTATTATTTAGTACCGAAGCGTTACTATGAGTATTAACCATATCAAAATTGGTATAGAACTCAGAGTTGATCGGTACCTTTTTAAAAGACGATATTTATAAGTTTGCGTACAATCACACCACTCACCAATGGAGCCAGGCTCGGTCCTCGCATCATCTTCTTCACCGTCACTAAGGTATTAAGCTGGCCAAGCCTTCCTTCAAGAGTCCAGCTTGGCCAGAGTAGCCCAGACGAACAGGGCCCTCTAACAGCGTTGGCCTGCCTCGCACAGTGGGCTTCTTTTGCTCACCGGAGTCAATAGATTATCAAGAAAAGGGCAGAATAGGAGGGACGAGAAGGCGCACCGGAATCGGAATCCAAATCCAGAGCGAGACGTATCCATCGAGGAGGGCCTCCTCCTCCTTACCACGCCGGTTCTCCATGGCCGCTTCCTCCCCCTCGCCGGCAGTAGCAGCCCCGCCGCCAGACGCCGCTACCGCCGGCGAAGACGAGTGGGGTAAATAACTATCCACTTCTGCATCCTCGTTTTCTTACCGCGCTTACTGCTATCTAGCTTAAGCCCTCAGTGTATTGTACTCCTGTTCTTTTACCAGAACCGTGTGAAAAATAGTTCGGTTTGGAGGGTGAGATGGTGTGGGTGACTGGTTGGTTCTTGCTGGTACCCATCCATGTGGACACCACTTGTAGTTGTTTTATTCGGGAACTACTTGAGACATGGCAAACATGTTCTTTCTGCGGAATAGCAACAGTAGGTCTGTAGCAATTCAAGAAATGTATGGGTCGCTGAGTAAACAATCAGACTAGGGTATGTTCAAGTGTTTTATCTGTATCTTTATGGCAGTGTCCATAAATTTGCTTAAACTAGTTTATGTTGGGACAATTTTGGTGTCTAAAGTGTATTGCTTTTGGTCATTGTGCTATGGTTTTGAACTGCAAGAAATACTGTCAGTTTTGAGAAACCAAGTTGTAAATTTAATTTCGATTCACACATGGAAAAGTTGAACAGAATATCTGCACTAGAAGTCCCAACTGAAAATTGCAATGTTTACTAGCATCCAGCTCTTAGGTCTTGATCTTTCGATGGCTTCTGCGAGTGCGTGCTGCCTGATTCAGTTTGAGAACTCTTTTTTCTGAAAAAATGGGTAATGCTAAACAAATGGTATTAGGTGATGAAAGAAGATAACAATTAAGATCCTTTTCTCATTGCATGATTAAATAGGAGAGGCCTATGACGTGAGGCAATTCATACAAACCTCATTGAGTAGAAAGAGGAATCCTGTAAATCTAATATACTTGCATCTTAAGTTGTTCTTGGACATCATAGTTATCTAATCAGGATTTAGTCAGAGAGAGATGTAGCCTGGGTTTCTCTGTCAATCTTTTTCCTTAGGAATTGCTAAGGCTTAAGATGTTTGGAGCTTTTTTTGTGTCTAAAGATGTTGGTAATTCACAAGAGCATCATATGCCATTGGCTCCCTTCTACCAGCTGTCGTACTATTGACTTACGTGCATTGTTTACATCTCGAAACATTAAATTGTATTGTTTACATAATGGTAGTTGTAATTCATGAATTGAATACCATTCTGAGCATTGCAGAAGGTGTGTTGATGCTAGTTTACACATTCTTTTAATGTTGATGGTACAATTTCAGATGCAGATGGATTTGTTATTCCTAATTTGGCTTCTCAGGATGATGATGTTACTAAACCTACTGTCCCGAAAGCCACAGTTCCTGAACCTCTGCAGGCAAGTTCCAGAATGCTTTTTTAAGGTCTTCCTCAGTAATTTTACCTTTATCAACTACTGGACCACTGGTATTCATTACTTCATTGAGATGTAAATTCATATTTGAACAGGCGAAAGAGGAGAAGATATACTTGGGACCTCATGGGGCTCCACCATCTCAAGCAAAGCAGCAGGAGCTGAACACCACTGGCCGTAAGCAGCGCTTCAGAAACAAGCTAAAGGAAGCAGATAAGAAATTCATTGGCAATGCTCAGGAGAACAAGGTGGAAAGCCTGAGGGAGCTCATGGGGGCTAGAAAAGATAGTACAGACATGCCAAAGAGCTCTCGTCGTGATTGGCTCGACCCACATTGTCACGAGTCTGAATTCGATAGAAAACCGCACTAGGCGTCTGCCAAATGATGATACCTTTACTTAAAAGGTTGACAGACTGTATACTTGTGCGGGTGTTATTCCCCAATAAGATATCCTTGTGTCAGATAATATATGAAAGGAAAATGTTTCTGCGGTGTAATCCATTCCAGTATCTACTATCATAGCCATCTCTTTGAAATGCTGCCAAGCCTGATTTTTTTTTTTTTTTGATGAATTTGCATTGGTAAGTGTATTTTTACATGTGTAGTCGCAAAGAGAGAAATGAGGAAATATGTTGACTTGTTATATCTGTAACCTGGAAGATAGTGTGTGTGTCAAATTTATTATGTATCTGTGTTCAATTGATTCATGCAATCATACTTATATTGTGCTGTTATGTTTGTATTCTTGGATCCTCATGGTTGATTTCTGCAGTTCCTTGTGTATCTCTTGCAGTTTGATCAGCATGGTCCTTGTACATAGGCTGCAGTTATGCAGAAGTGACTCTTCTTGAACAATTTAGGTGATGTAAAACTTTCTCTTGTGTTAAGATCGATGCGAAGTAATGAAATCTTCTAGAATCAGAAAGAGGAGTGAGGTTAATTTAAAAGGTAAATACTTACAGATTTACAGTACCGGAGAAGTATTTAATTTCATACATCATACAGGGGATGCTGATGCTCACAAACAAGAAAGCTTCTCTCTATGAAAGTAACTTTTAGGGCTCTCGCTGGAAGTAGTGCAGGCAGTGAAGAAGAGGTGTTTGGCTTCCAACATTTGATCATGCAACCAGGTTTCTCCCGTCGCCGACAAGAGCTCACCGGACGGGGACCTTGACCCAGCCATTGGCGAAGGCGATGGCGAGGATGACGAAGGGGGTCGACATGCCGAAGATGATGATGTACGGCAGCGGCGTCATCATCGGGTTCTCCCCCTTCCTCTCCCCTGCAGTCTGCCAGTACCTGCATCCCACCCATCCACATGACTGAATCACATGTTTCTTTGTACTACACAGGTCTGAGAAAAATGCGGAGTTGCATGAGCTCGGGAGAGCTGAGCTTCATTGCTTACTGGTCTGGTTCCTCTTCTCTGGTGATGAACTTCTTCTTGCCTGCAGGCTTGTCCTCTCCCTCTCCACCTGCGCACATCACTAAAATCTTACATCAGTCTGAACAAAATGAATAACGTGAGAGCATTAAGGAATCATACCGAGTTTTGCTGAAATTCTGGAACGCTTGCTGACAACGCGATCACGGAGCAAACTAACACCTTTCTTCGATGGCGGGGTAGCAAAGGCGGCACCACTGCCGACGGTAAGGAGGGATGGAGCAACTTTGGCCATGGTTTTGTTGGTGTGGAGGAGAAAAGAGCTCTCCTGCCTCGTGCAGATCACATGATATAGTGCCTGTGTGACAAGGGTTCAGAAACAAGCGAATTGGATAAGGTGAGTGCTACTCTGGCTCATTCTCTTCCATAGCACATGCCAAGGCTCGCAAGTCGCAAGATGTGGTGACGTGGTCCAGCCATATTCTACCATGTCAAGTTCCATCCCTGTGACGGATCTGCCACTTGTTATTATAAGTCAGAAATTTTCTGGAATTTACCGTCCATGATACTCCCTCCTAAGCACAGGAACTGGTAAGTTTAGAATATGTGCCGTCAAACCTTTAAAACTTTAGTTATTTCTATCTTTTCAAATATTCAGATTAGATACATGAAAATCATACTTGTAGATTCGTCTTGAAATGTACTTTCATAATATTATATTTTTTTTTATTTTTTTAAATATATTATAATAAAAATTAGTTGTCAAAGTTAAATTTTGGAAACCGTATCGATGTTCAAAATGATAACAATTTGTGACTGGAGAGAGTAGCAGTGAAAGGAAACAATTGAGTTCATTACAGGAACAAGGATCGAGTTCTTTTTTTCTTTGCATAGAACACTTAATAATATATTCGATTAATTAAGTGAAATATCCTGCTTAACAAGATGTGTTCAATCATAAATAGCAACCATGATTAATAACAACAATAACAACAATTAAGCCTTTTATCTTAAACAGGTTAGGGTACGTTAATAAAGAAACCCAATCAAAACCAATAAAACTCCTAAACATTTGATCTTGGGGCCATGGTATGGTACGTGGATCATTAACTTCCATACACTCATATCCAATGCCAATTTTTTTGAAATGTTCCAATCCCTCAAGTCTCTTTTAACCGCTTCTTCTCACGTCAGTCTCAGTCGACCTTTTACCTCTTCTTATGTTTTCAAGACGACTTAAAATTCTACTACACATGGTACCTTAGAAGGCCTCCATTAGAAATGTTCAAACTATCTTAAACAAGTTTTTCTTCAATTAATATTATCCAACCCTATCACGTATATCATCATTGTGAATTTGATCTCTCCTTATACGAGCACAGATCCACTGTAGCGTCCGCATCTCTGCTACACTCATCTTCTGTGCATATTATCTTTTTATCGTCCAACATTTCGCTCTATACAACATCGCAGATCTAATTACCATTCTATATAACACACCCTTCTAACTTTTGACAGACTTTTATGTTGCATAGGACAAACGATGTTTGGTGCCATTTCAACATCCCGCTTGTATCCTGTGACTCACATCTTCATCAATCTCACCGTCACTCTGTAACATCAATATCAAAAATCAAAACATTTCCCTCCTGATTACTATTTTTCCATCTAGACTAACATCTTGTCGCTTGCTATAGCACCACTAAAAACACAGATTCATGATTAATGCCCAAAACATTTCCACAGCAAAAAACTACTTGCAGACATGCAGACAAAGGTTCTTTCTGACTACGCGATACAGAGTGACGTAGCATTTGACTTGCACTAACAACAGAGTCAAGGAGAGGCAGCGCATAAGCTGTCCTTTCGGACCAAAATTAAAAAAAAAAAAAGTCTTTTGCAATCTCTCGCATTTGCATTTTGCCCATCAAGAAAGTCTTTTGCAATCTCTCGCATTTGCATTTGCCCATCAAGAGACAGCAGCATTGCTATTGTTGGATCGAGCTTCAGATATGATGTATTTGGCAACATCGGCACAACAGGAAAGCTTATCAGCCTTGTGATCAGGAATTTCAATCGAGAATTCTTGTTCAAAGGCCATGACGAGTTCCACCCAGTCCAAGCTGTCCAAACTCAGGTCCTTTTGGAAATCTGCTGTCTCAGTCACCTGCAAGCATTGAATGATTAAATGTGTGCCAGTGTCCAGATGCCAACACATGCAGATAAATGTATGATGTATAAAATAAATAAGATAAGACTGGAATAGACATTTGCACTACTCATGGCAACTCTTTTTGGACTAACCTCAAGATCAGACTGTTAGTAGTGCGCTCATCCGAAGGGGTAATTAGGTTCCATACTTCAATATTTCATGAGACTCGCAAATCACTCAATTCATAAATATACGACTCCAAAATTGACTATTGTTCTGACAAAAATAGCAAAAATACTGATTAACCATTTGGGATACATGGTTGATTCATCACTTTCTGTCTCATCCACATCATGATACTAAACAACCAGTCAATCATCTCCTGGACAACCCTGTCCACAAGGCCTCTTGTTACTACCCACAATTGACAATGACATCTCATTCGGCATCTTAATGCAGCAGTCAACTTGGCAAAACCCATGATCACATAATCTATGTGTACATTGCCTATACATCCGGTGACCTAGCTGCCTTCATAGACAATCTCCAACCTCCCCCCTTCTCTGCCCCAATTTGTGTCTCAACAATTTGTCTAGTCCCCCTTGGAAACTTCACTGGCAAACTTAAACATGCATCGGACATGATGACCAAATTCCTAATTTATGGGATAAAATAGAATAGCACATACTGGATGCGAAACCACTAATGCTTATTGGGGATTACTGTTGCACATTTGATTTGGTGTCACAAATTTTCCTAGCAAAATTACAACCTATAAGCAAGGTTATTAAGTTGTAAAGTCGAGTCGAGTCACTAGAGGGGCGACTTGTTGACTTGGTCGACTAGTCGACCGACTAGTCTCCTAACTAGAAAGTATGTTATTAGGACATGCCATATACTAAGTTGTAGCAACAATTAAACACATATACATATTGTAAAGCACGAAATGAAGAGAAGAACAACATAAGCATGATGATGAGTTGATGACTTGCTTGTTTTGATCCCAACATGTGCACATAGAGAAATGTAAGTATCAAAGGAAGTAGAGAAGTGGAGAGGCATAAACTTGCTAGTGCATTACTCGTACTACGACTACATTACTATGCTAGTTCATTACTAGTACTATTATTACTACATTACTAGTACTACTACAATACCACTTACTAGTTAGCAGTTAGCACACAGTAGTCAGCATTACCAGATCAAGAGCAGAGCAACAAAGAAGCAGAAGCATGGCAGCAAAGCAGAACAAGGGACGAACCGACGAAGGAGAGGGGAGGTGAGGGGAATGGACCAGAGCATGGGAGAAAGGAGAGGAGAGGAGAGGAGAGTGGAGTACTGACCGAAGGTGGCTAATTGGCAGAGGCGGCAGTGAGGGCGGATGTGGCGGCGGGCGGAACTGCGGAAGCAGCGCCTGATCTAGACTAAAGGCACAGAGGTGGCGGCGGGCGAGCGGAGGCGGCAGCGGACGAGCGGAGGCTGCTGCGGCAGCGGACGGGGAAAGGCGGTGCTCGATACAGAGTCTCTAGGGCTAGGGTTTAGCTCCAATCCTGGTATATATGTCTCACCCTCCATCTGATGATCTCTGAATGTGGGCCGTCAAGTCGCACGGCTAGGCAAGCACGATTAGTCGCGGCTAGTCACCGACTAGTCGCTCCAGTCGAGTCGAGCACCCTAGTCGTCCTCCAAATACCAACTGGCCAGCTAATTGTGGATTAGTCGACGACTTAATAACATTGCCTATAAGATTATAATAGAAGTATGAGAAATCTTTATTGAGCTCGCTTTTCCCCTACAAATTCCATGTTTACGATTTTACTACCTACTCGAAATTATCTTTAAACTACGTATTTATTTTGCTCAGTTTTCATAAACACATTTTTCAGAAATTGAATATCAGCTGATTTCATAAGCCTGGTGGATCTATATATGCCAGCAAACTAGTTGTCAAATCAATTGGAACCACAGTTTTTCTCCAAACCGCCACTAGCTAGGGAAATTCTATAATGTGTCCATTTATTCAACTTGCCACATCCACATATTTGGATAGGAAAAAACCCAATTACAGACCTTTTTTTGCCAACCCAAACACAGTCAAGTGAATCTAAACTGCTAATAACTTTTTTTATTAGTCTCACAACTTTGCGGATAACAGTTTTCCTTTGCAAAACTTTTCAATGTGAATCTAAAGTTATGTAATTAGATGAAATTTCATCAATTACAGAACTCTGTAGTGCCATGAATTAATTGATCTGTTCTAAGGAGAGAGAAAAAATTCCGTCTTTGGCAAACTTACGATGAAATATGGCACCACCATGTGCTCACAACTCACTGCTAGATATATCAGTAAACTACTTCACTATTTCCTCTAGTCCCTAGTAACCTAACAGTTTGTTTGGCCAAAAAGCCTTGAATTCTAGTCAGCCATAACAGCCACAAGTCCTTGCCAGCATGTTGCAAACTTACTGTACTATTTTAGGTTTGCTGTAACAGAATCATATTATAAATCAAAAACCGGCACTCAAGGTTTATGTGCGCCATTGTATTGTTTTACATGGTACTAGAACTAAAGAAAACATAACGACTGATTTCTTCTAGTTCTAGCTTGAATTCCTCCAGCACACACACAACTCATTGTTCTCTTCTTGTGCCATCACCATTGTGGCCTCCGTGTGCTCCTCTTCTTCTTGCACTGCCTTAATCATCATCAAGAGATCTAACACTGTTTGTTAGCCTTGGAATGCATGTACTCTTCTCGATCCAGGGTCTCGATCCAGGGCTTAAAAGCAAATCTGCCTCCAGCTTATGACCTTGCAGAAGGATCTTTCAGTCGTGGATTACTTTTTCGTATCAGGAATCTCAGAGATGCCCAATTAAAAAAAAAGGATCTTGCAGATACTCTTTCTGCCATCAGCCATTATTTCAAGAACAGGATACAGTATCCTATATGCTTGCAGGACCCCGATCTCCTCTTCTTGTAGTGTCTAGCCAATGGCAGAAAGAGTATCCATGCTTGACACGATGTAAGTAATCTACGATAAAGAGACATGATCCACTTGTATGATCCTTTATTCCCATCTCCACCAGAACGGAACCTGTTATGCTCAATGACTTGAATGCTCATCTAATGAGTTATGAACTACAGATGGGGCATTATAATTTCCATTTTCAACAGATCCTGCAGTGAATATTGCAGCAAATAACAGCAATAGGCTAGGGGGAAAAATAGGGTAAACGTGGAGCGAATTGTGGATGCGGTAGACAAGCCTTGGGATAAATCCTTCTGAAGGAGGTACTTTCTTTTATTAGGGAGGGAGATAGAAAAATTTGAAGCGGGAGATAAGGACCTGTCTTTCAGGTACTCAGATATGATGAAAATTTGGGTATTCAGATCATGTATGCGATCAACTTGATCAGTCTTATCAAGCTGAAGGGAATCATTTTTGCTGCACTTGCTACAACTCAAAAAACTAGAATGTGGTATCAGCAGTGATTTTGATAGAATCAGATTCGAGGAAAGCACAATGGTCGTGGTAAGTTCAGGTTGGCAATGCTGAAGATTTGTCAATTCAACATGCTGGCCAATCTAAAATTATTATGCCTACAGATTATTTGGTCCTGAAAAAGTGTCCTGCATGTTCCTATAATAACTAATAACCTTATTTCCATTAACAAACACACTTGAGACAATAATATTTCTTGAATTTCATCAGGATCTGGTTACAAAGAGAAATGTCCTCCAAGGCAAATCCAAAAGGCCTTTAATCCAAAAAAAATACTAACCTTGCTTCATCGAGAGAAGAATCGCTCAGTAAGGAAGTCAGAAATATTAGTTGACTTTGTTGTACACAATGTTTTCTAACTTTTCCCATAACCATCTTTATGACTCTACTACCTAGTAAGAAGTAAGTTAAGTTCAAGCTGTTATGAATAACACTTGTATTCAACATGAGGCCAATGAGCTAGTATATATACATGTACATAAGGGTATATGAGTAATTGTGGACAGCTAATTTTCATGGAATCTTCGTTTTGATGAAGTTTCAAAGAGTTTGGATTCATCAAAAATGAAGAACCCTGTCTTTACAAGAAGACTAGTGGGAGCGCACTTGTTTTTCCGGTTCTGTATGTAGATGACATACTGTTAATATAGTTTTTCAATGAAAGACTTGGGCGAAACAGCCTATATATTAGGCATTAAGATCTATAGAGATAGATCGAAAAGGCTAATTGGATTAAGCCAAACTACATATATTGACAAAGTGTTGAATAGGTTCAACATGCAAAATTCTAAGAAAAGTTTCTTGCCCATGTCACATGGCATTAGTCTTTACAAGAATCAGTGTCCTTCGACACAAGATGAACGAGACCACATGAATAAAGTTCTGTATGCTTCAGCAATCGGATCTATCATGTATGTCATGCTATGTACACGCCCAGATGTCTCTTACACCTTAAGCGTTACGAGTCAATATTAAGCAGACCCCGGTGAAAGTCATTGGATAGCAGTTAAAAACATCATCAAGTACTTAAGAAGAACTAAGAATGTGTTCCTTGTTTACGGTGAAGAAGAGCTCATTGTAACTGGTTACACCGATGCAAGCTTCCAAACTGACAAAGATGATTCAAGGTCGCAATTTGGATTTATCTTTTGCCTCAATGGAGGAGCGGTTTGCTGGAAGAGTTCAAAGCAATCAACCGTTGCTGATTCTACAAAGAGAAGTGAATATATTCTTTATACAAGCAACAAATGAAATTTGTTTGGATAAGAAAATTCATTATTGAGCTTGGTATAGTTCCAAGTACTATAAACCCTTTGGACCTTTATTGCGACAACAATGGGGCCATTGCACAAGCAAAGGAACCTAGAGCATAACAAAAATCCAAACACATACTGTGGCGTTATCATCTTATTCGAGAAATCTTGAATAGAGGTAATGTCAAAATATGCAAAGTGGCAACGGATGCCAATGTGGCAGATCCATTGACAAAGCCTCTCCCAGAAGCAAAGCATGAGGCATATACTAGAGCAATGGGTGTTAGATACATGAATGATTGGCTCTAGTGCAAGTGGGAGATTATTGGAAATATGCCCAAGAGGCTAATCATGAAGATGATTATCATGTATTTATGCTTATGTTGTTCCTTTAATAATGTCATATTATAGATCATCAAGTATGTGACTTGATCGTGAAACTCTGTAATTTAATTATGACATTATTATAAATTGTCCCTTGTTTATTTATTGGGTGGGACACCAATAAACTTTATTCAAAACAAGCACATGAATTGATTGATAATCACGTTTCATGGATTATGGGTATATGATACCATTCAGTCATGTGAATACATGTAAGTGTACATGCTATTCGACTGACCCGCTTATGAAACACCTTTTAAGGATTTGATTAGTGTCATAAGTTGTTTCATACAATGATAATGATTGATTCTTAGACCTGAGATCGACACAGTTTCCTACATGAGAATGGTATGCTTTGATGGTGTCTAATGTTGTTCGTAACTGGATAATCATAAGGACAACACTCGGGTATACCTTGAATCATGAAGAAGGAAGTGTATGATCAAAATGGAATTTGTCCTCATACTGAGAGAATGATATCAATAGGCCACTCGATAAAAGAGTCTAAAGAATGTGCATGGCCATGCCCGAACGATTAAAGTTGTTAATCGATCGATCTTATTATTCTATTTCAGAGAATCGAGAAAATCGGTTTAACAATGCAAGGATGGCAGACCTCAACCCTAAGTTAAACTATGATATCAAAGTGACAAAGGGACCGACATGTATTCATTGAAGGTTTATCGGATAAATGACATTCATGCAATTTGAATAGTCATTATGTTCTGTTAGGAGCCGCTTGCGACCAATGAATCGAAAAAGGAGTTTTTCGATTTATTGCCAACATAGCATGAACCTGAAGGGTCACACACTAGAATAGGCTTAAGACAGATTTATGAAATCTTCTCTCGTGACATACATGTCAATGCAATTAAACATGATATCTGGTTATTTGCAAAAATGGCTGCAAATTTGCATGCAAAAATTTGTTTGCGCAGAAACCACTGTAGCAAACGCTGAAACAATGTAGCATGTCGGCAACACTAGCAAACCGACATGCTGCTGTGCCAGCTGTCCCGACTGTAGCAACCGCCTTGCTCAGTAATTCGGCTATATATTTGTGCCTCTAGTTCAGAAAAGTGTGAGAAAAATTGAGAAAAATAAAAGGTGAAAAAGTTTCACCAGAACCAGAAAAGGTGACAAGAGTTGTATCGCACGGTACTAGCATACCGGCATACGGTGTCGTCCGTCTATTCGTATGGGTACCTAAGGTCGTGGCTGCTACTGTCACGAAAATCCGTCGTATCCATTTCCGCTGCTACGTCCAGGCGTTGAAGCTGTGAGCCTCACGAAGAGCTTCTGCAAAAACTTTGTATTTGCGCTCTCAGGACCATGGTGCACATTTATTGCTTTTGATATTTTCTAAATCTTGGTTCTAATGCATGCGATCGGTCCGGGAAGGGAATAAATTTTTGAAATTTACTGGGTCTTTCCACCCCGATTTCCCAACAATCAGAACCAGTAGAAGTCCGCTGAGGGGCGGCACCCAAGCCACTAGTGCCCTTGGAAGGACGTCCACCTCAATGAGCAAGATCCTTCTTCCGGTAACAGAACTGCTCCACATATCCATTCTTGTCGCAGTAGGTGTAGGTAGTGAAGCCCTCCTCCACCCCCAGCAATTGCCACTGCAGTAGGCGCCACTAATGGAGAAGTAGTTTGAGGCATCACCAAGACTAAATGAGACATTAGTAGACCTACACCACGAAGGTGAGTCTCCTCAGTACGAATAGCTGCAAGGGCCTCCAACAGGGTCACACGAGGGTGGTGAGCAAGCAGTTGAGCACGAATCTGCTCAAATTCAGCACGGAGACAAGTCAAGAAGTCATAGATGCGGCAAAGCTTTAGATGAGAGTGCTGACGCTGATAGCACTAGCAAGTGCAGCAAACCTCTGGACCAAGAGAATCAAGATGATGCCACACTGAGGATAGCTGATCATAGAACTCATCTACAGTAGAATCACCCTGTTGTAGCGACTGCTCTTGTCGCACAACAACAAGGTACAAAGAATCACCAACAAACTCCTAGCGATTACGAAGATGTCCCCACATCAACTGTACTGAAGACAAGGCAAGCACGTCTCCAGTGAGATGGACCTCCATGCTAGCAACCAAAATAACGGAGGCATGAGTATCCTCATCAATCCATAACTTGCAGGCAGCAAACTGAGTCTAAAAAGACTCCACAGTATCATCATGATCATCAGATGCCTTCTGACGAATAGCATCAATAGCTTCCTTAGGAATAACAGGCATAGCAGGAGGAGTAGGACAAGGCGTACAAGGTAGCTCACTGGTAAGAAACTCCCAAAGACACTGACAACGCATAGGAAGGCGTATGTGTAGAACTCAGTCTTGATAATTGAGACCATAAAAAATGACTAGGCAGCGCAAGACAGCAACAGTACCCGAGGAAGAACCTGAAGACAATGACATCTGTTTTTTTTTTGCCGCGAGAGCTGGAGCCAACCTGAAGCCGGAGCCGATCGAACCGAGCTGGAAGCCGGAGCCGAGAGCAACACGCACGGGATTTTAATAGAACTCCCGATCAGATTCAAATCCGATCGAGCTTCAGCTACATGTGCGGGAGCAACGGTGGCCAAGCAACGGTAGGCAAAGCAACGGTCGACTGGCGTCGAGCGGGAGTCATCGGAGTCGCAGGCGGTCGGCATCAGCGGCGGAGGCAATGGCCGGAAGGCAGAGGGCAAGCGCAACCTTGGCGGGCAGCTGATGCAAGCGACGACGTTGGCCGAAAGGGCGTCAGCGATGATGGAGTCTTCAGCCACAGGATCCCGAGTGGACCAGAGGGCAAGAGCCGAGATAGGTGCCATCTTCAATGATGTCGGCCAGGAAGCCGCGGGCGAGAGCCTAGGTAGGCGTGTCGGTGTGGCCGTCGGTCGAAAGAACCACTTCGGGGTCGACATCAAGCCCGTCGCCTGAGAAGATGGCCAAGGTAGCCGGCGATGACTTCGGCGCAGAGCTCTGCTGGAGCATATGCAGCACATGGATCGGCAGCCTCGACGGAGCAGCCCGCAGATCAGCAACCTCGATGGAGCAGTGAGCGGCGGACGGGAGGAGCTGCTGGTGGACAGAGGCGACCGACGGAAGAGCCGGTCAACAGTCGAAGAGACAGCCGATGGAACGAGCCGGCCAAGCAAGGGTGTGTTGGGTGATGCAAGCGCAACGTCAGTAAAACCCTAACCCTAACCTTTGCTCTGATATCATGTTATGAATAGCACTTGTATTCAATATAAGACCAATGGGCCAGTATATATACATGTACACGAGGGTATAACAGGAAAACCTATATATAAGGAAATAGCTGTACAAGGCAACTAACAATCTCGTATATAAGGCAACTAGGGTACTGCCTAACACAGGCCACGCAACATTGAATTATTGTCAGCCACATGTCGGCAAAATTACCTTACACTCCCTTCAAAGTTTATTCTAACAGCCTTGGGGCCTATGTCCAGCAATCGCATGGTTTCACCTTCACGACATTTCACGCCTGACTGACATTTTACTGATGGAAGACTAGAACATGTATTCACCATAGACCCATGCCAAGCTAACTAAGCAGCAAACAACAATTTCCACAACTAATAAATCACACTACTACTAACTGAAATAGCAAAAATTTAAGCTGTCAGATTTCAATGGGGCAAAAATGGAGCTTGGATTGGAGAAAAATTATGCCAATAATTTGTTCCCCAAAGACCATTAACACTAATATAGAGGTGAAATACCAAATATTTTGGACCCCTTTCCACCTTTTTATACTCTGCACTACCTTTCATAATTTGCATTAGCTAGGATAGTTGCAGCATAAACTCTCACGAAGAGAAGGCAAAGAAAAGAAAAGGAAGGCAGAAGAGGAGAGAGCAGAGCCAAGAACCGACCTTGTCGGCGTCGATCTTGTCGAACTTCTTGACCAGATCGATGACGCGCGCTCTGACGGCGCTCTCGGAGCTGTCGCACCCACCGTCTTGGCTCGCCGACGCGCTCATCTCCCGAGCGAATGCGCTCAGCGCCGGCCTCCCGCCGCGTCCAAGCGCAGCAACGGATGGCGCGCGGCGATAGCTGAGCCGCAGATGCTGCAGCACCAAGATCCTCACCGCTTGCATGCTGCACGAGCTGTATCTCTTCTCACCACGAAACCAATTCCTAGGTGCGGCACAGGAGGCGTACACGAGATTCCCTTCTCCTAGATTGATGACGAAGGTAAAAGGAGGAATTGCGTCGTGGTGACGGGCTGACGGCAGGAGGACGAGATGGAAGTGGACTGGATTGGATTGGTTTCTGGCTCAATTCCAGAGCCCAAGGCCTGCTACTTGTTGTCTTGCTTCCCATTTTTTCTCATTTTGTTTAATAGGAAATTGCACCACATGTCACACGGTTGTTCTTTTGAACATAAACTTTAGTTGTTAATATCTTTTAAATATTTAAATTAGATACATGAAAATCATATGTGTAGATTTATCTCGAAAAATACTTTCATAATATCATAATTTTATTGCATTTTGTAAATATAATATATAAAAATTAGTGATCAAAGTTATGTTTTAGTGATTGCATCAATATCTAAAACAACTATTTGTGATAAGAGGGAGTACATAGATTAGAGTTGGATTTGGAAGTGGAGGCATGGATGTCAGCAAGAAATTAAAGCCGAAGATCTGAGTTTGTAGTGGGTGTTGTTCACCGGAGATGATACGAGGACAAGCGTCTGCGGTGTGCCAGCCGCCGACGAGGATCCGACAGCCTGCGCGACCTCGAGGGAGACAGGCGGTGGCCATCCCTTGGGCACCATGGATTCTAGCTCTTGCTCTGCCGTGTCAGAATGAATGTACCATCGGCATTCACTTTGATCTAGCCTTGCTCAAGGATTTGCCATATGCAAAGTGTTGCTTAATTGTCTCCAAGGTAGCTCGTTGCGGGATCTTTTACATTTGGTACTCGTACTGGTCGGAATTGTTGTGCCTAGGGTGCTAATGGGGTCAAACCCAGCCAAGCGGGAACTGCAGCCCAGCCTTGGAGCTCCTCGACGTCGCCTTCTTCGAGCGCGCCGGTGTTGATCGCCTTCCCATGACCCGCCATCTCAGCACCTACCGATGACGAGAACCACCTGCTACTGGAGACCGGCTTCGCGTGACGCAGCGCAGGGGAGGGAGAATATGTAGGTGGCAACGGAGTAATGTGTGGGTTGAGGTAAGGGTTGAAATGGGTCGAATCCATATCAGGAAAGTGGGTTGGATTCATTTGGGTTCAAATGCCATGTGGATTGGATTGGGTTGGAGTCCTATTTGTTTTTGTTTTGGATTCTCTAAAAGCTGATTCTGGATTGTGGTTATAGAGAAGCTGATTCTCTAAAAGTTAGAATCCAAAAGCACATATGAAGTAGATTGTGGATTCTAGTGTATATGGGTTGGCTGGATTATGATAATCGGATTCTAGAATCGAACCGTTTATTTTTTATTCTGCTATTGAGGCTAAAATCCAGAATCAAAAGTTAAAACAAACATACCCTTAGTTATTTTAGGTGGGTTGGGTTGGGGTGAGGAAATTGGTATAATTGTTATGGGTTGGATTGGGTTTAGTCTGGATTTGACCCCATTAGCACCCCTGTTACCCAACCCACTTCATCCGTTTCAACCCAAACCATTACCAGGCCTAATTGTGCCAGGTTAGTAACAGTGTACAGTAGTAATCAGTAGTTCAGCAGCTTTTCTCTATTGAGAGCACCTCTTCCCGAAGTCTTTCATTATGGAATGAATTCCCATGCTTCCAAATATGCCTAAAGGAAAATTCATTACCAGCTTCCCGTGCGGCAGTGGCGTCCGTTTGAATGCTTTTGTAGGTTGTCTCTGAGGGAGAACGCATTGGTTTTTAGTTGCCATGCCAAGATTCACGTCGAAAACTTCTCGCCGTGCCATTTCTCTACTCGAATCCATCCATAAATTACGAAATCTTACAGATGGCCTGGCACATCTCCAAATTTAAACTGTTGACCACCTCTCTATCAGTCAGGGATGAAAGGAAAAAAACAACATGCCATGTAGACACCCCCAACTGAACCTCCTATGACTCCAAGCGACCTGCCACATAATTATTGACATTTATCCACTACAATCAAACAGCTGTTGAATTAAAGATACTAAGCTATGCAAGAAATAGTCCTATTAGCACAATTGAATATTCTTTTCATATAACAGGTTGAATTTGTTTGCACTTTCAGAGGAAAAGATATTGTCACTGTGTCAGCATAATCCACCAAAAGTGGGAAGAACAAAATGCAGAGGCTTCAACCCTCTGCATGTGCATTCATCCAAATCGCTTTAGTAAGTCGGAATGACATACTAAAAATCAACTTTCATAACATCAGGGTTGCATCTACATCGTTAATATGTTTATTTCGCAAATCACAAAAAATAGTCCCAATAAAGAATATGGTAACCACCTTTGGGTGAACTAAATAGTAGGACTGTAAACGAACCGAACTCAAGCAAGCCTAAATTACGATCGAGCTCGGTTCGACTCAAGCTTGAGCTCAGCTCGAGCAAACTCGGTAACAGTCAACAATTAAACACACCAATTTTCAACAATAAGAAAAGCTCAAACTCTTGAGTAAGCTAAGTAAGAGTTAACATACAGCAATATTCAACAAATGAGAATAGACAAATTATCACAACCCACAGCATAATAGAACGAATGCCTTAATAGGAACAAATATGGCTATAAACGAGCCAAGCTCGAGCGAGCCTGGCTCCCATGTTCCCAATCTTGATTCAACTCGACTAAGCTCAGTAATAGTCAACAATTACATATGCACAAATTTTCAACAATAAGAAAAACTCAAGCTCTAGCTCAGCTCAAGTAAACTCGTTAAGAGTTAACATGCAGTAATAATCAACAAGTGATCCACAACATGTAGTAAATTTATCGAGCCGTAATGAGCTATTCGAGCTCAGCTCGTCAAAGCTCGCGAGCTCGGGATCAAAGTCAAGCTCAGCTCGTTTGGAGCTTAAGCCAAGCTCGAATCGAGTCTAGAGCGAGCCGAGCTCGAGGTGCTCACGGGCCTCGATCTTTTTTTAAGGCCTACTCGATAGTCCCAAAGGTGCACAGCAATGTTGCTTAGCCACACTAATTGTCACAGAAAAAAGGTACTGGTTTTATTAACAGCCTCTTTCAACTACAGGTCAGGGACGAATGACATACATGGTGCCACAAGCAAGGCTCAGATCTCACTCAGGTGTAGTTCTTCTTCTTGTGCGTCCTCCACTGCTTCACTAAGTATGCCGCTACCTCAGGAATTGGGGCTTGCCGGTTGTCCTTGAAGTTCCACAGCTCAGGTACGGGATACCTGCCAATGGGGTTGTATTCATTCATTTCAAGAAGGGCCTCAACCACAACGTTGTAGGCCTCATCACCCAATTCCACCCTCAAAGCACTCAACTTCTCATCATCTTCCTTGATTATTTCCTGCACCAGTGGATCTATATTAGAGGCTGCAAACATTCTCAGCACAGACTAGCTGTACAACAACGCATTCGTGTTGGTCAGCTTCTCAATCAGTGTTGGCACTTTTTTTCATGATAAAGGAACTACTTTGGGCATTTGGATATTGGTTTAATAGATCTGTTCTGATGCCTAGTTCTTATAAAGGAGAAAAAATTATGCAAAGAGTAAGATGTATTTATATTTAGACATCTGAAACAATCAAATGCTGTTGTTATTCGACAACAAAGAAGCACGAAGAAAATGTTGAGCTATAACCGAGGGTATGTGAGTTATGTAAGCACCGTATTATTTAGTAGCTCAAATTACCATAATGATAATTGCAGATATAGGAATATCATTGCTACAATCGGAAGTTAATTCACTATAGGTAAATTCAGTATACTTAAATCCAAAGACGGATGCATGACAGTCTCAAGTAGCAACAGTTGACTCTGACGAAACATCTATAAATTTTGAGTTTCTGTGTTTTTAACTGTCTTCTTTCTTCCTTAAAGTTCCAAGTTCAAAATTTTTCTTAAAATGCTACCACAGAAAAAATATTTACAATTTAAGTTCAAAAGGAGTGTATGTGTATCTCCCTACCATTTCCCCCAAAGGGCAGCATTCAACTACTCAAATGCCAGTAACATGCAACATCTCAGTAGCCACCATATGTATCATTGGAAACGAAAGAGTTCAGCAGTGATTACCCAACTAGAAATAGCTTACAGTAGATAGTTTATCAATTACTCCAACATCGGTGTCATTATTGGAACAAGGGCTCTAGTCAGTAATGGATGTATTCCGTTGAAATTCAACAAATCTGGATATTGCCTTTTTTATTACATAAACGAATTTGTAGTTGCAACATTACAAACATGAAAGCAACTAACTAATAATGGACCAGAAGACATAAATATCAAGCAGGTTACAAATTCCTTTTTTCTTTTTTTGGGAAAATCCCAAACCCCCAATGGTCAGTTACCGCTGGGAACCGGTGTTTTCCTAGGCGAAAAGGACCGTTCAAAATTATGAACTCAAAAAGGGATTTTGGCCAGAATTTGTTCGAGATTTGGGTGGTGCCGGTATGAAGGAGAATCTTGTGATATTCGCTCTGTTAGTTTGTTGGGTGTAGTTCCTAGATTTTAGGCACAAAATCGCCTAACCACACCACCTAGTTGCCATAATGTAACACCCCAATTTTCGCACCCTTTTAAAGTTTTCCAAATAAAAATAACCATTTGGATTTTTCTTGAATTAGTTAAAGCTTAATTAGAATTTTCTTAAAATAAAATGATTTAATATGAATAATCTAAACATCAATTAAATGAAAACCAGTTTTGATTGGTTTCCTTGTGTTGCAAGGATTTTTTTTATTTTCTTGGAATTTTTGGAGTTCATTTGTTATATCTTTGGGTTTATTAAAATTTCCAGCAATTTATTTAATTTGGAAATCCTTTCTTTTTCTTAAAATCAAGCGGGCCAAATTCTTTTCTTGCCCATTCTTCTCTTCCTGCCAGCCTCCCTCTCCCTTGGGTTGTGCCCAACTCCTTCCCCGTACCGTGGGCCACCTCCCCGGTCTTCCCTGCTCGGCCTAGCCACGTGAGCTAGCCATTCCCGTGAAACCCAAACCCTAACCGCTGCACTGCAATAGTAGCGCCGCTGCTGCCATTTTCGGTGCCTAGGTTTGACATGCCTCCTGAGGCTATTTAAAGCCCTCGGGAACCTCTCATCGTGTGCCCCTCGTTTCACCACATCACCCGACACCCTAGCCGCCTTTGCCGAAGCCACTGCCGCTGTGCGAGCTCGCCGGAGCTGGACGAAGGCCGCCACTGCCATTGAAGCCCTCCCGAGCTCTTCCTCGTTGCCGATCTCATTCGCCGGTGTGTTTCCGCCCTGTCGTCGATGCCGTCAGCTTCATCTCATTGGCCACATCCGGATCCACCATCGCTGCATTGCCACCGCCACATCTTCTTCCTAGTCGACCGAACCTCCACCGCTTTTTCTCGCTGGAGCATCGTCATCGGTGACCTTTCGGGCCGCGCGCAATGTCGCAAGAGGTGGCCCGCAACCGCCACTCCCAGATCCGTGCTGCCGAGCCCTAGATCCGCGCCATTGCATCACCATCGCCACTGCCGCCGTAGTCACCGGAGCCCAAGCCGCCTCGTGCTGACGTCACCGTCAACATCATTTGTCCCCATCACCACGACCTCAACGCTAGCTTAGCGTCGTCACCAACGTGTCATCCCAGTCAACAGCCCACGTGGTCAGATCCAAACCCTATGCTTATGACATGTGGCCACCACATGTCATACACCCGAGCCCATGAACCTAGTCCATCGTGGACCAGAACATTCCCGTGGACTTGGTTCATAGATCGTGGCCCACCTGTTAGCCTGTAATTCTTTTACCAAATTTTTTTATCCCACAAATCCTGAAAATTCGTGGGACCTACTCGTCAACCACTCATAATCTCACTTTTTATTTTCTCGATTTTCTCTCTCGTCCAAACTTCAGGAAGCCCATTCTCCTTTCATACGAGCTCCAATTGAACACATTCAAGTTTCTAAATTCATCTAAAATCGAGCTCTTAATTCCAGTGTTGTTTTTATTTCATTTGGAGTTTATTTGAGCCTTTGTTTGTTGTTTATTTGTGTTTTTTGTTTTCTTTTCCGATAGATGTTGATCCCCGGAGGGCGAACGAAGGATTCGAAGAGCAAGATTCATCAGCAATAGTGTATGAGCAAGGCAAGTCGAAACCTTGATCATATTAATCATATGTTTGCAAAAGTATTTTGTTTCATATCAAACTGCATGCTATTTCTATATAAATGTTATTTGCTGATAGCACCTAAATACCTACTTGTCGTTATGCCACCTTGATTACTGAATGCTATATATCCATTATCATCCTATATTGGGTCATTAATAGTTGGACATAATTGTACTACCAACATTTGGTTGACATAGTTATGCCTAGATATGCATAGTTGTACGATGGGCTCATATGAAATGATGAATTATCATGAATTTGACTTAATGAGATATGGAATTGTGGCAGGTAGCCATTGTGGATATGCCATTGCCTTGGTTAAACAAAATGGCTTTCACTCATGCAGTAAAGGGGTTGTAGTTAGCACATTTGGGGTGATGATGTCTCGCCTGGGAATGGTTAAGGACTTAATCTTGTGCGCCATTGAACTATGCCTAAATGTGTGACCACATGTCCAGCATAGGATGAACCTGTCATAATAAACTATCATATACTTGTGCTGTCCTATGCTGTTTGGATTGGAGGGCTACTCCAATGGGTTGTGCAGGCGGAAGGTTACTCCTACTCGATGAGAAACCAGGTGTATGGGGCTAATTCGTGGGTTACACAATCTCTCGCAACGATGAACCGCTCATTAAAAACATAGACTCAGGTTACGTGGACGTGTTCTAGGAGTAGACCAGCTAGGTCACGTCCCAGGGTTGAGGGGGTAAACTCAATAGGCAAGACGGTGCTAGTGTGCACCAGTGTAAAGGCCAGGACAGATGTCATTCAATCGCATACTCTTGTATAGCGAGTCAGGACAGATGTGATGAGTTGATTGTATCTTGTTGGTAAAGTTGTGCAATCTCTACAAAGTGTAAAACTGTTTAAATAGTCGTGTCCACAGTCCTAGACGTGGCTGGGGATTTTACATGAGATAGAGTTTTCCAGAAAATGTTGGATATTGGAATGGTTGGAAAGTAATCATGTAATTGACTTGATGTTTTAAATGCAATTGTCTTATTTATTGTATCATTTTCAATTATGCTTTACAATATATTTATCGTATTTCAAATAATTATTGCTTTCTACAAAAGAATCATATGGCTATTCCTTTGTCAAGCCTTGCATGATTATAATTGCATTACTATTCCATATGACTTACTGAGTACTCTATATACTCACGGCTATACACATTGTTGATCAATTGCTAAGGAAGGACCAGAGAACTCAGAGTTCTACGAGGAGTATTACGAAGACTTCGCAAACTAGGAGTGTGTTCCCCAGGCGATTGCTTGTGGCATCAAGTTATTTTATTTCTGCTGCAAGAGTATGTTAGCCCTGTGAGGCATAGTTGTGTAAACCTTAATCATAAGGTCCGTTGATATTATTTATTAATAATTTGCTACTTTCTTAGTTATTTCATTGAATTGAATGATATTTCATCGATGTTGCCATTATGTGCACTAGCATGATCCTGAACTTGGCTATCAAGCTTAACAAGGTATTATAAATCTTCTTTCGAAATCAAGATAGTTCGACATAAAACCATTTTATTTATCATATAAGTGGTTATTTCAAATTCAACCTAACGAGCCACTATCGAGCCGTACCTCATTAACCTTTTTTCGCTCGAAATTGACTCATTTCAATTTTGAACCCATTAACTACTGTAATCAAAGCAATTTTGATTCGAGCCCTAAAGAGCTTTTTTGCCAGCCCTATATAGTATAACAGAGGGTTTCGAATTTGGTAATCCGAGTCCCGAAACATAAGGGTATGTACAGCAGTAGAGACAACTGTTGTCCATATAGCCCTCCACATCATCTACTAAAAACATTAAAGACTAACACATACAATGGAATATAAAACTGTTGTCTGTACTCCGCTGGGAGTCTGGGACCCCACAAATCACGTTGTGAGTGGAGGAGCTCTCTACAATGGGCATCACGCTGTCTATAAGTGCATTGGTTCATGCTAATAGATCATTTGTTTAACAGCAAACGACCTCTCTCTCTCTCTCCTCCCCTTTCAGCACCATATCAGCATGAATCTAATGTGACATCGTTTACAGACGGCTGATGTCAGCCTATTGTACATGCCCTAAATCCCGGCTAGGCATGCATACATGCAATTAGAGATAATGGCTAATATCTCTTCACATCTTTCATACATGTGAGGCAGCACGACTTCTAGTCATGCAAGTTAGACATATAATAGTTGTCATGCATGCATCTGTTAATTAGGAATCAGCCCTAAAATTACGCAAAATTTGGAATGCAATTGATAACTTACTATTTAACTGATATCTCAGATGGTATCTTGAAACAGAGTGTGTTTTTTTCCAGGAAAAGAGGAATGCATGAGCCCTAGTTAGGTGATGTTTTTTGAACGTCTCCCACAGTAGGAGGCAGTTGGACTCTTGACATATACAAACACGTGAGCTTATCTATAAACGTTCAAAAGTTAGATTTGCGTAATCACTCCATGCTACATTTAATATATTTTCACACAAAATTCAAATTCAAAATATCAAACTGGACGGAGTTTTTTTCCCGGTGCCCTTTGAAAATTCCGGTAACCGGTGGTTACCGGCCTGTATCTTCCGGGATTTGGAACCCTGGTATCAAGCAATATAAGTAAAATAATGTTTACCTTCGTCTGTCCATCAGCATCCATAATCTTAAAAGGATGCCATTCAGGTTTTCTGATCTCATCTTCCCACTTTGAACACAAAAGTGCCAACTTCCCTTTTAAGTCATCTTTTGGCACTTTCTGTTTACATGCATCATGAAAAGCTTTTTGATCAAGCTCACCCATTCTTTTTACACCAATAATGGATCGAGCTCCTGACATTTGTTTTAAGCCCTGCATAGTGAGTGATTTGTTCCCAGAAAAGGATGATTCAATATATTATTTATCACAAACCACAGAAAAGTCAATAATGACATTATACATACACTTATCAGTTCGTCCTTGGCTCCTGCTAGCTCATCATTGGTCCTTCGTTCCTTAATAATAAGGGTCTGGTTGAGAGATTCCATATCCTCCATTTCTTCGTCTTTGTCTTTCAGCTTTTCACGCAACTCATCAAGCTCCTTTAATTTTGTATCTTCCTCACCTCCCATGTGCTTCATTACCTCTAACATTCCTCTCAACTGTTCTATTTCCAGCTCAAGTTTCTGTTTAGAATCTAACTTCTTTTGCAAATCGTATTGCTTCCTCAAGGCATCTTCTTTTTCTCGCTGCAAAATTCAGTCAGTGAGACAAAGTGTTTTCACCAGGCAAATAAATAAAAAAGTGGGAAAGCAATACCTTTTGTTTCTCAACAAGCCGTAAGAGCCCCTCATCTGCCTTCTTCTGCTTTAGGGTTGCTAAATTAAGAAGCCCATTCTCCTTTGCATTCTATAATAGTTTGGAACAATATACATGAGTTCAGATCAAGTTCAACAATGGAGGAAAACTTGTATATTGTTCTTAACAGCCTTTGGAACATCAAATAGTATTGATGAAAAGACAAAGCAAACTCTTCCCATAAAAAAGATAAAGAAAACTACCTTTTCTTTCTCTGCTTCGAGTTTCGCTCTGTCAATATTAGCTTTTGTAGCCAAGTCTTTAAGTTGTTTACATCTCAGGTCGACTTCTTTTCTCCTAGTCTGCAATTCTCCATGCAATCTCAGATTTTGATTAATTATTTTCCTTGAATTTTTACAAGCAACCTGCTGCATCTTTTTTATCTCTGATCATCAGAAGGGAGAAAAACAAACAAACTCAGTAAATTCAGTGAGGATAAGCTCAAATTATGCTGCAAAAACATAGGCAGTATAAACATATCTGTACAAACTTTTATTGTGTTTTTCAATTAATCGATCTTTCTCTTCCATCATCCCATCAAGTTTCATGGCATTCTGGTTGTTCTTAAGCTCCAATTCTAGCAAATGCTTATTCTTTTCTTCGATTTGGCGAGCAAAATAAGCCACACGCCTGTCAGTTTCTTGTAGTCCCTCACGTTCCAGGTCACCAACACTTCTTAGATCACCATTTTTTCTTAAGTACTCCCCAATTGGCCCAGGAGAGTTATAGTCATCAGATCTTGCAAGCCATCCATAAAAATCGTCCCTTCTACAGTTTCTTTTGTTCCAATCTGTCTGACCATATTGCTCCACTTTGAAATGCTTTTCAAACGCCAACGAATCCTTCAATCCAATCCAGTCTTTAGCAAACTTGACAATAGCGTAATCTGCTTGGCCCTCAGAATTCCAAAGAATAGTGACTTGGAGTGGTCTGAATCGTGAGAACTGTGCTCTTAGCCTATTCTCACTTTCCCTGACAAAATTTTCATCCTTCAATGCAGTTGGTACAATAACCAGAATACCCATCCATGGCCATACAAACATCTCTTCTTCATTCTTAGGAGGCTTTTGCTCAACAATGGCAAGTTGCATTGATGACTCCAATGAGCTGGCCAAATCATTCTTCAAATACCGAGCAAGTGCTAGGTGTGTTGCCTTCACCTTAGCCTTACGCTTGGAAGCAGCCCCTATTCCTAAGGCGTGCTGCAGAAGATCTTTTAAGTTATAATCCTGCTTCTTTTTGCCTGGGCAGAAAGGGCACCGAAAGATTCTCTCACCATGCATCACTTTCATTTTTCTGGCCCGCAGTTCGGTGTAAGTCTTCTCCTCATACTCACCAATCTCTGAATCACTAACATCAGATTCTTCTGCAGAGCTGTGTCCCATTGGAGAGAGAGGGAGTAAATACCCTGAGGATGAACACACGAAAAAGAAGGAAGTCAGTGTTATCAACTGATTTGAAATACCCTGAGGATGAACACACGATAAAGAAGGAAGTCAGTGTTATCAACTGATTTGAAGTGACAAATACCGGTAAAACAACATAACCAGTTCTATACTATAAAATGAAAAAGTATTCATTTCCAGGAACTTGGCACTTTGAACCTAACAATGCTTGAGCGGCTGAGGTTTTTTTTTTTTGGTTCTTACCTAGATAGAATAGCTACCATTTTTTCGTTAGGTAGGTACGATTGAGGAGATTGGACAGTCTGCATTTCCTATAGAGCCATAAGAATTATTATACTAATTATAACAGGAAAAAATGATAGAAACTTCTTCGTTGATCAGGAGAAAATAAACAAAAATATATCCTTCTTGTGGTTTAAAGGATGAAAGAAGATTCCACATAAAATCAAATTCATGGTCACATACTTTTCATGTTCTATTCTAATAGAAGAAATTCTATGAACGCTTCAGATTGAAGAGGCTTCTCAACACAAAGTTAACCATTTGTGCAAGAATGGAAAGAGAAACTGTCAAAATGGGCAATGTATTTCCCCAAGGAATGTAGTGAAATGTTGTTATGCATAAGGTACAATACATAGTTACCGGATTCATTGTAAACCCCCGTGAATCGTGAACCGGAATCATCAAACCCGAACCGGTTTAGGGTACGGGTTCGTGTTCGCAGTGGAAATTAGAAGAAAAAGTGGCGAACCGTGAACCCGGATCCTATACCGCGACTCAGACGTATGGCATTTCTGGTAACTCTGGTACAATACAAAAAATTTGCCTTTTGACCCTATTTTTTGAAAAATCTCCAAACTAAGCCAAGGAAAATAATTGTATACCTTAGTTTGTTTCTAAACAAACTAACAGAACTACTAACATGTACTTAAGACCATTTTCCAACTTCTATTGCTGCAATTGATATATTATCAGCGTGACTACTATGCAATCCCCAGGATATGATAATTGAAGAAATGATGTCGATGGCAGCAGTCAGTGGGATCCTACATTCGGCTGTGTGGATTTCCTATGTTGTTCGTAAGATGTAAAGATGTTTTGTTTACGTTATGTCGGCGGCAGCAGCCGGTGGGGATCCTACATTCGGCTGTGTGGATTTCCTATGTTGTTCGTAAGATGTTTTGTTTACGTCAAACTAATCCTTACAAAAGAACATTGCGAATCACGCTTGTATGGGCTGGCGCTAGGCAACTATTTGTACAAAAACTAGAATTTTTTTTATATCACCTACACAAGCTCGAACAAATATGCCATGTAATAACTAAAAGACACGACTTCGCAACATTAGCAAACTTTTCGATGGAAAGGGCCCATACTGGACCAGCTTGCTTTCGCGATACTCCTCAAATTTCACACGAGATGGGGCTCTCAAGACTCGAATCATTCCGTGTAAATCAACACCCAAAGAAGAGACTCACAAGAAAGGGGAAAGGAAGTGTTTCCCGGGACGCGATCAGAACAACATACTGGGAGGATTTCGGAGATCGAAATCCGCAGGGAGGTAGAGAATCAGCCGGCAGACGGCGATCTCAAAACATGCGAATTAAAAAAAAAAAAAAGGGACGTGGGATTAGGGGTTTTTTTATAGGCGAAAAACCCCACCAAAAATCTTGCCGAGCAAAGAAGCAGGGCAACAATGCGACCCCGAACAAACACGATCTTTGCAGAATCGCTACCAAGAGAGGGAGAAAGAGCGCGCGTATTTCTCACCTTCGCGGAATCGTTTCTTTGATCTTTTCGTCTTCGCCTGTGTTCTTGGACAGACGGGGAGGGCGAAGAGCTTCACAGTTGTTGGGACTTGAGCAAGGATTGAAATCTCGTTTGCTTTAAATATCGTTCGTGTAACGTAAAGAAATCTCGGCGAGATTTAGAAATTTAGGATAAATTCTGAACAAACCACAAAAACGAATTTTTAAATCCAGATTTTAAAACCAAAATTTTGACCAGTTCTATCGGCAAAACTGCATAAGCGAAAAATAGCTCAAACAATGTTGAAACATTTTAATTTTTTTTAGGTTCCTGACACACAGTGATACTCCCATAAAAATTCTGAACGAACCACAAAAAAGAATTTTCAAATCTGGATTTTAAAACCAAAATTTTGGCCGGTTTTATCGACAAAACTGCACCGAGTGAAAAATAGCTCAAACAATATCGAAACATTTAAATTTTTTTTGGAGGTTCCTAACACATCAGTGATACATCCATAAAAATTTCAGACGATTATCAAATCTAAGGAATTTTTAAAAATTCAAACATTGCAACTGTCCTAATAAAACACTGACCAGCAAGTTTAAACCGAATGAAAAATGAAACAAACCACGTTAGAAAATTTTGACATTTTTTGTACATGGTTATGATGCATCACTAATGTTTCCATAAAATTTTTAGATGATGATCAAGCTTCGTCAATTTTTTAAAATTCGGAAAATGCTACAGTCCTGATAAAAGCCACACCGGCAAACTTCAACCAAATGAAAAATGGTACAAACCATATTAGAAAATTTTGAAATTTTTTGTGGATGTTCCTGATGTATCATTAATGCTTTTATAAAATTTTCATATGATTGTCAAGCTTCAAGAAGTTCTAAAAATTCTGACAGTGCTACATCCTCATAAAAACCTTACGATCAATACATAGATTTGCTTTAATAAGTAAAAAAGGTTCAAAATTGTTGAAAATTTTGCAGAAGAGTTCTAAGTAAATTCTTAAGATCTCATAAAAGTTTTCAATCATAATCACACTCTAGTGAATTTATAAAATTCTTACAAGTGCACTATACCATTTATGTTTTTCTGTTTTTGATTTTTGAAATATAACAAATGAAGTTCAATGCATCCTTATGTTGTAAATAAAGGGTTCGGGGTCCTATGGACAAACACACACAAAATTATTCCACAAAAATTCAACAACACATTAGTTGAGATAAATCTTACTTGCTGACTAGAAAGTGTGAAATCATCCGTAGCATGAGGTTCAGCAATGAAATCCAGCAGCTTCGTCACAATGTCTTCCTGCATGAGTAATCTCAGTTGCAATATTAGGATGTCACTATAAGAAAACCTGCTCCACAATGCAACTTGGTTTCAAGTTGGATTACAATTCTCAAGAGAAAAAAAAAAGCATTCATCAACCTTTCTACTATTAGAAATGTGACTTTGAATCATTTAAGTTTCTCCTGAAAGGAAGTATCCAAGCATAAATCGGTTATCTCAGTTAAGTAGTATCCACCGGTGTCTTGGACTCTTGACCATGCCTTGCTGAGGGCTTTTTTGAATGTATATCCAAATTTATGAAAAAACTTAAATTATAATAGAAAATGAATATAGAATAGAAATTAATTTTTAAATAATTTTACAAAATAAATACCCAGGAAAAAATACAAAAATATACCATTGGTGATAGAATCTCTGTCGCCAATTCAATTGGCGATAGAAACTCTGTTGCCAATTCAATTGGCGACAAAAGATTTGTCGCTAATTCATTTGGCGACAGATACCTTGGCCTATCGACCAAATGAATCCACGACAAAATAATATGTTGGCCATTCAATTAGCGATAAAATAGACATCTGTCGCCAATTTAATTGGTGTTATCAAATGAATTAGCAACAGATTTTCTGTCGCCATTTTATTTGGCGATAAAGGTATATTTTTGTGATTTTTTTCAGGGTATTATTTTTGTAAAATTATTTTAAAAATGTATTATTTGAAAAAAATTCAAGACGTTGACCTCTTTGTTAAATATAATACAGTTATTAGTATTATTATTTGAAAGGTACACTTGAGTGGTACATGTCAGTGGTACAAATACATATGATTTTATTCATTGCTATTGCTACTATATATGCAAGATTTAATAATAGAATGCTACATCGTCGCCGTCATTGTATAATATTTCTTCATCAGTAATTATCACGAAATCTTCATTTCGTGATACGTTATGGTTGTCTTTTTGCGGTTGAGTAGGTGGTGGCTATTATAATCCAATTTCATGAAGAAATTCCAAAGCAATTTGGCACACGAAGTTGACAGCATATAATACGTTCAATTTGAGCCCATGCTGTTGTACATACTTGTATATCAAGTGCCTAATTCAATTCCAGGACGATTCAACCCAGTAATTTCATAATGAGCATTAAAAGGAACAGGATATATACTACCTATCCTAAAGCTCGCAAGATTCCTGACCCAGAGAGCCACCCCACGTATCCTGCCTCCGTGAAAGGCCCTCAAAAGCAAACGTAATTACGTTTAGATCCTTTCAACCATTTTTTACGAAAATAACCTTTCGATTTAGCAAAATCACGAATCCTTCGTGAAAAGACCCAAGATAAATACAAAAAAGAATGTAATTACGTTTATATCCTTTCACCCATTTTCGCGTGTTTTTTTTATTTGCTCGCGTGGGGGAGCAACGATCGTGACGTGGCACGCCGCAGTCACTTATCTAGTACATAATATATCTCTATTATACGCGGAAGAAATGGAGCGCAGGGAGGCATGCCACCTCATCGTTTTTGCAAAAAAAACTCTGAGAATTCCAAAATTGCAGATAGGTCCCTCCACTAGTTATTTTGCAAAAAACACCCCGTAAATTTCGAAATCGCGAACAAATCATTCCACCGGTTATTTTACAAAAAAGACCCTGTGATTCCGCAAATTCAACACGGGCATCGGTTCTTTAAACCCAGAAGATTTAGAGTTACATTTAGATCCGATTATTTTGCAAAAAAACGTTTTCCCGCAAAATCAACACGGACGCCGGTTCTTTAAACGCAGAAGATTTAGGGGTCCGGTTATTTTACAAAAAAAACCGTGGTCCCACGAATTCAATACGGATCCGGTTATTTTGCAAAAAAAATGTGGTCCCGCAAAATTAAAACGAGCGCTAGTTCTTTAAACTCGAAAGATTTAAAATTATATTTAGATCCTTCTACATTTTTGCAAAAAAAAATCCAAACTAAGATTTGCACGACGCAACGTAGCGCACTATACTGGCTAGTTAGTACTAAACGAAGACTTTGGGACACAGGAATCTCACGGGGAACTATTTAATTTCCATAGGAATTAAGAAAATGCCCCCATTCCAAACAGTACCTTATTTGCACGAGCTCAGAAAATTTGTGTATTCGAAAGCTTCATGTGACAAAGCTAAAAGTTTCTGCATGTATGCCGTCAAAAAAAATGCTATGTTCCATATTCCCTCTATATCTAATCAGTACTTTCTTGGATAATATATTTACTGAAAACTAATTGCACCCCAAACAACATATGTGTATAAAAAAAACGAGATACCTAGAAGGAACCGGGTATCTTTTCAATTAAGAAGAAAATAGGCACCTAAATTCGAGGTGTACACCCACACCTCCAACCAACTGCACTAGACTTTAGTTTCTCAACATATGTGTATAAGCTTTTAACTTTCCAAAAACCACTTCAAAATTTTAAGATCGTCACGAATGTACTAGTTGCATCAGTTTTTTTTTTTACATCAGAGAGCAAAAGAAGATCGTCACGAATGTACTAGTTGCATCAGTTTTTTTTACATCAGAGAGCAAAAGAAAAATGCGTTACTACCACAAAGAGAAGGAATGCAAGCTTGATCGAACCGCACGAATGCCAAGCAAATGCAGCAATAATCCTCAGCGCTGTCCCTTGCTTGGAAGTCGCCTACACCCGTTAAATCAACTAGATAATTGACCGTGGCGTGCCACGCCGCGATCGTCGCTCCCTACACGAGAAAAACGAGAAAACGTGCGATTGCCGCTTCCCACGCGAGAAAATCGAGGAAACACGCGAAACGGCTGAAAAGATACAAACGTAATCGCGTTTTTTTTGCATTTATTCGGCGGAAAAGGACCTGAACGGGTTCTTTTCGAAGAAGGACCTAAACGGAACGCTAAAAAAACTGGAAAAAGGAGGTAAACGTAGTATTTGTTTTTTTCCATAAAAAGGACTTAACCGTGTTTTTTCTCCGAAAAAGGATCTAAACGTAATTTTGATTTTCCGAGAAGGACCTAAGCGCAAGGCTAAAAAAAAGCAAAAAGGACATAAGCGTAATATATTTTCTTTCAAAAAAAGGACCTAATCGTAACATTTTTTTCGAAAAAGGACCTAAACCTAATTTTATTTGCAAAAAAGGACCCGAACGCAAAAAAAAATCGCAGCTCAGCTCGAGCCGCGAGCCGAGCCAGCTCCCTCCCGGCTCAAATGCACCACTGGCCAGGAAGTCTCCCATCTTTAATAGAGGGAGTATATAAGGGCTCACCTGGCACTGCTGGATTGGGGCCAAGAAATGCTGTCGCTGGTCCGCACTTGTGTCCCCGTCCATGCCGCCGTCGCCGAAAGCGAGTCTGGCGGTCTATTTTGCTTTCCTCACATCAATCGCTCGCCTTTGCCAGATCCAGGCACGAACGTCGTTCGTCCTCACCTCTCGTGCGCATCCGCGGCCAACCGTCCTTGCCTGCAAGTGCTGCTGTCCCTGGTAGAGATAGCCAGATGGGTCGTGGCCATGCCACCTGGGTCGGCCCACGGCACGACACTATGGATATGGGCAGGTATAGCAAAGCTCGAATGTAAATGGATCGGGTCGACACGGCCTAAAAGGGTGGGCCATGCTTGGGCTGTAGCTTCGGCCTAGCATGTCGGCACGACACAGCATGCCTATCTAGCCGTTGCAACTTGTTCAGCACGTTTAGGTCCGTTGCGGCCTGTTCGGCATGTGTAGCACGGCACACCATGACCCATTTAGGCATGTTTCGGCCTGTTTATTCGGATTTAAATTTTTTTAACCATTTTATAGCCGTTGGAGGCTCAAAAATATCCAAAACAATTCTAAAAAATCCCAACTTTTTTCCTATAAATAGGGTAGCAACCCCCTCCCTCATTTCCCTATCAACAAACTTGTAATCTCTTCTATGCATTCTCTTTTGAAAATTCTCTTGCACTTGGTGATAATTTGGTAAAATTCAAAATATTTTTGTCAAAAATCTGAAATCTGCCTTCCAACTTCTGTAGGGAAATCAAGGTAAGAATAATGATTTAATTTTTTAGTGTTCTTATTATTTTCAATTAGACAAAATTAATAATAGCGTAATTATTTCTTGCAGTTTTCTTCATGGAGAACCAGGATTTTTCATCCTTCCCACCTTCTGATTTCGGGAGGGAACTCTACTTACTTGACGCTTAATTCACTCCTACCTTATAAAATCATATTCTCTATTTTTATTAACACGCACTATCATAGACAGGATGATCAACCGTAACACACAAAACAACATTGGTATGTTGCTGAACACTTGCTGTCATTTTTGGAACTTCTTTATGATTCCACTGTTGTTTTATCTGGAGTTTATTACTCAACCTCTCCTTCAATTGTGCATCATATTCTACAAATTGCTACTCATTTAAGGAACCACAAAAATGACAGGGTTTTGCGTGAATCTGTTTGTGCTTTGAAAACTAGATATTGAAATATTAGAAAGAAATTCCTATGTTATATGTATTTGCATTTATTTTAGATCCTAGGGCTAAAGTTCAAGGACTCGGTGATATTCTCTCACTTTTAAGTGATGTGGTGGGCATAGATTATTCTAGTTATTTTTCAAATATCCATGTTAATTTATCTCAAATTTATGCTAAGTATGATAAGAAGTTTTGTGGAGTTTGTCTACAGCGACCACCACAACACCCATAACAGGTAAGAAGAAAACTATGAAGGAAAAGATATGGGGTGCAGGTGGCTCTACCTCAAGGAGTTCGAGTACAACAACGTTAAGTTTGGACACAACAACAAGTGGTGAGGAACGAGCTGTCTATCTCAACAGCGATACTGTCAACTACCAAGACCAATAAAAGGAGGATTTCAACATGAGCACAATATAACATATCCGATGCTTTCTATATTAGCACAGGATGCGTTAATAGTTTGTGTCTTCACGGTTTCTTCGGAGTCTGCTTTCAGTCTATCTGGAAGAATAATTAAGGAGAGAAAAACAAATTTGACAAGTGAGATTGTGGAAATACTTCTCACTATGAAAGATTGAGAACAAGCTGATCAACGAGCTCAACACACTACAAACAATGTTGAGCTGACGACAACATTTGAAAATCTTTATCTAGATAGTCAGGAAAAATAATTGTAATCTTTACTTTTTTTTGCTGTATTACTGAGCTATAAGTTGTACTCTTTTTTCTTTGCTAAAGTTTTCTCATATTAAGTTTTTACTTGGCAAAGTTTTTAACAAGGCAGCTAAACATTAATAAATCTTATTATTTAATTCTAATTATTTATCTTGTTTTATAATTTTATTTCATATTTTTATATTTTTCCAATTTACATAGATTTTTAAAAAGTTTTTCTATATTTCTTTTAGTTTTTCTAATTATTCTAGATTTTTTCCAAATTTTCTTGCATTTCTTTCAAAAAAAAAATTCTATTTTTCAATTTTTTCTAACTTTTTTACAGATTGTTTTTAAATTTTTTTGTGTCTAACAAGCCAACCTCGGCACGGCACGGCCCATCGGCCCACTAGGGCCCGTGCCGGCACTACGCGGCATGAGAGCCACCCGGGACGTGCTTGGGCCATGACGTCGGCACATGAACCGGCACGACATAGCCTACTGGCTAGCTGTGCCGCGCCGGGTGGCCCTTTTGACTATCACTAGTCACCAGTCACCTTGGCTAGATAGAGCACCACAAAATGAAATTTTTTACGTAGTAGCCCCTCCTGCGTTTTTTTTTCAAAACTAGCCTGTACGACGAGTTTTGCAAAAATGGCCCATGTCTAGGAGCGGAAGACTCGGCAGGTCACTGCCGCGGTCTAGTAGCAAGGAATGGTGTCGGGGTGCGCAGGAGCTTGCTTCTGCAGACAGCAAGCATGGCAAGAGTTTGCCGCTCTGTCCTACCGCGGCAAGCCTTCTCTCACAATGGCTGTGCGATGCCACGGTCTAGACTCCAGGCATCTTACCTCAGTTCTATAGCACGGCAGGGACAAGACCCACTCTTCCGCGCTCAATGAGAGAGCTACTTTCACAATTTTTATCGCACTTGGACCAGATTTGCAGACCGCAAGGTCGTAATGTCAAATTCGTGCTTTTTTTTGTTAGTCCTCGCCTCTCAGCACTGTCACCGTCTATTCCCCCAAACAATTCGCAATGGCACCGTTTGGTTTTCACGCAACCATAAAAAAACAAATGAATGATAGAACGTTTGTACTTTTGTACGAGGAAAGATCCCATGGTTCACATTTCGTAAGTGTAGCTTTTCTACCTCACTAAAATTCGTTTATGATAAATTTAGCTCTTTTTTTATTCGAATTTGCAAAAATAATCCCCTTTTGCAATTTAATTAAGTGATTAATTAAGAAGTATGATTAAATTAGTGCTTTAATTGCTGGATTTGATTCGTGCTGAGGAAGTGGAGCTCAGCGGGAATCTTAGGCCATATTTGGGGGTTGTGGCTGGACTAAAAAGTTATTTTTGGCTTGCTGGACTATAAAGCAGCAGTAACTGGTAGCTGTAGCTTCCTCTTAGAGGTCGTTTGGCAAACTAGTAGCTTTTCAGCTTTTGGCTTGGCTGTAGCGGGGAGAAGGCAGGCCGATTGGGCGACGGGGAGGAGACCGAGAGCGTGGGCTGACCGGGAAGGAGGAGAGTTCAAGCTCCATTAGTTTGATTTTGGTGTTAATAACAAATCTAATATTGAGATTAACTCTTTTAATAATCATAATATTGATTAGTCTTAATTGTTAATTAATGACAAATCTTTTTATGAGACTAACTCTTTTATTGAACTTAACTCTTATTAGTTTCTTTTGGATGAAAAAGATGGAAATATCAAAGTTATGCATTCGAGTTCATATTATTATACTCCCTCCGTTCATTTTTATAAGGCTTATTTTTTGAATGGTTTTGTTCACAAATGTAAGGCTTGTATGTAGATTTAATGAGGTCTTTCCTTCTATACCCCTATTTATTTTCTCTTAACCATATGCATTTATTCATTACCACTCACGCAAAGTATATCTTTCATCTTCCAAGACAATTAATTAGGGGTATCTAAGTCACTTTCTCTCACACCTTTATCAATTTCAACGCAATCTTAATCCTTGTGCCAAGTCAAAATACGCCTTATAAAAATGAACGGAGGGATTATCTTGTTACATTCCTTGGATATAATATTCATGATCATATTGTTAAATCTAAATATGAGACTAACTCTTTTATTGAGTATATCTTTGTTTAGTCTCATCTCATTGAAAAATGGAAAACCCAAAGTATGCACTCATATTCATTGTATGATATCTTAATGCGTATTTTGGATTCAAGTTAAAGGATGAACTCTACCATTATTTAGATCTCAAGAGTGATTTAATATTTCAATTCCATATATACATGAATGCACACATTTAGAAGGAGTTCATACTTTACCTTGATGTTTCAATCTTTCTATATCAAGAATCATTACTTTGAAACAACCCCTTGAGTATATTTAACTTGTGTAGTTGTAGTATACTCATGGCAATATAGGATAAACTCTAAAGTAATCAAAATTGATTACGTGCATATTGATTCTAAATTCGATTAATTATATGCACATATTTAATGGAGTTTACTCTATTGTTGATGGTATTAAGAGTATTGATCCCTTTCTACCACTCCAACATAATTTGGATCATTACTTAGTAACCATCAAAATGAGTATATGAAACTTGTGTAGTTAATATATACTCATGTCAATTTAAATGAAAATTTAAATTGAATTCGGTTGTCTTTCAATCAATCAAAGAACGCTTCATCATGTGTTGATGGTGTTTCTTCATTGGTTAAGGACAAGCGGAAAGTTCTTGAGTATAATGAAGCATTAGTTGCATCAAAGTACTCAAGACATCTTTAAATCATTCAAATTGATTAGGGTTGTGATCAATCGATCATGGGGATATCCATTATGTGTTAATGGAGTGCAATTGATGATTGAGGCAACCATGTTTGTTAAACTAACAATCTTTCATGAGTTATGAAGTAGATTGAGTCCAAGAAAATGAAGAATCGAAAAGAAGAAGTCATCATATATTGATAAGCTTCAAGGATGAATCCCGAAGTGAAATAAAACTAGAGAAGGTTCATCATGTGCTGATGAACAAGAAGAAAGGATCTGGCTTGGAGAGAAGATGATGGAAATCATAAAAGCTCCAAGTGGATGAGCTAGAGGTAAAGGTATAACTAGCTAGGGCTAATGATGTGTTCCTAGCCTTTTACTGGTCTCAGTGTTTGGATGGGAGACCGGGTTACTAGTATAGGTTATCGTACTATTAAGAGAGGTCGAGTCTTATAGCTTGACCTTCATCATGTGTTGATAAACCCAATCTGGTTCACTCTAGCTCACTCTCTTGGTTGGTTATTGCATGAGCTAAGCATTTGCATGTGTTGCAAATAAGGGAGCTCATGCTTGCTTCTTATTGAATCTTGATTTGGTTTTTGCATAGAGCTATGGATTTGCATGTGTTGCAAAAGGGAGATAGCTTATGCAAGTTGGTTTAAGTAGTTGCTTGTATAGAGCTAGATATTTGCATGTGTTGCAAATAGAGAGCTCATGCATCGGAGTCTTAGCTTGTGACTTGATCATGTGTTGATCATCACAAAGATTAAGATAGGTTTATGCTTTGTGTTTGCAAAATGAGTTTTTGCAAAATATGGTTTAATTGAATCTTATATTGGAGCATGTGAATAGGGTTTGCAAATATGTTTGCAAATTGGTTTGATCATGTGTTGATCATCACATGGCTCAAAGATATGATCTTGATTGCTCTTGTTTGCAATATTTATATTTACAAATGTGTTTTGCAAAATATTGGTGTTGATGCATTTGATATTGGAGCATGTGAATAGAATTTGCAAATGTGTTTTGCAAAAAAAATTTGATCATGAGTTGATCATCACATGGCTCAATGTTTGATCTTATTGACTCTCTCTAGATTTTGGTCATGCTCTTGATTAAGTCTATGCCAGGGATTTCAATAAATCAGATTTTAAACTTGAATGACTACATTAGAGTCTTTGTTTTTGTGATATTTAAAAATATCTATGGTTGCTTAAATCTTGAAAATATGTGAAGATTGTAGCCCTCATGATAAGCTTCGCATAGAGTCCAAGATCACCTAAATTGGAGTTCGGAGTAAAAAGTTATGGGCGTTTTGGTAGTAGAGGGGTGATATGACCGAACCCCCTCCGCCGGTCATAACGCCCGGCGGTATGACAGAGAGCAGAGGCGGAGTCAGAGAGGGGGGGGGGCTTGGTGGGGCTCCAGCCCCCCCGGCTCACCACGAGAAATCCTGCCGCCTGTAGATTTTATTTGTCAAATCTCTTCTTTCAGACAGCAGCAATGAAAAGTAATTTTTTCCCCTTACATATTTACATACTAATACTATATTACATGCATTTAAATTTCAACTATAATATATCGGCTTGGTAGTTTTTATATTTAATATATGTACTTATGTTCAGCCCCCCTCTTGAATGAATCCTGGCTCCGCCTCTGACAGAGAGCACTTCGGCCTGAAAATTTCAGAGAAGAGGTATTTTGGCCGAAGGACAATTTTTGGAGTCCGGTATGACCGGACCCACTCCTGTATGATCGGATTTTCTGAGTAACAGCTAGTTTTTTTATAACCGTTGGACCGAAGGCCGGTCATACCGGCCTTAGGGCGGTATGACTGGGTTTACTAGGCATTTTTGCCCAATTTCCCTGCCAACAGCTAGTTTTTCTTGTTGAGGCTATACAAGAAGCTTTGAGGGCTGGCATTTGGTTGTTGTTATGGTTTTAGAGAGTTCATTGCTCTTTATGTTTCATGTGTTGCACTCTCTAATTTAGTTTTTGAGCTAAGAGTGAGCTCTAATTGCATGTATTGCAATTACAAGAGGATTGAGAGTCTTTTGTGCATGTGTTGCACTTGAGGGGCGTCTTGTGCATGTGTTGCACTCGACGATCACCATTGTACATGTGTTGTACTTGGTGGATCTCAAGCTAGAGGGTTTGACTTGTTACTTTTGGTGTTTGCACACCTAGATGGTGTGGAGGCGTCGTTGGTTCGGTGACCTTCTCAAAGAAGATTGTGAGAAGGCCTGACGAGTTGTGAAGGTTGGAGCTCACCTACCCAGAGGGGAAAGAGCTACCACTAGTGGAATCGAGGCTGGTGCTCAATTCGTGGAGCCGATCCAAAGTGGTTTGGGCTTGCCTCAACATGGATTAGGGGAGACCGACAAGTCTCCGAACACCACGGTAAAATATCGGTGTCTCTTGTGATTTGCATTCTATTCTTTATTTATACTCAAGCGATTTATATTTATAGAATTGATGGTTTGATTGCTTGTATTTAAGATTGCAAATTATTGTTAGAGACATAAATAGTTAGTGCACTTAGTGAGCCTAATTGACTTAGGCTTTAATTGTCAAAACCTTAATTTATCACTTCCGCATCTATTATCATTTAGGTTTTGACATAAGAGCACTTAAGCGAGATTTTAATTAATCGTAGAAGAAATTTTTATAGCCGTCTATTCGCCCCCCTCTAGTCGGCATCCTCGATCTTACAGAGGGAGACAAGGAGGAGGAGGGCGGCTGGGCGGTGGGGAGGAGGCAAGGCCGGTTGGCGGCCGAGCGGTGGGGAGGAGACCGGGAGGCGGGGAGGAGGTGGGTTGACCGAGGAGGAGGGCGGCGGTGAAGAGGAGGGCTGATCGGGGAGGAGGGCGACCGAGCGACAGGGAGGGCCGACCAGGGAGGGAGGTAGGGAGGAGAAGGGCTGACCGGGGAGGAAGCTAGTGACGAGGCGGCCGAGTGGGTAGGGAGGAGGCGACGGGTGGGAAGGAGGCGACCGGGCGGAGGCCCCAAGCTGGGGGCGGGGGAGAGCGGGTGGGAGCCATAGCACAATAGGCAACCTGCCAAGCTCTCCGAACGCGGGAGGTGACTCGTATGGGCCAAATCTGCAAATGATATCTGTGGAAAACTATATTTGAAAAAAAAACCGTTCGCAAGGGATAAAAAAGCAAATCAAATCCATATTTTAAGGGTGATGTGGCCAATCTCGGAGGCTGCATTAGTAATCAGTTATAGAGTTAAGGAGGATTAGTTAAAATTTTGCAAAGAACAGTGGTGCTTACATCATTCTCGTGCCACACAAATCCTAAGAACTGGAGTAGATGGATTTTGAAATAAACAATCTGTATAATTATACAGTTCACTTGTCAGGGTGAGTATGTTAAGGAGTAAGACCAGAGCAAAGCAATGACATAAATGCTGTGGGGATGCTCCTTGCATAATAATATCCCCATGTTTTTATCTCGTCGATTTGGAAAACTCTAATCGATTGCAATGAAGGACAGGGAACACGCTCATGCAATCCATCGGATCAAAAACTAATTTCGCGATCCATCAACGATGAGAATCCACATTTTCCCACCAATCAATTTCTTACCCGTGCTAACAAAACATATGAACAATATATGCTTCACCATGGTAAAAATGTAACTTTCGATATCCTTGTCCGGCCAATCTATCCTCCAATTAATGGTCCGCGCGTGTCTGCATGACAACACTAGATATGTCCCCTGAAAATACAGTTTGTGCATCAATTATATGCGTTACTCGGATTGTACGATTCGACCCCTTGATTCAATTATGTGTATAAGCAAAACCGAGTGGATTCAAAATCTCGAGTTGGCAACCTTGATCAACCCATATGTTCCTAAATTGAATCAATAATTCGATAGTCATCAGATCAAGACCATGTGAAGCCAGCAAGATTATTAGTGCAGCACACCCAACACAGCACAGCTGCAGGTCTTGGAAGCAACGAATTAGTGAATTACCCCCATACAAATTTCCTTAAACACAAATGTTCCACAGAAACAGTGAACAAAAATAAACATATCACATCAACACAAACAATTACGGCCTTAATACGATTCATATGTTATTCAAACCTATGACGAACTATTCATTACATGCTCTGCCACAACCATTCAGAGTTTTGAACGTCATTTGGAAATCTAGACAGAAGTTACCTAGGAGTGCCTCCCATCAGTCAGCTACTGGTGTGGAGCTGCCTACAGATTATGTTTTAACATACACAAACAGGGGAAGGGTTTTGGCATTTGTGGACACCGATTAACAATAATTAACATAGGGTCGCCCGTACTGGCAAAAGAGAGTGAGGCATACATGTGAGTACAGAATAATTACCAGTGGTGGTACAACTATGGGGTTTCACAAATCTTTCAGGCCACGACCTCTTTTGCTTGACGCTGTGGTTGCTTCTTCTCAACATCCTCGTTTCCATCTTCATCCTCATCTGCCTCCTCCGATAACTTGGTTAGCTCTTCTTGAATCATAAGTTTGATAGCTGCCTTTCTTGGAGTCAGATCAATATTGTAATGGTCATCTATAAGATGAAGTTTGTTAGAATGTCTATCAACAACTGCAATTACAACAAAACATGTTTGAAAGGCTTACCGAGCTTCTTAAGAATGTCACTAAAAGTAGCCTGCAAAATCAGATTCCCAAACATGTCAGCTCCACATAAGAAATTCGAGAGAGAAAGAAGAGGTCAACTGGAAACTAGAGCAGCCAAAATAAATGGGTAAGTAGGCTGTCAGTAGTACAATTGTAGAAGTGCAAGTGAGAATGTAGTTTTGTGGAACACCAACCATATTTAGGAAACAATACCACTACCATAGAGGCATAGATAACCGTTTTACTCATTATGTTAACCAACATAAGTACTAGTATTTGCCATTAGCTGCCTGTTTCAAAATATCTGTCATAGGTTTGACTTTTTACTATCAAATTCTTTAAATATAAAGATTATCCAGAACAGCCATGAAAAAAATATGGCATTAGAAAATACTCTGACAACAAATATATGTACCATTTTCATGTAGCCATTCATACTTTTCAGTATATTAATTGTCAAAGTTGAAGATGAATTGCTGGCAAATAGTCAAAATGGCGACACTAATTAACTGAGGTAGTAATATTCTCAGTCCACTACATAAAACAGGGTGTAACCCACCGTGTTGAAGTCAACTCTTTTAAGGATTTCAATGATGGTCTTCCTCAGCTCATCCTTGCTGGGCAGACCTGCTTCTGCTGATTCCCCTTTACCCTTTGTGACCTTTTTACCTAGATGAAAACACAATGTTTAAATTTGTCACACAATCTGACATCATGTCTTAATGATTGTCTTAAAATGGAAAATATTTGTGTCATTATGCCATAAGCAGAACTGAATCATTGCATAAAGTACACTTTAATGACATAGCAAAGAAATCCTGCATCTGAGTACTTGTCCGGGAAATACATTTTAGTACACAGAATTTTATCAAGCTCTTATATCTAATAATGTAAATTCCAAATCAACACATGCTGTAAGCACTAAGAATGTAAATTCCAACCAGCAAGGCCTGTGAGCGCATTTAGCACAAGTGTGGCTGTGGGCAAATTACTGCAAGTTATAAACATAAACCCTAATGTAAATTTTGAAATCAGCTAGAGCATAGACACCAAATAATAAATACAGAAAAAAGAAATTTTACCAAAAAAATATCAAAGAAAAGGGAATATTTGGGGTATACGTATCATATGCAAAGTAACATAAAGTAGAATGTAGTGTCTAAGGTCATAAATAACCTGATGACTTCTTTTCTTTGATTTCCTTTTCAGAGCTTGGAGTACGCTTCGGCGTGACAGGTTTCTTCTTCCTAGAGAAGACCTTTGCACTGTCATCAGGGCTCTCCTTTACCTGGGAAATTTTTCCCAGACTCTTGCTAGTTGTCCTTAGAGGACCTGTCTTAAGGGTGCTCCCCGTGGCAGCCTTCTTTTTACCTGCAGAATCTTTTACTTCTGAGGACTTCTTACTTGCCTTTTCTTTCACAGAGTCATAGTCATCTTCCTGTTCATCTGCATCTTCATCTATTTCTTCCTCACTATCAGACTTCATGGGTTGACCTTCATCCTCTTCGTCTTCATCGGTATCATACACCAAAGCTTTCTTCTGCCTTTTACTTGGAGTTACATCATCATCAAATTTCTACAACAGCAACAAACAATGACAAAAAGATTTTAACAATGATTAAGGCATGATGATCATGGCTGTGCCAGCATTGCTTTTTTCTGCCTTTCATGACAACCACTTGGGTGTACAAGCATATACTCGATGCAGTATCAACAAGCTGTCACTAATTGCATCACGCAAAAAAAAAGGCACTAATAAAGGTTACACATTAATATGTCATATTTGAATATTCCAATTAAAGAAATATAGTCAACAAGTTGCATCTGATAAATTTGGCACCATACCTTCTTAGACCTCTTGGGTGTGCCATCCGGACTCTTACTTGCACTACTACCTCCTCTCTTGCGTTTTCTAGAATTTGATCCCTGGACAGTAGGAGGGAATAAAACACGCGGAGAGAAAAAGATCTGATAAATTACCATGCCTTCTAATCCCAACCGCAAAACATCAACAACAGTAAGGTATAGCTGATACAGTGATACTGATACCAAGATAGGAACATAGCATAACAACTCTTATTATCACCTGGTCATCAGAGAGCCCAGAATCAGTAATAACATGAGGTTCAGCAATGAAGTCCAACAGCTTCGCCACAATATCTTCCTACATGATTTGTCTCAAACTCTATTAGAATGCCATCATAATCGTTACGATATAGCACCGCATATTTGTGTTAACCAAAATATTGTTTAAGGAACAGAACATTAAATAACCTTTCTAACGTTTGCTTTTGGAACCGGAATAGCAAGGAGCCAACAGAGGTCCAATAGCAGGTCTTTCACACATTTGTCAAGCTTCTCCTTTGCCTTGGCTCTCTGCTTTTCCTACAGATAGGAAAAACTTTTTAAAGATTAAACCATTTCTACCAGGTAAATAGAATGGACTGTTCAAAATCTGGAATCAAAGAAGCTTACATCACTCTCGTGCCACACAAATCCAGAGAACTGGAGTATATGACCTTTAAAATCGACAGTCTGAAACATTGAGAAAACAGTCTACTTGTCAGGAAAAGTCACTAAAGAGGACTCCAGCATTTAAATCAGTCAAATATAACTTGAGTTACAGTAAAGGAAATGGAAATAAAATGTCATGATGTTTTACTTACACAGCCAAAACCAACAACTAGGCATCTTTTGACAACCTAAAAGTTGAGAAATTGAGGGAATCCCTTGTGCAAAAGGAAAGTGAACTGGTCAGTGAAGCTAGCTTCCTGATGCACCATACCTTAGGCTTTGCTGCTTCTCTATAGCATTTTAATAAGCCATGCAGTCGGCTGCAAGGTTTTACACTAATTCACTTTTACTAGGATTTGGAAACAATACGCTAATCACTTAGGGTGCTGTGTTATTTTGGGAGTTTTATACTTTTGGTTCCCTTACTTTCTTTGTTGCAAAACAGCATAAGCAGCAGAGTCAAAGGATTAACACAATGGATGTCACAAATCACAATATTTAATATACACCTTTGTCATGATGTCATCCTAAAATGTGCTTCCTTGGTGTTAATAACCTGTTTGGACTTTGGAGTGACTAGTGCTTCTTGAGAAGTTTAGTTAGGCGGTTTGCTTGAATAATTTTAGTTCAGCTGGACTGGATACTGGATATAACTTAAGTGTTAGAAGATATTAGACAAATTCTGCATCAGGTATGTCAAAAGCAACATTCTAATATCTCAAATGTTTACCTTGCCTTTCCTCCCAAAAAGAATATTGTGAAGAAATTTAAGATCAGCCGGCTTCTTCCTTGATATTCTGTGCGCCACTGTAAATGAGTTTCAAAAAACCTAATCAGCAAAAGAAAAAAAAACGAAAATGTGCATTAGAAAAAGACAGAAATTCCGTAGAGTGAAACATGAGTTGAAACACTAAAACTAGAGACAACCACAATAGTTCATTTTTATCAAAGACACATTGTGCATATAAAAGCAATGCATAGGTGCAATCTAACTTTTCAATCAGATTGCGATCAATGTAGCTTATTCTTCGATAATTGATGATAATGCAACAAATCATCAGGGAGAAAACAAAGCAACATTTACTGATCAGATATTGTTCACCTATCCCAAGATCAGACACATTGCATAAATGTGAAGTTGCACTATATTTGCCATTCTACTCTAGAGTTAATGCATAAATGCCGGCACCTAATTTGTTCACATAACTTTTCCCAGGAAGAGACAAGCATGAAGCATCCAATGAGTTCCTCAAACTAAGGATCACCCAAAGATCCTAACACCTAGCGATAAGAAAATAGTTTTACCTAGCAGCTGTCAGAACCGAATATAAATTTGTGAAAGTGCGCTGGGTTAAGCTCGGAATATCTGTACTTAACATGTGTAATAGTAAACAAAAATATAAAATATAGTAATTGTACAAACATGACCATTAAGCATATCAAAGACATACACATCATACAAGAGAACACAAACAATGTTCTAAATAACGGTAAACGGTGAACGAATGGTCACCCCACCTTTTAGTGTTTATGCGTTAAGCGGTCCTATAAACGGTCTTGTAAACGGTTTTACTATTTAAAATTCAGAGAAATATATAAATGTGTTTGCAGTAACAAAATAAGCATATAATTCATCTTCTTTCATTTATATAGAATAGAACTACTAGGTTATAAACAACTGCCCACAACAATGACATGAAAAAAGATGAGACGATATGAATGTAATTAAAGAATCATAATTGAATGAATGAACAACCCAAGTGGCAATAAAAAGCAAAGCTATCATTCATCTCATGTATGTCATAATATTCTATGTCATATGGCAATCTTACAACTTTACCCAAATAAACGGCCCAATAATACGAGCATGTTAAACGTTAATGACTATTAAACCGAATAAACGATCCGATAAAAGGGGCAAACCTTGAAATGTACATAAGCGTAATAGGCAAGGGACCTTTACCGTTTTAACGGCCTTTATTTAGAACACTGAACACAAATAAACACTAGTTGATTCAACTGATAGATCAAGGAACAAGCTGATCATAAGATTTCTTTCCTCCGATCATATGTAAAAGTTTGGAGCCATTCCTCATAGCACATGTCCAATATAGAAGATGGAGAACACAGGAGGGGAAAAAAGAGTTTAATTGGGACCTACAAACCACCTAGTTTCACACCTAACTGTCTGTCCAAATTCAGTACAACAACAAATCATTAGGGCAAGTGCGGTCAAACGATTAATGCAAAAGGGCCAATTTGCCTTAACTAAAAACAGCTGTGAAGGGCTACAATGCTGCGCTAAAAAAGATAGAAGCAAGCAAACAGTAAGCATAATGGCAAGAGGGCTATACCACTTGGTATATCCTTCAAAGGAGTACCACGACCCTGCAATGAAAAGATTTACAAACAGTTATGGCCTTGCCAAAACAAAAGGAATGGGGGTAAAATTACGGCAAGCAAAGAACCTTCTCAACTACGAAGTTCCTGTTTGGCTCCTTCTCAATCACTTCAACCAACCTCTCCACTGTTTTCCTTTCACGCTGAGGGCGATCAGTACCATAAGGGCTGGGGGTGTTTAGTAAACTTTTGGCTTCCCTGGATTTGGACCCATCCTGTTTCTTGTCCTTTCCCTGGCTTCTATCCCTAGCACTCCTCGCCTTCTTGTTCTTAGGTGTTTCCTCCTTATTCTCTTCCGCCTTCTTGTCTGATTCGCTGACTTGCTCTTCTGTTGCTTCGCCATCTTTTTCTTGCTTCTTTGCACCATCATTTTCTAGTTTTTCTTCATTGGCATTGGCCTTTTTATCCCCTCCTTCCTTTTTCTTATCAACAGAGCCCTTTTCTTCTTCCCCTTGCTTCCCAGCAGCACTCTTTCCCTTTGCTTTCTTTTCCTGCTGCTCAGCTGAACGGCTTTTTCCTTTCTTTTTCAATTCCTCATGCTTCTCAGAAACATTTTGTTTTGCATCTTTCAGTTCCTCCTTGTCCACATTCATGTTCTCATCTTTGCCTTCCTTCTGTCCTTTATCTTTGGCCTCTGCATTTCCTGCCTCAGCTTCAGCCTCAGCCATCTTGACAACCCCGCCATCTGCTGCCTTGGCGTTGTTATCTTCCCTCGCATCCGCATCCTCCACACCACCCATTTTGACATCCTCAGTACCCGCCTGCTTCACATCACCTGCATCACCTTCCTTTGCATCCTCAGCCCCCGCCATCTTGACATCTCCATCCGATGGGCCCTTGGTTCCATTTTCGGAGCCTTTATTCTGTTCTTCAGCATTCTTACTCGCTACTGCCACATCCTTGCTCTCGGCAGCCTCTTCCTTCTTGGTGTTATCCTTCTTAACAGGAGCAGCGACGTCAGGTGCTGCTCCTCCATTTGCTACAGCCGCCTCCTCCATTACTGGTGCTGGGTCTGCCTCAGGCATCCAGGGTGACCCTTATTGTTCTAGCTGCAGATAAATGGTTTACCCAAGAACACAAAGGTGAGGCGCTAGAAGCTGGAAGAAGAAGAAAAATTAGAGAAAGAATTAATTGTACGCCGTGGTACATGGGTACCAATGATAAATATGTAAAGCCTGTACCTTTCATCAAAAACAAGCAAATAAATGAACAACAAAAGTGCCTCCCCTCATGAAACCATGGCAAAGATTTACTTCTATATATATCTCCATTTGTCACTGAAAAGAAAAGCCACCTCATGATGACACCCATAGAGACGGCCATGGTGCACGAGGAGTCGAGGACAGTGCAAGAAGAAGAAAAATTACGGCCTCCGCCAAGGAGCCTAAGAACAACTAGGCCATTTTGTTCCACGAGCTCCCACGTCACTGAATCGACACTGCAAAAGTGACAACTACAGGCTAAACTGACACCGCAAAGAGGCAACTGCGGACACAGAACCACAGAACTCTATTCTACCGGACGCACCCCACGAACGGTAGCTCCGGCACGGAGGTAAAGACCCCACCTTCGGCGCCCAAATCGAAGGAACTAGGTGCGGAATCGAGCAGCCACGAAGGCCCCCAGCTTTTGCCGCAGCCCAACGCCTCCCAAGCTCAGAAAAGGTCACATGTTTAAGCGGCGAGCAAATTAACAAGTGCTTCCCCTCCCTCCAAAAACCCTCGCAAGAAACCAAGATTCGCAAACCCTAGCAGGCCCAAGCTCAGCTCCTGCTCAAGTATCAACACCGCCACTCTCCTGCGCCTACCAAACGGAGTAATCTCCAGCAAAGGAAGATAGAAGGAGAGAGACAGAGAGACAAGAGATTACTCCCATCTTACATGGAGGCGAGCAGCAGCAGATCGTCCGGGAGAGTGGCGTCGCGTCGCCTCCTCGGCTTCCTCTCCTCCCTAGGATAGGAGAGAAAGGGAGGAATTATTTCGGGATTTATTTCCTTTTCTTTTTCGCTGCGTTGGTCGGTCGGGTAGCCTGCCGGACCCTAGCCCGGAATCCAATCCGCTTTTATTTCCCCTCACTTCCTGACTGACGACGTCCCGCGACACTGCCGGTGGGCCCCGCGAGCCGGTTCAAAATTCTCCCGTTGCAGAAAAGCCAGCGAGGCGAAGGATCTCGCGGGAGATTTTTTACTTCTTTTGTTCTTTATTTACTTTTTTCTACTTTCCGGAAATTCTAAAGGACGCGACAGGCCAGCTAAAATGTTTTTTGTCTGGGTAAACTTTTTCCAAAGAGGCTACCTACCGTGGATTCGGATTTGAAATCGACTTCGACGTTATCGAGTGCTTTTATACGACTCATACACGACCGAAAAAACATCCGATTTTCGAGAGATGCTGCTGGACATCTCGATAAATTGTATAAACTTTAAAACAAATAAGAAAGTAAGTAATAGTTATCTACGTTTTATTTATATTTTAATATTTATATAACTTTTAAAAAGAGATGTATAGAATCATATCTCTAGATTTTATAGGACACCAACTCATTTAACCCTGTACAACCTCGTAGAACCAAATAAACAGCTCATACATTTATGGCCACATTTTGTTCCCATGAAACAATCTCATTCCCAGCCCACTTTATTCAGGTTGAAGAGATGTGAGCACCAATTGGGCCGTTAGGCAATGCAACCCCTGCTGCTCGTGGGTATTTCGATCAGGGAAATCCTTTGATCAACGGCCAGAAAAAACACATTGCATTTGTATACGTAGGGGTGGTTTTCCATTGTAAATTGCAACCGGCTAGCAAGATACCACACATTAAAGAAATAATCACTTTTCTAATTTTATAGTAATTGTTTTTAGCAAATCTAGCCCTTTTGCGATTACAATTGCAAAAGGCAATATCATCCCTGACCGCAGAAGTGCCTTAAGGTGGTGAAAAAAAATTACGCACATAAATAGAAAAGTGATGATTTCCACTTCGAAGTTAGGAAGATACGTCTCTCTAGGGATTAGAGAGTGATTAAACAAATATCCGAGGGCCAATTGGCCATGATTTGTTCTTCAACGAGACTAAACACTAGAATTAGTATGCTTGGTTATGTTTTAGCCGTTTTACACTTACGCAAACAACTAGGTTCATGATTCGTTTTCCATTACTCATTGACAAATTACAACTAGGTTCTAGCACTATACATTTGAACAAACAAGCACCCACGGCTATGATTTGTCGTTAATCAAATCCAATGGCTAGAATATTTTTTTTTATAGAGAAGTGTTTTCCTACTTTTTTTTTAACAGTTATATAAATATTAAAACATAAATAAAAGGTATATAGTTTCGATGGTTCAAAAGGTTATTAGTTTGGGGTTCGGTTTTCGACTGCTGCTGGGCCCATTCCGTCTAATGGCTACAAGCTTTGCGCCTTTTTAGCTTGGTCCAGCGAGCCAAACCTTCTAGCTGGCTTCGCGTTGCAAAAAGAGATATGCGTTTTCTACTTAAGCGCCACCAATAATACCAATCTCTAATCCTGGAAGACTTCTCGCAAGGGGAGCGTGTCCATGCGTCCAGCCGAGCCAAAAATATTTACGGATGGGTCCTTTTTTTTTACGGATAGGTCCTTTTCAATGTTACGAATAGGTCCTTTTTTAAAAAATATATATATATCACACTTTGGTCCTTTATGCATTTTTGAGGCTTGCGCTCGGGTCCTTTTCCATAAAATAAAAATTACGACTAGGTCTTTTTACGTTACGAATAGGTCCTTTTTTAAAAAAATTATATATATCACACTTTGGTCCTTTATGCGCTTTTAATTCTTCCGCTCGGGTCCTTTTCCGCACAACCAAAATTACGTCTAGGTCCTTTTTCGCAGCCACAAAGCCGTTCGGATCCTTCTTCACAAAAAAAAACATACATTTTTTTCGCGTTTTCTTTACCATTATGTTTAGGCCTTTTTCCCGAAAAAAAACTCAGCTTTCTCGTGTAGAAACCGGCGCCCGCGGCGTGGCACGCCGCGAAAAATTTCCTAGTAAAGTCTAAACAACAAGCTATTTTTGTTTTAAGAAAATAAGGGGCCATTTGCTCAAGTAGCCACTACAAACGTAACATGAATCGGAATATATATATATATATATATATATATATATATATATATATATATATATATATATATATATATATATATATATATATATATATATATATATATCCACGTGTCACTGACATATGACATTAGGCCCCACACGGCATCCTCACACTGTATGCTATTTTTCAATTATACATCTTTGCAGTCTTACTGAGCAAATTTTTTCAAATAAATAAACATAAGCTATTTTATCTACAACATTAGTATTTCGGTAAACTACCCTAGGCCAATTTGTGGTTGCTATGCTGCTACTCCTAGCAGAATGGTTGAACCTCATTTTGCTCTTATTTCTCTCCAAACCACACTTGTCAATACTGTGCTTGACGCTAAACCGGTTTAGCTTTTGAAACGGTACATTTCAGTATTAGTCCATACTAGTGTACCATTTTGTGTTTAATATAATAATATATATTTATAAGTATACACATGTTTAATTATATATACACCAAATTTCACTTATAATATTACTTTAAATACATAGTAGTACTATCAAATATTACATATAGTTGAATAGACGACATTATCAATTCTACCGAAATGACTGGTATCGAAGTTGATATAGCTAGTATTGACTCGTATCAAAAACGGTATGACCGGTATGGTACATACTTTATATCGGTTTAGGTGCCGGAATGGTACATACTAGCCATACTGATCGATGTCGGTATAGTATTGATAACTATACTCCAAACTCTTTGCATTTCTCTGAATTTCTTTTTGGGCTCAGACCACTGCACAACGTTGTACCGTTAAAATTCAGGATGAACAAAAGAGCACTTAGCTTTTAAAATTGAGCCCAATGATTCAAAAGCACTGATCTTTGCTTGAATTAAACATAGTAGTATAGTACATATCATAGCTAAAAAAAGAATACGTTTTTATGAGTTTGTTTGCACCAAAAATTTGGCAAGTCTAGTCAAAATCGGCAATAAGATCAGATACGCGGAAATTAACGGACAGGTTGAAAAGATTTGAAGATATTTGGTAACAGCAAGATCTTTAAGGAAATAACTGTCCGAGATAAGGCCGATACGGATCAGGACTTAAACGTGTTGTAAAAGGATACGATCGGCCGACGGGTATAAAAGAAGGGTCGAAGCAAACTGCGAAAAACAACAACACAATACAATCAACCAGCCTTTACTCTTACTTTTTCCTATCGACTAGGAGTAGCTTTTGTAATTTAGTCTTTGTAATCGATTTGATCGATAAAGTTGCGCATCGCCGATTGTTGATCTTCATCAATTACGCCTCAGGTTTGATTTATTCTGATTTTGTTGCGCATCGCCTTCTTCAGAATCGATCTACCTTTATCATCTGATTAGCCTTAATCGGCTAATTAGACTTACCCTGTTACTTCGATCTCGATCGGCTTCAAGCTGATTGGGTCTAAGCCGGTTGATCTTCACGATCGGCTTTTGAGTGAATTTTATATTTTTTACCTTGTCGGTTACAGGTCAAATCGACTGGCACGCTCTGAACCCGGTGTTCGTCTGGTGTGCTATTGTCAGAAACCATACATCAAGTTTTTGACGCCAACACACTCTTGGCACACCCGGTGGGACCATGTCTTCATCAGGAAAGTCGATTCCGTCATCCGATCTCAACACAGAAGTCATAATCGTCCCAACAATGGACGATTTGACTGCAGAACAACGTCAAGAGATTGAAGATCGGAAGACTGCGTTGGAGGAGATGATGCTAAGCTGTTATCAGAAAATTAGACGTGGCGTCACTCAAAAATCCGCCCTGCCGACGGTCAACGCCCTGGGAGATGCGGGTGTCACAGAACCGGTCAAGATTGTCAAGAAAGAGTGGAGAAAAAAGGAACAAGCCGAGGAAGATTTTGAATCGGCAGATGATCTAGATTCTCCTATGATTAGGGACGATATACCCCCAATGGACATCAATATGGTGTTCACACTGCCGGCCGAATTCAAAATCAAAATTGAGTCGGCTAAAGAAACTTTTGCTCAATCATGCTCGGGAGTCCGAAACACAATCTTTGAGAAACCGAGAGACGATCATCGGCATATGAAACCGTTGTATCTGAAAGGATATATAAATGGAAAGCCGATATCAAGGATGCTGGTAGACGGTGGAGCTACGGTGAACCTGATGCTCTATACGACATGCAAGAAACTGGGTAAGTCCGACGAAGATTTGATTAAAACTAACATGGTTTTAAACGACTTCACAGGAGATCCTACAGAAGTCAAAGGCGTCATGGTTACAGAACTGACTGTCGGCAGTAAAACTTTGCCGATCGCATTCTTTGTCATTGATGCCAAAGGAAACTACAATGTTCTGCTTAGAAGAGACTGGATTCACGCCAACTGTTGCATCCCGTCGACTATGCATCAAGCGCTTGTGCAATGGAACGGAGAAGAAGTTGAAATTATCATGGCCGACACATCGGCTCATATTGCCATGGCCAGTTCTGATGCGAATTGGCAACATGAAGAAGCCGGATGCATATCGGGAAAAACACTAGAAGAGTGCGATTTCATATGCGTGAGCAAAACAGGACTTGTGCCGATCAGTGTCAGGCCAGGCACGTTTGATCGAGCAAACGAAGTGTTGCGCCGATGGGGACAAGAAAAACAATAAAGGTATTACAAGACAAAATGCAAAACTATCGGCAAACAACGGAAAGCTATGAGGCTATAGAAGACTTTCAAGAGGTTGAAAAGTTGGGTCAAGGCTTCACGTCCATCGATCTGCTTGAAGAAGTTGATATAGGTAGTGGTGATAGAAAAAGACCAACTTTTATTAGCGCGAAATTAGATGTAAAATATAAAGAAAAGTTAATCAAAATTCTTAGAGAATATAAAGATTGTTTTGCTTGTGAGTATCACGAGATGCCTGGTTTAAGCCGACAATTGGTAGAACATCGGCTACCCATTAAGCAAGGTTATCGGTCGTTTAAACAGTACCCTAGGCATTTTAATACGGTCCTGTATAAAATTATAAAAGAAGAAATAGAGCGATTTTTGGAGGCTAAATTTATAATGCCTTGCCGATATGCGGAATGGGTTTCCAACATTGTTCCAGTCATGAAGAAAAACGGAAAACTTCGAGTTTGTGTCGACTTTAGAGATTTAAACAAAGCGACACCAAAAGATGAATACCCAATGCCAATAGCCGATATGCTTATCGATGCTGCATCAGGGAATAAGATCATAAGTTTTCTAGACGGGAATGCCGGATACAATCAGATATTCATGGCAGAAGCCGATATACCAAAAACAGCTTTTAGATGTCCTGGTGCCATAGGTTTGTTCGAGTGGACGGTTATGACTTTCGGTTTAAAGAACGCCGAGGCAACATATTAGCGAGCCATGAATCTGATTTTTCATAATTTAATCGGTCACATCGTTGAGATATATATCGATGATGTCGTGGTAAAGTCTGCAGATGACTTGCAGCATTTGGCCGATTTAGAAAAGATTTTCCAGAACATAAGATCACATGGCTTGAAGATGAATCCTTTCAAATGTACGTTTGGCGTGTCAACTGGGCAATTTTTGGGCTTTATGGTACATGAAAGAGGTATCGAAGTCAATCAAGCAAGAGTTAAAGCCATAGTCGACACAATGCCGCCAACATGCAAAAATGAATTGCAGAAGTTGATCGGCAAAATTAACTATCTCCGAAGGTTTATCTCGAATCATCGATCGGATCCGTGCTTTTACCCCATCGTTGAAAATGAAGGATAATCAAGAGTTTGTGTGGGGCCGATCGACAAAAGGCTTTCGACGACGTTAAAGACTATTTAGCCCATCCTCCGGTTTTGGCTGCACCACGAAAAGGGATTCCATTCAGGTTATATATATCGGCCGAAAAGGAGACTATCGGGTCTGTTTTAGCACAAGAAGTCGATGGAAAGGAAAGGGTTATCTTTTATTTAAGCCAACGCCTTCTTGATGCTGAAGTCAGGTACCCTTTCATCGAGAAATTATGCTTGTCTTTATATTTCTCATGTACAAAGCTAAGACATTATATTTTAGCATCGGCTTGTAAAGTAATCTGTAAAACCGATGTTATAAAGTATATGTTATCAGCTCCGATATTACGAGGTCGACTTGGCAAATGGGCTTACGCCTTGATAGAGTTCGACCTGATTTACGAATCGGCTAAAGCAGTTAAGGGACAAGTTCTGACCAATTTTATAACAGGACATGAAACTACTGCCGACTTGCTATCTGTAGCCCCTTGGCAATTGTTTTTTGATGGGCCTGTGTGCAGAGAAGGCGATGGAATCGGTGTAGTGCTCATATCGCCCAAAGGGCATAACTTTGAATTTGCATTTCGATTAAACAGTCGATGCTCAAATAATCAGGCAGAGTATGAAGCGTTGCTCAAGGGTTTGCAATTATTGGACAACATCGGAGTAAGTGCGGTTGAGGCATACGGAGATTCTATGTTAATTGTACAGCAGAAATAAAAGGAGAATACCAATATCAAGACGAGGTACTGTTAAAATATTTAGAGCAATGCTTCAAGATCATCGGCTCATTTACATCATTTTCTATCGGTCATGTCCCTCGAGAGTTGAACGATAGAGCTAATGCCCTGGCTCAACAGGCATCAGGGTACAAAGACTTTGGCCGATATCTGGTAACTGAGCTAGTGAATTAAGCCGTCATGTGCGTAGATGTCGCGGATTGGAGAACACAAATAAAGAATTACCTAATTGATCCATCTAAGCCGACAGAACGCAAGATTAGGCAACAAGCTTTAAAGTATATTGTTATGGACGATACGTTGTATTATCGAACGATGGAAGGATTGCTATTGAGATGTCTTGGAGCCGAAGAAGCACGGGTAGCAATGGGTGAAGTACATGATGGCATTTGCGGTTCTCACCAATCGGCTCATAAGATGAAATGGATGCTTAGACGGACAGGTTATTTTTGGCCGACGATGCTAGAGGATTGTTTCAAGTATTATAAAGGATGTCAGACCTGTCAAAAATTTGGCAACATACAACTAGCGCCAGCATCGGCTTTGCACCCAATTATTAAGCCATGGCCGTTCAGAGGTTGGAGAATAGATGTAATCGGCCAAATATTTCCTGCTTCAAGTAAAGGCCACAAGTTTATTTTGGCCACAATCGATTATTTCTCTAAATGAGTTGAAGCTATACCACTCAAGAAAGTGACCAGTGTCGAAGCCATTGGTTTTGTTAATGAGCACATTGTCCATCGGTTTGGAATACCGCAAACAATTACGACCGATCAAGGTACGGTGTTCACATCTATTGAGTTTCAGAGTTACACGATAAGTCTGGGGATTAAACTGTTGAATTCATCCCCATACTACGCTCAGACTAACGGACAAGCCGAGTCGTCCAACAAAACGCTAATTAAGTTGATCAAAAGAAAGATTGAAGAAATACCAAGGAATTGGCACTCAACTCTATCGGAGTCGCTTTGGGCGTATCGGCTAGCTTATCACAGAGCAACGAAGCTTTCACCTTACCAGTTGGTGTATGGTCAAGAAGCCGTTTTACCCATGGAGATCAACATTGAATCTATACGAGTGGCTAGGCAAGACGGTTTGTCGGTTCAGGATTATAACAATTCAATGATCGACAATTTGGATGAGTTGGCAGAAATACGTTTGTCCAGCCTTGATCGGCTTAAGAAGAATAAAATCAGGGTTGCAAAAGCATATAATAAAAAGGTCGTGCCTAAGTCTTTCGATCAAGCCGATTTAGTATGGAAAACGATATTGCCCGTTGGTTCGAAAGATAACCGATTCGGAAAATGGTCACTTATGTGGGAAGGACCATACAAGGTTAATCGGCTAGTCGGTGGAAATTCGTATGTAATAGAGACGTTGGAAGGATATGTATTGCCTAAAGCTATTAATGGGAAATATTTAAAGAAGTACTATCCTAGCGTTTGGATTGGAGCCTAGCCGATTAAGGATTACGTTCAAAAGGCCAGTTAACACGATGCTGTTAATTGGCTAAAAGGATTACAGACTCGAGATACGTTTACCAGGAAGCGAGATTAAAATCGATTAAACAGCCGATTATAACTATAGCAAAAGTTACAAAAGCATCCAGTCAAGTATCATAATATTCGACAAAGTTTTGCATTTTAGAAATCAAGGTTGGATGCCTGAGCCTAGGAGAGTTGCGCCTAAAGCCGACAGAGCACCAGCAGCCTTTGCAATCACACATTGAACTTCGTCAATGATGCGATCGTCTTCTTTTGCGCTCCCTGGCACCGGCACCACTTTTGTCATTTGCTTTTTTACGCTGACCACGGCCTTTGCAAGTCCCAGCTTCTGATCCTTGATAGCCGATGAAGTTTTCTCAAGTGTTTGCTGGCCCTCTATGATTAGCTTCTCCGTCTTGGCCAACTCCTCCATGAGAAACTTCTTAGTCGATTCGAGCTGACCAAGAGAGTTCTTCGTAGTCTTTATCAGCTCTGTATCGACATCAAACTTTTGCTTCATGGCCTTAGCATCAACCACGAGCTCGTCCAAGATTTTCTGGTCGGCTTCTTGAGCTTCGCGCTGAGCTATTCTTGCCTCAGCTGCTTCCACCTCGGATCTCCTCTCGTCCAGATGGCACACGTTGAGGAGAGCTTCCACGGCCTCTGGCGGCAGATCGGTTTCAACTGCTGATAAGGCATCGCGGATCGACTGGTTGTTTGCCAGGATCTCCGATTGCGGCCTCATGACCAGGTCAAAAAGCTTGTTCAGTTTTTCTTTCGTGCCTGGGGTAGAGGTGACTGCAGCTGATGCCTCCTTCGATACTTCGAGGATTTTCCTGATCTCGGCGTCGTAGTCATTAGTGGCCATGATCTCTAGGTCATCAAGATCGTCCAAGGAGAAGCCCAACAGATTTGTCGGGTCAGAAAGCTCCAGCAGATCGGCGGTTGGAGCTATTGAAATCGGCCGTAGTGGAGAAAGTGGCGCAGAGGAGATCTTCGGAAGATCGGCTAAGATCTTTGCGATTTGAGCTGATTGCGTCGGCTAAAGGAAGTAAAATAAAGGGTAAACCGACGAATTGAAATACATAAGATACTTAACGAAAGGTACGACTTTTTACCTCTCCAGTAGCCGACGCATGTGGCGAACTCTCGCCGCTCTGCTCATTGGGCTTAGGGACCTTCTTGGCAGCAGCTTTGGTATACTTTCGCTTCTTTTCTGAAGAGTTTATCAGATAAATAAATCTAGTCAGATGAAAATTGGTTGAAGATTAAAAGAAAGCCGATAAAGGGACTTACTGGGTTGTTTCTGCTTCTCCAAGTCCGACAGAGATGGGCTCTGAATGCCCAAGGTCCCAGAAGCATAACCTGTGATGGCGTAGATTGTTCTTTGTTTCACAGGTTTCTTTGTCACCCGATGGGCCTGAAGCCGCCCTCTTTCCAATAGCCTTATTCTACAAGAGAAACAAAATTAGATTAAAGGCAGATTTCATAGATGACAAGATGGAAGATTTAAACTCTAAGCCGATACCTCGCTAGAAACATCTACGTGTGTGTTAGTATATCCGGACGAAGTGGCCTCATTGCTGGAATCAGCGTTAGATACTAACGTCGGCTCCGGAAGATTCGGAAAGAATTCATTGATGATGTTCGATGGAGACTTTGACCGATAGAGAGCTTCTGCAATAACTGACCACCATGTGGTATAACCTCCTGCCCGTCTGGTGTTCAGGAAAAAGTGTGGCAGAGACTGGACTTGCAGGTCATCGGCTACCTTCAAGGACGATCTCAGCTGATATAGCATTGCGGACTCTGGCTCTTGGCTCGAGCCGATCAAGAAACTGAAAACTTGGGATCACTTGACCAAATCCCAGTTGCCTTGCGTAAACAGACGGATGGTAGATGTCTGATTTCTTGTATGGAGACCACCATGAAGAATGCAAGGAGAAATGAAGATTTTATACAAGTCGAGTGTTTCCTGGGGCATGGAAGAACTGTCGGCTTCAAGATGCAGAAATGAAGGCCAAGGAAAATCGGCCACAGAGCTATAACTAAAAAAGTCTCGCTGTTTCAAATCTTCATTGCTCAGGTGAAGAAAGAAAGACATGTACTTCCTAGAATCGGCAGCTGTGATTTTCATATCATTTCCAGAGCACATGATGAACCGTTCACCAAAAGATCGGCTTGCTCGATATTGGGGAATGGCGTTCTCTGGGTTGTCTTCTCTTGGGAAAGCTGTATCATCAGTGGACTCCAAACCAAAGGGTCGGCTAAAAAAGCAATGCAGCCAGACTTGGATAAACCATTAGGGACCACCCACGTTACCCACAATAAAATCAGCAAAACCCGTGTAAAGCCGACTTCTAATAATATGCATCATTTGGTACACTGCTCCCAGAAACGTTTTTCCAAGCGCCAGCCGACGGCCTTCTACCAATCCTTCTGCAATGATCTGATATACTTGGGTTGGCCCTAATGAAGCTCCGCAGAACAGAAATCGGTCAAGCCAGATGTTAAGGAAAGCAATGTTCTCTTCGTCCGATACTAATCCATTTACTTTATTGTTATTTGCAATATACTTGGACCAACCTTCACCTTTGGACCGAATAAATTTATATTTGGGTTTGGCACTAAAGGCCGATACTTGTTCACCATCTGGTCTCAGGCAGCAGAGTTGAGTGACATCCAGCAAGGTTGGGCCGACCAGACCGATGCAAAACATAAAGGCATTAAAAGCATCCGACCAGAAATAACAAGCCGTGGTCACCAAGGGCTCATTGGCTTCTGGATCGACTAGACTCAAAGGAATGCACTCGGCTATGCCCATTCTCTCTAAGGATTCTCTTTTTTGGGCTGCTACCCGGTTATACCAGTTCTTCCACCCTTTAAGTGCAGTCGGCCAAGCCCTAAAACTCTTACTCCAACCCTCAATATTATACCCTCTAGCCGATAAAGGAAGGCGAGTTACTTCTTGATCAATAATCGTAGCCGCGTCTAAGTTTCCTAGAGGACAAGGAAAAACTGATCAACACTGTTGGGAATCGGGATTAGTACCTGGGAAGGATCCATTCAGTCGATCTTGATGTTAAGAAGCCGATTGACTCAGAGGAAGGATTAAGCAGAAGGAAGCCGATTGACTCAGATCAGAAGGCAAGCAGGAGGAAGCCGATTGTAAAGATCACGAGAGCTAGAGCGCGTGAAGAATGATCGAGGCGGGGCCGCATTTTATAGTAAGGTGAAAATTTGAAACGGCGGGAAACGAATCTCAAAAGACACGAGCAGTTAAAACGCACTACTCACATGTCAGAGAATTACGGCGTAAATAAAGCGGCAGTTATTGAGTGAAGTTCAACAGTTAGCCGATGGAAAAAGGCGATTATTGCGATTTTTCATAGATGACAAGTCATCTCTCAAAAATGGGGGGCATATGTTTGCACCAAAAATTTGGCAAGTCTAGTCAAAATCGGCAATAAGATCAGATACGCGGAAATTAACGGACAGGTTGGAAAGATTTGAAGATATTTGGTAACAGCAAGATCTTTAAGGAAATAACTGTCCGAGATAAGGCCGATACGGCTCAGGACTTAAACGTGTTGTAAAAGGATGCGATCGGTCGACGGGTATAAAAGAAGGGTCGAAGCAAACTGCGAAAAACAACAACACAATACAATCAACCAACCTTTACTCTTACTTTTTCCTGTCGACTAGGAGTAGTTTTTGTAACTTAGTCTTTGTAATCGATTTGATCAATAAAGTTGCGCATCGCCGATTGTTGATCTTCATCAATTACGCCTTAGGTTTGATTTATTCTGATTTTGTTGCGCATCGCCTTCTTTAGTATCGATCTACCTTTATCATCTGATTAGCCTTAATCGGCTAATTAGACTTACCCTGTTACTTCGATCTCGATCGGCTTCAAGCTGATTGGGTCTAAACCGATTGATCTTCACGATCGGCTTTTGAGTGAATTTTATATTTTTTACCTTGTCGGTTACAGGTCAAATCGACTGGCATGCTCTGAACCCGATGTTCGTCTGGTGTGCTGTTGTCAGAAACCCTACATCAAGTTTTTGACGCCAACAGAGTTGTTATCGTATAAATAGAAAATAAAAGTGCTTATGAAAAGCCACAGTAGTACCAAATGGGCCATAGTAAAACCAAAAAAAAACTGAAATGCTTACAAGATCAAGGTATTTAGTCCTTCAAATCAAGTTTGACACCATCACCAACCTTGCATCACACTGTCTGAAACCAAATCAAGTTTCTCAAACATAAACTGAAGCACCAAATTAACCGAGTTCTTGGCCTGACAACGGCATGCAAATATGCAACAACAACAGAGACTAGAAAAAGAAAACACACACACAACCAAGTGTCCAACAACACTAACAATCCCCATCAGCATCAGCATCAGGCCATATGCCAACCTCGGAGTACCCACCCTCGGTGGCGCACGCCCTAAACATGCCGGTGGTGTTGTGCACCATGCTCACCTCGCCGGCGGCCGACACGGCCACCAGCCCGACGCTGCCCCGGGGCACGCCGGCCACGACGCGCGCGGCAGCCTCCTGCAGGGGCAGACCCCGGTGCTCCATCACGGCCGCGACGTCGCGCGCCACCGTGTGCCGAATGATGGCCTCGCCCCTGCCCGTGGCCGACACCGCGCACAGAGGGTTGGCGTACGTGCCCGCGCCGATCACCGGGGTGTCGCCGATCCTGCCGGACATCTTGTTCACCAGCCCGCCCGTGGACGTCGCCGTCGCGAGGTTACCGGCGGCGTCGATTGCCACGCAGCCCACCGTGCCGGTCCGGCTGTTGTCGTCCTTGGGAGCTTGGGTTTCTTGGCCTTTCATTGGTTGAGTGTAATCGATCTGAGCAGCAAGCAGGAAGGTTGCAAGAATTAATTGCTTGTGTCAAAGTAGTGCTCATGCTGAAGCAGCAATTGTCTAATCTGATTCTTTTTCAAACAATGTGGAATGTGACCCGTGTTCTAAATAGCTAGCTACTATAGCTTTTTTGGACCCCAAACGCAAAGTTACAGACTAATGTTTGGCTATATTAGCTACAAACGCTATAGCGAGCAATAACTCAGCTATTGGATATTGTTTGTAGCTGACGATAGCTCCACTATCCTATATAGGTATATATGGGGCAAAATATTGGGTTATTTTGAAATCCAACATTACAAAAAGGCCCAAATGCATCCTTTATAAGCCTAAATTATGAGAAAACCTAGTAAAAGACATCGTTTCGCCTTTTTTCAATAATCTAACATTCATATTTCTCAATTATTAAGTACTTGTTGTTAAGAATGTTATGATATAGTTATCATTTATGGTTTTTTGGACATATATTAGTATGTTTGTTGGTTCCCAACTTGACTAATATTCTTGTTATAAAAATATTAATACCTTCTAAGGTACTCCCTCTGGTTCACAAAAACTTGTCGGTTTGGGATATATACGGTCAAACTTTTGAAATTCTATCTATTGATATTTTTTAAAATATTTAGATTAGATGAATGAAAATCATACGTGCAGATTCATCTCAAAACGTGGTCAAAGTTGAGTTTTTGGGGCCATATCAATGTCCAAAACGATAACTATTTATAACCGGAGGAAATACCATGTTTTTATGATTTGTTTGGAGATTATTTATATTATATACATATTTTTTTAGAAAAATAATACTAAAAATGCGACGAAGGATAGCTTCTGCAATAGCTGCTTTAACTTTTTTGGGATATTACCACAAAGCCGCAAAAAATGCGATTTAAAACCTTGAACGTGACATTTCTGATTTGATTCTTTTTACATAATGAATTAATGAATCAATGGAGTTCTTATCTGCATTTCACAACGATATATTGATTTGGACAAATGAGTCAGCTAAGAGTTTGGCACTGTGAAGACGCTCTTTGTACAACCAAAGCCATAGGTACCGAGGGTCGCACGTATCTCTGTACTTCACTACAAATGTTCTGAAATTTGAAGTATATGACAACAGAAGTTTCAGACTGCATGCGTGATGTAATCTACTAAAAATTGATTCTACTTACTCTTTTACGTAAATCTATATAGCCATTCAGCTATTACTTATTTAAATAGATATTTTTGAGATATTATTTAAATAGATTCATGAGGAGGAAAATATGTCAGTAGACGGAGGATGCTGCATGTTTACAGCTGAACAGTAACAAAGGATTTAACTGTAAACTGTATGTCTATCTTCCTGCGTATACACATGTATGGAACAGAGTTTTGTCAGTCATGTGGTTGCTAATCATGTGAATCACTTTGAAGTTTGAACATATTGAGAGGATATGATAACTAATCACGTACTGGTCAGTTGTCACCAAATGTGCCACAACAAAACTGAACAAAGAGACAGGAAAACTGTGACAGTACCTGCACCATGCTGGCTTCTTTTGCCTGTCTCAGCCTCTCGATGTTTTCCTGTGTAATGAAGTGGCTTGGATCCATTGTCTTCACACCCTGACAATTTACCGCTAACCAATCAAATCAGCGCATCTGAACGTACGTATAATCCGTGAAGGCGTCAAGTGTTGCAATTCATCCATAAGCTAAACGAAGCACATAATGTGTGGTCATCCGTTCACACGCTAGAACTGAACTCATGTAGCATCCATTTCCTTTTGTTTATTTTCTCTTTGAAAGTTCAGCATTCATTTCTTTTGCTAACCCTTGATTTGTATCATTCATGTAGAGTTTAGATTGACAAACTTCAGGAGCACGAGCAACGGCCACTAGTGTAATCCAGTGGTGAAACTAAAAAAAATCCGATATATGGGGGGTGCATATTTCGCAAGTGCAACTCTATAGCCTTGTACAATGATTTGAAATATCATAAATCCAACATATATATTTGAAATTTACTAAAATTACAATACAAATAGTTCTAAGGTCTTAAAAATCCTAAATCATCAAAATTGAAACCAATTTAATCAACAAATTTGACATATTGAAGAGCTGATCTTATATCATTTTTCAAAAATTTTGGGGTTCTAGGTCACCCCCTATATCCGCCCCTCGTGTAATCCCATTCCCAGAAAGAAGTTTTACTCAAGTTAGAGCAGATTTGATTGACCTTATTTGGAGATTTTCTTTCTTTTCTCCTAACAGGTTTTGTGAAAGAGCAAGGAACATAAAGTAGAGTTGAATTAAACTTATGGAATCCTTTTTCAGATCAAGAACTTGTATATGAAATAATGGTACTTAACCGGACAGCAGTTCAGTGGAAACATGCAAGGCATAGGAGGGGATAGGATCGAGTACTACACCTGCTCCCTTGCGAACACCTCGGCGCCATCAAAGGCGAGGTAGATGTGTGGCGTCTTGTCCATGACGAGCCTGGCGAGCGAGATGGCGTTGACGACGGTGGAGAGCCCGGACACGGCGCCGCACCTCATGGTGTTGCCGTCCATTATGCAGGCCTCCATCTCCACCGTGCCGTCGGCCGTGAGCACGGAGCCCCTGCCGGCGTTGAAGTGCGGGCAGTTCTCCAGCTCCCTCACCTGCATACCCCGAGATTATTAGCAGTCCTGATAGTTTTTCAATCCAGAGGAGCAGAAATCATCATATAGTCGAGACACGATGGGGATCAGAGGATGAATCGACCAAACAAACAGGGCGTGCCCCGCGCGGGGGCCGGGGGGACGTACGACGAGCTCGACGACGTCGAGGGCGGGACGGCCGGCGCGGAGGGCAGCTACGCCGAGGTCGAGGCAGCGGCGGAGCGTGGCGAGGCGGGGCTCCCGGCGCTCGGGCGGCAGCGAGCGCGGGATGTCCCCGGCGCCGCCGTTCAGCGCGATCGCCCACCCCATCAAGTGGAAGTGGAGTAATCAACTCACTGATCCGCCAGCCACGTTTGTTAGTCAGTCTCGTCTCGTCTCGTCTCACCCTCCCATCCTCGATCCCCGATAAATAAAATTTCTCCGTTCCCGTCTCCGACCCGTACACGGAGCTTAATTCTTCCCCGTCCTCGATCCCCGACGGGTTTACGGGCCCCGACGGAGACTAATCCCCGAAAATGCTATATAAAAGATCACATGCTACATGAATAAATCACTAGATTAATGGTGCATGTGTGATTAAGTGTGAGTGAATCACAAGAGTAATTCATATTTAGCATGTTTATTAATAATGACCTCACATATATTTTTTTTCTTTTGAGAATAATCATTTGCTCCCACCTAGAAATAATAACGCGGGGACGGGGATCGGGGACGGGGAACAGTGGAACGTCTCCGTCCCCGCGATCCCCGACGGGGACAACATTTTCCCCGATAAACCCTCCGCGAGGTGAGATTTTCCCCGTCCCTGTCCCCTAATAGGGGAATCCCCCGCGGGAAAACGGGGATCGGGGCCCTTACCATCCCTAGAGGAGTACGTAGCGAACGAACCAATCCGTGTGAAGACGTCAGCCGCGGCGCTGGATGGCACTGCCACCAGCCCACCACCACCAACCAAATTACTCTGCACTCTCTTTCCGACTGGCACGGCCAGCGGCAGGATAGGTGAACAGAGTTGATAATTTCTGTCCGACCGACCGACCCATCCAAGGTTTGCAGAATGAATACACAAGGGATAAATGGATTTTTGGCACCATCAATATCCGATATTAATCTTGAGAAAAAAAAATATGAAATAAGATATGTGTCCGTATGTTAGGTGGTGCGACGATGCCGGTTACGACCTCACTTAGAAATATGATAATACATAGGTGAACAGTAAAAAAAACTTAAGACCTGTCGGGGACATTTGTAAGAAGAATTCAACGGATTGTACTGGACTCCAAGCGTCCACCCGCCCGGCCTCCACTTTCACCACATAATAAGAATTTCACCTTTCAACTCGAAACTTTCGATTGAAGAAAACTTCACCATTTCAACTCAAGGTTCAAAAATCTTAGCATAAAAAAATCACCTTTTGAACTCGAAACATCAAACTCTCAACTTGGAGTAAAAAAAAGCTCAAAATTCTAAAGTTTCACTCAAAAAACAACTTTCAACTCAAAGGTCTGAAAATTTTCACCTCGTTGTTTCGTGGTTTTCACCCATTCTCGAGCCCCTCCCCTATCGTGATGGTTGCTAATAAAGATGGGTACCGAACCTACCATAGTTACCAGATTCATTATAAACCTCTGCGAATCGTAAACCGGATTCGTTGAATCTGAACCGGTTTAGGATACAGGGTTCATATTTCGCGCTGGAATTGAAAAAAAAATGACAAACTATGAACCCGAATTCCGTACCGTGATCAGAACAAACTATATTTCTGGTAATTATGGTACCCATGGTGGAGCCTACGATGGAGGAAGCAACCGCCATTGCTGTTTTGGCTGCACTACGGGAAGGCGAAGGAATGCGCCACCTGCGCGACAGCTCTAGTGGGGTGATGCCTTTGATTCGGATCCAATAGATATCCGCGAATTAGTGAAATCCTTAGTTCTCCTAGCTCTCATGTATGCAAATCATGTATGTCAGGACAATGGAGATAGAAAATAGTTCAATTGCAGATAATATAGGTACACAACCTAGCACAAATTCAGCATGCTCCAACGCAGCCCAAACCTGAACCAAACCCAATTTAGGCACATCCCAATCCATACCCAACTCAAGAAACCTTCGGAGAGATAATATAGGGCCTGTTTGGTTTGATGGCAAATTTATTTTACTAAATCTTACCAAAATTTGGCCACCAAATTGACTACCAATGTTTTAGTTAAAGATTGACAAGAAAATAAACTAAAGAATCAAGGGAGAAGATAATCTTAATAAAATTTAGCAGCAAACTAATTTCTTACCAAATTTGGTCAACACCACCAAAACTCAGACAAGCATTGGTAACCATTTTAAGCAAACCAAACATGCCCTACCTCCCTTCTTTTTAGATGTTGTTTTAAAATGTGTGCGCCTAACCATTGAAAACTTTGACCGCTAATATGCACAAAAGTATTTTAATTTATCATGTGAAAATGATATCACTAGATTTGTCATAAAAATGCTTTCATATCATTATATCTTTAATAATTTTTACTAACATAAAATTATAAAAAGTAATAATCAAAAGTGTGTATTTTTTAGGGCGTCAAAGGTGTGTATTGAAGACCGCGTCAACGTCCAAAACGACAAGTAAAGAAGAACATAGATAACATTATTTTTATTCAAAATATCGCTGTTTATTTGATAATGCGATACAATGCGTAAGCTTATTAAATATGCATGGAGTAGGATGGACTTAGGCCACCAGAATTGAGGGCTCAAAAACTTCTTAGACAACCTTGCTGAAAACCCGAGGCTCCAGCCTCCAGAATTGCAATGAATAAATCTCCGGTTACTCCTAATCTGGCGAGGATGCTATTTGCAACAGTGTTGTGGCCTCTGAAAGGCCGCCTTATCTCTGCAACTTGTTTTTGTCATTAGTATTCGTGCAGGAAGTAGGATGACGAATTCCACAATAACTACCAACGCTCATACCTTGGCAAACTCACCAATAACTCAGACAAACTGATGTCACGTCCTTGCTTTCCTCAGCACAGCTGAATAGCTAAGTGCCTGCCAATGTGTCGTTGTCTTGCCACATGCTATTTGAAGGCCATTCTGATCCTTTCTTGTTATTTGAAACTCTTCTTTCCGCTTGCGCCTCTGTTTGCAGTTCATCTGGAGTCTCCACGTCTGGATGTCTAGTGTGATAACCAGGGGTTATCATTTTAATTAAAGAATTAATTAAAGCATTAAAAGCAATTAGGTAAAGATAATAAAATGTAAGGTTTAGAGAGTGCCGTCAGTCCCGCAGTGAAAGGTATCGCTCATTGAGGTATCCGACCTGTCCGGGACCCAGGTGGCCCCTCTCGCTAGTTTTCGGGTTCATCATTCGGCGTGTTAGAGCTTACCTGGTGCGGTATGCGGGTATCGCTAGCGAATTAAGTGAGTTATGACTGTAATGCCCTTTTTAGCCACAGCCAACAGTGAAAACCTAAGGGCAAAAGGGTCATTTGCCGAAATGCCAGCTCCATAAAGCCAGCTCTCTCCAGCCAACCAGAAGCCAGCTAGCCTTTTGCTGTCTCCCATTTCGCACACAAGCCGAGAGACACAAGCAGCACAGCCAAGCATCGCAAGAACACGACCAGGCGACCAAAGCTTCCCATCTCCATCCAAGAGCATCCAGCCTCAAGACCAGCCAGCCGAAGCAAGGCAAGGAGGAGAAGGGTCATCCAGAAGAAGAAGGTGGAGGGAAGATCACCCAGAAGAGGCGGCGACCACATCCAGAAGCCAAGAGGAGGCATTCCAGAAGTGAAGGGAGGCGCCCAGAAGCAAGAAGGCCAACTTCTTCTTCACCACCTTCAACCCATCATCAGCTAGCTTCATCCCCAACCCAACCCTCAGGTGCATCTCAGTAGCTTTAGTAGTAGCTACAGTGCGGGTTTGTGCAGGCAGAGGGTAGATCGAGGCTTTAGCTAGGCAATGGGGTAGTGTAGTGAGTAGATCGGTTCCTCCCCGTGCGGTCTCAGTCGTTGGGTTAGCCGTAGAACTAGTGTAGCATCTGTTCTTGCTTCCTTTTAGGTTTAGTTCAATCCCCCAACGTGCATCATAGACTCCCACATTGTAGTATAAGCAGTAAGCAATCAAGCAAAGCAAAAACAAAAATCAAATTGGGTAGAACCCTAGAACCGGTGGTCTAGTGCGCAGTCGAAGGGGAGGAGGAGGTTTGGCGCGGCCAGGCCGTCGGCGACCGTGAGAGAAGCGGCCGGTCTGCACTGGCGCAGCCAGAGTCGCGGCGGCGAGGCGGCCCGTCTTGTGAGGCGCGAGGAGCGGCCGCTCCGGCCAGAGGTGCGCAAAGACGGGCGGGTCTTGTCTGAGCCGAGCCGTCTTGCGGGAGGAGTAGCCGACCGTCGGCGGAAGGAGAAGGAGTGAGACGGCAGAGGCTGCGCCATGGCAGAGAGGGAGAGCAAGGCGCAGAGCCGAGAGGCTCTCGACCGAATCGGCCTGGACCGAAGAAAAGAGAGAGGCAGAGAAGAAAAGAAAAAGGAAAGGAAGAAAGAAAGAAAAGAAGATAAGAAAAAGAGAAGAAAAGGAAAGAAGAGAGAAAAAGGAAAATAGAAAAGAGGGTAGAAAAATAAGTTGTCGCGGACCGCGTCGATTCCCGTGATCGACTCGCGGATCGCCTAAAAATCATTGAAGTGTATTTCTTTAATCGGTGCCAATATAAAATCTGAACGATAGATTAAAAATCGGTTGGGCACCAATATAAATAATCCAAGTGTTATGGCCTTAGTGTGTATGCTCTGTTTTCAGAGTTTGACCTGAATCGTCCCGCCAACCAGAACCAACCTTCGAGCGAGGTCGATCAGTCAGATATTATTCCAGGCAAGATTTCCTTGAGCATCTTTGTGAAATGCTTTTATATATTTAATCATATCATCACTGCATGAAAATTTAATTTTGGTATGGAAATGTGGAGATAAAATTTGGATGGAAGAATTGATGTGAATGAATGGCAGAAATGGAAATAATGGGAATGGTAATGTGGTGAATGGAAGGAATGGCATGTGGCCTTGGTATTTGGAATGGAATGGGTTATATAGTTGGTAAATGCTAAAATGAGATATGGTTGTGGTGAAGGAAGTGGGTGTGTGTTGTTTAGATGTCCACGAATGGAGTCGTGGATAATATATTAGAGCTAATTATGGTGGGTAGAGGGTGCAGGAAAAGATGGCGTGGTGATGCCTGGGTGTGGTGATACCCACTGCCGGTGGACCCTCTACATAGGCTATATTATATAAGATCAAACACCTACACTCGAGCAATGAGCCGTATTTTCAGTACCAACCATAGCGAGATAAATCGCTGTCAGAAAAGGTTGTCCTAAGAAAGTGTTATGATCTCCACATTGGGTAAGAGTAGCTACTAGAGCCAAAGTCTGGGTATGCCGGAATGCCCAGATGAGAAAGCTATTAATGTGGATATATATGTTTAAGCCACGGTGGAGTTACTCCGATTGGATATCGGAGTACAACTGTAGGGCGAGGGGTGAATCGCCTGGGATAGGGATTCCCCTCGACTACAGGGTTGGAGATCTAACACCAGATTAGTGATAAACGTTCTAGAGCCTCACCTGTTGGGGCCGTTATGGGTAAAGTGGTACGAACCTGCGCAAGGTTAAAATCTTGAATTCAAGCCTGTCTCCTGGATTGGAGACTACGGAAGTCTGTCTCATATACGAGTGCTAGTAGTTGAATTTCAATAATTAAAATCTGCCAACTTTTAAAGAAAACCAAAAACCTAATTTCTGTAAAAGATGACTTGGAGGGAAGGAAATGATGTTGTTGGAGGGAGAAATTTATGTTGCATCTTGTGATATAATGCTTGCTGAGTACTTTGTACTCACTCTTGTATGTTCCTCTTTTATAGAAGAAGAGCGTGATGGATCCGCTTTTGAGGCCGGCGAGGAGGCCTATTCTCAGGCTCAGTTCAAGGGTTATCAGGAGGATTCGTATGAGAGCTGCTACTACTCCGACTACTACCACGAGAACTAGGAGAGCCTATAGGCCATATTATGCTCGTAGGAGGTATTTAGTATGTGAAGGCAGTGGCTTTATCTTTTGCTGTATCCAGGGATCGCTGTAATATTATATTGTAATGGACATATAGACCTGCGTGGCTTGGAATGAATATATTATCATTCAGTCTCTAATTATTGTTCTGCTGCAACTCTCTGAACACGGCATAGTAGCCGATAAAGCATCAAACTTTCTGATGTTTTGCCGGTGACTGTGCCGAGATTCGTGTAATTAATCTAGGGAGGTGGCAGTGTTACTGTTGTAACCCTAGGCTAATTATACGGGTCGCCACATCTAGTCTTGCAAATTCCATGATCTGTGGATTTGTGTGATCCCTGCAATAAATCAACGGTAAAGTTCTCTTATCTTCTGTTCATTATTGAATGAGTTCTGCGTTAAATGCCATGGTGTATCTTTGTGGACATGTAGCATCTGACACCAACGTGCGCAGCCATACTAACTAATCGGTGAAAGGAACGCTGAATTAAGATTCTATTGTAAAATATGATCTGATCAGAGTAGTAAGTAATGAAAGGCGTGAGTTAATTATTACTATCCTAAATGTTCTTGTCATTGATAATCTTCAAAAAAGGATCAACCAGCTGCCTCGAAAGTTACCTTTTGGGATTTAACCTTAAGCCCTCCAATTAAGTGCATCAAAGATTATAATTCCCAATATATACATCTTTGCCATGGTACCGGGCTAATTTTTCTTAGACATATTATAAAATTTAATCTTATAGCCTTTAGGGGTGGGCATTCGGTTAATTCGGTTCAGTTATTTCAATTAAAAAATATTTTGGTTTTCGGAAACTGGCTACCGAAATTTTTCGGTTCAAATCCTAAAGCCGAACCGAGTTAACCGAAGAAATTAGGTTCGGTTAATTCGGTTTTTCGGTAAACCGAATTTCAGAACCATGATTAGGCTGGAGGATGCCTGGATTTCATGACCTCCTAAGTAAAGCTCTACTTAAAAAGAGCTTGGCTGACTGATGATAACAGTTAACATACAAGCCTTGTAAGCACATTAATGTTCACTAGCTTCCGATGATCCATGCACCAAAACCTGGAAAACATGAGAAGAGCTTCAGGATGATACTGTTACGAATAGCACTTGTATTCAACATGAGACCAATGGGCTAGTATATATACATGTACATGATGGTATAGAAGGAAAGCCTATATAAGGCAATACATATACAAGGATAGCAATCTCTATACAAGGCAACTAGCAATCTTTGATATAAGATAACAAGGATACTGTCTAACACTCCCCTTCAAACTCATGGTGGATCAACAACACTGAGTTTGGAGAGATAAAAGCTGTGCTGAGCTCTAGTCTGTCTTTGTGAAGAAATCTGCTAACTGAAGCTCTGAAGGCACATATTGAAGAGTCACAACGTGATCCTGTACATGTGTCCTCATGTAGGAAGCATCAACGCCAATATGCTTGGTGAGCTCATGATTCACTGGATCTCGAGCAATGCTAATAGCACCTGTACTGTCAGATAAAAGACGAGTCGATGTAGAAACAGAAACACCAAAATCCTCAAGTAGCCACCGTAGCTAAGTAACCTCTGTTGTCAAAAGAGCCATAGCTCACAACTCAGCCTCAGCACTGGAACGAGAAACTGTTGTCTGCTTCTTAGTCTTCCAAGTAATGAGAGAACCACCAAGAAAAACAGAATAAGCAGAAAGAGACCGGCGATCAGAGGGATCACTAGCCCAGGTAGCATCAGAGTATGCCTGAAGCTGGAGGGAGTTGGAGCGAGGAAAGAAAAGACGGCGAGAGATAGTTCCACGAAGATTTCGTAGAACAAGAAGGAGATGACTATAGTGAAACTGAATGGGAGCAGAAACAAACTGACTCAAGATATGAACTGGATATGAAATATCAGGATGAGTGACACCAAGGTAAACAAGACTCCCAACAAGATGGCGATAATGAGTAGAATCCTCAAGAGGTTCACCATCAGTAAGTTGAAGGTGAACATTGAGCTCCATAGGAGTCTCAGCGATGCGCTGATCAGTGAGAGAAACACGACCAAGAAGATCATGAATGTACTTCTCTTGGGATAGAAAAAAAACCCTCAGGTATAGAAGATACTTCAATCCCAAGAAAGTAGCGAAGAGTACCCAGATCAGATATAAGAAACTGCTCACTGAGACGTGCCTTCACAAAGGCAATATACTGAGTCATCGCCAGTAATGATCATGTCATCAATATAGAGAAGAAGAAGAGTCCATTCACGAGGTGAAGTATGAACAAAGAGCGCGGGATCATGGGCACTAGCAGAAAAACCAACAGCAGTGACCACATAAGAAAAAAGCTCAAACTAGGCACGAGGGGCTTGCTTGAGTCCATAAAGAGAATGACGAAGACGACAAACCATGCCCTCAGGAATAGAATACCCCGGTGGTGGCTGCATAAAGACCTCCTCACGTAGCTCACCATTAAGAAAAGCATTCTTGACATCAAGAAGTCGGCTCGGTAAGAACAGCACCAGCAAAGCTAAGGCGCTCAGGAGGCCGAATAGACTGACGATCGTGAAGAGCATAGCGAGGAGGAGGCACGGAAGAAGAGGACTCAACAGGGGAAGATGACACATCAGAAGAATCCTCAACACGTGGATGACGAGTGTAGTATAGAGGATAAGAAGGAACAATATCAGAAGAACTAGGTGGAGAAGGCACAGGAGGTAAAGACTCCTATGAAGAGGTTGATGAAGGAGACGTCAACCGTGAAGAAGGAAAGGTGGCAACAGGAGTATTAGGAAAAGTCAAGAAAGAAAGCGGCTCGACAAGAGATGATGAACTGGAAGAAGGACGAGGGTAGAAGGGACGAGACTCATCAAAAGTAACATCCCGAGAGATCCGCATCTATCGGCTAACAGGATCCCAACATCGATATCCCTTGTGCTCAGCACTATATCCCAGAAAAACGCACTCAACAGACTGAGCAGACAGCTTGGTGCGTTCACGAGGTGCAAGGAGGACATAGCACACACACCCAAAGAGGCAAAGGCTAGAGTAATCAAGAAGCATGCCATAAAGACGCTCCACCAGAATCCTACCCTGAAGAGCAGAAGAAGGCTGAATATTAATAAAGTAAGTGGCAGTGGAAACAGCCTCAGCCTAGAAATGAGGTGGAACAACGGAAGCAAGTAAAAGAGCACGAGCTGGCTCAAGAAGATGTCGGTGCTTGCGCTCAGCCACACCATTCTGAGCATGAGCACAAGGACAGAAAAACTGAGAAAGGGTGCCCTGCGTAGCAAGAAAACCACGAAGAGCACCAGACAGATACTCCCCTGCTGAGTCAGCACGAAGAACTCGAATGAGAGAATCAAACTGAGTACGGATCATAGTGGCAAAATTCTTATAGATGGATAAAACCTCAGTACGAGAAGACATAAAATATATCCAAGTGTAGCGAGAGAAATCATCTATAAAAATAATGTAATATTTATGACCCCTTTTGAAACAAAGGGAGCCGGACCCCAAACATCAGAATGAATAAGATCAAAAGGACGCTGGGATACAGACTCACTAGAAGGATATGGGAGTTGTAGCTATTTACCAAACTTACAACCCGCACAATCTAAATAGGTATCACCAGGCACAGACCCTAAATGACTACGACGAATTAAAGAAGATAGACGGGACCCACAAAGATGCCCTAAGCGGTGATGCCACTGAGCAAATGACCCGGTAGAAGAAGCAATGGAGGAGGAAGCAGCGGAGGAGACGGCGAGACTGGCAGGAGCAGCGGAAAGAAGACGAAGCCAATCAAGTTCCCAAAGACGCTGAAAGTCACGACGGCGAGGGCCAATACCAACTAGAGACCCCGTCTTGCGATCTTGAATACAGCGAGAGTCAGAGTCAAGGATGACACGACAGCCATGATCAGTGAGCTAGCCAGCAGATATAAGCTGCATGGTGAGTTTAGAAACATGAGAAACATCAAGAACATGAAAAGAGGAAGATAAAAGAGTGCCTCGTTCTACAACAGAAAGAGAGGTACCATCTGCAGTCTGTACAGTGACAGGAGCAACAAGAGGACTAATGGAATGGAGACTCGTTGGATCAAATGTCATATGAAAAGAAGCTCCAGAGTCAAGAATCTATGGTGTGATACCTGATAAGGAGGAAGGTTGTCGGGACCCGAATATGCAAATTCGGACCCTCTGTGTATTCAGCACTAGTCCAGGATCACGCTAGTGCACACAGTCTCAACATAGATGAAATATCACAATCATACACAACGCAATAATAAATAAAGACTTCATATATTAATATAGAATTATTGAACACCCTTAAGGCCAAACTTACACTTGTGAGGCCTTGGTGGCTTCAACTCAAAATGAATAAATAGCAGCGGAATGAAGAATGTCGACGAATCCCATCAATATGCCACAGGCAACTGACAAGGTTCAACTCCTAGATATTCGCCTCCTCGTGGAACTTCTCCTCCTTCGAAGTTGTAGTCTTCTCCTCAACTAATGATTTTGTTGATGGCAAGGGTGAGTACATAAAGCACTCAACAAGTTGTGCACAGAATGCAATTCTAATATAACTATATGCAAGGCTTATTCCAAGGAATGGCTTATCATGGTTATTTTGCGATGCGACATTTGAGAACAATTACGATAAATAGATTGTAAAGACAAGAAAACAAATAAGCGTAATAAATAGATTCACATTCCTCAAGTAAACCAAGTTCCAATCCTTAATAAAGTTCCAACTTCCCATGGCAACTTGCCATCCATCCCAAGTTTTGTTTTGCAAAAGTCTAACCCTTAACTGTAATTCCCGAGCATTGCTCAATACCGTGAACACGGCTATTCGAATAGATTTTACACCCTGTAGAGGTTATGCACTTTACCCACACGACATGATCATCCCTTGTCGCCAAGCTATTAGCACACTTCCTTTGGTGTCTTGGCGAGTAATCATGACAAAGCCTTTCAGAACCTCTACCTTAACCAAAGAACCTCTCCGGTATTGCCTTCGCTATCACTCCTCTCACAGTGCGGTACCAAGTATAGGACAGTGCCAACACCGTTGGATGGGCACCAAGCCGTAGCACGCACGCCCCCACACGATACACCCCGTGGTCACACCCTGAGGTATCAGAGGAAAGATATCAGAACCCTAATCAACTAGATCTGTTCCATTCCAGACGTGTGGTTGCAAGTAAGACTCAGGTCAAAGGCTTGCAAGGTTAAGTCCTTAGGATGATCGAGGCAAGACTTCCACATACCCCCTGCCCATCGGGCCCACATTGGCATGCTCGCCCCTTGCCACTTGCCCCAATCTAAAACATGATCACCCCAGTTGATTATCAAGCACCATGTGCCTTCAACAATTTAACCTCGTTGCGGGACATCCTCTCGCCCCCACAACGCAATCTCATCGTGTGACCACACGTGACACACAAGTTCATAACATCGTTCCATATTCCATTAGTCAAGATTAGTTATCAATGATTCCAGAACATGTGATGATGTGGCATGGCTAAACAACTATTACGGTCTAAATCCTCCCATGTTGATTATTAATATTAACCAACTATAATTCCACATTCTAGGGTGACAATTAGATCATGGCATACAATTGTCAAGGTAGGATATTGATCAATTTGGTATCATAGCTAATCCCAATTTAAATTGAAAACAATTGTATACTTGAAATAATATGCAATAGAGTAAAAACAATATAGCGATTTTGTAAACATGGGTTCAACATGATCAAAGCACAACTTGCCTGGCCCTTACAATTTTTACTGTTCTTTACTCTTTATCTTTGATTCTTGATCTTCAATCTTCAATCTTTACCTTCTTGATTTTCAGCTCCTTAGAACAACTTTATGACGATGCATCTAACGATTAAAGAAGAAGCAAATACAAACCAACTCAAAAGATAAATCAAATAAAATCCAAATTGAGAATGGATAGTATTGGATCATAAAGGCTTAGATGAATTTAGGAACTTGAATGGATTAGATTAGAGATTAGACAAAAGAGAACGAGCTTTCGGAATACACCGAAAAGGAAAAGACTGATAACTGAGAAAGAGAGAATAATATTCCAAAGAATATTTCTTCTAAAGTTATTATCTTTATTGGATAGACAATGATATATGGGTTCTCGATCTATAAACCGGGTCTATAAAGATACGTTAGTTCGCAATGAACTAAACTGATGCTCAATGCTGACTTTTATTGACTAAACAGATACACAATCAAACAAAAGAAAGATAGACTAATAGATTAGATATGGCACAAGGATATGACATATGGCCAATGGTCTATCGACCAAGTCCACGAATGACTTCTAGGTCAATGGCAGATTAGATTTTCAAGAATAGGACATGGACAAGGGGTCGACATTCATGCGATTCGATCTGAGATCAGTCATACGTCGATCAAGAGGCTTGACGATGACAAGACGGCGAGGAAATGAAGACAAGGCTAAACTCATAGTTGATGGGGTTAGATTACAATAAAGTGATAGAGAGGATGATGATATTGCACTAGGGCTTTTGCGAGCATGCACACATACGATGGTAGCGAAGCGACGACAAGACACTTATGCAAAGATAAGATGTCGATTAACAGTACAATGATATGGTAGCAAGGATATGATATGGCTCAGGATTGATCTGCGAGTTGCGAGGTTTACATGACATGATGCATTGTCAACGACAGATTGGACATAAGGTTAAGTTAGGGTTTAAGAGGAACGATTCGCGGATAGATCCACTTGGCATAGGGATAGAATAGGTAGGGTTGGCTCTGCGATAAAAGATTATCAAGGGTGGCTAACCGAAACAAGATCCGATAATGAAAGGGACTAGATCGAAGACGACGGGTAGATTCTAGAATATGGCATTGATGGCAACCGAAGACTAAATGAACTCTAAAGATTGCCAAACCAGATAATGATGGCCTACTGGACATGACGACACGACCAAGGTGAACTAAGATGGTTGGCGGCAAAAGACAGCGCGCGGCACTAACAAAAGGCGGCGGCTAACGAATATTAAAATTTTCGGTGGATGGAACAGCAAATGGGAAGTGAGCATCACGTAGAATGCGGCGATACGATCTCAACGGTATAAGCGGATTTGGCGGAAACCCAATGGACAGATCACAAACTACCGATGAACGGCTGCTAAAGCTAATAGATCAAACGGGCATAACTATTAAAATAATGGATGAAACCTAACCAAATTTTATGGAGAGCAATCTGGGACACTAAGGCACAATATGACGTGAAAGGATCGGAGTTTTACCTTCTGGATCAACAGGGAACGCACGAGGAAGTTTTCAGCTGTACATACGCAGTCTGATGGGGGAAGATTGAATTTTCTGCAGCAATCCCGTGGAAAAAACCTTGAGTTAGGGTGAGCACCAGGTAGAGGACATCAAGATGAGTCTACAGTAAAATTTTCACGGTCAAATTCGCAAAAACAAAGGATAACGGGTGACGGCAAGATTCGAGATTGGAACGGCAGTAACTTTTGATTTGCTTGATGAAACTGCACCAGATTTGGTGGAGAGGTAGATTGGACCATAAGGCATGAGATGACGCGAGAGGATTTCAAAAAAACTCACCAGAACGACGGGTAACACGACGCCAAGATCGGCCGGCGAGGGCGGCGCCCGGAAGACGACGGCTGCGGTTTTTAGGGTTTGGGAGGTTCTCTGGGGATTAGGGGTGCGTGGGAGGGGTCTTAGGATACTTATATAGGCTAGGGAGTTGTGCCATACAAGGAAACACGAAGAAAAACCGGATTTGGATCGAAAACGGATCGGATCGAACACCTGGCGCGCAATGAATAGTATAGGGATGACGTGGCGCATTGTGGTGCGTCGGATGGAGATCGGAAGGCTGCAGCTGGGCGGCGACGTGGCCGGCTCAGGAGCTGACACGTGGCGGCGCGGGAATGGATGAAGGATTTGGGCCGGATTTAAACCAATTTCCGAATTAAAAAAATTCCAAAAAATAAAATAATTCATTTAGAGCAATAAAAATACCATAAAAAATTCTAAAAAAAATCTAGAAAATATTTTAAGACATTTGGAGCTCAAATAAAATATTTTTAACCAAACTTTATTTAAACTTTTGCAGTATTTAATTAAATTTAACGAAAGGCTTAATTTAAATTAATTTCCAAATGAATAGCAAACGAACTCCGAAAAATATCAAAAAATTATAGAAAATTCATTGAAGCACAATGAACTCAAATAAAACTAAATTTATTTTAATTGAAGTTTATATTAATCAAATTAAATTGGTTTAGCATTAGAAAATTCCAGATTAAGCTTTATTAAAGCGAGAAAATCATTGGGAATTTTTGGAAAGATGAATTAAACAAAAGATTTTAAAAAACCCAAATTTTGGGATGTTACAAAAGTGATCTCTCACTGGAAGACTGAGTAGCAGAACTAGCAGAACCTGACAGTGCAGAAGTAGCCATACGACGTAGCAGCGTAAGAATCTCCTGAGTGGGGTCAGAATCAGCAGAAGCCTGCTGAGGAGAGGCACCTAAGAGTCCATTGCCCTTAGGAGGACGCCCACTGCGATGAGCAAAATCCTTTTTCTTCCGATAGCAAAACTGCTCCATATGCCCATCCTTGTTGCAGTATGTGTAGTGAAGCCCTGCACCCCTAGTAGTCGATACTGAAGTAGGCGCCACCGGTGGAGGAGCACCACGAGGCACTGCCAGGACTGAAGGAGATACTAGCAGGCTCGCACCACGAAGACGAGTCTCCTCAGTACAAATAGCTGCAAGAGCCTCCAACAAGATCACACAAGGATGACGAGCAAGCAGCTGAGCACTAATGTGCTCAAATTTAGCTCGAAGGTGTGTCAGGAAGTCGTAGATACGACGAAGCTCCAAGTGAGAGTGCTGACGCTGGCAGCACTGACAGGTGCGGCAAATCTTCGGTCCAAGAGAATCAAGCTGACGCCACACTGAGGACAGTTGTGCATAGAACTCATCCACGGTAGAATCACCCTGCTGTAACGACTGCTCCTGTCATACAACAGCAAGGTATAAAGAATCAGCGGGCTCATAGCGGTCGTACAGATGCGCCCACATCAACTGTGCTGAAGACAAACCAACAATATCACCAGTGAGATGCACCTTCACACTAGTAACCAAAATAGCAGAGGCACGAGCATCTTCACAACCCATATCTTGTATGTAGTAAATTGAGTCTAAAAAGACTCCACAGCATCAGAATAGTCATCGGAGGCCTTCTGTTGAGCAGCAGCATCAGCCTCCTTAGGAATAACAGGCATGTCAGGGGGAGAAGGACGAGGCGGACATGATAGCTCGCCAGTAAGAAACTCCCACAGACACTGTCCTCGCATGTGAAGGCGCATATGAAGAACCAGTCTCGATAATTAAGACCATCGAACATAACCAGGCAGCGAGGAACAAAGACTGCTCGAAGAAGAACCTGAAGATGACGATATTTTTTTTACCTTTCTGCTGAACCCTTAATTTGGATTAAATCCGGCCGGTTGGAGTCCGACCGACATCACTCGGTCAAAAGCACGAGCGACCGGGCCAATATATATTGCACACGCAAGTGCCCACGCCAGTAAGCCCTAACCCTAGAACCTATTGCTCTGATACCATGTTATGAATAACACTTGTATTCAACATGAGGCTAATGGGTCAGTATATATATATATATGTACATGATGGTATAGAAGGAAAGCCTATATAAGGCAATACATATACAAGGATGGCAATCTCTATATAAGGCAACTAGCAATCTCTGATATAAGGTAACAAGGATATTGTCTAACAGATACAACAATTTTCTACATACATGGCAAGCACTTAAACAAACATAGCAACTGCAGGTAACTGAAATCACACTCACTAAATCACAGTAAGGATCATCACAAAAAAGGATAAACCACATGTAAGAAAACATATGATAACATGGAGCAATTATAAGTCAAAACTGTAATTTCCAACTAAAGCCCTATACAAGTTTCAGTGGGGCCACATGGGCAATTACTGATTTTACGGAACGCCCATCAGACCGACCTTCAAAATCCATGACTGGAATTGCAACTCATGCACATTTATCCTTGTATTCTTTTACCAAGCATCCAAGCAAAGCCCAAGGATACAGGGATATTGCCTGTAGAAGTATTGAAGTTCAGATATGCATTTATACGCTGTACTCATTTTTGTGAACATACTAGGAGGAAGAGAAGAACTGACCAAGAAGAATCCTACTAGGGTTGAAAATGGGTCGGATACGGGCGGATATTGCTAATCACGTATCCTAACTCATATTTTTTCCGGATTCGAAACCGGATACGGGTTAACCGGATCCGGATACAAATCCGAATAATTCGGGATATGGACACGGGTTGGATATGTGACGGATTCGGATCGGGAACAGATAAAGATATACGGATAATGGACGCATAAATAGATGCCATATCAACAAAACTAATTGGGCATTATGCCTAATATCGTCAATTTTGATCTGGTTCCAAGCTTACAACCTTGATACAACAACAATATCATTACAACCTTGATATGATGCACAAATATATATACAACCTGACTCAGTTTAGATGAAAGCAAGCCAGTACTATACTTGTAATTGTGCATACAAAATCTGAATTGAGGATCACAACCAGCATCAAGTAACCACATCATGCAAGATATAAATTTGGTTAGACTCTTGGGATGTTGCACTTAAGCAGAAGAAAAAAATGCTAGTCTACAAGTATTTGCCAAACAAAAGCTTGGACTTTTTCATCTTCGGTACGTATGCAGAACTTTGGCTAAGACGTTCTTAATAATATTTAGACCTAATCACCTATCTAAGCCTTTGAATCATTTGACCATAATAAGTCATAAACACGAACATCAGGTCATCATCTAACATTTGTCGCTTGCAATAACCAAAAACAGAGTGTTAGACTAAATTCCAACCAAAACAACAGTGACTAAACTCTAGCTCATACAAGTGTCTCATAGATTAGCAACAAGCCAACAACGAATCTGAACTTGTCCCGGCATGAACACATGAACGTATTGGTTGAGAATCAGCAGGATTGCTCCTAAATTGAGGGAAACCAAAGTAGAATTAAACAAGGCTTACCAAGAAATACTAACCTGGATCTCCAAGGAGTACTAGACTGAACTATGCGTCGCAAGAGCTCGAGCTCGAGCACGCTTGGCAAGAATCCACTACTACAACAGCGCGAAATGCAAGAAAGGAGGTAGCTTCACCTTCACTCCCTCCGAATCGCACCAAAATCTACTCAAAATCACCGAAAAACCATGCAAATTCCACCATAGCCAAATCAAGAACCGCATGGCACCAAGAATCCACCGAAAGAGCGAAAATCACAAGCATTCACTTCAAATCGAGGCAAGAGCAAGCTAGGTGCTTCGGCGTTGACCTAAACTGAGGAGACGAACGACGAGAGCTCCCGATTCGATCTGATCTTGCCGCAGCTGTTGTGATTGGGTTGGATGTCTACCAAGTGGCCGGGGGAGACGCCGCCCGGGGGGTGGGGTGGGGTGGAGGGAGACGCCGCTGGGGTTGCCGACTTGCAGCCGTGCCGGGGTGGGGGTAGGGATCACTAGGCTTGCCGGGGGGTGGAGGGAGACACCGCTCGAGATTGCCAGCCGGGGAGATCGGATTTGGTGGACTCGAGCCTCCCTCGGCTAGATCTTGTCGACGTTGTCGCACCTCGGCACCTGGAGACACCCATATCTTGTTGTCGTCCACCGAGGGCGAGGGGTGAGGGGTGGGGCGAGCCGAGACGCCGCCAGGGATGGGGGACTAGGGGTGCTGCTACTGCGAGTTCTGGTGGCCGGGTGGGGAATGGAAGCTGGAAGCCGAATGGGGAATGGGGATCGAATCGGAATGGAAACCGGATATCCGAATAGGTTATTATCCGATATCCAGGTCCCGACCCATATTTCCCGGATACTCTATTCTTCGAATCCGATTCGGTATCCGGATTCAAATATCCAGATCTGGATCCAGATTCGACCGGATATCTAAAATCCATCCCGAATCCGGTCTCGACCGGATCCGGATCTGTATCGGGCGAATAAAATCTGACCCGTTTTCACTCCTACCTGCCACTAGGAAACTGAAACCTTTACAATTGGAGGTGGCTTCTTTTGAAATGAAGTAAGCTAGAACAGAGTTGCAGAAAAGGAGAGAGAAAAAATTCATAGTACAGCATGGAATCTACAGGATGCACAGGAAACATATGGAAGATGGAAGATAATTTCTCTCTTACAGGTCATAGGGGCTCATAAACAATGGTGCCAATAGTATAGCTGTGGATTTCACAGTTGCAATAAATTCTTGTGCATTTCCCTGTGAAAGTAAAAGCGATTATAGCTATGGATTTCACAATTACATTCAGAGACCCGAACTCTGCCACGGGGCTGCTTGGACATCAAGAACTCGAGAGCTACCAGGTCTGACCTCTCAAACATCCTAAATACATACATAGAAATCAAATGAATCATGGACATCACGAAATCACAACTTCAGATTGGATAGGGAGGCCGGGTGTTGGTTCCTACGAGATGCAGTCGACGGGGCATGTCGGATGGCGTCGAGGATCTTTTCCTCGGCGTCGGCCCACTGCTCGACGACGTGGGCGCGGTCGTAGATGGACTCGATGGCGAAAGTCTTGTTGGCGTAGAGCGCACCGCCAGGTGGCGGCGGCAGGGCCTATGAAGGTAGGTGGCGACATGCCGGCGCCGTTGGTTCACGAGTCGCGACTGGGGTAGGGTTGGATGATTGGGGAATCAAAGACGTACAAGACTACGACTGCGATTGGGGTAGGGAGCCGAATGCCCATAGACCTTGGCGAATAGCGAATGGAATCGATTTATTCGGTTTCTGAACTTACAAAATCGAACCAAAAATCAAAAACCGAATAGTGCCAAAATAAAAACCGAACCAAAAACCGAAAACTGAAAAAACCGAAATAATTGGTTAATTCGGTTCGGTTTTTCGGTTTAAAAATGCCCACCCCTAGTAGCCTTTGTATATTCTAAGGTGCAATTTCGAATTCATGTTACAATGACGACTCAACTGTTCTTTTACATCGAAAATTAAGCCAATATTTTGATGAAAATTAGGCCGATATTCTCGTGGTTTTCATCATCCTTTGTACTTGTTTCAATGATTTAAGTACTTAAGTGATTCTAATGATTTTGTTTGATTACGGTACATGCAATACATGATTTCATTACCAAAACATTAGTACTGAAATCGTGTATTACAAGTATTGAAATCATTCAAATAAGTGGAACAAGTACCGAAGGTAATAAAAACCACGAGAAATAGCGTTAACATAAGGCCTAGGGGGTTACTTGCATGGTGACTTAACTTATGGGGGTTTTATGGATTTTCGCTTTATGAATTGCACAAGTTGGCCTATTATCTGCATCTGTTCAGTCATTCCTCTCATTTTATATCTTGTTGACTATCCCTTCTGCCCTAGGACATTATTTATGTAAGGCCTTCGCTAGATTAATCGAATCAAATTTTATTAGTTTATTAATTTCTAGAAACCAACGCTAGTTCTTTAAGACCCGTTCCCCTATTTTTGTTGATTGGTGCTGGACCCTTCCTATTCTACGGGAAAAACTAAATAGGTGTTTTGATTAGTTAATTTGAACTAAGGAATATTGTGAATTATAACTTGTACAATCCAATGTATATATTTTCAAAATTGCTATTAGTGCAAGAAAATTCAGGAAATATGATACGCTCTTGATATTAGTTTGGGTTTGATCAAGTAGAACTATATAGACTATAATAGAGGAACATTTGATGTATTCTGCATTCTGCTTTTTTTACACACTAAATCAATTATTTACATGCAATTCAGAAGAATCTTGTGCAAAGTACAATCAAACTTCCTACGATGATCGTATGATCAAATCATGGGCTCCAGTGACAAGTCCAACTTTGGTGATTTTCACGACATCATAGCAAATAGGCCTGGGTGCGATGCATGTTCTTCTCAGGAGTTCATCAAGCCAAATACCAAGTCTAATGATTCAGAGTTACTTTTGCATCCACCAAGCCCCATGAACTACTATTGTCCACTGTCAGCAGTCTCCGACAAGGATGGCCATGTTGCATTGAGCACATCTTCTTCTAGGAAAATCTACAGCCCCCAACTCTGTGAGATCAGTAGCAATGTGACATAAGTTGGAATCAGATAAATATGGAAGACTATCCTGAGCACAGTAGAATCAACTCAGATATAACTCTCAGCTATGTAGAGAAGATGTTGATGCAGGAGGACACTGAATACATGGTCAGTTCATATCATGGAGATACTGCCCTTCGAGCTATGGAGGAGCCCTTCCGTAAACTTCTTGGACAAAAATATCCAGTTTTGCCTCAGCTACTACCACTATGTAGCTGCGATCAACTGAAGAACATCAGCGACAGCATCAACAAGTCTAATGAGCAGTCATGCAGTAGCTGCTCTGTAGCTAGAGAAGTAAATATAAGCTCAAGTAATAATCATCCCAATGACAACTTTCAAGCTTTTCAAGCTCCATGGAGTTTGTCTGCCATTATTGAAGAGGCAAAAAAGATCACCCAGCTTACAGAAAGAATGGAGATTGGTTTGAACATTAATGGTCTTTCAATTACCGAAAAGCCTAGCCAAGGTAATCATTCACTTCAGATGAATGCCAAAGACATGAGCAAGCATGCATTGTCTGAGGTTCGGGGCAGAAAAAGTTGTCCATGTACAGAAGATTTTGATTTGTTAGAAGGAAGGAGTAACAAGCAGTTTGCCATTTCCTCCAATGAGCCAATACGAAATGAGATGTTTGACAAGGTTCTACTCTGCTCTGAGGATAAGCCTGTAGATGAAGGTATTATTTTGCAAGAAACCATGGCAAACAAATCGACCAAGTATTCACAGAATGATCAAGGAAGAACATCAGCTCGCCTAAAGATAAGAGGTAAAAGACGACAAAAGAAAGAGGTGGTGGACCTCAGAACCCTCCTTATCCATTGTGCAGAAGCAGTAGCAGTGAACAACTGTAGCTTAGCAAGTGACATACTAAAGATGATAAGGCAACATTCTTCACCAAGTGGGGATGGTTCCCAGAGGCTAGCATTTTGCCTAGCAGATTGCCTTGAGGTACGATTAGCTGGAACTGGGAGTCAGATATACCACAAGTTTATCACTAAGCTAAGGAGTGCAGCATACATTTTAAAGGTATTCCATTTGTGCTTGGAAGCATGCCCTTTCTTGAGGGCATCATATTATTTCTCGAACAAAACTATCATTGATGTCTCAAAGGGAAGACCACGAGTGCACATTATTGATTTTGGCATTTGCTTTGGTTTTCAATGGCCATCATTATTCAAACAATTTGCAAATGGAGAAGATGGGCGCTAAGCTTCGGATTACAGGTATAGAGCTACCCCAGCCAGGTTTTCGACAATATGAAATGCATAAGAACACAGGGCTACGGTTAGCTGATTATGATAACATGTTCAAGGTACCTTTTGAATATCGATAGTTCTCATCAAAATGGGAAACCATCACTATAGAAGATTTTAACATTGAGAAAGATGAAGTGCTCATAGTCAATTGTAAATACCAAATGAAGAATCTTGGTGATGAGACAGTATCCATTAATAGCGCCAGGAATAGGGTGCTCAATACCATAAGAATGATGAAACCAAAGGTTTTTGTCCATGGAGTCGTGAATGGATCTTACAGTACCCCGTTCTTTTTAGCACGTTTTAAAGAGGTCATGTACCACTACACTGCAATGTTTGATATGCTTGATAAAACTATTCCACGAGATAATGAAACAAGAATGAACATAGAGAGAAATATATACCAATCTGCAATTCTCAATGTCATTGCATGTGAAGGATCTGAAAGGATTAAGAGGCCAGAGAGTTACAAAAAATGGAAGGTAAGAAACCTCAAGGCTGGCCTTGAGCAGCTTCCATTGAATCAAGCCATCGTGAAAGGAACACAAGATATGGTGAGACGGATTTATCACAAAGATTTCTTTGTCCACAAAGAAGATCAATGGCTAGTGTTGGAATGGAAGGGAAGGATAATGTATGCAATATCCACATGGAAGCCGAATGAGTTGGATGATAGTGATTAACACTGAAGATATTTGCTGTTGCACCACAAAGACAGAAGTTTGATGATTTAATCTACCAATGTGATGGCTTATGAGGTGCTCAGATGCGTTTGAATGTGTGCACTGCAGCTAGCAGTGCATTACCTAACTACTTGTCATCGCATGTTTCCCAAACATTGATACTTTCTATGCTGTTTTGTTCACATTATGTACTTACCAATAATATATACTTTGTTCCTTTGGAAGTAAATTTGTTCAGTATCCTTCTGATGATAACTGATACATTTTATCGCATTTGCAATAGTCTTCGAATATAGCATACTAGCTTAATTAAAGTTGTTCTTGAATTTTACCTTTTGGTCACAATTGGGACACACTTGACCAGCTTTCTTTATAAAAGAAACTAGGAACAAATTATGTCCCAGCTACTAATATCTTAAAGTTCATATTGATTGTCCAACTAACCAGCACCAGTTAGCGGTATTTCGTTCAACACAAAAGCAAGATGACATCGACAAATACTCACTAGTACGCAAGAAAGAAAGAAATCAAGTAAGTAATGGCCAAATAGCCAGCTCAATAATACCTGAAGTCCTGAACGAGAGGCTTGTTGTGGAGGCTCATTGACAGCCGCATCTTCTCTTCTTGGTTGGCGGCCGAGTTGTCGGGGTACAGCTTCGACCTCTCTGCCGGCGGTCGGAAGAGCTCGCTCACGCACACCCAAACATTATCGCTGCCATTACTACCATGTTATCTCCAAAATCACCCTTACCTGTGAAAGAAAGTGAGTGCACTATAAGTCCGATGGGTACGTACCGGCCACGCATTCTGTCGAACATCTGCAGAGCATCCCGGCACCAGTGCGCTTGAACGACTCCAATTCTCCGACCACGAGTCCACCCCATCACGGAAGGCCCAACACCAGCAGCGCTCCCCCGTAAACGTGCCGAGAGCATTCTTGATCCCTCTGAAGTCTTGGAGGCGACTATGCACGCACCACGGCACCACGATACGTGTAATCGCCCCAGCCCCCCAGCCTTGCCCTTTCTTGGACCGACGGCGCCATGGACTCCCGAGTCCTAACGTGGCGGCAATCATGAAGGCATCCTAGTTCCATGTGGTGGTGACGACTGACGACGGTGTACGTGCTCGCCCCCTCCAGCCTCCAGGTCCGCCACGGCGACGGCCCAGCAATCGCTTCATATTCGTTATCAAATGACCTAATATCTCACAAGCATTGTTTTAGATGACTGAAACTTATGGCCTGATTGTTTCGACCAAATTTTGACATATCTAAGCTTAGACATATTACAGGTTTTTATACGAATGTTTGATTCGTTACCATACCTGTAGCTTACCACACTTTCTTAGTCTTATGTCTCGCACACTATAGGTTTAGTTATTTTGACAAATTTTATCGTACTTCTGACGCTGAAATGTGTTGCCTTAAAAAATACGACAAATTACATTTATCTAGGATTAGTTATAACAAAATTAACATCAAACTAAATGGAGACTTAATATCGAGTAAGACAATGGCAGCAAGCAACCAAACTTAACTAGGAACACATCATTCTCATCAAGAGGGCAGACAACTTGACGATTGCTGCAGACGAATGGTCATGCTTGCGTCGCATGCTTACATCACCACTCACACTCAGCAAGCCGATTGAAACTTGAACGGCTAAAAACGGTGATCCGGATCCTCTGGATTTTCTGAAGATTGCCTACAGCCTACCACATGCGAAATTGTGACCTGGAATCTAGCAGAATTTATCCACACATGCACACCAGTGTCCATGAAACATTCTTTAAAAGAGGGGGGAATTCTTTTTATTTTAGAGAGGAATCAAGGATACACCCAGCTTTTACCATGTAGTTTTGAAAGAGAGGGATTTTTTTTTACCATGTAGTTTTGATGTATTCAGTAAAAGTTGGTGTCTGAGTTCAACATGAAGTCCTCATTCAGAGAGAGCTAGCAAGGATGACACTGGAAAAATAATACTAAGGAAAGAAGCAAGCATCACATCACAGCTGGAGGGTTGGAAATATGCACAGACCAGACTGCACTTGCAAACAGCCAGGTGCAGCACTTCTTTAGTTCTTTGGCTGGTCTCCCAGCTTAAGTTACTATATCCATTACATGACACTGCACTAGTTCGTAGATAGGGATTAGGACAAGACGCAGCATGGATGAGTGCATGCATGTAGGCTGGATCAGGGTGGCTCGGTCTATGACCGGTCAGATCCACATACACTTGCTGCACACTGATGCACCATTTGCCAAATAGTTTTACTGGTCTAATGAACTCGCAGCACACAACCAAAAGCGAACGAATGGTCATGCATGCTTCTTGCCAAATTTAAATTCACAGGTTTTGGTGAGGAGAAGAAAGATCTTATAGAATTCCCCAATGGCAAGAGTGAAAGGCAGGATATCCAAAAGAGGGTGAAATTACTCTTCAATATATTGCTCTTGTCATTTCAGGTGTGGACGCCGTGATGATACGAATCTAGGTGGCCAGAGAGAAGTCTTACTTATTAATCCTCTAAAGAACCCTTTCCAGTCATAAATAGTTATCGTTTTGAACATATTTATAGTTAAACTTTTGAAACTGTGACTGTTAATATCTCTTTAAATATTTAAATTAGATGCATTAAAATCATATAAGTAGATTTGTCTCAAAAAGTACTTTCATAATATTATAATTTTATTAGATTTTATAAATATATTATAATAAAACTTAGTGGTCAAAGCTGTGTTTTGAAGACCATATTGATATTCAAAACGATACTGGACAGAGTACCATCAGAGATATAATCCCTTTTGCCACTAATGATTGATGCCATTATCTAAAAAACTAATGGTCGATGCAATTGTTTTCAATCCCTGCTCAAGTCTATGCTGATTGCTTCCCAACCTTTTTTTTACAGCGTACATCACTGTCAATTTCAAAAGGAAGTTGTTTTTCATGGCAGCTATATTTCTTTTTTTTAGTTGCCACTCCCGGAATATTTATCATTTTCTATATGGTCCACATCAAGGAAACTTTATGACACTGCCATGCGCATGATCGCAGGTGGTAGATGGAACGAAACTTCGATTGTGCGGCGGTCCAAAGCTCCCAACTTGCAAAAAGGTCGAAATTTTGCCGGTCGTCCTTACTCTTCTCCTCGACTTGTTTACTGCATATAAGTGCTTATAGCACTGAACTACATACAGTTACTAGAAACACCGTGCACGAGGAATCGCATCCTCTACCTCGCTTAAGCAAAGGCAGAGGTGAATAGTGCAGCACACCGAAATACAAGAGAGGAATGTCAAATCTCTGTAGCAACAAGGGAAACGTGCTGCAAATCTAGCTAACTTGTCGGCCGTGGAAGATCAATAGGCGACACGCGTCACTACCATTCTTCCTCTACTGTATCAGCTCGCTGGCACCGTAACTCCCTTCAGCCAAACTTGAGTACCGTGGTAGGTACCTGTTGTGGTACACGAGCTCGATAAAATGGGGTATCGTGATCCCTAAGCTCGGCAGGAAGGAGAGCTGTGTTGTCGATGATCTACTGTGGTAAGAGAGTATGGTAGGTGACACGTGCCGTATGTCGATACTTTTGCGATCGACAAAGGGTCCATATTTGTAACTTCATTCTGGAGGAGACAAAAAATGAAAAGAAGAGTGTGCAAGGAGACAAATACATCGAGGCATTATATCTTTGCTGTAGAACCAAATCTGAGCTGTTCATTTTTTATCCAACTGATGAGATTCAGTCCAAGGCAGGGTACTGTTCTCCTCTGCCTTTTCACAGGATACGCTCCTCATGCGAGCATGCGCATAAATTAGTGGGTTTGGTAATGGCAGATAAGATCCACTTGCTGTACTTAATATAATAGTAGCTCCACTCTGAAAAGCATGTCAATTTGTTTTGAGTTGGGGCAACCTCAAGTACAGCTTTGACATTTTTCTTCTTGTATAATGGGAAAACATGTTCTCAATTTTTTTTACGACAAGCATATATGCACATGTAATTTTTGCATAACCAATCTTATAGCTTCAAAAAAATCAATGGTCAATATATCCGAGAAGTTTGATCGCACACAATATTCTTTTTGGAACAGAAGGAGTATTTATCCATTAGTTCTTTATTTGTTCAAGGACCTAACTAATTCATAGCACTGAAAAACTGCAGTGGCATAGCAGACTAAGCCTCTTTTGGAACATGTAGGTGCACTTCTAGTATGAAATGAAACATTCGATGAGTGCGGAGATTGTTTCTTTTCTTTACATTTTGTGAATGGCATAGGCTAACAAAAAGGTTGTTTTTTTCAATGTCATTGCACATTGAATTGTAGGACAAGTATTATCATAAATTCTTATGGGATTGAAGATTGTATGTGTGAATTAATAGGAAACAACATTCAATATGATGCTAACAAGTAGAGCTTTAGCTAATTGCCAGTAAGACACCGATGTTATTTTCAAACTTGCAAGAATAAGTTCAGTGTTACCGAACAACCAGCCCCTTTTACTATTGCTACAACCTTGTCCCGAAAAAAGTAGATCTGATATCATTCCCAAGTGCAAAAAGTAAAGTGCACCCTTTTGCTGCTAATGATGCAATTGATTACTCCATCGGCTAGTCCTATACATGCGGATATATTTAATCTTTTCAGGCTTTCTTTCATAGTAATGTGTCATTATGAGCTTTGTTAAAGTAGGATCAGTGAAAGTATCTGAATCATTTCGTCCTCTTTTGATACTTGTCTTGTTCGGTTATCAACTGAGCTCACTTGAATCTTCTTGAAATTAGGTAGAAGATAGAGATGGCTGACCCCATCCTGACTCGGGGGTCGCTCAAAAGGTGATAAAAATTTATATCATTTCAGCACGAGATCATCGACGAAACAGTGGTTTTCTCCACAAGTGGGGGCATTACATCTACATGAATGCATCCTACCAAAAGATTCTGAGATGCGTGTAAATGTTCATATTCCAGTCGTCCCCTGACTAGGCTTTCTGTCTTAAACCAACATTAGTTATATAGTTGCAGTTGAAGAAAACCTTGGATTTTCTTGTTGACTTTGGTTAAATGGTTGTAGTTTTTCTGCAACTACGACTATAAAACCTTTGGTTTTTAAAATTTTCTCAACATAATTAAATGATTATTTCACCTGAAAAAAGGAGAGTATTCCAAAGATAATTAAATGATCTTTCATTTTTTTCTCCTAACATTTGAGCTAGACACTACTAAAGAGAAACCACAAGTTCGATCAAGAGCTAATTTGGAGAGGTCAGGATTGGTCCCAATCTCTACTTATCCAAACTAGTCCTTATCGAGTTTTATGCAATTTAACATATCAATGGATTTGAAATAATTAAGTTTTGTGCACATCGTAAAACTAGCTAATTTTAGGGACCTCCATAACAACACTTGGGTCCCCTACTACTAAGTCAATTTTCAATTTTAGAGACCAAAGTTATACTTTCAAGTTAATTGAAGAACTTTCGATGCAATTCTCTATCTTTGATTATCCATGGAATAACTAAAATATAAAAGGTTTAGAATCTTGATCCTATTCTCCCAAGGTAATTCTACAAATCAGTTATGGTTGTAATTTTCAAATCTCATTTTGTCAAGAGAACCATGTTTTTAAACTTAGGTTAGCCGTTTAAATGTTAGTGGCCAAATATGGCTTCAATATACTCAGCTACATATGTTGTTTCTTCTTTTATCTTCTGATGCGGATATACATATGTCAATTATTTTTCGATTTAATATCTTAATTAACTGAAAATAATTACTAAGTCGCATCAAATATCAACAGGTGAATCTTTTTCTTAAGTAGTATTCGCTATATTTACGTGAGAATTATATACTACCTAATAGCGGGTGCTTGCTTCTTATTAGTTACAAAGATTGCACAAATATCAATTAGAGCAAAATTACATCAATATATCATGGTCGAATCCAGCGGGACGTGAGGGAGGATGGAAGACATATGGAAGGACTACAAGAAATCACGGGCCACCCCATGGGCCACTTCATGCAGCCGGGAGACCACTCCATGTGGCTACATCAAAGTGGGCCACATGGACCAAGCCTAATTGGCCAAAGGTGGGAGGTCGGCTAAGGTGCAAGGGAGGCAAGGCCCAACCCAATTCAGCCAAGACAAGAAAGGAAAGAAAAAGGCCGAATTAGATTTGGGGAGCAAAGGAGTCCAATTCGGATTGCCAAACCAATCAGTCTTTAAAAGCCTATAACTCTCACGTCCAAACTCGGATTGAGATGTTCTTGGACTTGTTTGAAAATAGAAACATCCTCTCTATTTCACTCCATTAAGATAAGACCAAAATCAGCTTTCTTCTATGTTTAATCAGGCCGATAAGTATCAACAATCTAGTTGGTCAAAATTAACTAAAATATAGAAAGTTGAGTTATGGAAGGAGGAGGAGCCCTACTCCTATTCAGCTAAGGGGCCGAATCCAAGGTGGATTCCACCCCTCCTCCCTTCCACTATATATTCTAGCATATTCTCTTATAAAATTTAGATCACAATTATATTGAAAATTAAACTCTTGTTTCCTAGATAGCCAACGTGCATCTTAAGGGAATTGGGAGTTGTTCTTCACTGTCGTTATTGTGACTCCGGAGGTTTTGTAAGAGCAACGTCTACTTTTGGTGGTCAGGTAGACGGAGTCACGAGCGTGTGGTTGGGCGAATTCTTTTGTCGCATGTTGTTGTTTTGACAGTGCTTGGCGCCATCGGTTCATCAAGTTGCATGGATCCAACTAATCACCATGAGAGTGTGGTTGGGCAAGTCATTTATCGCAGGTCACTATATCAAGACACCGGTTGGTACCATCGGCTTGTCAAGTAGCACTAGTTATCCTTGATCTTATGTCGTGAAGATCAAGTACCCCATATCATCCTCCCATCTATTTAGATAGCTAGGTCCATAACAAATCATTTTCATTAGAACTTTATGCAATACTAGTTTGGTGCCGATGCTTTGCTACTAACTCCTTCCATTAAGTCATACCAGTAATTAAGGTTCTCATGCATTGGAACAAAGTTCCAAAAGGTAGTGATACATATCATCTAGCATGATCAAAATCGTACAATGAACATTAGAATTCCCATGCACATATCAAGCAAAGTACATATTTAGTATTTGACAACGTTTTGGTCCAACATGAATACAAAGGAAACATCCTAATTAGTACACAATACATCTAGGATGCAAGAACATCTTTGTAGCCGAATGCATGTGCGTTATGACGGGCCCACATGAACACCATAACCCATAAAAATATCCTCCCCTCTCTTTCTCACCACTCTCCACTAGTCTCTAGTGGCACATGAAATTCACATCGCATTAACTAAAAAGTAGTAGAAACAAAAAGTACACTTGTATCAAGATCACATTAGAAAAAGCTTAAATGAATTTTCTCAAAACTCACGTCTAAACCTATTTCGCATGTGATCCAACATAATCTTTTTTACAATAAACAATTTAATAATTTCAATTGGTGAGATAAAAAGAGACCTCATGTTAACTTCTAAAACATAGAGACCTCACAAATCACAATAGCCAAGTATGAATGTGAACAAAATATGGACCAAAGAAATTGACTTTTTTTTAATAACTTGCCATCTATCAGTTGAAAAGTAATACAAGCTCTATGCCCTTACCAAACTGATTAAAAAAAGCATAAGTGGATGTTGCATCAATGTTTGGAAGATAAAAAAAATCATGCGTGGATGTTCTAGCCTTTTTTCTATTTTCTTTTTCTTCCTTTTTTCATTAATTTTTCTTTCTCTCTCTTTTCTCTTCATGCTTTTTTCCTGGGATGTCTCATTGCCGAACCGTTGTCTTGCCTCCTCCTTTTATCTTCTTCATCTTCTCCTCACATCTCTCTGTGACTCTCATGCCTCCATCTCTCCTCCTCAATCTCTCTCCCCTCTGTCTCTCAATTCCACTTGGGGATATGGTGATTCACCACACCGGTGGGTTAGATGGTTGGCCCCTAAGGCCGGTGTCACCGTAGATATTATCCACGCTGATTCACCTCCTCCAAGTCTCCATCTTGCAATACTGCGTGTAGTTGTGCCTCCGTGCTTCGCTGTCATGGCTCATACACGGGGTGGTGTTGCGGCCGCCTCCTTATTGCCTTGACAGCACTTGGGCATCCTCAGGTGAGCTTCTAGCCCTGCTGCGGCTACCTATGCCACCATGAATTCAAGCGTGATGGAGCCTACCACTGCCAGATCCGGCATCCCTGAGATCAGCGCCGCTAGAGCTGATGTCCTAAAGGTCACCACCACTGGATTTGGCACCTCCGAGGTCAGTGTAGCCAAAACAGCCATCTATGAGGTTGATGCTGCCAGATCCGCCATCCTGGAGGTCGCCGCTACCAGATGAAGTGTTCCTAAGCTTACCGCCTATGATCTATCGTCCCTGACCTTGTCGACATCACCGTTCTTCTTCAGCTCTGGTAGTGTACACCTCTTCCGCGTTGATAAGCCACACACCTCCTTCTCCTGTGGCGACTCCTACCTTCTCCTCATTGCCTGCACCCGCCTACCGGGATGTGGCCATTGGTTAGGGGCTTTCACGATGGGACATGTTGGCCCATGTGTCAGTGTGGTTTTTCGGTGTTTTGAGAGCTTGTTTTCCAGGGGATTATGGGATGGCCAGAACGAGCGTGTTGCACATGTGAGGGGAGGGGGATAATATGGGGGTGCCTGATCCTCATGACGTAGGATCAAGAATAACATGTGCACTCTCTTGATGAAAACTAGCTAATCCCCTGTTGTCAGATGCAATGGGCATGCAACTCTTTGATTCACTAAGATCATACGCATGATGTACTTCACGAGACCACCGAGTGAAGTACTATCGATCTCTCAATTCCTAATGGCAAGAAAGAACAATCTTTGGAAGAAGCAACACCCAATTCCCCGCTCTATTGTGTATGCAACATCAATGAGAAAGAACAAGTGTATATGCTGTATACTATCAATTGTGGTCCTCGTTTACAACAAAGAATAACACAAATATATAAGAGAGACTAAGGGGTGTGCAACATGGCCTAAGGCTAGCCAGGTAGATCCCACCCACATGTACTCTATCTATAACTCAAATTCCTAATCTAATTTGGCCAATCTGGAAGTTGATACTTGTCGTCCAATTTAAAGATAGAAGGAAGCCAATTTTGGAGGTCTCGTAATGGAGTGAAATGGAGAGGATGTTCCATGCTTTAAAACAAGTCCAAGAATGCTCAGTCTGAGTCTGTATGTGAGAATTAAGGCCTTTTTAAGTCTGACTGGTCTGGCACTCTTGTCGGGACCCGAATGTGCAAATCCGGACCCTCTGTGTATATCGCACTAGTCCAGGATCACGCTAGTGCACACAGGCTCAACATAGATGCTATCACAGTCATACACAGCGGAATATAGCATAACTTCAATAATTAATAATAACTGTTGTCTTACATGATTATTGCCACACAGGGCTTATAAAAGAAATAGCAAATAAGCAGCAGCGGAAAAATAAATAAGCATAGCAACTCCCCAGTTCACCGCAGGCAACTGACGAGGCTCGGACCCTAAGCATTCACACCCATATAATCCTCTTCCATGAAAGGCGTAGATTCTTCCTCTTCTGAAGTTGTTGTTGGGGTGAATACATAAAGCACTCAACAAGTTGTGCACATCAATGCAAGTCTAATATTCTATATGCTTGGCTTAATCCAAAGGAATGGCTAATATGGCTATTTTGCAGTAAAGCTGCATTTAACAAGAATACAATAAATAGATTCAAAATAGTAAAACAAATAACAGTAATTAATAGATTCAGCATTTATGAAGTAAACCAAGTTTCCAATCCTAAATCAATTTCCATTCTCCATGGCACCCTGCCATCCCAATAAGTTTTTGTTTAACAATAGTCTAACCCTCAACTGTAATTCCCGAGCATTGCCCAATACCGTGAGCACGGCTATTCGAATAGATTGTACACTCTGCAGAGGTTATGCACTTTACCCACACGATACAACCAAACACCACCAAGGCGAGTGATCATAACAAAGCCTTTACAATGCTACACCTAGACCCAGTACTGCTCGCTAAGGTTTCAACACTGAAGAGTTAAACCACCACAACAGGGCCCCCCTCTTGCGCCATGTGAGTTTAACCGTAAACCCGGGACTCACTATTCACCACGACAGTACCGAAATCTAGGCTTCACAAATTATTCAGCTAGGCTGTCCCATTCCAAACATGTGGTTGCAAGAAAGACTTAGGTCAAAGGCTTGCAAGGTTAAGTCCTTAAAGTGATTAAGGCAAGACTTCCACATACCCCTGCCAATCCTGGCCCACCTTGGCACACTGCCCCTTGCCACTTGCCCCAATCTAAATTATTACCATCCGAGTTGATTACCAAGCACCACGTGCCACCAACATTTCAATCTAGTTGTGTGACCTCCTCGCCACGACAACTTGATATCACTGTGTGACAACACATGACACACCAATTCTTAACCATTGTTCCATATTCCATTAGTCAAGATTAAGTATCAACATTCAGACACATGTGATGACGTGGCATGGCTAAGCAATCTATGACGGTCTAACTAGCTCATGTTGATTATCAATATTAACCAACTATTAATTAACCATCTTAAGGTGACAATTAGATCATGGCATATAATTGACAAGGTATGATTTAATTCAAATAGGCATATTATCTAATTCCCAGATTAATTGAAATCATTTATACACATAAAGTATCATGCATAAAGTTTAAGAGACAAAATAGCAATTTTGTGAAATCAGGTGCAACATGGTCAAAGCACACCTTGCCTTGGAGTAGGTGCTAGTCTTGCTCTGAGCTTGGGTCTTGAAGCGACGAATCTTCCTCCGGATCACCGAGCAGTTCAACGTCTACGCGAAACGATGACAAAATAGCAAATAAACACCAAATCAAAGAACAAACAAACTACAAAAATAAAATAAAATTCACCAATAAATAGATCTTGATTTTAAATTTTTTTAGAAATTTGAATCACTCAAATCCGAGTTAAAATGCAAAAGATATGGCCTTTTGAAGTTTGAATAAATACTGAAAATACAGAAATTAGAAAAACCGATTTTCAAGAATTATTTTTATACAGAAAACTCGATTTACTGCGCAAGCGACACGTGGACCAATCAGAGATGGACACGTGGCTTCGGCGCATGGACTTAGTCCACGAAATCACGCTGGTCCACCGTGGACTCGAGATACTGTGCTGTGGACCGGCTGTGACGTCATCGCGACACGTGGGCCAATCAAATTGCGCCACGTCGCTCGGTCTATGGACCATGTCCACGGCACACGCTTGTCCACGGTGCACCCGGCGCACACGCTTCGGCTTCGCACCGACACGCGTCGCACATCCGTGAGACAATCCAACGGCCAACGCATTACGCACACGCGGCTCAATCCCGAACGTCCGATTAAATCTAATGGCTAGAGCTTTACCCGAGCAGAACACTGCTGACGATGAAGACGTGGCGCGATCTGGATGGTCCGGTGGAGATCCGACGGCTGTGCGAAGCTCCGAAGCACGTCGATGTCGCGGTGGTGCTGAGTTCCCGGAGACGAAGACGATGACGGGTCCGACGGCGAACTAGATCCTTCCGGCGATGAAGAGGTGGCAGCTCCGGTGCGGCTCGATGCGGTGAATCCGAAACTGGAACCCACACGGCGGATGGAGGCTTGACGGCGACGAAACGGCGAGAAAACGAGCGGCGGCGCTACGAAGAACTACGGCGAGCTCTCGGGGCTAAACGGCGGCGACTTCGGCGAAGAGGCTAGGCTAGCAGATGCGCACTGGGATGGCAATCCTCAGGGTGCGGGCTGCGGCTTTTATAGCCTCGGCATGCGCGCAAATATGGCAACCCTAAATCACACGGCGGCGGCGGCAGGCTGGCGGCTGGTTTGGAAACCGTATCGGAGACGACGGCCGTGAACCATCCGATCTACAACGAGCGGTCACGATTAGATCTCAGCCGATACGATATGATCCGCCCTTTCCAAAATTAACGGATACAATCCACTCTTACCAAGATTAACGCGAAGCAATCTCGGACGCACGATCCCGATCTAATGGCTCACAGCGCTAGGGTTTCGCGATGAAGAAGGCCGCCCGATGGAAATCCAACGGCCGAACGCGAAGGCGACGGTGAAACGGGCCGCACGCGCTGGGCTCACGCGAGCACAGTGCTGGGCTCGGCCTAGTACTGTTCGCAGAATTTTCTAACGCTTTACGATTTAAAATAATTACATAAATTAGTTTAATCTGTTTTAAGCAATTAAATTATCAGGAAAAATCCTAGATAATTCTCATAAATACTTTGAGACATTCTGAACTCAAATAAAATATTTTTGACAAAACTTTATTTTGACTTTGGCTTTAAATAAATACTTTTCACAAATAAGCCAATATAAATTGTTTTTGGAAATTCTAAATAAATCCAGAAAAATCCAAATAAATCCAGAAAATTAGAAAAAGCACAATTAGCCATAAAATAATTTTATTTGCAAATTTTGGGGTGTTATAACTCTGAATTGGGCTCTTTTGCTCACCAAATCCGATTCAGCCTTATCTCTTCCTTTGCTTCCTTGTCTCATCCAAATTAGGCTTGGGCCTTACCTCCTTGCACCTTGGAACGGCTGCGGCGAGGCTAGAAGCGATGACGACTCAGGCTTCACAGCGGAGAATTGACGGTGACAAGGTGCGCACTAGGTAGACCAGACCAAGGCAAACCCAACAGACCAAGATTCGAGCCTTGAGGCTCATCGGTGACGGTGTAATCGACGATCTTCTTCAATGGTGGCGCTTGCACAAACCTCCAAAATCCGGCGAGATGACGACGATAAGGCTCGATTAGGTCTAGGGTTCGAGTTCGGGATGTCGAGGTGACCACGGTGTGTGCCTTATATTGGCCGAGGAGTCGATGGCTTGGCCAGCACGGCAACGGAATCCATAGGGGACACGGTGACGACGCGGACTCAAGCTCGGACATGGGCGTGGCATTGATAGGCGTATCCCGCCTGTTAGAGGCTCAACGTAGAGGCGGGCTAGGCAGGCTAGCGTGGGCCGAGCGGTGTAGTGTGACTGGGCTGGACGGTGCAGAAGGAATGGGCCAGACCGAAAGGTTTTGGCCCACAGCCAAAATTTGGATTTTCAAGTAATTTTCCTATTAAAATAATTACAAAAATTCTAATAAATTCAAATAATTAGCAAAAGTACTTGGAAAATTCCAGAAAATATTTGTAAAATATTTTGAGCTCAAATAAATTTTGGTAAAAGTCCACTTTAACTTTATCCAAAATAAATACTATTTGCAAGAAAGGTAAATCCAAATTGTTATTTAAATTTCAAATAAAATCTAGAAAATTCCTAAAAATAAAAATTTGCTAAAAAATGAACTATAGCAAAAATTAGGATGCTACAATAGTATATAATTCTCATGTAAATATAGCAAAGATTGCTTGAGGAAAGGATTCACCTGTTGATATTTGATGCGGCTTAGTAATTCTTTTCAGTTAATTAAAATATTAAACCAAAAGGTACTGGACATGTGCATATCCGCATCAACCTCCCCTTCTTCAAAAAAAGTAGTCCTCAGCTTTTGCCTCAACTTCTGATAATTTGAAAATGTACTAAATAAAGAGGACAATGTGTATGCATAGTATATGTATTTATCATCCGTCTTTATATTCCCTTTTAGCATAGGATGATATGGCACAACATAAACTATATGATATATAAGTCAAATCAGTAATGACAAGTGTAGGAAACAACATATAGTCATGATATATGTGACTATTAATTATGTTATTATTTCTCATAGTTTGTACATGACAACCATATGATGTTCATAGATGAATCATATGCACATCATTCCCCCTCACATCGAGAAAAGTTGTCATCGACTTCTGAAAACTAGTGAGCGAATGATTATCATGTAGTTGTAAAGGTTGTAGCAAATAGCTCAATTCAGTTATATGTGCACATGTCATGTTCATAGCATCAAACTGAAGTATTGTGGACAAAAAGATTTTAGACGCCTTCCATGCTTTAACTACGCTACTCTGATTATGTATATGTGATTGCATAAACAAAGATAATTAAGTAAGCAACATAGATTCTTCTGAAAAACAAGTACTAGCATTTAAACTCGTCTCAAAATAATCATGACACGAATTAAATGATCATGACATGACAATGCTGGTTGCTACGGTAAAAATGGTGCTACAATACCGCGCACAATCTGAGCCGTCTATCTGGTACCTTGTTGTGCTATTGTAACTACTTAAGTTGCGGTTGCAATAGCAACTGCACATGAACCATGTCCAGGGGTGGGAGGGAGAAAGCATCACTGAGCATTCACCAACACTTTTTAAGTGGTATAAGTAGTAGACATGATTAAAAATAGAAATAAGTTTTGTATATGTCATTGCCAAGTTTCGAAAATTTATATTTGCTTTTGATTCTTACTGATATGTAGGTCTAGATCCATGTTATAAGTCTCACAAGACAATATATTGAATATGATATTTGTATATACAATAATGGGTATCTCTAATATGAGGTCAACCTTAAGAACATGAACTCACAGATGCTCTCCTACATGCAACACATGTCGTCTCCTCCCCTCCCGAGTTTAAGCTCCTTTCCATTGCACGGATGACCTCCGCCCTCCCACCCCTTTTCTTTCTCTTCTTCTTCCTCTTTTTTTTACTCTTTCTCTCTTTTTTCCTTCTTTTCCTTCCCCCCTCTTTTTTTCCCTTCCTCCCACTTTCTTCTTTTTCCTTCCTCCCCCTTTCTTCTTTCCTATGCAGCCCTCTACCTATTTCTTCGGCAGCCACGACGCTGAGGGTGTTGGGGGCAGTGACTCGATGCAGCTTGGTGCGCTGCCACATGACGATGGCAACCTGCGACGTGACTAGAGCGGCGGCTCATGCACAACGTAGGCGTGGCGGTGTGTGTGGTGGTTCGGGGCGGCGCTAAGGCTAGGGCTAGCGGCGGGGCGACTTGGTGTAGAGCTAGGGTTTCAAGGTACACCCCCTTTTCTTTTGCTTATGTATCACCCCTTCCCCTAAACTCCGGCTCAAGCACGGTGCACACACTGAGGCTAACTCAACGTCACTTTGCCTGACCCGACATCTTGTTGCTTTTATTTTAATTTGGAATGTCATAGAAACTTGACAGTTGTCCATGTGTAGACCGTAGGGAGCATCCAGCGGTAGGAAACACTTCCCACTCGTCCACGTGTCACACTAGGAATGCACGTGAGGGCTCTTTTACGAGGATGTGGCTGAATTACGTAATTCCCTGCGTTGTCTGCACGGAACAATTCACAAGGGCAACCTCAACTCAGAGTTTCCGTACAAGAATTCCCCTTAAAAATGTTAAGCACCTGTTATTTATAAATATAACTTGCACACGTAAGATATATCGAAATAGCAACAAGCAAGCCCAAAATAATAGAACGGGAAGTAGCAAAAGCCACCGTTGGATCAGAAGCCTAAACGAGCCACTAAACATCGACAATATTTCTTCAAAAGACACCCAAATTATTTCACACAGAGTTGAGGTGGACAGGTGGCTGCTCGCTTACCGCTTTCTAGCGCATTTGTCCCCAACCAACCAATCAGATCAAGCAAGCATAGTCATAGTGTCTTGTACACGATGGTTCATAGATGACAGGAAGTAAATTAATGCCATGCCAAAAACGGCGGGATTTGCCGATTTGCCCTGCACAATATACATCTGTGCATTTACTTCCTTTTTTACGCCTTGCCTTTCTTATGCTCACAATTGAGTGACACGCTGGCAACGCAAATCTTGGTGTGAACCAAGCGATGGAGAGAAGAGAGTGCGGTCCTCGTCGGGATTGCAACTTAAACAGTTGCATATAAACCGTTGAATAAAAAAACGGCGTTTCAGATCTATCAGAAAATACTGTACGGAAAATACGTGACGATTTTTTTACTGTAGTATACACCGTTGAACGATTCGAACCGTTCGTTAGTTTGATCGGACGATCCTGATCCACATAGACTATTTAAGTTACCGTCGCCATAGAGACTACACACGATCTACAATTTGCAAGATTCTTCTCATCTTATGTGGCTGTCGAGCAGGGACCATGTCTGTGAAATCCGGAGAATCCAGTGGCGTATATGCAAAAGCGCAGTCATGTAAAACAACCCGTAGGCCAATCCCAGCCAAGATTTTGGGGGCAAAGAAAGCGCACTGCACACCAGCTGCGAGCGAGAGAGAGAAAGAGGGCCATTCTTCTCTTCTCCACCACCTACTCTCTCTCTAGCCTCTCCCCCTCTCTTCTCTCTAGGATCGCAGCCAACCAATCACGCACCCACAGCGCACACATCTCACACTTTTTACTGCACAAATAAGAGAGGAGGAAGAGAGTATAGGGAGAAATACAGAGAGAGAGAGAGAGAGAGGGGGGAAGCATTCATCCATAACTGCCTGTTTCTTGCTGGTTCTTGGCCTCCTCTGCCATGTCCATGGGTATCTTCCTGCGCTTTGTTTCTCTTCGAACTTTCTTGTTCCTCTGGTGGTACTGTGCCTGTATATACTGTTCCTTTCCTTCCTTCGATGGATTGGGCTACTTCTTGTCCCTCGTCTTTACTTTTTCCATTTCCTTGACGGCGTTAGGGTTCTGCTCTGTTCTTGATGCGTGGAATATACAGTTTCATGTAATCCCATTCATAATGCCATGGCTCTTGCTTCTTCAGAAATTAATATGATTTTTTCCCGTTTAATCTTTTCTTTCATCCTTTTTTATTCCACATGTTTCTTGCTGTTTTGTACATCACAAATTGTACCGAAATTAATGGTTCCATGTGGACAGATGAAGGATATGGCCCTACCTGGGACAGCGACGACGAATACGACAACTTCATACGCAAGATGAACCCACCAAGGTGCATTCACATGCTGCCCTGCACCCAAAAAAAAAACGTCCAGTACAATATCGAAAATTGTTCTCTAGTATAAGTCTCATTTCTTGATCCTGCTCAATTTTATTAACTGTAGGGTCGTGATCGATAATGATTCTTGCAATGATGCGACAATTGTCAGGGTATGTTCCTAGAGTTTGCAGAATTCCTAATTCATTGTTGTTTTGATGGGAATGCGTAATTTATGGCTGAGACACAGGCATTTACTGATTCGGTTGTCGGTTGTAATTGCAGGTTGACAGTGCAAATGAGTATGGGATTCTGCTAGAAGTAATCCAAGTTATGATTGATCTGAATCTTGTGATAAGTAAGGCGTATATAATCTCAGACGGTGGATGGTTCATGGATGGTAACGTGTTATACATAATCTAATCAGTAATTACACCTGCCTTTTCTTGTTTTAATCCAAGCCTAACTGGTTAATTTGGTTTCAGTCTTTAATGTAACCGATAGTGAAGGGCAGAAACTGATAGATAAGGCTACCATCGACCAAATTGAAGACTACATTGGGAAGGTATAGGCCTGCAAGCATATATAGCAATCTTGCCATCTTCAGTACATCTCTGGTCATATATGATCATCCAAAGAGGACTGACAACTAAAATATTCTTGGAACATCTAGTCTTTGGGTGCAGATTCAAGATACATACCTTCGCGCAGGAGATCGGTGGACGTTGCTGCTTCAACTGGCCACAATGTCATTGAGCTGACAGGGACCGACCGGCCAGGCCTGCTCTCTGAAGTGAGCGCGGTGCTTGCCAGCCTCAAGTGCAATGTGGTCAGTGCTGAGATTTGGACCCATAACGCCAGAGCTGCTGCTGTGATGCAAGTGACCGATGAGGACACCAGGTTAGCCGTGACAGACACCGAGAGGCTCGAACGGATCAAGGAGCGCCTGTCTTATCTTCTCCGAGGAGGCAATCTTTCACGAGGAGCTTCCATGGCGGTGTCATCAGGGACTTCTGGCACGCATATTGACAGAAGGCTGCACCAGATGATGTTGGATGATGGAGACTATGAGCAGCTTAATCGGCACGTTCCAAATCAATCTCAAAGGCCTAATGTCACTGTTCGGAATTGGAATGACAAGGACTACTCAGTGGTGACCATCCGATGCAAGGACAGGCCGAAGCTTCTGTTCGATACGGTTTGCACTTTAACTGATCTGCACTATGTTGTTTTCCATGCAAACATTGATGCCAAGGATAATCAAGCTTATCAGGTGAATATACTGAACCGAACATCTCTTGGTAGATGTTAATGAAATTTAGCTCAAGAAATGTGTAACACGGATGCTCTTTTGCAGGAATTCTATGTGAGACATGTAAATGGATCTCCAATGAACACTGAAGCTGAGAGGTTGCGAGTCATCCAGTGCCTTGAAGCAGCTATCGAAAGGAGGGTGTCTGAGGTAACACAATTCCGTGCACTTATCTGAAGTCATATCATCAAAAATGTTATGTAACTTGTGAATCACCCTTCTCCCCATATCGGTTGTCTCAGGGTGTGAAACTTGAGTTGTGTACAAATGACAAGGTTGGCCTCCTATCGGAGGTCACCCGCATCTTCCGCGAGAACAGCCTGACTGTCACAAGAGCAGAAGTTAGCACGAGAGGACGAATGGCTATCAACACATTCTATGTTCGCGATTCTGCAGGACAGACAGTTGATCAGAAGACCATAGATTCCATCAGGCAAGCCATAGGCCATACCATTCAGGTGAAAGGGCAGCCTGAGCCATCAGAACCACAAAAGAAAGAGTCTCCCACATGGTTCCTCTTTGCCAACTTATTTCGACCGAGGTCTCTCTACAGTCTCTACTAGTTTTGGGCTGTTCATACGTTGATCTCATCGTCTGATCCTGAAAACCTCACTGTAAATTATTAACTGATGAAGCAGTCCATGGAAATTGTGAAGTTACAAAGAACGACCTTTATTCTGTTCCAGTAGTGCAGGATTGGGGGCGATCATTGTAAATATATTTGAATTCGTCATGCCCACATTGTACATATATTGTAGTTAAAGGATGTAAATATAAGTGTATAAAATACGATTTATAAGAAAATATGGTTAGGTTCAAAACTGTTACCGCCTCAGAAAACCTGTTACTTTTTCCAAAAATTTCGTCTGAAAAGACATTGCAAGTTTGGTACCTTCCATGATGCTCAAAATGAGAGGCCAAGTCGGCTTGCATTGCTATCAAAATATTGTAGCTGTCCTGCAATTGGAATCTGCGTGACAGCAATGGCCGCTTCAAATTCTGTGGAGAGCAAGCAGATGCAAGTCAGTAGTCAAAGCATGCTATTTTCTTCTTACCTGAAACTTTGCTGATAAAGACACATTGCACTAAGCAGTGCTGATAGCCTGATACTGACAAAACGGTATTAAAAGCAAATCAGCTTGTGTGGTTGATCGGTTATCCTGTCATCCATAACATCAGCTCTAATATGCAAGCTTCCACCAGTGACGTGGCGGTGACGTTTCAGCCGTCTTGCATTGCTTTGCAGCAGCCTACAGATGTGGAACCTTGTGCCACAAAGTTCAGTGGAGAGCTAAGAGTAGCTCAAATCAGAATCAAGAAATTGGTAGCATGAGAGAGTTGGTTTGGAATGTTTATCACCTTTAGGGACCTCTATGCTTCCTGTGCTCATCAATAGTGCTGCTTTTGGCTCTGTTGATGATTGATTGGATGCACATATTTCTGCTTTGGTTGGTGACATGTGATCTAGAAAGGCATGAAAAAGGCAGCAGCACTGTCTAATAATGCTCACTGAGGTCAGAACTAGAGCCTTCAACAGCAGGACATTGCTTAACAGTAAAGCGGCTTTCTGCTGCATGCTTTGCACAGAGAAATAGGTGCGTATGTGCAATTAGGCGCACGCCTTCCTCACCATGAATTGAGTGGAATTGTCTGAATACTGGTGATGATAGTGACGTTCTTGCTCTCCACATGAAGCCGTCCCAGTTCAAAGCATGTCAGCATTTGTGCAGATTTAAAGTGCCTACCTAATTCATCTTCTGATGCAGGAGAGAACCAAGTACAATAGCAGATGTGATTTGGATGCTGGTAAACAATATTTCCTTTGAAATATGAGCATACTTGACAAACAGTGAACCATGCGGCAACTTGCCACCGGCATGGTTATTTTCAAGGGTTTGAATCACAATTTTCGTAGCTTCACAGCAAGATCCCAAAAAACCTACACTAGCTATCGCGGAAACTATTCTTCCTCACATTTTCAGTAATAAAAAAATTAAATATATATATAATATAAGTTATCTCCAAACAAATCATTAAACCATGATATTTAGAAGGTATTAATTTTTTATACTAAGAATATGAGTAAGTCCGAATCAACAAATACGTTAATGCATGCCAAAGACTATACCTGATAACTATGCCATTCTGTTCTTAACAACAAGCACTTAAATCACTAAGAAATATAAATACTGGATTCTTGAAAAAGGGCGAGATTCGGTTTTTTTAGTAGGTTTTCTCTTAGTTCAAACTTATAAGAGATGTATTTAAACCTTCTAGTAATGTTGGATTTCAAAATAAATCTAATATCTTGAATTATGGATATCTATAAAACTATCGCTAGCTATAAGCTATAGCATATAATTAAGCTATTGCTAGTTATAAAGCTCGTAGCTAATATAATAAAACATTGACCCGTAGCTTCGCGCTTGAAGTAAAAAAAAAGTTATAGCTAACTATTTAAAACACTGCTATTTCCTGGCCAAAATTTGCTTCAAGACTCCATGAATCACATCTGGAAGTCTGGAACACACTTTTCAATCACTTATTAAGTTATGATGCACTCAAGCGGCATAGAACAGTATATTACTGATATCAATGAAGGACGTCTTTCCTTTAAATTAGGCAAAAAAGACAGTACAAGGATTGTGTTTGTCGCTGAAACGTTCAGATACATCTGACAAGTAACACTGCGTACAAAAGGTAAAAAAGAACAAAAACTCCGCTGTGCTACATTAAATTGTTATATCACGAGTATAGCACAGTAAGCAACTCATTCTTGAGTACAAAAGAAATAAAGCCTTTTCCAACGGTGGTTGGCCATGTAAAGTGCTTGACACATTGCAGATGGCTACACATTCTTCTAGGCTAGCTTTTATGCAAGGGAATGCTCCATGGGCTAACAGGGGCATCTTGGCCATGAACTTTTGTATTTCGGTATATCCACAAGCTTGAAGTTAACAAAAGCAGTTAAAATGGGGCACGCTAAGCTCATCAGCTACATGCCTACATCTATATCCAGTACTCAAGAATGATGGTGGACAAACTGAAAGGCAAGAGCAACATAATACAGATATTTATACTGGATAAATATATGGAGAAAATATCACCGTCTCCTCTTTCTGCCTTTCCCTAGCTGTCCAGATTTAAAAGCATGTTCCTGTTCTTGAAGGAAAGCCATTGCTTTTCCATACTTTTCAGCTCTCTCTTGCTCTTGTTTTATACTCTCCTTCTCTTTCACAGCAGAAAGGAAATAATTATCTTTCCGAAGCTCACGCATTGCCCCCTTCTTCTCACTCTTCAGGCGTTTCTTCAGCCTCTTCATTTGTGCCCTTTCTCGGTCAGGATCATAATCAAGACCCTTTATGTAACTGCAGAAAGAGAATAAAGGAAGTTGATAAAAGGTAACAGTGCTTTTACATTAAATAGAACATTAGACCATCCAAGAGCAAAACAGCAGAGAAAAAAAAATGGCATACTGACAACACAGAATGCCAACAAATACATACTTCTCTTCGAATTTCGGATTCAACTGGTTAATTGGTTCAGGCTTCCGCTTTCGCATTTGGAGTGGCTCTCTTGAAGCATGGTGTTCATCACTACCCTTTTTAATCAAGTCAATGACTTCATGAAAAATGTCTTGTAACAGGCCTGTTAAGTTGGATTTATCCAGAATTTGTTGCAGCAGAGAAGAGATTGGAAGGAAAATTTCAGGGAAAGAGCGTAGTTCTTCATGTATAATAACAAAACCCCGTAAACATTCAGCCACAGATAGAAGTACACCAGCCCTGTCACAAAATGTACGAATATAAGATGATATGCAAAAGAACAACTTTCAGTACCCAGTCTTGAAGCCAGAAAAACCACATACTTGAAATTATCTGATGAGAAATAAGGAGAATCGGGATCCATGCCCATGACTTCCAGGACATTCACTCGATTCACCTCATGCACTGGCTCATGGATATGAAGCCATGGTTTCAATGTCTTGAGCTCCATAAATTGATCATTAATCTATACCAATGGGGATTCCACTTAGTATGAAGCAGCAAGCTGACAGTATGTAAACTGAATAAAAATTTACCTGATTGTGTAGTTGAGGTCCCAGTTTTCCTTTAAGTGATGTTACCAAAAGAGTTTGGAGAAAAACAATAGCTTCAGGGCAGAACTTCTTCGATTCTTTAGTAGTCTACATATTGAAATTTGTGGAGAAAATGAATATTTGCTGTTTTAGAAGAGAGGGGGGTCATGTCTGCTTTGTACTGAAGGAACGGGATAAATTCAGCTAATAGGTCTTAACCATTCATTTAATCAAGCTAACAATCTTTTGTGGACTCTAGAGCATACAATATGTACTCTTCAGAAAAAGAACCTACCAACACAAGATTCTATAAAATTCAAGAACATACCACAAGCACCATGGAACACAAGAAAGAACCAACAGCTGCATCTCGACCAGATTGTATAGGGCATCGCATCAGATATTCGCACATTAGTAGAAGCATTGGAGTTGCTACGACATGGCGGTAGTCGGAGCAGGGGAATATAAGAGACCATAACCTCAGGAGAAGTAATGTCTTCAAACTTGGCCAGCAGCTCTTTCCTGTAAAATTTAAAGAAATTGCACAATGAAAAACACAGACTAATAACAATAAAACCAATTTCCAATAAAACACAATTCTTATCTCACAAACCTGGAACCTTGATGTCTTCACATAGACGAGTACGAGTATGAATAAGTCGTTGCCTTGCACAGATGGCAGCGAAATATGGAGTCTCTCCACTCATTTCAATTAAGGGCTTAACAAGGGTGTCAATTATTTTGAACTTCACCGGACTTTGAGTAGCTAAAACTGCAAGGTACTGCACGAGAACACCATAGAAAACCTGCCAAAGGGATCTGAGTAATTGAGGATACATTCGCAATGGGAATTCTAAGATATATAACAAACAATTGAGCAAATATATCCAATAATTATAAGTGATAATCTAATGAATTTAGTCAGAATGTCACATACCTGCATTTTCTTTCTGTTTTCAGCTGTAAGCCTTATTGAATTGCAAGTACGTATTCGACTAATAATTTCAATTATTTCAGTTTCTGCATGACCATCCATCAAGGAGCATAAATCTTGCAAGTTATTAGGTGCTTCTATCACAAAAGGAAGATTGGCATCCTTGGCTTGTGGTTTTCCATTAGATTCTCTCTTTGAATTTTGTGCATCTTTTTTCACCACTTTGTCACTATCTTGATCCTTTTCTTTGTCATTCTCCATTTCATCTTCTTCTACAGCAACCTCATCGTCGTCACTTTGCTCCCAATCTCTTGCAGTCATATTACCAAAATCATTATCACTTGAATCCTCTTCATCACCAGCATCTTCATCATCATTGTCTTCATTCTCATCAGCCTCATCATCACCATCATCATCACTTTCTCCATCATCAGATGCTACAGCATCTTCACCAATCTCTTTACCCTCCTTTTCATAAATTTCGTCAACCCAGCCCCTTTTCCTTTTTGCTGACTCATCCAAAGAGAAGGAATCGCCAAGATCATCGCCAGATATAGGTTTTGAGTTGTCCAGCTTCATGCGGCGATCATCCTCGTCATCATCTTCTTCTTCTTCATCAGAGGACTCAGCAGTTCCAAGCATTCGTTTCTGGCGCTCCTCCTAGAATGTCATCCAGTATCAGAAAGAAATTAAATACCAATAGTTCAGTACTTCCATCAACAAAAACACCAGTGATGTGGTAGAACTATAAGCTAAACCTAAAACCACACTAGAGTTCACAAAAACAAACATTAGAATAAACATAACAAACAAGTTTTTAAAAAACAACTAAACAAGCACTAGTTGCATCCAATATCAAAGTTAGATCAAACAAACCTCCAATTTCTCAAGGCGTCTTTTTTCTTCCTGAGCTATTTCTTCTGGGGTTTTTGTCCTGTCCGATGGGCGAGCACGTTGATCCATCACCATTTCTTTCACCAGTTTGTCATAAGCATCTGGCTTTTCCTGGCATGTGACAAAATAGATGCAAATTTAGTATCAGGGACTGAAGAAACACACAACACAACTCTTATCATGTAAAAAACATTCAGAATTACCCACAGCCAAAAAATAAAAATCTATGAAAAATTGAAAATAAAGAGGCATGGTAAAGTGGACGTAAACACCCTTCATCACCAGGTGCCACCTGAAAAGAGTGACTCCACACACTATACCCAGATCCTTAGAATAGATGCATAACCAGACTACAACATTTTAAGAAAAATCGCTTAATGACTCACAATATGAAGCACTATGCTTTCTGTCAAAAGCATATGAAGGCTATGGCCATTCTACCCTTTTCAAGCAAATATGTGTGCGATGTGCACACCAACATTTTAACAGCAAACCACAGTTCCACCCATGCTACCAGCTCATTTTTCTACTGAAAGATGTGTAAAATGGATAATATTGTGCTTGCTAACGAAATAAGTGAACAAGCACTGAACGCATACCTTATTAAAAATCTCCTTCCCCGTCAAACCAGATGAACCTTTATGGACAGTACTTGAATCTTTTTTGTTTGCATTCATTTTAGCTGACTCGGTCAAGGACAATAGTGCTGGTGTCTGGGCCAACAGTGCAAAGTCACTATCTAACTTGTCAACAAAATGTTCATCCTCTTCCCTCTCCCTGGCCTTTTGGGCCTGCAACAAGAAAACAAATTGTGTTAACTAATCCTGTTCATTTTACACCACTAAGAATATTAAAAAAATATGGAAATAAAAGATTGAACACAGAACACCAAATATAATATGTGTAAATCAGGTAGAGCTAAGTACCAAGAAACTGCAACATCGATCTATTGAAGTAATGAGGTCATGCATAAAGCAACAGGAATATAGCATAATTCATTAAAAGAATTATATCACTAACATAGTGGATTACTGGACACCCTGATAAACAATTGATCATTGTTTGTCATGAAAGGCATACAAAGCTATAGTGAGGTTTCAGTGGTCTGTCTTTGAAAATGGTTTGAAAAAAGGAAGGTGCCAAGAGTTAAAAACAGTGAAACAGGCGTCATGTATAGGGCTGGAAAAAAAGCTCGGTGGTAGAGCTCGTTGGCTCGGTTCAAAATTGTTTCAATTACACTCGTTTATTGATTAAACATTGAAATAAGTCAATTTCGAATGAAATTGGATTTTGATCTGGCTCGGCTCGGCTCGTTGGCTCAATTCTAAAAATACCTCCAAACTATAAATAAACTCCCCCCTTCTATATGAAGAGGGGGAAAGGAGGCAATGAATCTATAGTTTTCAACTTTTCATCAAGGTAATCAACTAATTATTTTCCTATTTACATTTTTTAATTTTTTAATACATATATACTCGCCATATCGCCGTATTCATGTTTTTAGAAAATTGCGTATCGCCGTATCGGTATCACGTATCGGTGATACATAGAAGGCAACAATCAAAGTAACGAAGAATCATCTCTAATCACACAAGATGCTACACCTTATAAAATTTACTCTTCAAAATGATCTCCGACATAACTTCCTTCTTGCTCTTGTGACCCTGAGAACAAGCGTAACTAAAATTAGGTCACAGCATGTGGATTGCATAACTAAATCAAAATGTAAATTTCTTCCTATGAAAACTTACATGTGTTTCTTCAGGCAGATCAGTTTCTAAAGGAAGATCAACACTTTGGAGAGATAAGCGCTTCTTTGAGAGGATCATTTTACCTGAAAAATACAAAATATTAAGCACATTGAACAAAGTAGGAACACTAACATCAATTCCTGTGAATGGAATTCAAATTCCTTTTAATGCCCTCATATGACACCGGAAACATTTCTCCAATAATTCCATCTCATCTTCTCCAATGTTGAGGTTCACAAACAAAAAGCCAAAATTAAAACCAGCACATGTCTGTTGCAAGGCAAACCAGTTACCAGTAATTACAAAATATAGACATCACAAGGTATTTAGATATTGAACATCACAAACATTCATGCCTGATACTATGTCTAGATGTTTCCTCTCAGTACTAACTTAAAAGTGAACCCAACCATGAATACGGGGAAGCAACCCTGGGTACCAGCTTACAGTGCTACACTCAAGATAATCAGATGATCAAAACCCGGTGTTGCAACACATCAGAATTTATTTTTTTTTCTTTTGGAAGGCTAACATTTATCTTTTAGGTACACCCTTTGAGATACAAAACAGGAGACCAACTTAACAAATTCAAGTTTGTATAGTATACATGTCATATATATAATTAAACAGCACAGATCCACAGTATACTAGGAAGCGGAAAACATAAGTGGATTATACTCTAAGATGAGAGGAAAGGCAGAGCATAACACACACCTTCTTCATCACTCTCGTCATCAAGAGGTACATCTTCATCAAAATCATCCTTTCCCGAGAGAGTGTGAGAATGGCGAACATCAATCTCGTTGTCCTCCTCATCAGATAGATTGTATTTGCTTTCTCTTTTCAACTTCGCCTAGAAATTATAAGAAAGGGGCAACTTAACGAAATATAGCAGCACATTAAACATTTTTAATAGTATCGTCACTAACATGAGGTAAGAACAATCTTAGTTACATTACATGGCACATGCTGGTAAACAACAAATGAAGAGGGCAAAAAAAGAGAGCATCTTTTCTTTCTATAACAAAACAAGTACACTAGTTTGCCTATTTGAATTCCAAATCATGCAGTTTATGCACCCATCCTTCGGGCCAAGAATCTCATAGGCTAAAGAAATGCTACACTTATCGAGTGGCTCTAAATATACCATGTGCTCGCGCTGCTGGCGGAGGATAGCCTTGTCGAACTCGGGCAGCGTGTCGTCCCTCTCGCCGATCCGCCGGTCGTGAAACACGGACGACTTGGCGCTGCGCTCGAACTCCTTGAGAAGCGTGTTCTCCCTCTGCAAGCAGCCACACCGCCAAATCAACCAACCAGCCGACGAGCTCACCCAAAATCAAGAACCAGCACCAACCGCGCTTAGCAGTTTTTACCTTGTGGATGGCCTCAGAGCGGGAGCGGGCGACGCGGCGCTCCTCGCCCTTGCGCTTCTTGCCCAGCACGTCGAACTTGCGGCGCGACCAAATGGCCTCGAACGGGTTGCTCCGCTCCGCCGAAGCAGCCCCGCGCGCCTTCATCGCCACAGCCGCCGGGCCGTTCTTGCCCTTCTTCGTACCCTTCACTTTCTTCTTGTCCTGCTTGTTCGCCGCCGCCGCCGCCGCCTCCATGGGCTTCGTTTTCGCCATGGCTGGCACGGAGGAGAGCTAGGGTTTAGTGCAGGTTTTCTTTCCCCTTGTTATGTTTAAGCCCCTCGCTGAGCAAACTCTCTACGCGCTTGCCGACGCCGAGGGCTGTCTTTGCGCCAGTCGCCACCGTGGCCTCTCAAGCTCGAAGCTCGCCCGCCGGCCAAGGTTGAGCCACCGGCCAAGGAAGCGCTGCCAGCCGATGCGATGCCTCGGCTGCCGACCCGCGTCTAGCGTCGCCTTGTTTCCGCGCCAGATCAGTCTTCCGCGCGATTAATGGCGGCGGCGGCGATATCAATGTGGCGCTAGGGTTTCAGGCGCGCGCCTGTGCGCTTAAAGCGCCGCACACGGGCCGCCGAACAGAAGTAGGCCTCCGCGCGCATGGGCCGTTGGCGGGCTAGCATATCTTCGGCCGGCAAGGTTATGGGCTCCGTAAAATTTTGACAAATTAGTTTTTAGGACATCTCTGGAAGTCCCGTACCCTAGATCTATTTTCAGCTTTATGTCATATTTATTATATGATGAAATTTATTTTCTATTATTTATTTAATTAATTTTAAAAAATTGTTTGCTAATTAACAGAAAATAATAGAAAATTATAAAAATTATATGTGACCCATTGTTTAGTGTTATATCTCTGTATTAATTTTCTTAGCATGATTTCTTGATTATATATGCTAGACATATTGTTTTCTGTTATTCCGTAATTCTGAAAATTGCTTCGAGACTAACAGAAAATTATGAAAAATTATAGAAAAATTTTATATAGCATATTGAAAGTTCTGTATCTCTGGATTTATTGTCCTAGCATAATTCCATATTGATATATGTTGAAATTTATTTTTGTGTTATATAGTAATTCTGAAAATTGCTGAATAATTAGCAGAAAACCATGAAAATTGTTTGGAAAATTATGGAGAATTTTAGATAATTATCTACTGAATAGATATAGACCAAGCTTTACTAATTGAAGAGTGAGCATGCAATATAATAATTTTACCAGTAGTAAAAGTTATTTTTGCATGAATAGAAATAGAATATATGTTAGACATCGCAAAGAGGGAATTTATCAAGCTTGCTTTGAATGGCAACAATTACCTTATTCGAGTAATGAATACTAAAATTAATCTGATAGCTCGATCTTTTGGAGCTACTGTTTTTCCAGCCTGAAACTGGTACCCCTGCACTGTTAGAGACAGTTGTGCAGAGGGTCCGGTGTTACCGTCCAACTAGGACCGGTAGCACCAGGCCCCTTTTAAATTTGCTTGGCCAGAAGGGTGCTTTTCTGTAATAATTGCACCGAGGCATTTAGGCCGGTGCTATCGCTCGTCAAGTAGCACCGGGCTACCATGAGCGGTAGCACCGGACCGCCAGAATACCCAAAATTGCACTTTTTTAGAATTTTTACACTAGGCATTTAGGCTGGTGTTATCGCTCTCCCGGTAGCATCGGGCTACCATGGGCGGTAGCACCGTCCTGCCAGGTCCCCCAAAATACCCTTCTCGGGTTTTTACACGCTGTTTTAGGGGCTGGTGCTACCGCTCGCCCAGTAGCACCAGGCTACCATGGGCGGTAGCACCGAGCTCCCATAAGCTTCCCTTTAAAAATCATAAAATTTTCAATGAAATCTTAATTTGACATGATGCATGATGTTAAACATAGAATTGAGCCTTTAAACCTTAAACGACATCAACATAATCGTTGAGACCCCTCTTAATAGTATGGCCCTATTTCTAGCAACCTGATTTTTTCTCCAAACTCCAAGATCGGCAAAAAGGCTAGGAAAAGGTCCTTAACTTTATACCTTTGTCACTTGCTTGATGCATTGATCCTCTTTTGCACCGCTTTCATGATCACCAAACCTAGGACCAACCTATTTTTAACATTCTTAAAGAAAATATTAGTCCTTTAACCACGATTGTCATTAATTACCAAAATCACAAGGGAATTTAGGGCCTAGATGCTTTCAATCTCCCCATTTTTGGTAATTGATGACAACCCTATAATGTGAAATGAATTGTAATTGATTTTGAATTTGCAACAAGCGAAATATGTTGTATACTCAAGAGTTGAGTTTTAATAAAATTTTGCTTCTTGACATGTTGAGAAATGGATTGAAGCAAAATGCTATTAAAACACAATGTTTAATTTGAAAACTCCTCCTAAAGGTGTGCATATAAATAGAAAATGAATATTTGCACATATAGAGAAAATTGAAAATTTTTGACGGAGTTTCATTTAAACATACGAGTCCATGGATAAACAATCAATATACGAAGTTTCATTAGTGATATGCAATTTGCAGTTTAAAAAATAACCATAAACATCCACATTCAACCGTACACACATATATAAATATCCATCACATCCAAAATACCGACCACAAGATATACAAGGTTCATTAGTTTTTCATACAAATTTATAAAGTAAAAGCATAAGCTAATCCTCGACAACTTGTCTTCAACTCCATCATCTCCGTCGTCTTCATCATATTTCTCCCCCTTTGGCATCAAGTACCAAAAAGGAGAAAATCGCAGAGGAGCTCATGAAGAGGGAGGAGGAGGTGGTGGAGGAGTAGAACGAGACCTGTAGTGATGAAATGCAACAGGTGCCTGCTGAGAGTGAAACTCCTCCAAAGATGAGCGAAGCTCAAAATGGTCAAGTCAATGGAGTTCACTCGCCCTCTGACCTCCTCAACGATCTGGCGAGTCTGATGCTGATACTCATCCACACTAGTGAAGCTACTCATCATGTCAGATCGAATGCTTGCAAGGATGTTCATCATGTCATTTCTCATGCTTTCAAAGAATTGGTCCAGGGGAGCCTGCTGAGCTGCCTAAGGGTGCTCATCCGTCTCTGTAGTGCCCTGCTGTTGCGGCTGCTGAGAGGATGACTGGCCACTTTGACTAATAGCCTGCGATGCTGCCTCACGAGGCTGGTATGGCTTGTGAACACTTCCACACCCTCCTCGATATCTAGTCACTCTCTTAATGAGCATCATGATGAAAGGAGTGAAGTAGATTCTTTTTCCTCTATCGCAGGCGGAGGAAGCCATCTCGCGGATCATGAGGTCGACCACATCAAACTTATGCTTGTACATGATCTTATTCATGATGTTCCATGCATACCCTCTGATTTCGTCAAAATTCCCGCTCTTTGGATAAATGGTAACCCTAACTATCCGGTTGATGAGGCTCGATGTGGGAAGAAGATAGGCCATTTTACCTGGCCGCCTGACAGGAGCAGAAGGATCATAAAACTCGAGCTGTCTGGTAAGGGGGAGGACTCTGTCACTGTGTATCCTCGGATATCCACTATGGTATATCCCCCAAGCCTCCTCAATCTATTTCTTGGTGACAGTGTGCACTGCGGCGTCAATCATCCAAGTAATGGTATCATATGTCTCAAGAATGTGTAAAGTCGCATAAAATTGTCTGATCATATCTTCCTTGTAATCACACTTCCTGCTGACGAAATCTGCCATGCCAGCTCCCTGAAAAAGCTTCGGAACACCAACAAAAAGAAGAATTTTCCTTATGTGTTTCCAATTGACCCACTTATGATCTGCAAATTCCTTGTGCATATAAACCTCATAATACACCTTTTGTTGAAAGAGGGTTCTAAATCTATCTTCGGTGGCACTTTTAGGTGACAAGTATTGATTTGCTTATCGTAGAGAGAAGTATGAGTCACTTTTGATTGTTTTCAGATCAACAGAAGCATCAAAGTGTCGGGACCGGATTTCCAAATCCGAACCCTCTGTGTATAACCTGTGCTAGTCCAGGAAAAGCTAGCACACACAGTAGAAACAGTGATGACAACACATCCATATCATGAATCAAATAATATTACTTAAGCGAAAGAGTATTAGCCTTATGGCCAATTATTACAAATAAGAAGCATCATAGCTTGAGTTCAATAAGAAACAGCGGAAACGAAATAACAGCAGCAAAGTAAGCCCATCCATTTGCCCAACAGGCAATCGACTGGGGTTCGCGTCCTAGCATTCCGGATCACCTTCGTCGTAACCACAAGCGTTGAAGTTGTAGTCACCTTCAGCTTCTGCGATCTCTTCTGTGGAAAGTTGGGGATGTTGCAAGGGTGAGCACAAAATATACTCCGCAAGTCTTGGAAACATAATGCATGATAACTATATGCAAGGCTAAACAATTGAAGGCATAATATGGCTCTTTTTAGCATAAAGCAAAGTTTAACTGTAAATACCAATAGTAATTTCATAAAGCATCATTTGAACAAAAGGTAATAGCATAGTAATTGAATTTGATTTGACAATTAAAGCAGGTTCCATCTACCTGACTGGCTCCATCTGCCAAACCATAACCCGAGAGATCCATCTGCTCTCGGAATCCCAAAACACCATTTTCCTTTAAAACAAAACCACAAAATCTACAATGTGCAAGCGTACCTCGCCTGCCCTTGACCGTGGGCACGGCTACTTAAGTAGTTTTAACTCTGCAGAGTGTGTACACTTTACCCACAAGATATGATCGACTCTTGTTGCCAAGCTATTAACACACTTCCTTTGGTGTGTCGGCAGAGAGATCATGACAAGGCCTTTACAATGCACAACCCCACTATTAACCTCGCCCGCTAAGGTTTCATCATTTATTAGGGTTCTAGCCGCCAAAGACTGAAGCCCTCTTGCGCCTGCCAACATCTGGCACTCACCAACTAGCGAAGCTTAATATTGAGACGCACAAATTATTTAGCCAGGTCGTACCCATATAGACTTGTGGTTGTACGGTAGTGCTCGGTCCATGGTAACACACGCTTCGGTTCTTAATTGACTAGGGCGGAACATTCACATACCAAGGTCTCGTGCTTTCGCACCCGCCAAACATCCATCCGCCTGGTCTAAACCATCCACTTTATTTTACTTAAATCACAAAGAAGAACACCAATTGCCGCAATTTCACAAATAAGATTCAACAATGTTTGAAATGATTCCCATCATGGCATAATATCAAACGCTTAAATTGGACTAAGCAATTCTACCGTTCCATGCTAATCTCTGGATATCACCAAATAAAATAGCTAATATTAACTAGGGTGACAAAGGTTTGACATGATCAATACCAATGAGGGTATAACAAATTCTGGTATTTAACTATACTCTAAAACTATATTTAAAGTACTTTGCTTAAAAGTAAGCATGCATAATTTAAAAACAACATAACATTTTCATAAAATTTGGGACCAATATATTCAAGGAAGACTTGCCTTCACTGCCTCTTGCTGGTTCTACCTCTGATTGTTGATTCGACTGATCTTCGACTGCGTCGTCTACACGCGAAACGATAGCAAATAAATAAAACAAAATCAAATAAAATTCAAAAATTGAAAATAATGGTACTGGAAGATAGATCTTGAATTTAGATGAATTTAAAAATTTGAATCACTGGAATCGGAGCTCGAACGAAGGAGAACGGGCTCCTGGAAGATTCCAGATCAGAAAATCAGAGAGGCTGACACGTGGCAACACGTGGATGGCTGGAATTTCGGGATTTTCTGGAAAATCGGAAAAAGAAAAGAAAAACCGACTGACACGTGGGACCCACGCGTCAGTGGCTCGGTCCACGGTGAACCGGGAGCACCGAGGAGAGGGGATGCCAACGTGACGGACCACGCTGAGGTGGCGAGCCACGGCGGTAGAGTGATGTGGCGCGACCACGCGGCCGCCACGTGGCGGCCGACGCGCGCCGGCCGCACGGAGCCGGCGCGGCGACATGGTGCGGCGAGGCGGCGTGGCCCAATCGGGCCCGCCGCAGCTGCCGCGCATCCGTGGCCGAGGTGGATCGGACGGCGGGAGGCAGCGCGGGGTGACGGCGACGTGGCCAGATCCGAGGCGCTGGTGGCGATCGGACGGCCATGGCTTCACGGCGAGGGCGAAAGTGGCAGCACTGGCGCGGGCAACGCCAGAGGCGGAGAAGACGACGCGGGATGCGGCGGAAGAGCGATGGATCGGCTCGGGTTTTTGGGGCAAAAGGAAGAGGGAGTCGCGGGGAACTCGGCGCGACCAAAAGCGGCAGCGGAGGCTCACCGACGAGGAAGATAAACGGCGGAGAAGCGCTCGGGATGGCGGCGCAACTTCGGCGAGCTCGCGCGCGATGACGACAGCGACTCAGGCAGCAAGGCTAGGGCAAAAGAGGCGGCGTGGAGCGGGGAACCTCGGGATGGGGGTACTCGGGGCTTTAAATAGCCTCGGGAGGCGGGCGCGGCACGGACGCCGAGATTGGCGCGGACGCGGCGGCGACGCGGTTAGGGTTAGGGTTTTATTTTGGCGCGCGGCGCGGCGACGCAGCAGATCCATCTGGCCGCCCACGTGGCGCGACGGCGGCCATGCAAGTGAGCAGGCCGGTTAGGGCGAGGCGGAGGCGGGCCGAGGCGGAAAAAGAGCGGGCGGCGAATTCGGCCCAGAAGGTTTTGGAAAATGAAATATTTTCGAATTAAGAAATTCCAAATTCAAATAAAAACAAATAAATTCAAATAAATATCAAATAAATTCAGAAAAATCTCCAAAAATACAGAAAAATTCCTTGAGGCATAATGAAGCCAACTAAAACTGAAAATCTTTTGTTTGATGAATAAATTAGTCAAATTAAATCCTTTTACAAATAGAAAAATTCATATTAAGCTGAAATTAATTCAAGAAAAATGCAAATGGTGAATTTTGAAATTCAAACATTCTAAAATCCAAATTTTTGGAATCTTACAAACCTCCCCTCCTTAAAAGAAATCTCGACCCCGAGATTTGGACGGACTAGGGAAAAAGGTTGGGGTACTCTTCTCTAAGATTCTCTTCGCACTCCCAGGTTGCTTCCTTTTCTGAATGGATGCTCCACTGAATCTTGCAAAACTTGATTGTCCTGTTTCTTGTTTTGCGCTCTGCTTCATCCAGAATTCTGATAGGATACTCTGGGTAGGTAAGATCATCCTGTAGCTCAACATTCTCAATCTGCATTTGTTCTTCTGGAACTCTGAGGCACTTCTTCAGCTGCGACACATGGAACACATTGTGCACATTTGACAACTGCGGTGGCAGCTCCAACTGATAAGCCACTTGTCCACGTCTAGCTAGGATTCGAAATGGTCCAATAAACCTCGGTGCTAACTTTCCACGAACTTGAAATCGACGCATTCCTCTGAGCGGTGAGACTTTCAAGTACACATAGTCACCAGGAGCAAAGGTTAACTCTCTCCGACGATTATCAGCGTAGCTCTTTTGCCTAGACTACGCTGTTCTCAATCTTTCTTGAATCATTTTTACTTGTTCTTCAGCCTTTTGCAACATATCAGGACCAAAGACTTGGCGATCTCCTGTTTCATTCCAACAAAGTGGTGTTCTGCACTTTCTTCCATACAAGGCTTCAAATGGCGACATCTGCAAACTTGCTTGATAACTGTTGTTATATGAGAATTCTGCATAAGGTAAACTTTGATCCCAACTTGCCGCATTGGACAATGCACAAGACCTTAACATATCTTCAAGGATTTGGTTTACTCGCTCAGTTTGTCCATCTGTCTGAGGATGATAATCTGTGCTGAAATTCGGGTTGGTACCCAATGCTTCTTGTAACTTTTGCCAGAACCTTGAAGTGAATTGAGTGCCTCGATCTGATACAATTCTCTTTGGCACGCCATGCAAACACACGATTCTTGACATATACAACTCTGCAAGTTGATCTCCCTGGTAAGTTGTTCTCACAGGAATGAAATGTGCAACTTTTGTCAATCGATCCACTACAACCCATATTGAATCATAACCTGATCTGGTTCTCGGAAGTCCTGTAATGAAACCCATTCCAATTTCTTCCCACTTCCATTCAGGCACCTTTAACGGCTGTAGCAATCCTGCGGGTCTATGATGTTCAGCTTTAACTCGCTGGCATACATCACACATAGCTATGTACTCTGCGATTTCCTTTCTCATCCTTGGCCACCAATATATACCACGAAGATCTTGATACATCTTAGTATTACCTGGATGAATTGAGTAAGCTGACTCGTGCGCCTCCTTTAATATCAACTGTTTGATCTCTTTTTGATTCGGCACATATATACTTTTTCCAAGCCAAACTGTTCCTTCTTCATCCTCTGAAAATCCTGGGGCTTTACCTTCCTTTATTCTATCTTTGATCTTAGCAGCTTCTTTATCTGACTTTTGCATCATTTTGATTTGATCCATCAAGGTTGGTTGAATTTCCAAAGCAGCAACGAAACCTTCCTCTACTAGTTCCAAATTCAAACGCTGAAACTCCTCGTGAAGAGCAGGTTGATCTTCTTGAATCATCAAATTATTGCAGTAGCTCTTCCGGCTTAAGGCATCGGCAACCACATTAGCCTTGCCAGGATGATAATGTATTCCCACATCATAATCCTTTATTAACTCTAACCATCTTCTTTGTCTTAGGTTGAGGTCTGCTTGAGTGAAGATATACTTCAAACTCTTATGATCTGTGAAAATTTCACATCGATTCCCGATGGGATAATGCCTCCACAACTTTAGTGCATGCACAACTGTAGCCATTTCCAAGTCATGGGTTGGATAGTTTTCCTCATGCGATGCATAATCGCCGTGAGGCATATGCAACTACTTTGCCTTCTTGCATCAAGACACATCCAAGTCCCTGTCTTGAGGCATCACGAAAATCTCAAAGTTCTTAGAATATCCGGTAAAATGAGCATCGGGCTGAGTCGATCTTTTCTTTAATTCTCAAAACTTTGCTCACAAGCTTCGACCATTCAAACTTCTTTTCCTTCTTCAAAGAATCGGGTAAGCGGTCTTGCAATCTTTGAAAATCCTTCTATGAATCTTCGGTAGTATCCCGCTAAACCAAGAAAACTTCTGATATGAGGCACTGACTTGGGTTGCCTCCAATCAAGTACACCTTTCACTTTTTCAGGGTCTACCGAGACACCTCCAGCAGAGATTATATGACCCAAGAAAGCAACTTCTTTCAACCAAAACTCACACTTACTAAACTTAGCATACAACTGATGATTTTTGAGCTTTTCCAACACCATCCTCAAATGACCTTCATGCTCTGCTTCGTCTTTAGAATAGATAAGAATATCATCTATGAATACTACCACAAACTTGTCTAGGTATTCCATAAACACTTTATTCATCAAATTCATAAAATAGGCTGGTGCATTGGTCAGACCAAATGACATAACCGTGAACTCATATAATCCATATCGGGTAGCAAAAGCTATCTTCGGAATATCTTGTGACCTTATTTTCAACTGATGGTATCCAGATCGAAGATCGATCTGGGAGAAAATACATGCTCCTTTCAACTGATCAAACAAGTCATCAATCCTGGGCAACGGATACTTGTTCTTAATTGTGACTTCATTCAGGGCTCTATAATCCACGCATAAGCGAAAACTATTATCCTTCTTCTTTACAAAAAGAACTGGCGCTCCCCAAGGTGACGAACTTGGACGAACGTATCCTTTTTCTTGCAACTCCTCAATCTGTTTCTTCATCTCGGCGAGTTCATTGGCTGGCATGCGGTAGGGTCTCTTAGAAATAGGAGCCATACCAGGGACTAGCTCTATGACGAACTCTACATCTCGATCAGGCGGCATACCTGGCAAATCTTCAGGAAATACATCTGGATATTCTTACACCACATGCATACTTTCCAAAGTTGTTTCCTTCAAACTATTCAAAGCGCACTTCTTACTTGCAGACTCATCAGGCATATACTCCACTCGGATGCCTTCTGAATTGGTAAGGGTGATGGCTCTACTGGCACAATCTATTTGACCTTTATATTTCGTTAACCAATCCATCCCTAGGATGACATCTATTCCTTTTGAATCCAAGATGATAAGATTCGCTAGGAATTCTACCTCATTGATTTTTATGGTTGCACTTGGGCATACTGAACTAGTTCTCAATTCTTTTCCCGGTGATTGAACTATCATAGGGCTCTTAAGGGTAAAGGTTTCCCAACCAAATTGTTCAACAAAATTCTTCGATATAAAAGAATGCGATGCTCCAGAATCAAATAATGCTGAGGCAGGTGTTGAGTTAACAAGGAACTTACCCAAGACCACATCTGGTGCCTCCTGAGCTTCTTCGGCGGTCACATGGTTGACACGTCCTCTTCCAAACGATTGCGGAGCTCTTGGCGTCTGGGGTGTTCCACGACCTTGTCCTTGCGCAGGAGCTCTGGCGGAATTGGATCCCAAGTTGAACGGCAAGATGGGTCACTTGTCGACGCTTCGAGGACGATTCTCGCATAATGTCCCATCTGGTGACAATGAAAACACTGAATTCCTGCAGCATTTGAATTCCCTTTCTGCTGTTGACCACTGGCGTTGTCTGCTGTCCTTGAGCGATTGGGCGCGGTCCAGAATTAGGAGTACGGGGTGCTCCTTGAACAGGTGTTCTGTTGGCCTGCTGAGGTTGAAAGCGCTGTCGAGAACCACTCGCTCCATGCTGAGCCTGGAATGCCATCTTTCTCTTGCGGGACTCCCGCTGTTGACGTTGAGCATCCTCTTGTACTAGTGCCTTGTTCACCATATGCTGAAAGTTTTGAAAATCCAAAGCAACTAGCTGCACCTTGATGTCAGGGTCAAGTCCCTCCATGAACCTCCAAATCTTGGCACTTTCAGTAGCCATATCTTCTGGTGCATACCTTGACAATTGAGTGAACCGATTCAGATACTCAGAAACACTCTGGTTTCCCTGGTGCAGCTTGCGAAATTCTCTTTTCTTCATTTCAATTATGCCGGCAGGCACATGAGCAGTACGGAAGGCTTCAGAGAATTCCTCCCAAGTGATAGCTTGAGCATTCTGATGGGCAGCACATAAATTATCCCACCAAGTAGCAGCTACTCCTTTTAACTGATGGCTCACGTAGAGAACCTTTTCACGGTCATCACACTGCGCCAACTGGAGCTTTTTCTCCACATCTCTTAACCAGTCATCTGCCTCCAAGGGTTCACCTGCTCCCGTGAAGGTAGGCGGTCTAGTTCTCATGAACTCTCAAGCTTAGGCAAGCGGCATCACCGTATCGCGATCGGTCTTTGGTGAGGATTGTTCACCAAATTCTGAGCAAGGGCCTGCAACAACTGAAGCTGCATTGCCATCATCTGCTGGATATCTGCAACTGGGGGTTGGACTGGTGGCGGCGGCGGTGGCACTTGCTGCTCTTGCTGATCTTGAACATCCTGCTGCTCTTGTGGCTCTGCCTGGCCACGACCACGACCACGACCTCCAACACGACCTCCTCTGCGACCAGCTCCACGACCTCTTCCTTGACCTTCCATCTGAAGCAACGGCCAGGGACTGGTTAGCAATAGATGAGAGGGAAAGAGCAAAAGATGAGAAGACTAGGGAGGTAGCCATTCCAAGTCCAAACAAGCTATAAAACTCCAAAAGAAAGGTGGCTGTAACACAATGCTAGGGCAAGTGTACATCACACCCAACAAACAAGCACAAAAATTCTAATACACTCGGACTAAACGTTGCTACACTAAAAAGGGTGATATGCTCCAACACTGCTGAGCACTTATTAACTTATCCTATATGGGAGTCTTCTCGGATATACTCTTTGACGACTTGATCATCTTCTTCCTTGATTTGGATTCTTGCAGAAGACTCGAGGCTTTAAGAAGTTTCAAGAGATAAGATCAAATTAAAATTTTAAAATAATATTTCAGTAAAGAAAAGGAGTAAGAACCTAAGAATAAGATGAGATGAGATAATCTATTTCACAACAATTCGTTGGTTTGATTTAGAAAATAATTTTGAAGTTCTTGCTAAGAAGACCAGACTAACTAGGGATGCGACCTACAGTCGATATGGCTCTGATACCACCTCTGTCGGGACCGGATTTCCAACCAACCCTCTGTATAACTTGTGCTAGTCCAGAAAAGCTAGCACACACAGTAGAAACAGTGATGACAACACATCCATATCACGAATCAAATAATATTTCTTAAGCGAAAGAGTATTAGCCTTATGGCCAATTATTACAAATAAGAAGCATCATAGCTTGAGTTCAATAAGAAACAGCGGAAACGAAATAACAGCAGCAAAGTAAGCCCATCCATTTGCCCAACAGCAATCGACCGGGTTCGCGTCCTAGCATTCCGGATCACCTTCGTCGTAACCACAAGCGTAGAAGTTGTAGTCACCTTGACCTGCGAACTCTTCGTGGAAAGTTGGGGATGTTGCAAGGGTGAGCACAAAATGTACTCCATAAGTCTTGGAAACATAATGCATGATAACTATATGCAAGGCTAAACAATTGAAGGCATAATATGGCTCTTTTTAGCATAAAGCAAAGTTTAATCAGAATACCAATAGTAATTTCATAAAGCATCATTTGAACAAAAGGTAATAGCATAGTAATTGAATTTGATTTGACAATTAAAGCAGGTTCCATCTACCTGACTGGCTCCATCTGCCAAACCATAACCCGAGAGTTCCATCTGCTCTCGGAATCCCAAAACACCATTTTCCTTTAAAACAAAACCACAAAATCTACAATGTGCAGCGTACCTACTTTGCCCTTGACCATGGGCACGGCTACTTAAGTAGTTTTAACTCTGCAGAGTGTGTACACTTTACCCACAAGACATGATCGACTCTTGTTGCCAAGCTATTAACACACTTCCTTTGGTGTGTCGGCAGAGAGATCATGACAAGGCCTTTACAATGCACAACCCCACTATTAACCTCGCTCGCTAAGGTTTCACCTCTGTTAGGGTTCTAGCTGCCCAGTACAGAAGCCCCCTCTTGCGCCTGCCAACATCTGGCACTCACCAACTGGTGAAGCTTAATAATGAGACGCACAAATTATTTAGCCAGGTCGTACCCATATAGACTTGTGGTTGTACGGTAGTGCTCGGTCCATGGTAACACACGCTTCGGTCCTTAATTGACTAGGGCGGAACATTCACATACCAAGGTCTCGTGCTTTCTGCACTCGCCAAACATCCATCCGCCCCGGTCTAAACCATTTCCACTTTATTTTACTTAAATCACAGCAGCGACACCAATTGCCGCAATTTCACAAATAAGATTCAACAATGTTTGAAATGATTCCCATCTTGGCATAATACCGAAACGCTTAAGCTGGACTAAGCAATTCTACCGTTCCATGCTAATCTACTGGATATCACCAAATAAAATAGCTAATATTAACTAGGGTGACAAAGGTTTGACATGATCAATACCAATGAGGGTATAACAAATTCTGGTATTTAACTATACTCTAAAACTATATTTAAAGTACTTTGCATAAAAGTAAGCATGCATAATTTAAAAACAACATAACATTTTCATAAAATTTGGGACCAATATATTCAAGGAAGACTTGCCTTCGCTGCCTCTTGCTGGTTCTACCTCTGATTGTTGATTCGACTGATCTTCGACTGCGTCGTCTACACGCGAAATGAGAGCAAATAAATAAAACAAAATCAAATAAAATTCAAAAATTGAAAATAATGATACTGGAAGATAGATCTTGAATTTAGAAATTTGAATCACTGGAATCGGAGCTCGAACGAAGGAGAACGGGCTCCTGGAAGATTCCAGATCAGAAAATCAGAGAGGCTGACACGTGGCAACACGTGGATGGCTGGAATTTCGGATTTTCTGGAAAATCGGAAAAAGAAAAGAAAAACCGACTGACACGTGGGACCCACGCGTCAGTGGCTCGGTCCACGGTGAACCGGGAGCACCGAGGAGAGGGGACGCCGACGTGGCAGACCACGCTGAGGTGGCGAGCCACGCGGCGGTAGGGCGATGTGGCGACCACGCGCCGCCACGCGGCCGGCCGACGCGGCCGCACGGAGCCGGCGGCGCCGACGTGGCGCTGGCGAGGCGACGTGGTCGGGCCCGGGCCTGCCCACGCGCGCATCCGTGGCCGAGGCGGATCGGACGGCGGGAGGCAGCGGAGGTGATCGCGACGTGGCGGATCCGAGGCGCCGGTGGCGTCGGACGGCCACGGCTTCACGGCGAGGCGCGAGCGGCGCATACGGCGCGGCAACGCCGGAGGCGGAGAAGACGACGCGGATCTGCGCGAAAGCGATGGATCGGCTCGGGTTTTGGGGCAAAAGGAAGAGGAGTCGCGGGAACTCGGCGCGACCAAAGCGGCGTGAGGCTCACCGACGAGGAAGATAAGCGGCGAGAAGCGCTCGGGATGGCGGCGCAACCCGGCAAGCTTCGCTGCGACGACGACAATGACTTCGAGCGGCAAGGCTAGGGCAAAAGAGGCGCGGGCGCGGAACCTCGGGATGGGGTACTCGGGGCTTTAAATAGCCTCGGGGCGGCGCGCAACGGACGCCGAGATTGGCGCGACGCGCGGCGACGCTGTTAGGGTTAGGGTTTTGGCGGCGGGCGCGCGCGCGACGCGACAGCGATCATCGGCCGCCCACGTGTCGCGCATCGATCGGCCATGCGCGGAATGCGGTGGTTGGGCCGTGCGGAGGCGCGAAGCGGGCCAAGGCGGAAAAGGAGCGGGCCGGCGGAATTCGGCCTAGGAAGGTTTTGGAAAATGAAATATTTTCCGAATTAAGAAATTCCAGAATTCAAATAAAAACAAATAAATTCAAATAAATATCAAATAAATTCAGAAAAATCTCCAAAAATACAGAAAAATTCCTTGAGGCATAATGAAGCCAACTAAAACTGAAAATCTTTTGTTTGATGAATAAATTAGTCAAATTAAATCCTTTTACAAATAGAAAAATTCATATTAAGCTGAAATTAATTCAAGAAAAATGCAAATGGTGAATTTTGAAATTCAAACATTCTAAAATCCAAATTTTCAGAATGTTACACAAAGTCATCAAAGTTTTCTTGTTCTCCCTCTGATCCCTCATTGTGAGCTTCATCAACCTCCATATGAAGGAAATCCTTGAATCACTTGAAGGATTTGAGAGGGGGATGAAGTGGAGAAGGAGAAGAGAGAGAAACACTTGTGCGGTCTGAGGAGGATGAAGATGGCGGTTGTACCGCACCTGACTTAACCCCCAAAACCCAACTAATTTGGTGCTACTGCCCATGTGCCTGGTGCTACCGGACCTGTCAGCCTGACAGGTTGAATTTCTGTCCAAAAGAGCCAAATGAGTTGAAATAGCTTATATGTTTACAATATTTGATGAAAAACATATGTGAGCACTCCAACTTGATAAATAGATTGAAAAATCAACTTTACAAATAGTTTTTATTTTGAACTATGCTCTTTTGACTTTACTAGAAGACATTTTTTTTGAGAATGAGCACTTGACAAGCAAAAATGAAATTCATTTACATGTATAAGTTGAAACATACCTTTTGGTAGACTAGAAACTATATGATTCTAGTTCCAAAGATGAAAAACTCATAATGTGCATTAAATTGATCAATATAGATCAAGATTTTGATTGATGGTAGTTTGGTAAAAACCAAGATTTTGTCAAGAGACATTTTGGGTTTATTTTCAACATAGAGGGAATAAACTAAGACAAGTATTTCAAAAGTTGAGATTTATACAATGATAGATTGAAAATGACAGTTTTAAGTAAATTTACACTTAAAAATCTCAAAGGAGAATAATTTCAAGTATTTTGACCTAATATGGTCTAGAATCACTTTTTGAAGAATAATAGCACTAATTTTGGTGTTTTCACACTTTAGGGATGTAGTATACATATGAAGGACCACGATGGCGATCAGAGGGGGGTGAATGATCCCAAATAAAATTTTGCCCAGACAAAACCATCAACACAAGCCCTCAAAGCAAATCAGTCAGAAGAAATAATTTAGAAAGAGGATTTTTCCTGTGAGGCCGGTATGACCATAGAGGGTGCGATATGACCGGACTCAAGAACACCAGGAAAAATTAGCACGAACTCCGAAAGCAAAAATGATCCAACTTTTGATTGGATGGTCAAAAACTCATGAAACTTGGTAGATGCCTTCTTAAGGATGCCAGGAACTTATTTCAACCTTCAATCGCAAGGATTGACGTCAAAAGTTCCGATCTTTTTGCCCGAGATGGAAGAACACACCAAGTTTTGAGCAAATCGAACAAACTTGATTCAAGACTTGCTCGTGGGGTTTTGATGATCAAGAAGATCTTGGATAGACTCCCACATGTCACAGCAAGCAAAAGATCAAATCAAGACATAAGGAAACGCGAGTCACAAAATCACGCATTCAAGAACTCAAAAATCAACTTCTTGCAAGAAGAAAGCACGGATTGCCTAGATGATTGAAAACATAAATTCAAGAGAAGAATCATTCATCAAACATCAACCTCAAGAAAGATTCGTAAGTATGTAGAAGGAGAGGAGGCAAATCCAAATTGCGTAATTGTAAATTGCAAGAAAGTAAATGCGGAATTTAAATTGCGTAATTTAAATGCGTAATGTAAGAGCATAAATGAAAGAGATCATTTGTGGAAATATTTTCATTTCTGGAAGGAGAGGTTTACAAAGCCTCATATTCAAATGGGCAAAGCTCAAAAGAGTACAAAACCTCAAAAACCTTCAAGAGGCGGAAGGCCAACCCTCCCCCTCTATTTATACTACTCTCGTGTCACCCTTCCTTCACCCTTGGATGAGATCCTTCTACCCTAAGGATCACCATCAAGGGTTAGGATTGACTCACTCACTCATACCTTCAAGAGGCGGAAGGCCACCCCTTCCCCTCTATTTATACTACTCTCGTGTCACCCTTCCTTCACCTTTGAATGAGATCCTTCTACCATAAGGATCACCATCAAGGGTTAGGATTGACTCACTCACTCATACATGGGCTAACCCAAAACCCACACACATCACTGGTTTTTGCACGCTTTTCAAAGCATACTAACTAGACCTACTACTCTATCACCTAGACCATGATCCGATGGTCCCCCTTTATCTGAGTAGCTCCTAGCTAGCATCTCATCCATTCCTTGTCTTCTGGTTTCGCAGCGACTCCATCTCCGATCATCTTCTGGTGATCCTCGACCGTCTGGACCTCCGGCGCACCTTGCCTAGTCTCGGTCATCCTTCGCCTCACCATGATCGAGCACCGTCTGTAACACCCCGGCATCTATCATGCCCAAATGCTACCAAACATAGAAACTACAACAACTAAAGATCCCAAAATAAGCTAAATTCCAGCAAGGTTACCAATTGCTAATACCGAAAAATCAGCAGCATAACATCTGTTTTTATCATGAATTTAGCAACGTTAATATCCTGGCAAGTAATGTCAATATATAAAGCATCTAAAGAAGCAATGAACATAAATGTAACATCCACAAAATCTCATACTAACAGTTCCAATCTCTCTACAAAAAAAAAACGAACCCAACGAGAGATTTAAGCACTCCAATTGACCCTTTAACAAGCTTCATGGCCTTTACTTATATCCAAGAATTCAAATCGTAACTTATAACATTGCCTAAAGTGAAATGCTCGTGAGGAGGTGTAGCTAATCCCTTATCCCGCATGCCGACTTTTTGGTACCTAAAAAAAACAACATTAAACACAAGAGTGAGTTTAAAACTCAGCAAGCATAATGAAATGAGTGAAAGAATCATTTAGCAGCAACAACAACATATTCATCATTTTCATATTCATAATATCGTTAACAATTCGTACTCATCTCCTTGAGTAAGATGCAATGCCATGCGATGCACATGTCCTCTCAAAGGCGATATCTGGGTATAGTGAGTGCACACCGTCGGTGTGCACCCTCTTCCCCTTCCATCCCGTAGATGGAGGTGCATACTCCTCGCTTCCATTCGCCACGGTGAATGAAATCACGATGTAGGACTTACTCTATGGCTCTCGGATTAGTCATAACTTTCTCACCGGCTTTACCGGACTAGTTAGGACTTTCTCACCGCCTGCCGATTTCATGCCATGAATGCAACATGTACTAGTAACCCAAAACAACATGTACAACAATTTTATCTCATCTTGGCATAGCATTACTATGAATCAAGTCATCATATCCTGGTTAACATTAGACATAGCAAATTAATCTATCGCTTACTCGTTCATCACATAAGCATCAACATAACAAACCACTCATCAACTAGTCCATGGCACACACAAGATCTCTAACAATTTCCTACCACACACTATCTATTCCAAAACACTTGCCTTAACCACGAGGAGCGGAGTGGCGCAAGGTTGAGGCCACTCCTGAAGTCACACCACCTGAAAATAAATTGCATACATCTCAACACAATGCAATCACAGCACATGCAACAAGTTTAGCGACATCGAACTTACGCCCTACTCCAATTTTATTCCTTTCGCCAAATAACAAAACCGCCCTTTGCTGTCCCGATGGTCTAAAGGTTATAAGTTCCACCCTTATAAACCAAACCTCAGGGACCAAGAACTTTATGAAACTACTAAAATTACCCACTAAAAACATGTTAACCAATTCTCTCAAATAAAACATTTAGCCTTTCATCTTTAGCCCTGAAACCCAATCTGCTACCACACTGGACAACAGACTTCAAAATAGCATAACTAATTTTATACAATTCCAAATGAAGTAAAGGATAACATTTCTGAAATCTACAGGAAATTTCCTAACTTAATCTGGTCATTAAAAAATTTAATTCAACATCTAGATAGCCCTACTCTTCAGTTTTCCGCGACTGCTGTCAGAAGAGACAGATTCTAGACAGTAGTCACTAAAACAGCCATAACTTTTGAACTACCCAACCAAATTTCATGATCTTGGTCTCTAAATAAACTTCAGACGATTATCTACAACTTTTCCAACAGCCAACCCCTCTGAAAACGACTGGAAATATTTTTAATATCTGCCCTAAGATTCAGATCACCACTGCTAGAAACCCAGATCTCGCCCCACAATACAAATTCTCCCCAAACCAATCTAATCACTACACAAAAACCTGAGATTCTATCAATTAAATAACCAAACATATCCACAAAATAACTCAAACGTGAATGGGGGACGCCAGGGGGGAGGAGGCGTCGGGAGGAGCACTCGGAAGGGAGGGTGCAAGAATAGGAGGCGCAGGAAAGGAGAGGCGCGAGGAGGAGGGGGGGCTGCTGGAAGGAGGGGTGTCTGCAAGGGAGGTAGGGTGGCTTGGGGGTGAAAGGGAAAGTAGGCTAGGGTTAGGAAACCCCTATGGGCCATGACGCTCCACCTCTGACCTAGAATCAGCCCACACCAACCCAAATCTCTCTCGGAGGCCCAAAGATAGCCCTCAAGACCCACACTAACCCTAAAACAGCCCACCGCCGCTCGAGTTATTTTTTTTTTAGATATTACACCGTCGTCCTGCAACCAACAAAAACAAGGAAACACATCACATAGCCTTGCCCACTTTGCTCAAAATCGAGTCGATGAGTCGATATCGAGTATCGAGTAACCCTACTCGATACTTATCGCTTCTCACTCTACTCGAGTCATTCGACCACAAGCCGGCGGGTCATTTCTCGACCAAGTCAAAACTTGGCAGTAATCGAACTAACCCTTCGCTCGACCTAGCAGCATCCTTGTTCGATACTTCTCGATTCTCACTTTACTCGAGTCACTCGACCACTATTCTTCGACCAGCCAAAGTCCAGACCACTCGAGGTCCAACTATTAGTCTTCGACCAAAACAGAGTCCAGACCACTCGAGGTCTGACTACTAGTCTTCGACCAAAACAGAGTCCAGACCACTCGAGGTCTGACTACTAGTCTTCGACCAAAATAGAGTCCAGACCACTCGAGGTCTGATTACTAGTCTTCGACCAAAATAAACTCAAATCAAACAAAACCTTGAGTACCAAAAGCTCGAATACAGTAAATTACTCATCACACACTTGGGTAGACCTCCACATGGTCTTTCAACATATAAGAAGTATAATACTCTCCCTCAATGTGTTGCTCATCTAAATGTTTTAAGAATCAAATGAAGGCCAAAAACACCAAATAAAGGAATCAATTAAGTTGCAAGTATTCAAGCCACATTTGAGATATCTATGACATTTAATTCATTCCTCAATTTGCAAAATCTAACTTTATCTAAGGGCTTGGTGAGGATATCCGCTAATTGATCTTCGGTTCTAATGTGGCTAACACAATATCACCTTTACTCACATGTTCTCTTAAGAAATGATGGCGGATATCTATATGTTTGGTTCTTAAGTGTTGGACCGGGTTGTTGGCTATTTCAACGGCACTTCATTATCACATAAAAGAGGTACGCTTTTGAAATTTATTCCATAATCCATTAAGGTTTGCCTCATCCACAATAATTGAGCACAACAACTACTGGCGGATATATATTCGGCTTCGGTGGTGAATAGGGCCTCGGAATTTTGTTTCTTGGAGAACCATGAAACTAGGGATCTACCTAGCAATTGGAAACTCCCCGAAGTGCCTTTTCTATCCACTTTGCAACCCGCATAATCAGAGTCCGAATATTCAACCAAATCGAATTTAGCACCTTTAGAATGCCATAACCCTATATTTGAGGAATGTTTTAAATATCTTAGAATTCTCTTGATGGCCACTAAATGGTACTCTTTAGGTGAGGCTTGAAAACGAGTACACATGCAAACACTAAACATGATATCAGGCCTAGATACGGTAAGATAAAGCGAATTACCAATCATTGAATGATAAAGCTTTAAATCTACTGGTTTACCTTCCTCATTTAGGTTAAGATGCCCGTTGGATGCCAATGGAGTCTTAATGGGCTTTGCATCTTTCATACCAAATCTCTTGAGTAGATCCTTTATATATTAGGTTTGGCTCACAAACGTCCCATTCTTGAGTTGCTTGATTTGAAGTCCAAGGAAGATGCTCAATTCTCCAATCATGGACATCTCAAACTCCCTAGACATCATAACACCAAATTCTTTGCAAAAATCTTCATTAGTAGAACCAAATATGATATCATCAACATAAATTTGACACAAAGAATTCTCCATTAATTATTTTAGTAAAGAGTACTGTGTCAACCTTCCCAATGTTGAAACCTTTTGAAATTAAAAAATCTTTAAGCCACTCATACCAAGCTCTAGGAGCTTGTTTGAGACCATATAGCACCTTAGAGAGTTTGTATACATGATTTGGGTGTTTAGGATTTTCAAAACCGGGAGGTTGTTCAACAAATACCAATTTGGATATTTGTCTATTTAAAAATGCACTCTTTACATCAATTTGAAATAATTTGATATCAAAGCAAAAGATGCAAATGCAAGCATGATTCGAGTAGCTTCTAATCTAGCTACGAGTGCAAAGGTTTCACAAAAATCCAATCCTTCGATTTGTGTGAACCCTTGCGCCTCTAATCTAGCCTTATTTCTTACCACGATACCATTATTATCTTGATTGTTTCGAAATACCCATTTAGTGCCGATGACATTGTGATCCTTGGGTTTTTCAACTAGTGTCCATACATCATTTCGACCGAAATTGTTGAGCTCTTCATGCATTGAGTTTATCCAATCCGGATCATCTAGAGCTTCATCTACGTGGGTAGGTTCAAAAGGAGACACAAAGGAGTAATGTTCAAAAAAGGATGCTACACAAGATCGAGTTTGAACACCCTTACTAACATCACCCAATATTTGATCTATTTGATGATCTTTGGAGAGTCCATGATGGATTCTTTGAGGTAGAGGTCGAACTTATTGATCACCTTCCTTGCTATCCACACTAATTGGTTGAATTTGACTTGGTGTTGTGGAAGTTGACGGCTCAACTTGAGTGGATGAAGGTTGATTTCCCTCATCCACCTCTGGCTTCACATCTCCAAGCGTCATGTTCTTCATTGCTTCCTTTAAGCCTTCATCACCTACATCATCCAAGTTCTTTTGCTCTTCTTGAGAGCCATTAGTTTCATCAAATTCAACATCGCAAGTTTCTTCAATAATACCTTTATTTTTATTAAAACATGATAACTTTACTATTTGAAGAATAGCCACACAAACCCTCAAAGCAAATCCACACAAACCCTCAAAGCAAATCACTCAGAAGAAATAATTCAGAAAGAGGAATTTTCCTGTGAGGCCGGTATGACCGCAGATGGTGTGGTATGACCGGGATCTGGTATGACCGCAGAGGATGTGGTATGACCGGACTCAAGAACACCATGAAAAAAATCAGCACGAACTCCGAAAGCAAAAATGATCCAACTTTTGATTGGATGGTCAAAAACTCATGAAACTTGGTAGATACCTTCTTAAGGATATTTGGAACTTATTCCAACCTTCAATCGCAAGGATTGACGTCAAAGTTCTGACCTTTTTGCCCGAAAAGGAAGAACACACCAAGTTTTGAGCAAATCGAACAAACTTGATTCAAGACTTGCTCGTGGGGTTTTGATGATCAAGAAGATCTTGGATAGACTCCCACATGTCATACCAAGTAAAAGATCAAGTCAAGACACAAGGAAACGCAAGTCACAAAATCACGCATTCAAGAACGCAAAAATCAACTTCTTGCAAGAAGAATGCACGGCTTGCTTAGATGATTGAAAACATAAATTCAAGAGAAGAATCATTCATCAAACATCAACTTCAAGAAAGATTCGTAAGCATGTAGAAGCAGAGGAGGTAAATCCAAATTGCGTAAATGTAAATTGCAAGGAAATAAATGCGGAAATTAAATTGTGTAATTTAAATGCGTAATGTAAGAGCATAAATGAAAAGCGATCATTTGTGGAAACATTTTCATTTTTGGAAGGAGAGGTTTACAAAGCCTCACATTCAAGTGGGCAAATCTCAAAGGAGCACATAACCTCAAAAAACCTTTAAGAGGGAGAAGGCACCCTTATCCCTCTATTTATACTACTCTTGGGTCATCCTCCACCCTTGGATGAGTTCTAAACCCTAAGGCACACCATCAAGGGCTAGAATTGACCCACTCACACAGCCATGCAAGGGCTAACCCAAAACCCACACACATAACGGGTTTTCTTGCATGGTTTTCGAAGCACACTAACTAGACCCGCTAACCTATCAACTAGACCAAGATCCAATGGTCCTCATTGCTCCATGCAGCGCCTAGCTAGCATCTCGTCCGTTCCTTGTCTTCACGGCTTGCCACGACTCCATCTCCAGTCATCTTCTGGCGATCCTCGATCGTCTGAACCTCCGATGCACCTCGCTTAGTCCCGATCATCCTTCGCCTCTTCATGATCTAACATCGTCGTCCTGCAACCATCAAAAACAAGGAAACTCCTCACATAGCAATGCCCATAAGATATGCGATGAAATCCATCAAAATCACAAATTAAAGATTCAACCTTGCTCACAAGGGCCGGTGTGACCGCACCCCAGCCGGTAGCACCGCTGGCTAGTCATACCGCTCCCTGGCCGGTATTTCCGAGCCCAAAAATTTGAAACACCCTTCCCTGGAAAAAATGCACCGACCGAGGACTGGTGCTACTGCCCATGTTCGTTATGACCGGACATTCCCCGGTAGCACCGCTGGCCGGTCATATCGTCCTTGACAGTCAACACTCAGATTTCTTCAAATTTTGATTTAAAAAACTTCAAATCCACTTCAAACTTCAACCATAATTTGTCAATAACTCATCACAACACATGAAGACCTCCACATGGTCTTTCACTTGAGAAGGAGTAGGTAGGTTGTCATGGAAGCTTGCTTCACTTAGATCTAGTCCCTCTCATGGCATTGATGATTGTTGCCTTTGTTATGCATTGCTTGTGGAGTTGGAGAACCTAATGACCTTGCATGATAGTGTACTTTCTGAGGTAGAGGTTCTTAGGGTGAAGAATGCTAGCTGTAGTACTTCTGATGCTAGTTTTCCTCATACTCCTACATGTGCTTCTTGTGACATTGCCCTAAGTTGCTAGTTGAGATTGATGCCATGATTGCTCACCTTAGGAAGCTTTCTGTTAGAAATGAAGAACTTGAACAATTTGCTTCTAAGGATCCAATCAGCTCATGTGAGGGTTGTAAGCAAATAAAACTTGACAATGATGCTTTGAATGTCAACTGTGCTGAACTTTCTAGGGACTTTCTTGCTAAGTCGCAAGTTGATTGTGCTAGATGTGCTAAGATTAAGGGGACATGGGTATAATCTATGATGAGCTTGGATGAAGCTAGAGGCCCAGGCTGCTAAGATTAGGAATGCCAAGTGCATTTCCTGTGAGGCCCTCAAGATTGAGGCAGCCGTGCATAAGGAGAGATATGTATGTGTAGTTCGTTCTTCCTCTTTTGGTTCTTCATCATCTTCTTCTCCTTGTTCTTCATATGCCTTTCTCTTCTAGGAGTGTGAGTAGCTTATGAGCAATTTTGAGAAGTTTATTGGAGGCAAGAAGAAGCTCAATCTCATACTGGACCAATCTAAGATCAGTAGATTCAATCAGGGTCTAGGATTTGACTACTTGGAGCACGTTTGGGCACATCCTCCTTCTATTGTTCGTGGCTCCAAGAGTGGAGAGATTGTGGATGCTCCTAGGCCTAGCACCACAATATTTGATCAGCTGGTGTAGTCCGTGGGATCTCTGATGGGAAGGTAGCTCCTCATGCAGCTTTAGTCTCTAGTAAGGCAAAAGTATTCTTGCACCTTCTGTTAGAAGGATAGACACTTAGTTGATTTCTATTTCAGGCATGCCAAGATAGCACTTCGTGAGCGTGTTTGTGCTCTTAGGAGTATTCAGGGTCATTCCCAAACTCAAAGTGCTCCTAAGGCACTCACGTTTTCTAGATAGGCTAGAGAGTCTCCTATTTTTGGATAGTGCCCAGGACTAGGTTTTCAGGCTGTTCATTCTGGTTTTACTCTTGGAGCTATTCATGGTTAGAGTTTTCACCATCCTCATGATATTCCTCTTTTTTCATCGAGGCGGATATCAGTGGCGTGAGTTTGTTCTCACTAGTAGGAGGTTTAGGTAGCATTACTAGGATAGTCCGACTTTTGCACATCGGTGGGCCAACTCAGCTCCAGCTCCCAGACCTTATGCAGGTGCTGTTCCTAATTTTGTGAGAGTTGAGTGTCGGAGAGATGTTAAGTTCTATCTTTTGCTTCTTTGACCGGTACTTCTGCTTGTCGTGTGGCTCAATATTGGGTTCTTAAATCTGCACTTATCTGCCCCAATATTGAGTCATCGAACTTTTGCTTTCACTGATTCAGGTTCGAAGGACTGTGAAGAGAGAGGTTTGGATCGTAGACTCTAGTTGTTCTCGCCACATGATTGGAGGTTCTTGTTGGTTCTCTTCCCTAGCCCGTGCCCTTGGTGCTGAGCTTCAAGCGTAATGCTTGTAAAATTCATGATTCTTCTAGAGGGTTGGTTTGCAAGATTTTTAGGTTTGGGAGGTTTTTCATGCTAATTTTGCTGATTCTTCTAGTGATTATCTTCATTGCCTAGTTGCTTTTGAGTCCCATGATCTTTCCTCCTGGTATAGGAGACTTGGTCATATTGGTTTTGGTCATTTGATCTGAGTTAGCAGCCATGATCTCATTCGTGGTTTGCCCAAACTCAAGATGGTCAAAGACTTGGTTTGTTCTCCTTGCCGGCAAGCAAGATGGTTGCTGCTTCTCATCTTCTAGTCACTGTTGTGATGACTAATGCATCAGGACAGCTTTTACATTTGGTCACTATTGGTCCAGCTAGAGTGTAGTCAGCGGGTGGGAAATGGTATATTCTTGTCATTGTTGATGATTTTTTAGGTTTTGTTGGGTGTTCTTAGGGTCTTGAAGGATGAGTATTTTAACCACTTCAGGGGTTTGGTACAGAGGTTGTTGTTGTGCTGAAAAATGTGACGACGGATTGATCGGCTAAAATACATGAGAACGTTGGGTTCAAGTTGGTTCATGGCGTGCCGGCCGATTTAACTTTGCAATCAGCAAAATAAATAGAAAATATATGCTCAAAGCCTATCTAATGCGATAATCGGCAAAAGATCTAAACAACCGCCAGAAGCCGATTAAATCAAAGGTAACGGTAAGTCTAAACAGTTGATAAGGGCTGGTTAGATGGTAAAAGGTATATTTTTCCCAAAAAAGGCGATGGCAACAAGATTGGAGAAAATCAAACCTGGCATAATCGAGGAAGACCAACAATCGGCGATCCGCAACTTTATTGATCAAAATTGGATTACGAAAGAGATTCTAAATTATGGAGCTACTCCTAATTGACATGAAAGTAAATAAAAAGTAGATGCGAGTTGTTTGATCGATTGTTTCTCTTTCTGCTTGCTCTAGATCTCCTTTTATAGTGTGTCGGCCGATCGTATCCTTTTCCAATATGTTGCCTACCATGATCTGTATTAGCCTTATATAGGTCAAAAACTCCATGAGTCAATATTGGCTATAATCCTAATTTTAGCACAGGTTTTCCTTTTTAAACCGATATCGACCCAAAAGATCTTTTTAATTCCAAGCCTAAAAATTTATAATGTCTTGCCAAATTCTGGTGCAAACAGTTTGAAAGATCATGTGGAGGTCTACCCATGTTGGTGATGCGTATTTGACTAAATTTGAGTTTGGTATGCTCTAGTTTGAGTTTGATTTGAATTGAATTTTCAAAATAAAGCAATTTGAGTTGTGTCTGCCAAGGCGCGCATCTGAAACCATGTGGGGCGATTGCGGCCAGAGGCAAGACTACCGACCAATGGAGCGGTAGTTATATTTCAGAGAGGGTCTTCGCTAGGAGTGTTGGGAGTGGCACTACCAGCCATGCTGGGGCGGTAGTGCTGGCCAAGTGGTACTACTGGCCCCAGGGGTAGTAGTGCTGACCTGTTGAGTGAATTTTGAGATTTAAAATTTTGAATTTGCATGAGATTTATTGCATATCATTTTGGGCAATGCTATGTGATGTGTTTCCTTGTTTTTGATGATTGCTGGATGACGATGCTAGATCATGGTGAGGCGAAGGATGATCGGGACTAGGCGAGGTGACTTGGAGGTCCACACGGTCAAGGATCACCAAAAATGATCAGAGACGGAGTCGGTGAAAACCTAGATGATAAGGAATGGATGAGATGCTAGCTAAGAGCTGTTCGGATCAAGGAGGGCCATTGGATTGTGGTCTAGGTGATAGAGTAGCGGATCTTGTTAGTATGCTTTGAAAGGCGTGCAAAACCAGTTATGCTGTTGGGTTTTGGGTTAGCCCATGTATGAGTGAGTGAGTTAATCCTAGCTTTTGATGTTGTTCCTTAGGGTAGAAGGAACTCATCCAAAGGTGGAGGATGACTTAAGAGTAGTATAAATAGAGGGGTAGGTGTAGCATTCCCTCTTTGGAAGGTTTTTGAGGTCTTGTACTCCTTTGACTTTTGCTTACTTTGTTGTGTGGCTTTGTAAACCTCCCTTTCAGAAATGAAAGTTTAATCCATTCCTCTCAATTCTGAATTTACTTTCGTATTTACATTATGTCTTTAAATTCCGCAATTTACATTCGTACAATTTACTTTCATGCAAGTTGGATTTGCCTCCCCTCATTCTAAATTCTTTTGGATCTTATGCCAAGGATGAATGATTGATGGATGAGTCTTCTTCAGACCATATCCCAATCATCTAGGCAAATCTTTTGTTCTTCCTTACAAGAAAGTGATTTTTTGTTCTTGAGAGGATGATTATTGGAAGATCGGGTTTTTGGTGTTCTTTTCTTGTGTTCTAGCTTGCTATGACATGTGGCAAGCCATCTAGGATCATCTTGATCATCAAGAACCCACGAGCTAGCTGAGGGCCAAGTTTTTGTTCTTGAACCTGTTTTTAGGCACTCTTCCTCAAATTGGAAAAAGGTCAGAACTTTGACTTCAATCTGTGCAATTGAAGGTTGGAATAGGTTTCTGACATCCATAGGAATGTGTCTACAAAGTTTCACTGAGTTTGGATTAACAATCAAAAGATTCATCAATTTTCCTTTTGAGTCGGGCTGATTTTTATTATTCCCAGCGCTGTTTTTATTGTAGCTACAGTAACTCAGGTAGTACCGGTACAGTACACCCAATAGTACGAAAGCAAATTCTGTGAGACCTTCCCTTTTTCTAATCTAAAAGACCCTTCTTTGTTTGACACGTGGACTGTACCAATCTCAAAGCAAATGCCAAACAAAAAAAAGAGGGTCTCTTAAATGCCAAACAAAGAAGGAGGACCCACTAGTTGCTTTGAGATTGGTACATTTACACGTGTTAAACAAATAAGGAGGGTCTTTTAGATTAGAAAAAGGGAAGGTCTCTCAGAATTTGCTTCCCAGTAGTACTAGGCTACTGTTCATTCGGCACTACCGGGCCATTTTGCGGTAGTGACGCCCTCTGTTGGACTTTTTCGGATTTTTGCTATCTTCGCTTTGCTGTGATGATGTGAGGTTGATTGGTTGGACTATTTTGAGTGGGAAAAATTTTATTTTGGGATCATTCACTCCTCTGATCACCATCTCGGTCTATCACAGTTATCTATTGAGCTCCCTAGTGCCTTATGAGATATATGCAGTGAAAATGGCACAGAGTTCAAGAACTACTTTGGGATCTTCTGTGAGGAATCAGGTATTGAGCATCAGTTCTCTTCTCTATATGTCCCTCAGCAGAATGGTGTAGTGGAAAAGAAAAACAGGACCTTAGTCGAAATGATGAGGATGATGTTAGATGAGTACAGTACTCCTAGAAAGTTTTAGGTTGAGGCTATAGCTATCGCTTGCCATGTGTCCAATCAAGTATTCTTGAGAGCACACTAGCATCACACTTCATATGAGTTGAGATATGGGCGAAAGCCCAGTGTTTCTCATTTTCGTATTTTTGGTTGCAAGTGTTTCATTCTAAAGTCTGGGAACCTAGATATGTTTGAGTCACGTTCTTCTGATGGCATCTTTCTAGGTTACTCGACTTCTTCTCATAGCTATAGGGTCTAGAGTTATGAGAAGAGTAAGATTGTAGAGACCTATGAGGTGACCTTTGATAAGGCTAGTCTATAAACTAGACTAGATATATCATGTTCTTCTTCTCTCTCCGAGACCATCTTTGTAGATGATGAGGATAATAGAGATGACGGTATTCTATCGGATCCTACCCCCTCTGCACTTGAGATGACTCTTGTTTCTATCTCTGTACCTCAGGTTGATCAGCCCTTTTCTTTAGACTCTCCTGTAGTTAGTGGCAATGCTCCTGCCTCCTTTGTTCTTGAGGTAGAGGTCACTTCTACTTTTGGATCTCCCCGTCACATTCAGCGATGTTATCTGCTCAATCTAATGATTATCGATCTATTTGAGCTTGTCACGTGCTCAAGATCAGACTTATCTCTCTTTTGTCTCTATCTGGTTTCATTGCTTCCTTTAAGCCGAAGGATGTTTCTCATGCATTATTTGATGAGTCCTGGATCAATGCAATACATGAGGAACTGGAAAACTTTGAGAGGAGCAAGGTTTAGCAGCTTGTTGAACCTCCATCTGGTCATAATATCATTAAGACCAAGTGGGTGTTCAAGAACAAGCAAAGTGAGGATGTAGTGGTCATTAGGAACAAAGCTAGGCTAGTTACATAGGGACTCACTTAGGTTGAAGTCTTGACTTTGAAGAGACCTTTGCCCCTGTAGCTAGACTAGGGACCATTAGGAACTTGCTTCCATTTTCGACATCCAAGGGTTTTAAGCTGTATCAAATGGATGTTAAGAGTGTATTCCTTAATGGGTATATCGAGAAAGAGGTTTATGTGAGATAACATCCAGGATTCGAAATCCCCAAGTACCCAAAACTTGTTTATAAGCTTTTTAAATCTTTGTATAGACTTAAGTATGCCCCTAGAGCTTGGTATGAGAGGCTTAAGACTTACCTCCTTAGTCATGGTTTGAGATTGGTAAGATAGATAAGACCTTGTTCGTCAGACACGTAGACTGGAACTTTCTCCTTGTCCAGATCTATGAGGATGATATTATCTTTGATGGCTCCTCGCATGCTCTTGTATCTCAATTTTCAGATATGATGAGCACAGAGTTTGAGATGAACATGATGGGCCAGTCGAGCTACTTCCTCGACTTCCAGGTCAAGCAAACTTAGGACGATATTTTCTTGCATGAAGGCAAGTATACTTGAGACCTCCTGAGATGCTTCGATATGTCTGAAGAGAAGCTGATGATGACTCTTATGGCCTCTACGATCATTCTTGAGCCTAATGAGGATGGCGAGCCAGTTGATCAAAAGGAGTTTAGAATTATGATTGGTTTCCTCTTATATCTCACTGCTTCGAGGCCACACATACACTTTGTTATATATTTGTGCACTCGATTTTAGGCCTCTCCTCGTATCCCTCACCGCCAGACGATGAAGTGTATTTTCAGGTACCTTTGAGCTACCATTGATTATGGTATTTGGTACTCTCTATTTTTGTCCATCCCCTAGAGCTTTCTCCAATGTAGACTTTGCTGGCTGTAGGACTGATAGGAAAAGCACTTCTAGCACTTGCTAATTCATTGGCACTTCTCTTGTTTCTTGATCATCTAGAAATAGTCCAAAGTTGCACAGTCTACTACTGAGGCCGAATATGTGGCTGTAACTTGTTGCCGTAGTTAGGTACTTTAGATGAGATCAACCCTGCAAGACTTTGGGTTAACCATAGACCGTGTCCCACTTTTCTGTGATAACAATTCTGCCATTCACATTGCTAAGAACCCAGTGCAGCACTCTAGGACCAAGCATTTGACATTAGATATCACTTCCTTAAAGACCATGTGGAGAAGGGTGTATAGTACTCCAGTTTGTAGAGAGTGACCACCATATCGTCGATATTCACCAAGGCATTGTATAGCTCAAGGTTTGTTGCCTTGAGGGAGAGCTTGGAGTGCTGAGCCCGTATGGTATCTGTGATGGGGAGTTGTTTTGTATATTATGTATTATATGTTTATTTCTAGCATTTTCCTTTCCTTGTGCTTTTTATGGGCATCTTTGAAAACTTTGGGTCTTAAAGTGTTGAGCTCACTTCGCTTAGACTTCTAGCATGCTTTGTGTGGGCCTCTCATCTTATTCTATTGGTTGCTATCATACTTAATTAGCTGATCTCTCTTCTCACTAGGTTGTGTTCCCTCACAGACATAGGTTTTAGGTTTTAGCAGGTGTTAGACCCTCTGGATAGATAAGATGTTTGGGTACTCCCTAGCTTGAGTTTGTTGAGTTAGTTTTCCCATGTCAGTCATATGGGAAGGATAAGAGTGGCTCTAAGTCTTAATGTTCACTGTAGCTTCTCTATGCTCCTTAGGATGTCCAGTTTTTGATTTCTTGGCTTTTCTCTCTGCAGTTCTTGCTTCTGGTTTTGAGTCAAGTTCATTTGGGATTTTCTGAGCTTAATTCTGCTAATAACTCAACTTGAACAAGATTTGGGCTTAAAATTGATTTACTTGTTGAGGGGGAGTGTCAAGAAACTTTGCATTGCATATAGACATTATTTTCTGTTTTAATGAGCTTTGTCTATTATGCAAATGAATTCACACTCATGTTATGCACCTTGCAACTTTTTTGAAGATCATTGCTAGCTTAGTCATGTCTAATTCCATATTTCTTCATCATGCTAAGCTTGCTGAAAATTAAAATTTGAGCTTTAATGAAAACTTGCAGCTTTTAACTTGCTATATTTCCTTACTAGGTGCATGTGCCATGTTTTGTGAAATCTTGGATTTCTACTAAAGTCTCTAGAGTAGCTTGGGTGAAGCTAGTTTGTTTCATACTAGAATCCTTCATTTTCTCACTAATCTAAGTGCTAAAATTGATCAAATCTTGACTTGTGTGTGCTAAGATTGATCTCAACAATATGCATTCACGAGTCTGCTTCCCATTGCACTTGGGATGAACTTAGAATGTATTGTGTATGACCAAGACCACCCTTTTAAGTGTCATGCTTGAGATGGTCGATGATGGCATAAGTCAATCAAAATGAAAAATGCAAATAAAAATATAATAAAATGAGCAAGAATGAAGACCAGGAGGCCTTTGTCTATGGCTCCCAGTCAAGAATATGCTTTGCTAGAATAAGCTTTTCAAACCTCATTGGGTGTGTAAAAGAGCATGAAGCCTAGAAGGCCTTTGTTGATGGCTCCTAGTCGGGGATGCACTCTACTAGGATAACCTCTTTACACCCCATTGTGTATGTTAAAATAAAAAATTTGCATTAAAGATGATTGAACACGAATGATCTTTTATGCACATATAGCTTCTCCAAAGTATTGACTAGGTTGAACTCTAGGTTTTCCATCTACTCCATTGTATGGTTATGCTTCTAGTTTGGGTATTATGCTAAGTGTTGCACTTGTTGAAATGATGCAAAAATGGCATAGTCTTATTTGTGCATGCTAGCAAGGATATTAAAATATGCACTTGGACATGCCTTCGTTAAGCATAATCTGAACTTAAGTAGCTTGTGTAATACTTTATCCTTGTGGTCACTTGGATAATTTTCAAAGTTCTTTTAGGATACATTACATGTATACATGCTCTCTTGATGCCTATATTGCCAAAAAGGGGAGAAATTATGGAAAAAGCATCTTCAAAGGGAGAGAAATGCGGAGAAATATCGAATGCATCTTGCTTCTTATGGTCATGATGAAAAATTGTTCTTTTATTTGGATCATAAGCAAAATTGAGTTTTTGTGAGATTTCTTGAGTTTTTAGAGCTTTTGTAGATAACTTGTTCTTTTCTATTGTTTGCTCTAAAAACTCTTCTTACCAACTTGGTCATGATCTTCGCTTTCTCTCACATTGGGACCAAGTGTTGGTTTTGCAATCAAATTGATCTCCTTTCTATTTCAAACTCAAAATTATGCCTTTTCGGTGTTGGTCAACATATTCATCAAGGGTGAGATTGAAAGATCATGTGGAGGTCTCTCCGTATTTGTGATGAGTAATTGATTGTATTTGAGCTTGTGGTGCACAAGTTTGAGTTTGATTTTGACTAGTGTTAAACTGGTCGGGACTGGTTGTGAACTGGTCAGGACAGCTTGTGAACTTGTTGGGACAATTTGTAAACTGGTCGCGACAGTTTGTGAACTAGTTGGGACTGGTTGTGAACTGGTTGAGACAGATTGTAAACTAGTCGGGACTAATTGCGTATCATTCTGGCTATGTGTTGATTTGATTGCATTTGTTGTTGGACATTGTTATGTGATGTGTTTGCTTAGTGGTGATGGTTACAGGACTTCGGAGCTAGGTCATGGTGAGATATAGGAGATCAGGACTAAGCTAGGAGAGCAGAGGTCCAGACTGTTAAGGTGGCACCAAAAATGACTGAGGCTGGAGAGTAGCTGCAAGTTTAGAAGATAAGTGGATAGTGATGATGTTAACTTAAGCCCTACTCAAGTGAAGGAGGATCGTTGGATCGTAGGTTTGTACGCGTAGTAGCGAGTAAGTTAGTGTTGTTGTGTCAAAACCCGTTATGTTATTGGGTTTCTGGATAGTCTATGTGTTAGTGAGTTAATCCCAGCTTTTGATGTGGTTCCTTTTGGGAGAAGGAAGCCATACAATGGTGAAGATTGCTTAGGTTAGGCTGTAAATAGAGGGGTAAAGTGATGCCTCTACCCAAGAGTTGTGAAAAGAGTTTTAGGGTTTGTGAGAAGGATTTTGGTTTCTTTATGCTCTCTTGAGATTTGCCCACCTGTAAGGCTTTGTAACCATTCTTCTCATGAAGAAATAAAAATCATTTTCGTGCTCAAGTTCATACTCATTTGGTTGCCCTTCCCTCTAGAGTTTTGCTCTCTGTGATTTCTTTCTCTCATGGTCTTGTTGCCAAGAATGAATGATTATTGGATGAACCTTTGATAGGTCAAATCCCAATCATCTACACAAGCTATAGCTCCCTCTTCTATTTTTTTGCAAGAAATCGGTCTTTTTGTTGAGAAGAGAAAGATCTTTGGTACATTGTGTTCTTGTTAGTTTGAGGGATACTTTTTGGTGGTTCTTGCTTGCTGGGACATGTGGGATACCATCTAGGGTCATCTTGATCATCAAATCCCTACGAGCAAGATTAGGGTGAAGTTTTTGGTTTTAGCCCTGTTTTGGTGCAACCTTCCTTAGATTAGAAAAAGATCATAACTTTGATATCAATCTCTATGACTGAATGTTGGAATAGGTTCTTGACTTCCTTGGGAAGGTGCATGCAAATTTTCACAAGTTTTGGATCAGCCATCAAAAGTTATACCGATTCTTGGTTTTGAGATCTGTTGAGCTCACTATTCACCCAACTACTATTCACCTAACACTGTCCACACCAACTAGCTGATGTTTCGTACTGTTTATCCAAAAAATTTAGTTGCTATTTACTATTCATCTAATACTGTTCACTTGATCGACGCTGTTTTTACTGGTCATTAGTACTATTCACCCCACCAGGTGTAGTTACTGTTCATTAGTTTAATGTTCATCGACCAATGCAATTTTTACTGGTCGTCAATGCTGGTCATCTGACCAGGTGTAGTTGCTATTCATCGGGTATTGTTCACCCGACCAATGCTATCTTACTGTTCATTTGAACAACTGCTAAATTTTTTGACTAATTCGTTCGATCTATTCTTTTAGCTAGAGAGGTAGTTTGAATTTTGAGAGAAAAATTTATTTAGCTCCTATTCACCCCCTTTAGTTTCCTTTTCGGTCCTTCAATGATTATATGGGAATCAGGTAATATGGTTCCACGTGAACAAGTTTAGTAAATTGAAAGTCTTGCTTTGGTCAATTAAGGATTTAACCTTGTAAGCCATTGAACTGGGTGAATCATATAACCACATATATATTATGGGCTAGACTTAACTCAGTAATGTACCAAGTCTTAACATCTGATACCTCAGGTGGTAGACTAAGCTGTATGTAGGGTCGGGGAAGGTGTGTGTTGTAGTGGCTTTACATCTTGAACAATTATTGTTCCTAGTCTAATGATGTGTCACTCCCATTCTTCTGCTCTATATGAGGGTGGAATGGTGAGATCAGGTTTATCAGAAGGGTTAGCATCTGGATAGAGTTTGTGAAAGGTTTTGTTATAATCTTCCTAGTCGCATGCCTAATGAAGTGTGTTTGTTGCATGACATGAGAAGATGATCATAACTTGTGGGTAAAGTGTATAACCACTGCCAAGTGTAAAATTATTCGAATAGCTGTGTTCCCAGTTATAGACAATGCTTAGGAATCTCACGCAAGGGTTGGATTTTATAAAATAAAACTAGGAGGGTAGGCTGTGTGCCAGGAAAAGTAAATTGAGTAGGCTATGTGTTAGTTCAATTTAGTTCAATTTAACTTGAAAAATATCTAAATAATTATCATTAATGTTATTTGTTTTACCTGTACTTTTCAATCTATTTATTGGTATTAAACTGCAAATGTTGCTTTAAGCCAAAGAACCATGTTGCTCATTCCTTATGTAAGCCTTGAATATAGCTATATAGACTTGTATTCTATGATATAAACAATGTTGCTCAGTTGCTAAAGGTATCATCAAGATATCACTAGTCAAGGAGGATTATTTTGAAGATTGTGGAGAACTAGGTCATGCTACTCCAGTCAATTGCTTATGTCCGCGATATTCCATTTCCTTCCGCTGTAGTTTATTTGAGTTGTTCGCCTCCTAAGGCAACAATTGTAAGCTTTGACCATAAGATCGCTACTTTGATATTTATTGTTAATTATTACTTTCTTAATTATTATGCATATGGAATCTTCCTTAATTATTATGCATATGGAATGATATTCATCAATGTTTCCACTGTGTATCCTAGCATGATTCTGGACTAGTGTGGTATACACAGATAGTCCAAATTTGCATATCGGGTCCCAATAGAGATGGTATCAGAGCCATATCACCTATAGGTCATGACCTTAGTTAGAATGGTCGTTATTAGATAAACGTCAAAATTTATTTTACAAATGGAAAACCTAATTGATGTGTTATTCTTATCTTTTCTCATTCTGTATATTCTTTTGTTCCATTCCTATCTCATCTATTTTCCATCTCACCAATTTAAGTATTGAATTGGACATCTCTTTTCCACAATTTCCATAGTTTGTCGATTTCCATTTGGTTCCATACAAACCCTGATGAAAGTCCAAAGATTCAACATCTGTGTGTTCAAGATAACCTTATCGCAAGTAGCCGACTCAAGAAGACTAAAGCCATATAGGATAAAATGGCAAAGGCTCCCCCATCAGCTTATATCTAGTAGACGCCTAGAATTTTGGGTTTTCTCTTGTGTGTGGTATGGCTGTGAACTTGCCTTGTGGCACCTCATTTGTAGTCAGACTGAAGGACTGAAAATAGTGATGGGGGGAGGGAAAGATCAACACCAAATTTTTCTCTTAAAAGAACCACCCAAAACCTCAGCCCATCAACAAGGAGCGAAGAATCAACTTTTGGAGAAAATATACTCTGGCCGGCACTACCCCGGTACGATCAGATGAATAGTACCCCTAGCAATACTATGCTAAGTACTAGTGCTACCATGAACAGTAAAAACATGCGATGAACAAGAGAATTAGCACGACTTCAAAAATCAAAATCAATGTAACTTTCAATCGGCTAATCCAACACCTGTGAAATTTTGTATGCATCTTTTTATGGATATCAGGAACCTATTCCAACCTTTAGTCACAAAGATTGACATCAAAGTTCTGACATTTCTCCAATCGAAGAAAGGGTGCACCAAAACCGGGCAAAAACCAAAATCATCACCCTAAGCTTACTAGTGGGGTTTTGATGATCAAAATGATCCTAGATGACCTACCACATATCACAGCAAGCAAGAACCACCAAGAGCTAGCCCTCAAACTAACAAGAATACGATATACCAAATATCTTTCTCTTCTCCAATGAAAAAACTAGTTTCTTGCAAGAAAATAGAAGAGGGATGTGCAGCTAGCCTAGATGTTTGGGATACACCTATAGAAGATTCATCCAACAATCATTCATCCTTGGCATCTAGAAGAACAAGAGAGGCATCCTCCACTGCTCTATTTATAGCACAACCGAGTCAATCTCTACCCTTTAAAGGGACCTCATCAAAGGTTAGGATTAACTCACTCACTCATACATGGCTAACCCAAAACCCAACAGCATAACGAATTTTGCATGATTCTCGTAGTACACTAACTTAACCGCTACTCCACCTGCAAAACATTGATCCAACAATCCTCCTTCGCTTGAATAGGGCTTAAGCTAGCATCTACACCATCCACTTGTCTTCTTGGCTTACAGCAACTCTCCAACCTTAGTCATCTTCAACGCCACCTCGCTGTTTGGACCACAACTCCCTTAGCCTAGTCCCGATCTCCTTCTCCTCACTGTGACCTAGTTCCAAAGTCCTGCAACCATCACGGACAAGGAAGCACATCACATAGCACCGCTCGACAAATATGCGATTAATAATCTCGTAGCGAAATTTGTAATTCAATTCACTGAAAAACTCAGTATTGAATGACCATGTGGAGGTCTATCTTTGTGTGTGATGAGTTATTGACATTATTTAAGCATGTGGTGCCTTGATTTGAGTTGAAAAGTGCATTCGATGCAAAATTGTAAAAAATGTCCTGCACTGGTGGTCACATCGACCAAGGGGCGGTATGACCGGACCGGCGGTGCTACTGGCCAGAGGGTGGTAGCACCGGCCATGGGCGATCATATTGACTCTAGGCCGGTGCATTTTTTCTAGAGAAGATGTTTTTGCGATTTTTGTGGGCGGTCATATCGGCTTGGGGGCGGTATGACCGGGCCAGAGGTGCTACCGACCTGAGGGCAATCGCACTGACCCTTATGAGCAAGGGTGAATTTTTAACTTGCGATTCTTGATGAATTTGATTGAATATATTTTTGGACATTGCTATGTGATGTGTTTCCTTGTTTTTGATGGTTGCAGGACGACGGTGCTAGATCATGGTAAGGCGGAGGATGATCGGGACTAGGCGAGGTGCGTCGAAGGTCCAAACAGTCGAGGATCATTAGAAGATGATTAGAGACGAAGTCGCTACGAACCTAGAAGACAAGGAATGGATGAGATACTAGCTAGGAGCTGCTCGGATCAATGAGGGCCATTGGATCGCAGTCTAGGTGATAGAGTAGCGGGTTTAGTTAGTTTGCTTCGAAAGGCGTGCAAAAACCCGTTATGTGTGTGGGTTTTGGGTTAGCCCATGTATGAGTGATTGAGTTAATCCTAACCCTTGATGGTGTCCTTAGGTTACAAGGAACTCATCCAAGGGTGGAGAGTGACTGAAGAGTAGTACAAATAGAGGGGTAAGGGTAGACTTCCCTTGCATGGAAGGTTTTGGGGTTTTGGTGCTCCTTTGAGCTTTGCCCACCTTGTTGTGAGGCTTTGTAAACCTCACTTCTAGAAATCCAAAACACATTTCCTTATGCTTGAATTTACTTTACGCACTTACATTATGTCTTAAATTCCGCACTTACTTTCTTGCAATTTACATTTACGCAATTTGGATTTGCCTCCCCTCCTTCTACATGCTTTTGCTTCTTGTGCTAAGGATGTTGATTGATGGATGAATCTTCTTTAGATCATACCCCAATTATCTAGGCAATCCATGCATCTTTCTTGCAAGAAACCGGTCTTGTGTTCTTGAGTGAATGATTCTTGTAGATCGCGTTTTTGGAGGTTTGGACTTGTGTTCTAGCTTGCTGTGACATGTGGGAGGCTATCCAGGATCATCTTGATCATCAAAACCCCACAAGCAAGTCTTAGATCGAGTTCTTGAGTTTTGCTTAAACTTGAGGTGTTCTTCCTTCAAAGTCAAAAAGGTCGAAACTTTGATGTCAATCCTTCCAATTGAAGGTTGGAATGAGTTACTGACATCCTTAGGAAGACATCTACCAAGTTTCATGAGTTTTTGTCTAGTCGATCAAAAGATTCCTCAAAATTTGCTTTTAGAGTTTGTGTTGTTCTTCCTGCTGTTCTTAAGCCCAGTGCTACCGGCCTTACCGCGGTACTACCGAACTCCCGGTGCTACCGGCCTTGCCCCGGTCATACCGACCTTGTAGGAAACTAGCTCCATTCAATTTGCTTCTTTTGAGTATTTCAATTGAGGGCTTGGGTGGACTGTTTTGAGTGGGGAAAATTTTTATTTGGGATCATTCACCCTCCTCTGATTGCCATCTCGATCGTTCAATTGGTATCAGAGCCGGTTTTGCTCTTCCATAGATCTTCACCGGTCTCAAGAGCAATGGCGACAGACAAATATTCCACCAAGTCTCTCATCTTCTCTGGAGTTGATTTTCCTTTTTGGAAGTCCCGAATAGAGTCGTACATCACTGTCCAGGGTTTCCTGATGTGGCAGAAGGTGAAACTCCCGTATAAGGTTGCCCGTATGAGGGCCGTATCTATAGCTAACCCAAAGTCCCACAAGATCTATCTCATACAAAGCACCTACCTGCAGCAACTGGCTGTTGCCACTCAGCCTTAGCGGTGGACTGTGTAATTCCAGATTGCTTCCTAGATGATTAGGAGACAAGAGAATTGCCAATAAATTGATAACTACCAGAAGTACTCTTTCTATCTATCCTATAGCCAGTAAAGTCTGCATCTGAAAAGGCTTGAATGGATAGGTAAGAAGAGAAAGAGTACCAGATACCATAGTTAATGGTAGCTCGAAGGTATCGAAAAATATGCTTCACTACCTAGCGGTAAGAAGCATGAGGAGAGGCCTAAAATTGAATGTATAAACACACAGCAAAGTGTATATCCAACCTCAAAGTAGTGAGGTATAAGAGGGAGCTGATCATGCTCAAGAACTCCTTCTAATCAACTGGCTCACCATCCTCATCAGGATCAAGAATGATCGCGGTGGCCATAGGAGTCATCACCGGTTTTCCTTCAGACTTACTTGCCCTGATGGAAGAAATACCATCCCCAGTCTGCTTGATCTAGAAGCCGAGGAAGTAGCTCAACTCGTCCATCATGCTTATCTCAAACTCAATGCTTATCACATCTAAAAACTGAGAGACAAGAGCATGCGAGAAGCCACCAAAGATAATGTCATCCACTCTTAGAGGCACAAACAATAGTAGGAGGCTCTAAGTAGTCAAATCCTAAACCCTGATTGAATCTCCTGAACTTACATTGGTTTAAGATGAGATTGAGTTTCTTCTTACCTCTAACAAACTTCTCAAGAGTGCTCATGAGGTACTCACACTCTTAGAAGAGAGGCACATGATGAACAGGGACAAGAAGATGATGAAGAACCAGAAGAGAAAGAATGAACAGCACATGCATATCTCTGTATATGCACGACTGCCTCAATCTTGAGGGCCTCATAAGAAATGCACTTGGCATTCCTAATCCTAGCATTCTAGGCCTCTAGTTTCTTTCTAAGCTCCTCATGGAACCTATCCACATCCCCCTCAATCTCAGCACATCTAGCACAAGCATCTTCTGACTTAGCTAGTAGGTCTTTAGTAAGTCCAATACTTGATATTTAAAGTATCATTGTCAAGTTTTAGTTGTTTATAGCCCTCACATGAGTTGACTGGGTCCTTTCAAGTAAAATTTTCAAGTTCTTCATTTCTAACAGAAAGCTTCCTAAGGTGAGCAGTCATGACATCAATCTCAGCTAACAACTTAGGGCAATTGTCACAAGAAGCATATATAGGAGCATGAAGAATACTAGCATAAGCAGAAATAGCATCAGAAGTACTACAGCTAGCATCCTTCATCCTAAGAAACTTTACCTCAGAAAGCACACTATCATTCAAGGTCCATAGATTCTCCAACTCCATAAGCAAAGCATCGCACAGAGAATAGTTATCAGTGCCATAGGATGAACTAGATCTAAGTGAAGGAAGCTCCATGACATTTACTTACTTCTTTCTCAAGCTCCACACATCTAGCTCTAGCTCTAGCACAGAATTTTCCTAGCTTTTAGAATGCATCATTGAGCTTATCGTAGGTAGGTACCCCATTAGACTCGCTTTAGAGGTCATCATCGATGCCATTCTCATCCGCCATGAAGTACATGTCGGTGAAGTTGTCGCCGCCCTTGGTCTTCTCTTGCGGATCATCTTCTCCTTCATCGTTGCTCCATGTCTTGGTGTTAGAGAAGGAGATGTCATCAAGACGGCGAGGACGCGGTGGAAGAGTTTCTTGTTCTTGGAGAAGTTGCGGTACTTCTTCCCACAAGCGGGATCTTGAGCTGAAGCCTTCTTGTTGCAATTCTTATCGATGTAGTCGTTTTTGCCCGAACCACCGTAGTCATTCTTACCCTTCTTCGGCTTGGGGCGGTTTGCTCGAATGTGGTTGGGTCCACCATACTTGAAGCAAGTGATATGTGTCCTCCTCTCTTCCTCTCTCTTACTCTCTTGTGTGCATGAGAGAAATTTCTAGCTAAGAGGGCAAGCTCATTTTCTAAAAGCCTCTCTAGTTGCTTGTCACTCATCTCACAAAGAGCATAGAGGGAAAACCCAATGGAAGTCTCGGAAACGGGATCGAAAAGCCGTACTCGTGGAGATGATGCTGAGATGCGATCAGATAACCCAACGCAGAGTCACTCAAAAGGCTGCATTACCGATGGTTAATGCCCTCGGCGACACAGGGATTACTAACACCTCGGTGAGTCAATACATGCCTGCACAAGCTGAATTATTGGCTATGATTAATCAATCTATGCACCATGCTTTGATTAAACAATGATTGGCTCTAGTCATAACTCTTAACCCGATGATTGCTAATAGTATAAAAACTATAGTGCAAGAGTTGGCATCGGCTGCAAGCCTTCTCGACCCAATGCAAGCTCTGCCGAATTATCCTGTTTATTCGGTGGCACAAAACACTGACTATGATGCTAACCCAGCCTACTGTTATACTGCCATGACATCCTCGTGTGAGTGGGCTTGCACACTATCAGGCGTATACTAATGCTGCTAAATTGGATGTTCCGGCCAACTTACCACCATCAAGTCTATTCTGTGTCTTCTCCCCAATCAGTTACAGCCGATTGAACCACCCAGGCATCCGCAATGTGCCAAGCTGATTTCATAGAGGAATATGACCCCATACAATGTTTTAATGTATTCGGAACCCTTCGTTCTAGTACCTGAGCTGAATGCTAGAAAAAGTAGCAGATATGAGCAATTTTCTCAGTATGTATCGGCTCAACCAACCTATCAACCCAAGCTTACACTTGAGGGACAGAATGCCAATTATGAGCGCAATTAATTGTGAAGGACCAGGTGGAGGTCCATCCATGTTTGTGATGAGCATTTGACTTTATGTGATCTAGGATAGCTTAGATTTGAGTTTGGATTTAAAATGGATTTCAAGTTGGATGTATTTTTGTGCCGGCATGATAGGTTGCGCCAGACCAAGTTTAATCGGCTTCATGTTTGCGCCGGACCAATTGTTGCATGAGTTGCATTTGCGCCGGATCGGGGTAGAAATGATTTGCTTTTGCGCTGGACTGAGTTAGGATAGACTTCACGTTTGCATCGGACTAAGGGAAATGAGAAAACAATGAGTTTTTCTTTTACGCCGAACCAAGGGAAATGAGAAAACAGAGAGTTTTCCTTTTGCGCCAGACCAAGGGAAGAGGAAAACAGAGAGTTTCCCATTTGCGCCGGACTAATTTTTTTCGCGCAGGACCAAGTCACAGTGAGTTTCACGTTTACGCCGGACCGGTTTTGACAGGCAGCAGTAATTAGCATTTTTGAAGGTCTTCCCTTACTCAAAAAATTATTGGTCTACATGAAAGTTGTAGAGAATTTTGAAACGCAACTTTTTCATGTTGACAAGTTTTTCTTCTGAGCAACATAAAAAATCATAAAAAAATAAGAAGATTACTACTGTATTGAAAATAGAATGAAGTGTTTTGGTCCGTTTTGGTCTGTTCTAACCCCAATTCGTGATCGAATTGATGCACTGGGTTCATGGTGGAACCAAGAAGGGTTTTCTAGTCTTTATGGATGTAGGACTTCATTTGGTGGTCTTGGTGAGGCGAAGGGAGGCTGGAACTAGGCATGGGATGGCTGGAGGTTCAAGTTGGCCGGATGTTCGTCGGAAGATGGTCATAGATGAAGTCGGTGCAGTCCCAAGAGACAAGAGATCAGTGGAGAAGCTATCTTATCACTACTTGGATCAAGGAGAGCTGTTGGGTTGCAGTTCTGGAAGATAGAGTAGTGGATAAGTGTAGCTTGCTTTTAGATATGTGTAAAATCCTGTATGGTAGTGGGTTTCAGGTTTACCTGAGAGTACTTGAGAGTAGTTGAGAGTGGTTGAGAGTGACAGTGTGGGAACAAATCCTGGCTCTTGGAAGTTGGCTTAGGATTGAAGCAATACATCCAAGGGTGGGAATTGATCCCAGGACACTATAAATAGAGGGGTTTGGGCAGCCTCCCCTGCGTGAAAGTTTTTAGAGAAATTGTTGTTGCTCTCATGAGCTTTGCCCACATGTTGTGAGGCTTTATAAAACTTCCATCTAGAAATTACAAAGATCTTTCTCTTAATTCTGAATTTAAATTCTGCACTTACATTATGTCTTTACTTCATGCAATTTAAATTCAGTATTTACATTCTCGCTTTTACCTTATGCAAGTTGGATTTGCCTCCTCTCCTTCTACTTGCTTCTGGTTCTTGTTGCCAAGGATGAGAGATTGATTGGATGAATCTTCACTCAGATCATATCCCAATCCTCTAGGCAATCTTGGTTCAAGTTCTACAAGAAACTGATCTTTTGTCCCTTCATGATGAAATATTGATTGATCGAGTTTTGGTGTTTATTCTTGTGATTCCTTGCTTGCTGTGACTTGTGAGAAGGCATTCAAGTCTATCTTGATCATTAGAATCTCACGAGCAAGCCTAGATCACAATTTGCTTTTTGCTTGTTCTTGGTGAATTTTCCTTCTCAGGGAAAAAGGGCGGAACTTTGACATTGATTCTTCAAATCGATGGTTGAAATAGGTTCCTGACATCCTAAGGATCACATCTACCAAGTTGCATGGTCACTGGATCGTTAGATTCAAAATCCCATTGATTTTGCTTTTGAAATTGTGCTGTTTTCTGAACACAGTTTTTACTGATTTTTGTTTTCTCTAGTCTATGTTCTTTACAAGTAGTGTTTTGTTTGGGTGGTATTTATCCAAGAGGTGGGAAAATTTGTTTTGGGATCATTCACCCCCTCTGATCGCCATTTCGATCTTTCAATTGGTATCAGAGCCGGTTTTGCTCTTTCATAGATCTTAACCGGTCTCAAGAGCCATGGCGATGCACAAGTATTCCACCAAGCCTCCTATTTTTGCTGGAGTTGATTTTCCATTTTGGAAATCACGAATGGAGTCATACATCATTGCCCAGGGTTTTCTGATATGGCAGAAGGTGAAACTCCTGTATGAGGTTCCTGCTGATGAAAACGTCACGGCCGAAATATGGCTGATGTTGAGGCGAATGCTAAGGCAAGGAACATTCTCATACAGGGTCTTAGCCGTAGTGAGTATGATAGGATTTCTCACCTTCATTTCGCTCACGAGATTTGGGTGATTCTCGATGCTTACCATGAGGGCACTACTCAAATCAAGACCGTGAGGCAGGACCAGTTCAAGCGTGAGTTCAACAAGTTTGAACAACACGTTGGTGAGAGTCTTGATGTGTGCTTTGGTTGGTTTACGAAGATTTTGAGCGACCTCCGAGCAGTCGGTTGCATATACCCTAACTCGGACAATGCTCGATATTTCTTGACCACACTCAATCTTTAAGTTTGGGAAATGAAAGTGATCACCATCAAGGACACTACCGACTTGTCGACCTTGACTCTTGATGGGCTTTACTCCCATCTCAAGACTCATGAGATCGACGTCGTCTCTCACAAGACGAAATCTTAGTCGATGGCCTTGGTCACTGATCCCACTGGATCTTCCCTTGATCTTTCTGCTGGTTTCTCTCTTTCCGCCCTCTGCGAGCTAAGCGATGACCAACTAGAAAAATTTCCAGAAAATGAGCTTGCTCTTCTTGCTCACAAATTTTCACATGCATACAAGAGGGTGAGAGAGAGGAAGAGAGGTGGCATGATCACTTGCTTCGAGTGTGGTGGCCCCAACCACATTCGGGCCAATTGCCCCAAACTGGAGAAGGCAAAGAACGACACGGCGGTCCGACAAAGAATGACTACATCGACAAGATCCACAACAAGAAGCCTCCAGTTTGCGAGCCGGCACGTGAGAAGAAGTACCGCAACTTCTCCAAGAACAAGAAGCTCTTCCACCACGTCCTTGCCGCGCTTGACGACATTAACCTCTCTGACACAGAGACATGGAGCGACGAGGGCGAGGATGAACCGTAAGAGAAGAAGAGAGGCGATGACTTCTCCGACATGTGCTTCATGGCCGACGCCAACGGCATCAGCGACTCTGAGCTCTATAGCGACTCGGACGAGGTACCCTCCTATGACCAACTCAATGAAGCTTTCTGCAAATTAGAAAAATTTCATGCTAGAGCTAGAGCTAGGTGTGTGGAGCTAGAGAAGGAAGTAGGTACCTTGACTCGAGAGTTAGCTTCTCTTAGATCTTCTTCCTCTCAAGTCACTGATGACTGTTCTTTGTGTGATGCACTTCTTGTGGAGTTGGAGAACCTAAGGACTATGCATGATAGTGTGTTATCTGAACTAGATAGTCTTAGGTTGAAGAATGCTAGCGATGATTCTTTTGATGCTATTGCACTAGATGCTAGTTTTCTTCATGCTCACTCTACTCCGTCATGCTCTAATTGCCCTAAATTGCTTGCTGAAATTAATGCCATGAGCGATCACCTTAGGAAGCTTTCTTCTAGAAATGATGAACTTGAAATACATACTTCTAAGGACCAAGTCAGCTCATGTGAGGGCTGTAGGCAACTAAAACTTGACAATGAATCACTAAATGTCAAGTGTGCTAGACTTGGTAAGGACTTACTAGATAAGTCACAAGAAAGTTGCTTGCGATGTAATGTGATTGAGGGGGACTTGGATAAAATCTATGTCGAACTTAGGAGGAAGTTAGAAGACTAAGTCCATAGGATTAGAAATGCATTGTGCGTTTCTTGTGAGGCCCTCAAGATTGAGGCAACCGTGCTGAGGGAGAAAAATGCACGTGCTGAGACAGCTTCCCTTTCTAGTTCTTCTTCTTCCTCTCTTCTCTGTTCTTCATGTGCCTCTTTCTTCCAGGAGTGTGAGTATCTCATGAGCACTCTCGAGAAGTTTGTAGGAGGCAAGAAGATACTCAATCTTATTCTAGATCAATCTAAGATTTGCAGATTTAATCAGGGTCTAGGATTTGACCCCTTGGAGCATGCTCGGGCTCATCCTCCTACCATTGTGCGTGGCTCCAAGAGTGGTGAGATAGTAGTAGCTCACAGAGTGAGTACCACTATGTTTAGGTCTGCTGGGGTTGTCCATGGGATTTCTGATCAGAAGGTTGTTACTCCTATTGCTTCTGCCTCTAGCAAGGCGAATTACACATGCATCTTCTGTAAGAAGGATGGCCACCTAGTAGATTTCTGTTTCAGGTGCGCCAAGAACACTTGGCGTGAGCGTGTTGCTGCTTTTAGGGGTATTCAGGGTCATCCCCAGACTCTGAGTGCTCCTAAGGCACACATTGCTTCTATACAAGTTAGAGAGTCGCTTGTTTTTGGGCACATCCAGGACTCGGTTTTCATGCTGTTTCTTCGAGTTTTAGTCCTAGAGCCGCTCGTGGTCAGTCTTTTCGCCGTCCTCTTGATATTCCTCATTTTTCTCATCGAGGTAGATATCAGCGGCGTGAGGTGTTTTCTGGTAGGAGTTTTAGGCAGCCTCACTAGGGTGGTCCGGCCTTTGCACCACGGTGGTCCAACCCAGTTCCCACTCCTAGATCATCTACTAGAGTTGCTACTGATCGTGTTAGGGTTAAACATCAGAGAGACACTCGAGTCCAGTCTTCTCCTGTGGCTGGTACTCTGAGGCGTCGTGTGGTTCAGTATTGGTTCCTAAGTCTTCACTCTATTCCAGTACTGAGTCATCTTTCTCTCTTGTGTCTTAATCAGGTTCGTCGGATGGGGAAGGAAGATGTTTGGATTGTCGACTTCGGTTGTTCTCATCATATGACCGGAGATTCTCGATGGTTCTCTTCCCTAGTCTGAGCCCCCGATGATGAGTTGATCACTTTCGGGGATGCTTCTTCAGGTAGAGTCATTGCTAAAGGTACCATCTGTATTAATGACAATTTCATTCTTAAAGATGTTGCCTTAGTGAGTAAGCTGCAATACAATTTACTTTCTGTTTCTCAGCTTATTGATGACTCTTTCGAGGTGAGTTTCAAGAGTAGCGCCTGTAGAATCCTCGATTCTTCAAGAGGGTTAGTTTGCGGAATTTCTAGATATGGGAGAGTCTTTTGTGCTGATTTTTCTGCTTCTTCTGGAGATCTCTCCGTTGTTTGATTACTTCAGAGTCCCGTGATCTCTCCTTCTGGCACAGGAGACTTGGTGTAACATCCCAAAATTTGACCTATAATTTCGCTCACGTGCATTTTTGTGATTTTCTGAATTTATTGGATTTTCCCAGAAATTATTTGAATTTATTTTAATTAAGTATATTGAACCTTTGGTGAAAACTAAATATATATAGATAAAGTTAATATAAAGTTTTACCAAAAATATTTTATTTGAGCTCGTAATGTCTCAAAGTATTTATGAGAATTTTCTAGGATTTTTCCCGATATTTTAATTACTTAAAATAGATTAATCTAATTTAGGAATTATTTTAAATCAAAAGCTTTTGAAAAATCTTGGAGCGATCTTGGGCCAAGCCCAAGATTGTGTGCTTGCGACCATCGCGGTGCGGCCCGTCCGCCAACCGCCGCCGCCAGCGTGTGTGACCGTTGGATGAAGATCGGGCGATCCGCTTCATCGCGTAACCCTAGTCTTTGCGAGCCGTTGGATCGAGATCAAGTGGTCGGGATAAACCGCGTTGTTTTGGTAAGTTTAGATCTACTTTGTTGGATTTGGAAGGAGCGGATCGGATGGTATCGCTTCGGATCTAATCGTGGCCGCTCATCTTGGATCGGACGGTCGCCAGTCGTCGTCTTCGATCTGGTTTCCGTTTCGCCGTCGCGCGCCGTCTCCGTCGGGGATTGTCTAGGGTTGCCGTTTTAGCGCGCATGCCGAGGCTATAAAAGGCGTGGGCTGCACCCCGAGGTTCCTCATCGCCTTGCGCTTCCAGTCGCTCTAGTCTTCGCCGTCGAGTCACCGTCGCCCGTGCAGTAGAGCTCGCCGTAGTTCTTCGTAGCGCCGCCGGTCGTTTTCTTTAGTTTGCGTCTCCGTCAAGCCGCCGTTCGCCGAATCGGTTCCAGATCCGGGCTCGTCGCGTCAAGCCGCATCGGGGTAGCCACTTCATCCCGCCGGAGTCACGCCGGAACGCCGTTCGGGTGGTCGTCGTCCTCCGCTCCGGTGCCAGACCGCCGCCGTGCTGCCATCTTCATCGGGAAGCTTCATCAGCCGTTGGATCTTCGTCGGACCGCTGCGATGGCGCCACGTCTCGGTAAGAGCAGTAAACGGCTCGGGTAAGCATCGGCCGTTGGATCAGGTTTGTTCGGTTGAGATCGCGCCGCGTGTGCGTTAGCTGTTGGATCGTCGCCCGGATGTGCGCCGCGTGTCGAGCATCGGCGCGCGGCGGCGTTGCGGCTCGATCGTCTTGCGCGCGTGTCGGCGCGTGGCGCGCCCAGCGCGTGGGCGCGTCCACGGTGGACGAGCGGTCCGTGGACCGAGTCCATGGACCGAGCGGCGTGTCGGCGCTGATTGGTCCGAGTCGATCTGACGTCGGCGTTGCGCAATAAAGATCTTTTCAATAGAAAAATAATTGGAAAAATCGAAATTCTATTTTTGTATTTTGATATTTATTCAAAATTCAAAAGGCTATATCTTTTGCAGTTTAACTCGGATTTGAGTGATTCAAATTTCTAAAAATTTGTAAAATCAAGATCTATTTATTGGTGAATTTTATTTTATTTTTGGAGTTTGTTTGCTCTATGGTTTGGTGTTTATTTGCTATTTTGGCATCGTTTCGCGTAGACGTTGAACTGCTCGGTGATCCGGAGGAAGATTCGTCGCTCCAAGACCCAAGCTCAGATCAAGACCAGCACCTACTCCAAGGCAAGTTGTGCTTTGATCATGTTGCACCTAATTTTCACCAAATTGCTATTTTATCTCTTAAACTTTATGCATGATATTTTATATGTATAAATGATTTCAATTAATCTGGGAATTAGATAATATGCCTATTTGAATTAAATCATACCTTGTCAATTTTATGCCATGATCTATTTGTCACCCTAGGATGTGGAATTATAGTTGGTTAATATTGATAATCAACATGGGCTAGTTAGACCGTCATAGATTGCTTAGCCATGCCACGTCATCACATGTGTCCAAATGTTGATACTTAATCTTGACTAATGGAATATGGAACAATGTTTATGAATTGGTGTGTCATGTGTCGTCACACAGTGATATCAAGTTGTCGTGGCGAGGAGGTCACACATCTAGATTGAAATGTTGATGGCATGTGGTGCTTGGTAATCAAGCCCAGGGTGGTAATGATTTTAGATTGGGGCAAGTGGCAAGGGGCGGTGTGCCAAGGTGGGCGGGGTTGGCGGGGTATGTGGAAGTCTTGCCTTAATCACCTTAAGGACTTAACCTTGCAAGCCTTTGACTGAGTCCTTCTTGCAACCACATATGCGGAATGGGACAACCTAGTTGAATAATTTGTGAAACCTAGATTTGATCTTGTCGTGGTGAATAGTGAGTCCCGGTTACGGTTTAACTCACATGGCGCAAGAGGGGGCCTGTTGTGGTGGTTTAACCCTTTAGTGTTGAAACCTTAGCGGCGATCTTGGGTCTAGGTGTAGCATTGTAAAGGCTTTGTTATGATCACTCGCCTTGGTGGTGTTTGGTTGTATCGTGTGGGTAAAGTGCATAGCCTCTGCAGAGTGTACAATCTATTCGAATAGCCGTGCTCACGGTATTGGGCAATGCTCGGAATTACAGATTAAGGGTTAGACTTTTGTTAAACAAAAACCTATTGGGATGGCAAGGTGCCATGGAAGGTGGAAATTGATTTAGGATTAGGAACTTGGTGTATTTGAAATCTGAATTTATTAATTATTGTATTTGTTTCTTCGCTTTCAATCTATTTATTGTATTCTTGTTAAATCTTTGCTTTATTGCAAAATACCCTTATTAGCCATTCCTTTGGATTAAGCCAAGCATATAGAATATTAGACTTGCATTATTGTGCACAACTTGTTGAGTGCTTTATGTACTCACCCCAACAACAACAACTTCGAAGAAGAGGAATCTCGCCATTCATGGAGGAGGATTATTTGGATCACGAATGCTTAGGGTCCGAGCCTCGTCGGTTGCTGTGGCGAATGAAGCATATGCGTTTATTCTATTTCATTGCTTTTCATTGATACTTTTTATTTAAGCCCTGTGAGGCATTATTCATGTAAGACAACAGTTATTATTAATCATTGAAGTTTATGCTATATTTCGCTGTGTATGACTATGATAGCATCTATGTGAGCCTGTGTGCACTAGCGTGATCCTGGACTAGTGCGGTACACACAGAGGGTCCGGATTTGCAAATTCGGGTCCCGACAGAGGTGGTATCAGAGCCATATTTACTATAGGTCTTGGCCCTAGGTAGTTGGTATCTTCTAGGAGTGTCCAAAATTATTTTCTAAAAGAAAAAGGTGAAATTGACTAATAAGAAACTCTTGGCTTATCTCATCCTTCCACTCCCCTCCTTGCTAAATTACCTTATTTTCGTTGCCGTTTCGAGTGGAGATCTTATTCAAAATTTTGTTTTGAATAGATGCCGATCTTCGATCTTCGAGTCGAGCGGGGTGGCTACGCCATGGAGCCGTGGAGAGTTCTTCAAGTGATTGGAGGCTTTGATCGTCCGCTCTACCGAGGAAGCAAGCTGGGCGTCAGCGGTGTGCATCGGGGTTCTTACGCAAGTGATCATCTTTGCTCGAGAGTGCGGCGAGACCACGGACCGATCCACATCACCGCCGGAGGTTCACTTACGAGGCCGGAGTTCGGAGGTTCGCTAGACTTGCTCTCGACGGATCGCCACGACTACGCCTCGAGCCAGCGACACCGTGTTTCGACTTCACCCGACGGTCGGCGTGCGGCGTCAGCGGATCGTGGAGGGGAGTGTGCTCTGCGAGTACACCTTCTTTGAGTTCGCCACCGCCGGGAGGATCACACGAGGACACTGCGCAGAGCCGGAGACAGCGTGTGAGGCGTTGAGAGTGGCGGGCGAGAGCTTCAAAAGACCGTGGCGCCGCGGCCGAGTCATCGGTGAGTTGGAGGAGGCCTTGCGGTTAGCGAGGAGATAGCGGACCAGTCGTCCAGGAGCCGGATGAGGTCGCCGAAGAAGAAGAAGAGGAAGAGGAAGAGGAAGAAGAAGACCCGGAAGAGCGTGAGTGAGAGCCTGAGGAGCCAGCAGAGGGTCACCAGGATAGGTTCGCACCCATGCTAGCCCACCCACCGGTGTATGCACGGATCGGTCTCTCAGCCTGTGGTGGTGGATGAGTGAAGTCGGTCTTAGAGTTGTGTTGAGACTCGAGTGTTGAGTCGTGTCTTTAAGTTAGCCTTTACCTTTTAGTAGACGTTAAGGTTGCATGTTTAGTTTGGTTCTTAATTGTTTGTTGAGTGTGCAGTATGTGTTGCAAAGCCCTTAGGCATTGTAAGCAACCATACCAAGTATTAATAAAGATTATTTAAGTTGGGTTTAACCTGTTTCCCCGCCTTAGAAATTCTTGCATCTTATCTATGCTACATCTACCTTTCATAACCCAAGAAGCAATCAAGCAGATGGTGAACACCCGCAGCAACAACGGAGCTTTAGGAAGTGGTCTGCGCCCAGGCAACAATCCCAACGAAGGAGCACTACCGCAACAAGCACCGCCAGTGGATATGCAGAACTTGGGAGCTTTTCTCGCTGCGCAGACTCAGTTGATGCAGCATATGACCAATATGGCTGCAGTCAACAACCCCGCTGCTCAAATTAATAACGGCGGACCTCGTCCTTATTCCAAATTGTCAGGCTTTATGAGGACCCGACCGCCAACATTCTCGGGCAACGCCAACCCCTTGGAAGCGGATGATTGGCTGAGAACCATTGAGAGGAAGTTGTACATCACGCAATGTGAAGGGCATGAGAAGGTTCTTTATGCATCCCATCAGCTTGAGGGAACAGCTGCAGAATGGTGGGAGAACTCTTGTGCTACTCATGAGGCACCCATGGAAATCACGTGGGAAGAATTACGCAACCTTTCGCCAGATTACCACGTGCGAAGGAATGATGGACTGAAAAGGAAGAATTCAGGCGCTTAAGCAAGGAGGCCAACGGTGGTGATTACTTGAACAAATTCACGCAGATTAGCTCGCTATGCTCCTCGAAGATGTAGCGACGGACAAGGCTAAGCGATCCCGATTCATGAAGGATTAAACTCGGGGCGCAAGTGGGGTGATTACCCACACTTTTCTAGATTTTCAAGAATTGGTAAACAAGGCTTTGATTACGGAGGATAAGCGCGAGGAGCTTGGGAAAATCGCAAGCGCTTGATGACTAACCCGTGGGCGCCTAACCACTGCGAATGAGGATGACCCCGCAGCGGTTTGCTAAGTTCCAACCGCAAGTCGTTAACAAACCAAAGAACACACGCACCGCAACCACCGTGAGACGAGTTATCGACGCGGCCCAAGGTAACAATGCTCAAGGGAGTCGTGCATCGGTACCGCCGAAGGTGCTATAGTTGCAATGGTGGGGCATTATGCCAACAGATGTCCCGAGAAGGAGGTATCACGCCAAGCGCTTCAACCTTGGAGCGACACACGCTAAGGCGCCGATGGCGGAGCAAATCGAGGAGCTGGGCGGTAGGAGCAACGCCTCAAGCTACTATTCGAGGCGAGTCAACCACATCACCGCCGATGGAGCCAGTGAAGCATCGACGTCGTCTTGGGTAAGTTTTGGTAAACTCGATTACACTGCAATGATATTATTTGATTCAGGAGCTTCGCATTCATTTGTCTCTCGAGCTTTTGCATCCGAAAATGGTTTGAGCATGAAAAATCTTAAGTGTGTGATGCTAGTCCAAGCCCGAGGATCTGAGTTAAGATCTAACCTTGGATGTTTGGGGGTAAAGCTAAAAATTAATGGGGTAGAGTTCCTAGCGAACTTGATTATTCTAGATGCCCAAGTTTTAGATGTTATCCTCGGTATGGATTGGTTAACCAAGCATAAGACAATATTGGATTGCGGTCAAAGGATTGTATCCATTGAGAGCCCTAGAGGAGAAAAGGTGGAATTTGGCGACATCGGTTCGTAAGGGTCAATTAATTGTTAATAGCGTGAAAGCCGTCGGCATAGAGGACATGCCGGTGGTCGTGGAATATCGGATGTATTTCGGAGGATCTCACCGAATGCCGCGGACCGTGACATCGAGTTTGTCATTGAGTTAGTACACGTACAGCACCAATAGCAAAAAGACCTTATCGGATGCCTCTGGATGAGTTGGTGGAAATGAAGAAGCGGTCGGCGAGTTATTAGAAGGGTTTTATAAGACCAAGTTAAATGCCATGGGAGCGCGCCGATTTTTTGTCGGGAAAAGGATGGAAGCCTTAGAATGTGTATTGATTACCGTGCACTTAATGAAGTGACGATTAAGAATAAGTATCCGTTGCCAAGGATTGATGATCTGTTCGACCAGTTGTAACATCCCAAAATTTGGCTTATAATTTCGCTCACGTGCATTTTTGTGATTTTCTGAATTTATTGGATTTTTCCAGAAATTATCTAAATTCATTTTAATTAAGTATATTGAACCTTTGGTGAAAACTAAATATATATAGATAAAGTTAATATAAAGTTTTACCAAAAATATTTTATTTGAGCTCGTAATGTCTCAAAGTATTTATGAGAATTTTCTCGATTTTTCCCGATATTTTAATTACTTAAAATAGATTAATCTAATTTTAGGAATTATTTTAAATCAAAAAGCTTTTGAAAATCGAGTGAATAAGATCTTGGGCCAAGCCCAACCTTTGTGCGTGTCTGACCATTCTTTGTGCGGCCCGTCGGCCGCTTTCGCCGCCCGCCGCGTGTGACCGTTGGATGAAGATCGGATGGTTTGCCTCCTTTCGCGAAACCCTAGTCTTTGCGAGCCGTTGGATCGAGATCAAGTGGTCGGGATAAACGCTCGCGTTGTTTTGGTAAGTTTAGATCTCGTTCGTTGGATTTGGAAAGAGCGGATCGGATCGTATCGCTTCGGATCTAATCTTGGCCGCTCATCTTGGATCGGACGATCTCCAGTCGTCGTCTCCGATTCGGTTTCCGAATCCGCCGCCGCTTGCCGTCGCCGCCGCGTGATTTAGGGTTTCCTTCCCTGTGCGCATGCCGAGGCTATAAAGCCGCACCGCACTCCGATGTTCCTTGTTCCCTTGCGCGCAGCGATAGCTCTAGCCTCTTCGCTGTTTACGCCATCATCGCTCGAGGCTCGCCGTAGTTCTTTGCGATCTGCCGCCGCGAGTTTTTGCGCCATTCGCCGCCGTCGAGCATCCTCCCGCCAATCGGTTCGGATCCGAGTTCCTCGCGTCGTGTCGCGTCGAGTCCGCCCCTTCTTCGCCGGAGTCGCGTCGAACGCCGTTCGGGTGGTCGTCTTCCTCCGCTCGGTGCAAGCCGCCCGCCGTGTCTCGGAGCCAGCGCATCCGTTGGATCTTCGCGAACCGTCGAGATCAAGCCACGTCGCTTCTTCATCGGTGTTTCGCTCGGGTAAATTTCTAATCGTTAGATCCGAATAGACGATCGGGATTGAGCCACGTAGGGGTAGATCGGTGGCCGTCGGATCATCGCGCGAGATCGCGCCGCGTGTCGAGCATCGGCACGGGCGGCGTCGCGACCAATCGATGCGTCTTGCGTGTCGGGCGCGTGGTGCGGCGCCGTGGGCGCGTCCACGGTGGACGAGGCGATTCCGTGGACCGAGTCCATGGACCAGCGACGATGTCGGCGCCGATTGGTCCGAGTCGAGGCTGACGTCGCATTGCGCAATAAAGATCTTTTCCAATAGAAAATAATTGAGAAAAATCGAAATTCTATTTTCGTATTTTCGATTTATTCAAACTTCAAAAGGCTATATCTTTTGCATTTTAACTCGGATTTGAGTGATTCAAATTTCTAAAAATTGTAAAATCAATATCTATTTATTGGTGAATTTTATTTTATTTTTGAGTTTGTTTTCTCTCTGGTTTGGTGTTTATTTGCTATTTTGGCATCGTTTCGCGTAGACGTTGAACTGCTCGGTGATCCGGAGGAAGATTCGTCGCTCCAAGACCCAAACTCAGATCAAGACCAGCACCTACTCCAAGGCAAGTTGTGCTTTGATCATGTTGCACCTAATTTTCACCAAATCGCTATTTTGTCTTTTAAACTTTATGCATGATAGTTTATGTGTATAAATGATTTCAATTAATCTGGGAATTAGATAATATGCCTATTTGAATTAAACCATACCTTGTCAATTATATGCCATGATCTATTTGTCACCCTAGGATGTGGAATTATAGTTGATAATCAACATGGGCTAGTTAGATCGTCATAGATTGCTTAGCCATGCCACGTCATCACATGTGTCCGAATGTCGATACTTAATCTTGACTAATGGAATATGGAACAATGTTTATGAATTGGTGTGTCATGTGTTGTCACACAATGATATCAAGTTGTCGTGGCGAGGAGGTCACACATCGGGATTGAAATGTTGATGGCATGTGGTGCTTGGTAATCAAGCGGGGTGGTAATGATTTTAGATTGAGGCAAGTGGCAAGGCGGTGTGCCAAGGTGGGCCAGTTTGGCGGGGGTATGTGGAAGTCTTGCCTTAATCACTTTAAGGACTTAACCTTGCAAGCCTTTGACTGAGTCTCTCTTGCAACCACATGTCTAGAATGGGACACCTAGTGAATAATTTGTGAAACCTAGATTTGATCTTGTCGTGGTGAATAGTGAGTCCCGGTTACGGTTTAACTCACATGGCGCAAGAGGGGCCTGTTGTGGTGGTTTAACCCTTGATGTTGAAACCTTAGCGGCGATCTTGGGTCTAGGTGTAGCATTGTAAAGGCTTTGTTATGATCACTCGCCTTGGTGGTGTTTGGTTGTATCGTGTGGGTAAAGTGCATAACCTCTGCAGAGTGTACAATCTATTCGAATAGCCGTGCTCACGGTATTGGGCAATGCTCGGAATTACAGTTAAGGGTTAGACTTTTGTTAAACAAAAACTTGTTGGGATGGCAAGGTGCCATGGAAAGTGGAAAATTAATTTAGGATTGGAAACTTGGTGTATTTGAAATCTTGAATTTATTAATTCTTGTATTTGTTTTATTTGCTTTCCAATCTATTTATTGTATTCTTGTTAAATCTTTGCTTTATTGCAAAATACCCTTACTAGCCATTCCTTTGGATTAAGCCAAGCATATAAAATATTAGACTTGCATTGTTGTGCACAACTTGTTGAGTGCTTTATGTACTCACCCCAACAACAACAACTTCGTAAGAAGAGGAATCTATACCATTCATGGAGGAGGATTACTTGGATCGAATGCTTAGGTCCGAGCCTCGTCGGTTGCTGTGGCGAATCGAGCGCCACTGCGTTTATTCTATTTCATTGCTTCTCATTGATACTCTTTTTAAGCCCTGTGAGGCATTATTCATGTAAGACAACAGTTATTATTAATTAATGAAGTTTATGCTATATTCATTGTGTGTGACTATGATAGCATCTATGTTGAGCTGTGTGCACTAGCGTGATCTGGACTAGTGCGGTATACACAGAGGGTCGGATTTGCAAATTCGGGTCCCGACAGAGGTGGTATCGAGCCATCTTGACTATAGGTCTTGGCCCTAGGTAGTTGGTATCTCTTAGGAGTGTCCAAAATTATTTTCTAAAGAAAACGGTAAAATTGACTAATATGAAACTCTTGGCTTATCTCATCCTCCTACTCTCATCCTTGCTAAATTACCTTCTTTTAGTTGCCGTTTAGTGTAGATCTTATTCAAAATTTTGTTTTGAATAGATGCCGATCTTCCAGATCCTTGAGTCAAGACAGGTGGCTATGCCATGGAGCCGTGGAGAGTTCTTCAAGTGATTGGAGGCTTTGATCGTCCGCTCTACCAAGGAAGCAACTGGAACGTCAACGGTATGCATCGGGGGTTCTTCTGCAAGCTGATCATCTTCGCTCGAGAGTGCGACGAGACCACCAGACCGATCCACATCACCGCCCGGAGGTTCACTTACGAGGCCCGGAGTTCGGAGGTCGCTAGACTTGCTCTCGACGGATCTGCCACGACTACGCCTCGAGCCAGCGACACCGTGTTTCGACTTCACCCGACAAAGCGCGGCGTGCGGCGTCGACGGATCGTGGAGGAGAGTGTGCTCTGCAGTACACCTTGCTTGAGTTCGCCACCGCCCAGAGGATCACCCGAGGACAACTGCGCAGAGCCGGAGACAGCGTGTGAGCTTGAGAGTGGCGGGCGAGAGCTTCAAAGACCCGTGAACGCCGCAGCCAGAGTCATCGGCGAGCGGAGGAAGCCTTGCGGTGGCCGAGGAGCTAGCGGACCAGTCGTCCAGAGCCGGATGAGTCGCCGAGGAGGAAGAAGAAGACCCTAAGAGCGTGAGTGGGAGCCCGAGGAGCCAGCAGAGGTCACGGGATAGGTTTGCACCCATGCCAGCCCACCCACCGGTGTATGCACCGGATCAGTCTCAGCCAGGGTGGCTGGATGAGTGAGAGTTGGTCTTAGAGTTGTGTTGAGACTCGAGTGTTGAGTCGCGTTCTTAAGTTAGCCTTTACCTTTTAGTAGGCGTTAAGGTTGCATGTTTAGTTTGGTTCTTAATTGTTTGCTGAGTGTGCAGTATGTGTTGCAAAGCCCTTAGGCATTGTAAGCAACCATACCAAGTAATAATAATAAAGATTATTTAAGTTGGGTTTAACCTGTTTCCCCCGCCTTAGAAATTCTTGCATCTTATCTATGCTACATCTATCTTTCCTAACCCAAGAAGCAATCAAGCGGATGGTGAACACTCGCATGAGAACAATGGGGCTTGAAGTGGTCTGCACTCAGCAACAATCCCAATGAAGGAGCACCACCGCAGCAAGCACCGCCAATGGATATGCGAGAACTTGGGAGCTTTTCTCACAAGCGCAAACTCGCTTGATGCACGGACTATGATGCAAAGAGATGACCAATATGGCTGCGATCAACAACCCATTGCTCGTAACAACAATGGCGGGCCTCGTCCTTACTCCAAGTTGTCGGACTTCATGAGGACCCGACCACCAACATTCTCAGGAAATGTCAATCCTTTGGAAGCGGATGATTGGCTGAGAACCATTGAGAGGAAATTGTACATCACTCAATGTGAAGGCCATGAGAAGGTTCTTTACGCATCCCATCAGCTAGAGGGAACAGCTTGAAGGGAAACGCGGTATGCTACGCTAGCACAAAAAAAAACTACCGCACAACCAGAAAGCTACTCGCAAGAAGGGGATCATAGATAAGATTACCACTAGACGCGCAGTTGCGGAATCCTTCGCGCGTCGATGTAGTGGTTCGTCCTCGCCGCAGTCGTTGCGTCGATGTAGTGGATCGTCCTCGCCTCGCCGTGGATCGTCCTCCCACGCCGCAGTCGCAGCAGCGTCACCGCAGTAGTCCACACGTCCAGAGATGGAACGCCGTGCGTCGGTGTGCAAGCACCTAGTCGCTCGGCAGGGGCAGCGAGAGGAGGAGGCTAGGGTTTCAAGTGAATCAAACCTAAACCCAGGAAAGCACACCTGCGCCTCCCTCCTCCTCCTTATATAGCCACGAGATGAAACCCTAAACCAGGGCCCACCAGCATGCTAAGCCCACGAGGTTCATTAATTACGGATCCAATCCAAATTAATGCGTCCCAGCCCATTAAGTGTGTGACCCTGCAGGTTCACATACGTTTGGACATGGATTCGGAAAACTCCTTTTCAATCCAATAGTTGGTAGCGGCTTCTTGCAAAGTATGCCAACTCCCAAACATACTGTGATCAAATCGAACAGAACCTATCAAAAGAACTCATGTAATAATCCCTTTGCCAAGTATATGAAGATTGATCTCAAGGCGAGAAGCATGTCATCCTTTGATGATTCAATCCATCTCTCGTATCCGTGATATATTAATAAGTTGTGATTGACTCCTCAATCACGGCATGGCCATGCACTTTCTTAATCATATCACACGAGTGGCCTTGTCATATATCTCCGTTTCATTGGAGTGGCAAATTCCATCTTATTTGCTCACTTCCTCTTGCGTTTCATAGTAAACATGAAAGCTACCTTTATAACTATCCGGTTAGGAAGTAGTGTTTGATAGCCCCAAGGAAAACTATTACACATGTAGGGAATATGACAATCTCGTGTCTAAGGATCATACATCTTCTAGGTATGAGATACATCGATGACACATAAGAATGAAACATTCTCGCAGTGTCCCATAGCGGGTCTATCTAACCCATGTTCTTCAACATGGTCCACAATGTAGAGATGATATCTCCATATCCCATGATCTATGAAGCATGATCATCGATCACTACATGTCTTGATCTATTCATCGTAGTCCTATCGATGATATCCGATCGAGAGATATTTATCGAATTACATCATTAAGTAAAGAGCTTCATAATCAAGTCACATACTTGTTGATCAATACAATGATATACATTCATTGGACCAATAATCATATTATTATTCATAAACATAGTCATGTTACAATCATCTAAATGATTGCCTCAAGGGCATAACACTAACAATCTCCCACTTGCACTTGAGTCAATCAATTAAGTATCTAATACCAATAGACCTTGTGTGCGCCTCATGCTTAGGTCATGGCGGTGGCTTTGTCAACGGATCGCCACATTGGCTTCCGTATGTACTTTGCATATTCTGACGTCACCTCTATCCACAATCTCGCGAATAAGGTGAAAGCGACGGAGTATGTGTTTAGACTTTTGATGTGATCTAGGCTCTTTTGCTTGTGCAATGGCACCACTATTATCACAATAGATGTCCATTGGACTAGAGACACTAGCGACCACACCAAGCTCGTGATAAACTTCTTAATCCACACAGCTTCCTTTGCGGCCTCCGAAGCCGCAATGTACTCCGCTTCTGTCGTAGAGTCGGCCACCGTGTTTTGCTTGAAACTCTTCCAGCTTACTGCTCCTCCATTAAGTGTAAACACAAACCCGGATTGCGATCGAAAATCATCTTTGTCAGTTTGGAAGCTTGCATCGGTGTAACCCTTTGCAACAGATCTTCCTCACCTCCAAAAACAAGGAACATACCCTTAGTTCTTCTCAAGTACTTGAGGATATTTTTACGGCTATCCAATGACCATCACGAGATCCGCTTGGTATCGCTCGTGACACTTAGAGCATATGAGACATCCAGGCGTGTACGGATCATGGCATACATAATAGACCCAATAGCTGAAGCATATGGAATCTTGCTCATCCTGTCTCGCTCATCAGATGTCGAAGGACACTGATTCTTGCAGAGACTGATGCCATGTGACATTGGCATGAAACCTCTCTTGGATTCATGCATATTGAACCTTTTCAATATCTTGTCAATGTACGTTTCCTGACTTAATCCAATTAACCTTTTTGATCTATCTCTATAGATTTTTATGCCCAAGATATAGCATGCTTCTCCCAAGTCCTTCATTGAGAAACTCCTTTTCAATGAAGTCTTAACATCTTCAAGCATAGGAATGTCATTCCCGATTAATAATATGTCATCCACATACAAAATCGAAAATACAAGTGCGCTCCCACTAGCCTTCTTGTAAACACAAGGCTCTTCTTCATTTTTGATAAAGTCAAAACCTTTGACTACTTCATCAAAACGAATGTTCCAACTCCTAGATGCTTGCTTTAACCCATAAATGGATCTTTGAAGCTTGCATACCCTTTTAGCATATTTAGGATCAACAAAGCCTTGAGTTGTATCATGTATACATCCTCGGAAGATTCCCATTAAGGAAGGTTTTTTGACATCCATCGCCATATTTCATAATCAAAATATGCAACAATAGCTAAAATGATCCTGACGGACTTGAGCATGGCTACGGTGAGAAAGTTTCATCATAGTCAACTCCTTGAACTTGTTTGAAACCCTTTGCCACCAACCGTGCCTTATAGATCTGAACATTTCCATCTCGTCTATCTTTTCTTGAAAATCCATTTGCACTCAATGGTTTTTACACCATCAGTGAATCGACCAAGTTCCAAACTTGATTGTCATGCATGGATTGAATTTGGATCTCATGGCTTCAAGCCATTTTTGGAGTTTGGGTCCATCATTGCTTCTTCATAAGTCGTGGGCTCATCATTGTCCAACAATAATATGTCATTCCCATATCTAATAGGTACATGACGTGGCCTCCCAACCTCGTGAAATGGAGTCTCTTCCACAGGTTGTACAACACTTTGTACATCTTGTGAAGGTTCGAGGTAGCTTGAACATATTCATGTGATTCTCGAACTTCATCAAGATACACATCACTCCTCTGATTTCTTTTGAAAGAAACTCTTTCTCCAAAAGACACCATTTGAGCAACAAAAACTTTGTTCTCGTTTCTTTTGTAAAAGTAATATCCTTTTGTTTCTTTAGGATACCCCACAAAAAGCATTTTTACGATTTAGGTGCGAGTTTATCGATTGTAAACGTTTTACATAAGCCTCACATCCCCATATCTTGAGAAATGACAACATGGGTCTTCTCGATCCATATCTCATATGGCGTCTTCTCAACGGATTTGATGGGACCCTATTCAAAGTGAACGCACTGTCTCTAGAGCGAAACCCCAAAGGATAATGGCGGATCTGTTTGGTGATCATTGACCGAACCATATCTAATAAAGTCCTCAGATTCGTCGTTCGGACACACCATTCCATTGAGGCGTTCTGGCGGAGTAAGTTGCGAACGATTCCACATTGCTTTAAATGATCACCAAACTCTTGGCTCAAGTATTCGCCACCACGATCGGATCGTAAGTGTTTTATTGTTTTGCCAAGTTGATTTTGTACTTAGTTCAAACTCTTTGAACCTTTCAAAAGTTTGATTTATGCCTCATTAAATAGATATATCCATATCTCTGAAGTCATCGGTAAAAGTTACAAAATCTTTGAAACCCACCCTAGCAATCGAGCTCATTGGTCCACATACATCTGTATGTACTAGGGCCAATAATTCACTTCTCTCTCACTAAAACACGTGAAAGGGGCTTTTGTCATCTTGCCAAGTAAACAAGATTCACATGTTTCAAATGATTCAAAATCAAATGAGGTTAGAAGTCCATCACCATGGAGCTTCTTCATGCGCTTCTCATTTATATGACCTAGCGACAATGCCACAAAAGGTAGGGTTCAAATCATTAGGCGGTGCCTTTTTACATTAATATTATAGACAGGTTTTTCTTGAGTTCAGGGACGTACAACCCATCCACCATGGGGCAACGACCATAATACATATCATTCAAAATATTGAACAAACAAAGTTCTTTATTAAAATCATAACCTTCATGTTCCAAACAAGAAGATGAAATAATGTTTCTACTCAAAGATGGAACAAAATAACAATTATTGAGTTCTAAAACTAATCCACGAAGGCAAATGCAATGGGTATGTGCCAGCAGCAAGACCAAAGAACTCTTGCTTTATTCCCCACGCGAAGATCCACTTCTCCTTTTGCCAAGTCTCTACTCTTTATCACCCGCAACGAATTGCAAATGTGAGCAACCGAACGGTATCATATACCCATGAGTGAGTGAAGAAGTAGCAAGATTAATTTCTATAACATTAATACGAAGTGGAAACCACATTTCCATTCTTCTTATCTGCCGGTACTTTTAGCGATTCAGTTTCCAATGCCCCGATTTCTTGCAATAGAAGCATTGGGTATCGGGTTGAGGCCAACTTTAAGCTTCGAAGCTTAGTTTTGAGGCTCGCGATCTCATCTTGAGCCTTGCCCTTGCCCTTGCTCTTTCCGTTCCCCGACCTTAGCCTTTCTCTTTTTGAAGCGGTTGTTTTCAACCATCATCACATGATTGGGTTTTTCTTAATGCTTTCCTCAGCCTTGAGCATCCCATGTAGCTCGGTTAGGCTCTTCTCCATGCTATTCATATGAAAATTCATAATGAATGGCTCAAAGCTCGAGGCGTAGACGGAGAATAACATCTGTGGCCAAACCGAGGCTAAGGGAAACTCAAGTTTTCCAATCTCCCAATGTAACCAATCATCTTGATCACATGAGGATCGACCAGGATGCCTTGACCGACTTACAAGCAAATAAAAGCTTTGAGATACCATACCTCTCAGCTCTTGCTTGATTCCCAAACATGCCCTTCAAGCCCACAATCATATTGTAAGCATCCTGGTCCTCATATTGCTTTTGGAGCTCGAGTCCATTGTGACTAGCATGAGACAAATGACCTCTCTGTAAGCATTAACATGCTTTTCATATTCAACCCTCAAATTGCGAGCAGCATTTTCTAATGGTTCATCAGAATTGGATTCTCTAGAACATAGTCCTTCTTTTCATGCTTGAGAACAATTCTCGGGTTGCGATACCAATCAACAAAATTAGTTCCATTCAGTTTTCCCTTTCCAAAACCGATCTCAAAGCAAAACCAGTGTAGCGAGGAGTAGGAGAAGGTGCCATTGAACTACAACAAAAATATGCAAAGATTCTAAGCACTATGTTTATGTAAAACTTTTATTAAACTTTTTAATTAAAGACACTCCTATTTTATGTCCTTTTATAGACACATAGTGAGTATTCAAGATCCATATTCATTAAACACTAGTGAGCTTTGGCATCACTGCTAGAAATTTAATGACATAGGTAAGCAACACCTTTGCTAATTACATCATATGTAACTCTTGTTTGTTGAGTATGAAAACAAGTAATGAATGCCTCCATCAACTTGACTCATGGCCAGGTCAACCTGCCCCAAGGGCTCACATGAGGAGGAGCACTTCCGTATTCGGTGCCAATTAAGAAACCTGCCTCATGTGTGTTTTCCTAGACACCAATTGTCTTGTATAGGTTCCTTCATTACTGAAATCAAATCCCAACCACTTATGTCCTCAAGCCCAAAACCGTTTTGATAGCTCGTTTAAATCTGCCATTGTTATGCGTGATGTGTCCAACACATCCCTATCATCTATTGAGATAGCCATTGATATACTACTTTGGCGGTCATATCAATAACGATCTAAATTCTTGATAGGTGCAACAATTGGATGGACAATTTGATTTAAGATTTTTAACTATAAGGATGAACAAAGATTACTATGAACATAGCATCACATGCAATGAGCATAAAGAAAATAGCAAGGATAAAACACACATCCACGTAAAATCAAAATAAGTGTGAAATAGCATGGCCCTTAGCATTAAGATCTCCATCATCATGCTTGGTTGTTCACCTAGCCACCTTGCTTGATTTGTTCACCTAGCCATCGTCTTCATCATTATGGATGCAACTCCTTACAACTTTTGATAATGAATTTTACATGAGGGTTTGAAGCATCACAAGTCGACCACGCAGGTCGTTATACAATTTAAATAGCCTTATGGCTTAACACGCACGCAGCCATGTGGAAATTACATGCATCACATACACATAGGCCATACTATTTCACATAATTCCTGCAAAAACGAGTTAAACAAAAGCAACCCTACGACTCAAAATCCGAGGCGGCGCCGCACAAGCAGAATCCAAAGCGAGCCCACAATGTCCCGCCATGGGAAAACACCCTCAAAATTTCCACGGATCAACAGATTGACCCAATCCGATCTAATATAATTGGCTTGGTCCCATATGGATATGTTTGAAACCACGATGGCGGTAACCCGGCCGGTAAGGGCAACGCGTCGTACCATGAGCGGACTCACCCAAATCAATATTGAATCTGTTTGCGCTACCATGGATCAACCAGATTGACCCAATCCAACTCGATCGATTGGCTTGGTCCCATATGGATACGTTTGAAACCACGATGGCGGTAACCCGACCGGTAAGGGTAACGTCGTACCATGAGCGGACTCACCCAAATCAAGATTGAGTCGGTTTGCACTTTCCTCAAACCCTAAACCGATCGATCTCATTGATGGTTGCCGTCACCAATTCATCACATGAACTGGCCAACATGTAATAGATCAATCTACTAACCTCACACATCATATGTGCAACATCCGAGATCACAAAACTATACGAGATGGCTCGATACCATTGAAGGGAAGCGCGGTATGCTACGCTAGCACAAAAAAAAACTACCGCGCAGCGTAAAGCTACTGCAAGAAGGGGATCATAGATAAGATTACCACTAGGCGCCGAGTTGCGGAATCCTTCGCAGCGTCGATGTAGTGGTTCGTCCTCGCCGCGATCGTTGCGTCGATGTAGTGGATCGTCCTCGCCTCGCGGTGGATCGTCCTCCCACGCCAGCGATCGCAGCCAGCCGCCACCGCATGAGTCCACACGTCCGGAGATGGAACGCTGCGTCGTGTGCAAGCACCTAGTCGCTCGGCGAGGGCGCGAGAGGAGGAGGCTAGGGTTTCAAGTGAATCAAACCTAAACCTGGAAAGCACACCTGCGCCTCCCTCCTCCCCTCCTTATATAGCCACGAGATGAAACCTAAACCAGGCCCACCAACATGCTAAGCCCACGAGGTTCATTAATTACGGATCAATCCAAATTAATCGTCCCACCATTAAGTGTGTGACCTGCGGGTTCACATACGTTTGGACATGGATTCGGAAAACTCCTTTTCAATCCAATAGTTGGTAGCGGCTTCTTGCAAAGTATGCCAACTCCCAAACATACTGTGATCAAATCGAACAGAACCTATCAAAAGAACTCATGTAATAATCCCTTTGCCAAGTATATGAAGATTGATCTCAAGGCGAAGCATGTCATCCTTTGATGATTCAATCCATCTCTCGTATCCGTGATATATTAATAAGTTGTGATTGACTCCTCAATCACGGCATGGCCATGCACTTTCTTAATCATATCACACGAGTGGCCTTGTCATATATCTCCGTTTCATTGGGTGGCAAATTCCATCTTGATTTGCTCACTTCCCTCGCACGTTTCATAGTAAACATGAAAGCTACCTTTATAACTATCCGGTTAGGAAGTAGTGTTTGATAGCCCCAAGGAAAACTATTACACATGTAGGGAATATGACAATCTCAGGTCTAAGGATCATACATCTTCTAGGTATGAGATACATCGATGACACATAAAATGAAACATTCTCGCGATGTCCCATAGCGGGTCTATCTAACCCATGTTCTTCAACATGGTCCACAATGTAGAGATGATATCTCCATATCCCATGATCTATGAAGCATGATCATCGATCACTACATGTGCTGATCTATTCATCGTAGTCCTATACGATGATATCCGATCAGAGATATTTATCGAATTACATCATTAAGTAAAGAGCTTCATAATCAAGTCACATACATGTTGATCAATACAATGATATACATTCATTGGACCAATAATCATATTATTATTCATAAACATAGTCATGTTACAATCATCTAAATGATTGCCTCAAGGGCATAACACTAACACAGCTGCAGAATGGTAGGAGAACTATTGTGCTGCTCATGAAGCACCCATGGAAATCACATGGGAAGAGTTTGCAACGGCCGTCCGCGATACCATGTGCGGAAGGGATGATGGACTGAAAAAGGAAGAGTTCGGGCGCTTAAGCAAGGAAGCCAACGGTGGCGATTACTTAAACAAATTCACGCGATTAGCTCGCTATGCTTACGAGGGCGTGGCGACGGACAAGGCCAGCGATCCGCTTCATGAAAGGACTAAACTTCGGGGCGCAAGTGGGGTGATTACCCACACTTTTCCGATTTCAAGAATTGGTAAACAAGGCTTTGATTACGGAGGATAAGCGCAAGGAGCTTGGGAAAATCGCAAGCGCTTGATGACTAACCTAGGTGGGCGCCCTAACCACTGCGAATGAGGATGACACCGCAACAATTTGCTAGGTTCCAACCACAAGTCATTAACAAGCCCGACCAACACCGCACCGCGACCATCGAGGACAAGGTTATCGACCGGCCCAAGGTAACAATGCTCAAGGGGAGTGCGTGATCGGCCGCGAAAGGTGCTACGATTGCAATGGTGGGGCATTATGCTAATAGATGTCCCGAGAAAGGAGGAATCACGCCGGTCGCGTTTCAACCTTGAACGACACACGCTAAGGCACCGATGACGGGAGCGAATCGAGGAGGGCGAGGCGGCGGAGTGGCGCCTCAAGCTACTATTCGAGGCGAGTCAACCACATCACCGCCGATGGAGCCTGAAAGCATCGGGCGTCGTCTTGGGTAAGTTTTTGGTAAACTCGATTACAGTAATGATATTATTTGATTCAGAGCTTCGCATTCCTTTGTCTCTCGAGCTTTTGCATCGAAAATGGTTTGAGCATGAAAAATCTTAAGTGTGTGATGCTAGTACAAGCCCGGGATCCGAGTTAAGATCTAACCTTGGGTGTTTGGGGTGAAGCTAATAATTAATGGGGTAGAGTTCTAGCGAACTTGATTATTCTAGATGCCCAAGTTTTAGATGTCATATTGGGAATGGACTGGTTAACCAAGCATAAGACGATTTTGGATTGTGGTGAAGGGTTGTATCCATTGAGAGCCCTAGAGGAGAAAAGGTGGAATTAGAGCGACATCGGTTCGTAAGGGTCAATTAATGGTTAATAGCATGAGAACCGTCGTCATAGAGGGCGTGCGATGAGTCGAGGAATATCGGACGTATTTCGGAAGATCTGCCGAATGCCGCGAGGCCGTGACATCGAGTTCGTCATTGAGTTAGCACCGAACCGCACCAATAGCAAAAGACCTTATCGGATGCCTACCGATGAGTTAGTAGAGATGAAGAAACAGATCGGCGAGTTATTAGAAAGGTTTTATAAGACCAAGTTAAATCGCCATGGGGAGCGCCAGATTTTTTTGTCGGGAAAAGGATGGAAGCCTTAGAATGTGTATTGATTACCGTGCACTTAATGAAGTAGCGATTAAGAATAAGTATCCGTTGCCAAGGATTGATGATCATTCGACCCGTTGAGAGGAGCCGAGTGTTCTCCAAGATAGACCTTCGTTCCGGATATCATCAACTAAAGATTCAGGCGGGAGATGTTCCAAAGACCGCATTCTCTTCAAGATATGGACATTATGAGTTCACGGTCATGTCTTTTGGATTGACCAATGCGCCAGCATATTTCATGAACTTGATGAATAAGATTTTCATGGAATACTTGGACAAGTTTGTTGTTGTGTTCATAGATGATATTTTGGTATATTCGAAGACCGAAGCAGAGCACGCAAATCATCTGAGGCTAGTGTTGGAAAAGCTGCGTGAGCAACAGTTTGTATGCTAAATTCGATAAATCGACTTTTGGAAGGAAAAGGTGGAATTTCTCGATCATGTCATGATTGCGAAGGAGTTCTTTGTCGACCCAAGCAAAGTGGAAGCGGTGTTGCATTAGGAGCAACCAAAGTCATCACTCAAGTCCAAGTTTTACGGGAATGGCGGATATTATCGCGGTTCATAGAAGGATTTTCGACGATTGCGAGACCTCTTACTCGATTATTGAAAAAGGAAAAGAAATTTTCATGGGCCTTGATTGTGATAAGAGTTTTGAGGAATTAAAGCGTTTAACAACAGCCCAGTGTTGGTTTTGCCTAATGTTGAAACGACTTGATATATCTTGTGATGCGTCAAGACGGGGTCTTGGATGCGTATTGATGCAAGAGGGTAAAGTGGTCGCATATCGTCAAAGCGATTAAGACCGCATGAAGGAAATTATCCTCGCATGACTTGGAATTGGTGCCGTGGTGCATGCCTTGAAATTGTGGCGTCATTATCTCATTGGAAATAGATGTGAGATATATCGGACCATAAGAGTTTGAAATATATTTTCACTCAATCGATCTCAATATGAGGCAAAGGAGATGGTTGGAATTAATCAAGGATTATAACATGGGAATTCATTACCATCAGGAAAAGCAAATGTAGTAGGCGATGCCTTAAGTCGCAAGAGCTACGTGGCGAATATGATGGTGCGGAAGGACGATGAATATGCGAGAGAATTGCAAAATTTAAAATTGGAAGTAGTTTTAGAAGGATTCCTAGCTGCTTTGGAAGTGAAGCCAATGCTCGAAGATCAAATTCGGGAAGGACAAAAGATGATGAGAAAGTCAACCGAATCAAGGCTAAAAGGATGAAGGATTAGCAAAGGACTTTCTGAGTGGATGACCAAGGTACCATGTGGTTCAAGGGTCGCATTTGTGTGCCAAGCAGACTAGAACTTAAGCGATTGATTTTGGAAGAGGCTCATGATTCCAAGTATTCAATTCATCCAGAAGCGCTAAGATGTACGGGACTTAAAGGAGAGGTTTTGGTGGCGAATATGAAGCGTGAAGTCGCGAGCACGTTGCCTTGTGCGATGTATGCGAGAGTTAAGGCAATACATCGAGACCAGCAGGTTTGCTACAACCGCTAAAAGTCCCAGTGGAAGTGGGAAGAAATCGGTATGGATTTCATCACGGATTGCCAAGAACTCAAAATGGGTATGATTCTATATGGGTCATTGTGGATCGATTGACCAAAGTTGCTCACTTCATTCCATCAAGACAACTTACTCAAGGGACCGGTTAGCAAGAACTATACATTGCCATAATCGTGTGTTTGCATGGTGTACCAAAGAAAATAGTGTCGAGAGAGGTACTCGATTCACCTCGAGATTTTGGGATAAATTGCATGAAGCCATGGGAGCGCGTTTGAACTTTAGCACAAAGATATCATCCTCGGACCGATGGTCGAGACAGAAAAAGTAAATCGATTTTGGAAGATATGTTAAGAGCTTGTGCTTTAGCCTACACTACATCATGGGATAAATGTTTGCCATATCACGAGTTCGATTATAACAACAATCACCGAGCTAGTTTGCGATGTCGCCATTTGAAGCTTTATATGGTCGTGCCTGTCGTACCCGCTAAATTGGAATGAGACAGGAGAGCGTATGATATTTGGCCCTGATATTCTCAAGGAAGCTGAAGAGCAAGTTGCTATGATAAGAGAGAGGTTGAAAATCGCGCAGTCAAGGCAAAAGAGTTACTGCCGATAATCGGCGTCGTGATCTAAGTTTGAGCCCGATGATTTCGTGTATCTTAGGTTACCCCTCGAAAGGAGTTAAAGGTTCCACGCTAAAGGAAAGCTCGCCCCAAGATATGTTGGACCGTTCAAAATTTTGAGCCGTCGAGGGGAGGTTGCTTATCAGTTGGAATTGCCGCAGTTGCTGGCAGGCGTGCATGATGTGTTCCATGTGTCACAACTCAAGAAGTGTCTTCGGGTGCCAGCAGAGCAGACACCTATGGAAGAGATTGAGTTGCAGAAGGATTTGACCTACAAAGAACATCCAATGAAAATTTTGGATGTCATGGACCGCAGAACCAGGAACAAGTCAATTCGTTTTTGCGAGTTCGATGGAGCAACCATTACGAGAATGAGGCAACTTTGGGAGCGTGAAGAGGACTCGAAGATGGAATTTCAAACCTATTCCTAGTCGACCTTGAATCTCGGGTCGAGATTACATTAGGGGAGGTTTGTAACATCCCAAAATTTGGCTTATAATTTCGCTCACATGCATTTTTGTGATTTTACGATTTATTGGATTTTCGAAAATTATCTAAATTTATTTTAATTAAGTATATTGAACCTTTGGTGAAAACTAAATATATATAGATAAAGTTAATATAAAGTTTTACCAAAAATATTTTATTTGAGCTCAGAATGTCTCAAAGTATTTATGAGAATTTTCTGGGATTTTCACTGATATTTTAATTACTTAAAATAGATTAATCTAATTTCGGGAATTATTTTAAATCAAAAAGCTTTTGAAAATCGAGTGAGCGATCTTGGGCCAAGCCCGACCTTGTGCGTCTTGTGACCATTCTTTGTCGGCGCCGTCGGCCTAGCCGCCATGCGCCGCGCGTGTGACCGTTGGATGAAGATCGGATGGTCGCCTCCTTCGCGAAACCCTAGTCTTTGCGAGCCGTTGGATCGAGATCAAGTGGTCGGGATAAGCCAGCGTTGTTTTGGTAAGTTTAGATCTCGTCCGTTGGATTTGGAAAGAGCGGATCGGATCGTATCGCCGGATCTAATCTTGGCGCTCATCTTGGATCGGACGGTCTCGATCGTCGTCTCCGATTCGGTTTCGAATCCGCCGCCGCTTCTTGTCGCCGCCGCGTGATTTAGGTTTTCCTTCCTGTGCGCATGCGAGGCTATAAAGCCGCACCGCACTCCGATGTTCCTCGTTCCTTGCGACCGAGTGGCTCTAGCCTCTTCGCTGTTTCATTGCCATCATCGCTCGAGAGCTCGCCATAGTTCTTTGCGGTCTGCGCCGCGAGTTTTTGCGCCATTCCGCCGCCGTCGAGCATCCTCCGCCGAATCGGTTCGGATCCGAGTTCCTCGCGTCGTGTCGCGTCGAGTCGCCCTTCTTCTCGCGGAGTCGCGTCGAAGCGCCGTTCGGTGGTCGTCTTCCTCCGCTCGGTGCAAGCCCGCCGCCGTGTCTCGAGCTTGGCGCATCCGTTGGATCTTCGCGAACCGTCGGATCAAGCCACGTCGCTTCTTCATCAATGTTTCGCTCGGGTAAATTTCTAACCGTTAGATCCGAATAGGCGATCGGGATTGAGCCACGTGGGGGTAGATCGGTGGCCGTCGGATCGTCGCGCGATGCTGCGCCGCGTGTCGAGCATCGGCGCGGCGTCGCGATCAATCGATCGCGCGCCGCGTGTCGGGCGCGTGGTGCGGCGGCGCCGGGCGCGTCCACGGTGGACGAGGCGGTTCCGTGGACCGAGTCCATGGACGAGCGGCGTGTCGGCGCTGATTGGTCGAGTCGGGGCTGGCGTCGGCGTTGCGCAATAAAGATCTTTTCAATAGAAAAATAATTGAAAAAATCGAAATTCTATTTTACGTATTTTGATGTTTATTCAAACTTCAAAAGGCTATATCTTTTGCATTTTAACTCGGATTTGAGTGATTCAAATTTCTAAAAATTGTAAAATCAATATCTATTTATTGGTGAATTTTATTTTATTTTTGGAGTTTGTTTGCTCTCTGGTTTGGTGTTTATTTGCTATTTTGGCATCGTTTAGCGTGAGCGTTGAACCGCTCGGTGATCCGGAGGAAGATTCGTCGCTCCAAGACCCAAACTCAGATCAAGACCAGCACCTACTCCAAGGCAAGTTGTGCTTTGATCATGTTGCACCTAATTTTCACCAAATCGCTATTTTGTCTTTTAAACTTTATGCATGATATTTTATGTGTATAAATGATTTCAATTAATCTGGGAATTAGATAATATGCCTATTTGAATTAAACCATACCTTGTCAATTATATGCCATGATCTATTTGTCACCCTAGGATGTGGAATTATAGTTGATAATCAACATGGGCTAGTTAGATCGTCATAGATTGCTTAGCCATGCCACGTCATCACATGTGTCCGAATGTCGATACTTAATCTTGACTAATGGAATATGGAACAATGTTTATGAATTGGTGTGTCATGTGTTGTCACACAATGATATCAAGTTGTCGTGGCGAGGAGGTCACACATCGGGATTGAAATGTTGATGGCATGTGGTGCTTGGTAATCAACTGGGTGGTAATGATTTTAGATTGAGGCAAGTGGCAGAGGCGGTGTGCCAAGGTGGGCGAGTTTGGCGGGGTATGTGGAAGTCTTGCCTTAATCACTTTAAGGACTTAACCTTGCAAGCCTTTGACTGAGTCTCTCTTGCAACCACATGTCAGGAATGGGACAGCCTAGTTGAATAATTTGTGAAACCTAGATTTGATCTTGTCGTGGTGAATAGTGAGTCCCGGTTACGGTTTAACTCACATGGCGCAAGAGGGGGCCTGTTGTGGTGGTTTAACCCTTGATGTTGAAACCTTAGCGGCGATCTTGGGTCTAGGTGTAGCATTGTAAAGGCTTTGTTATGATCACTCGCCTTGGTGGTGTTTGGTTGTATCGTGTGGGTAAAGTGCATAACCTCTGCAGAGTGTACAATCTATTCGAATAGCCGTGCTCACGGTATTGGGCAATGCTCGGGAATTACTGATTAAGGGTTAGACTTTTGTTAAACAAAAACTTGTTGGGATGGCAAGGTGCCATGGAAAGTGGAAAATTAATTTAGGATTGGAAACTTGGTGTATTTGAAATCTGAATTTATTAATTCTTGTATTTGTTTCTTCGCTTTCCAATCTATTTATTGTATTCTTGTTAAATCTTTGCTTTATTGCAAAATACCCTTACTAGCCATTCCTTTGGATTAAGCCAAGCATATAAAATATTAGACTTGCATTGTTGTGCACAACTTGTTGAGTGCTTTATGTACTCACCCCAACAACAACAACTTCATGGAAGAAGAGGAATCTATACCATTCATGGAGGAGGATTACTTGGATGCGAATGCTTAGGGATCCGAGCCTCGTGAGGCATTATTCATGTGGCGAATTATTAATTAATGAAGCGCCATATTTATTTGCGTTTATTCTATTTCCGCACTAGCTTCTCATTGATACTCTTTTTAAGCCACCTTTGAGGCATTATTCATGTAAGACAACAGCTTATTATTAATTAATGAAGTTTATGCTATATTTCAACATTTGAAGTGTGACTATGATAGCATCTATGTTGAGCTAGTGTGCACTAGCGTGATCTCTTCGACTAGTGCGGTATACACGGAGGGTCCGGATTTGCAAATTTGGGTCCAGCGACATATAGAGTGATATATATTGAATTAAAACCATATGAGTACATGACTATAGTAACAGATTATATATCAATTAAATTCAACAAATATTGTAGAAAATATAGCCCTTGCATTCTTCTTGGAGATGAGGATATCAGAACCATAAGAGTACATGACCAACTAATTGTTAATATAAATGGGATGATATGGAAAAAATGATGAAAATGGGTTGGGCCTTGTTGATATCAGAATAGCAAAATCCGAATGTCCGATCCGATATCCGAATAGGAAAAATCCGGATATCGAATAGAAAAAATTGAATATCAGGATCTTGTCCGTATTTAGGATATTGGATGCTCGGATCCGATCCGAATCCAGTTCAAGTATCGGATCTGGTCGGATCCGGCAGGATAGTAAAATCTGTCCGGATCGGGTGAGAGATATCGACCCATTTTCATCCTAATGATAGCACACGGGCTCTGAGCATGCCTTCGATGTCGATTTATTCTTTACTGTTTGCTCATGCATGCGAGGATGATAAGGTATCTTGAAGTTTAGCTTAGTTTCTAGCATCTTGTGCAAACTTTCCCGAAGCGAGAAGTAAATAGTGAGCCTCGATCATATACAATAGTTTTAGAACACCGTCACGGGCGCACAATATTATCCATGTATAGTTACGCAAGTTTGTCCCCTTTGTATGTGGTTTTGTGGTATGAAATGAGCCACTTTTGTTAAGCGATCAATAATGACCCATATAGAATCATTTCCTTTCGGGTCTTTGGCAAGCCGATGTGAAATCCATCTGAGATGTCTTCCCATTTCCACTCGGAATTTATAGGGGTTGAAGGAGACCCGACAAGGCGCTAATGTTAGGCTTTGACTCATTGGCATATGTCATATTCTGCGACATATGCCACAATTTCCTTTTCATACAAGGCCACCAATATTCCTTTTGAGGTCTTGGTACATCTTTGTGCTCCGGGTGGATAGAAAGAGGTGATTCATGAGCCTCTTTTAAAATCGACTTCTTGAGTTGAATCATCTGGAACATATATATGATTTCCTCGCATAATTACTTCATCGAGCTTTTAGAAATTGATTCAATGCCATCTTTCAATTGTTTCTGATTCGACAATGGCTTCATCCTTGAGTTGGCGGCTTTTATATGAGTTTGAAAGTTGGTTGCAATTCAAGAGCAACAACATGGCCTTCCTCAACTAAACCCAAATTGAGTTTCTAGAATTCATTTTGCAAATCGAATTGGTCGGAGATGCAAAAGACAATGGAGTTTTCGGTTGAGAGCATCGGCTACAACATTAGCCTTACCGGGATAGTAATGAATGCCAATATTATAGTCTTTAATTAACTCTAGCCATCTCCTTTGCACGAGATTTAGATTGGTTGGGTGAAGAAATATTTGAGATTTTATGATGCGTATAGATTTCACATCGATTGCCAATAAGATAATAATATCTCGGATTTTGGAGCGTGAACAACGGTGCTAACTCGGATCAAGAGTAGGATAGTTTAGCTCATGCGGTGAAGGATCAAGATGGCCTAGAGGGGGTGAATAGGCAATTTTAACAAGTTCTAACTGTTTTAAACAACTTACTAATTTTAACGAGCAACTCACGGCAAAGTATAAAGCGAGTTAAAGCAAATAATGATAACAACGAAAGCAATAAATGAAATGACACAAGAGAGACAAAGATTTATCCAGTGGTTGAGCCGCCTCTAATCCCGTTGAAGCACTTCTTTGAAGTTGACTTCTCCAAAGCTAATCGCATGATAGCTCTGGCGATCACTCGAGTAATTCTTTCACTTCTCGGTGAGGTGAGTTCCAAACCTCTCACAAATACAATTGCCTTCCACAAACACTTTTGGACAGTCTGCTTGTTCACTTCCTCCAAGTATCTAGGACCACGAAGATCCAAGAGTAATAAACTTTGCACAAGTTACATCTCTTGGTTCACTTGGCAATTCACACAACTAGACAACGACTTGGAGCTAACACACTCGAGGATGTTTGAGAAAATTGAATGTGAAGTTGAAGCACAAACTCCTTTTATGAATGAGAGCTAATTTCAATACCAAATTGTAAGGAGTTCATCTATGTCACGGTAGATGGCTCAGGAAATGCTTATATAGCCATTTGGAGAGAAAGTAGCCGTTACACACTTTCTGATGGCCGTTGGGCGTGTCGGATGTCGAAACAACAAAAATATACCGTACAATGGACTAAGCAACGATGCCTAGCGATCTTTGGACATGTGTATGACGGACAGTTTTGAGCATGCCGACGGACCAAAATTTTGGTCCGTTGTACATCAGATTTTCATGGAGATCGGTTCGGCATACAGGCGAGAGATGTACATGTGTGTCGGACCAAATATTTGGTCCGTCATACATGGATAAATCGAAGTTTTGTCGGTATAAAGACACATATACGTCGGACCAAATTTTTGTCGATCATAAATGGACTTTTGGAAGATTGATGCGGCATAAAGACACATGTACGTCGGACCAAATTTTTGATCCGTCATACATGAACTTTTGAGAAGATTGATGCGGCATAGAGACACATGTATGTCGGACCAAATTTTTGGTCCGTCATACATGGACTTTTGGAAGATTGATGCCAAAGACCTTTTTACCAAAGAATTTTTATCGGGCTTTTTATTTTAGCGAAGAATTTGAAATATTTAAGCACGAATGTTTGAGTCGATTCTAAGTAAAATTCTTTTGAAGTTAGAGAATATTTATTTTAGGTTTCAATAAAAGGACATCAAAGATTTAGTGCGGCCAAAAGCTTACAAACTAAAGAGTGCGGACCAAATATTTGATGCTGCTTGTAGATGGGAAGCCGAAGACATTTTGGTCCATCACGGAGGAGTGACTTTTTGCATGTATCTTAGGACTAAATATATTTGATGCATCATACATAGGCAAACCTTTGGCTATCAGATGATTTTCAAAGGAGGTTTTTATCAAGGATATGTGAATATGAAAACAAATATATTTTAGTCCAATGATCAAATATTCAAATGGAGTTTTGTGAGAATAGTTTCAAGGTATACAATGAAAGAAATGGATAGCTAAAATTTGGTCCATTGTACTAAGAGATATAATTTGAAAAGATATTGACTAAGTGTCTTTTGCTCAGAGAGATCTAGTTTTGTTTTGCTTTACAAACCAAACTATTTCCTTGTGCAAAGTCCCTCTTTTAGACAACCAAAAGAAAAGAACCTAGCTATTTGTCTTGAACCATCTCTAAGCCAAGAACAGGAAAAACAACACCTTATTCTTGCTTGTTCAACACTGCTTCATCTTTGAATCTAGCATATGTTCTTCAAAGCTTTGAGAATTATTAACTTAGTCATCAATACCAAAACTATAAAAATATAATAATAAGATTGAGGGGCCTAGATGCTATCAATCTCCCCATTTTAGTAATTGATGACAACATACCTTTATAGTTAATAATATCTCATTTATTCTATAAAACAAAGTTAGCCAAAAGAAGCATATTGCAAAATTTATGAATGAATGTGCTCCCCTTAATGAATGCACGCACTGAATTTTGACAAAATTACATAACAATACTCATAATATTTGTCGAATATGAAGTAAATATCGAGTAGAGTGAAATAAGTATCGAGCACGATATAGGTAAGTATCAAGCGAATTAAATCATCGAGCAAGATGTCGAGCATAATTATCAGAGAAATGTTATAAAACAAAGAGTGTATCGGAGCATAAACAAACTAAAGTAACTTAAGCAGAGATACAAAAGTATCACATAAGTCGAGATACAAACAAGTCTTAAATACTTAACTACTTGTTTTTATATAGTCCGACCCTCTGAATAGAACTTGAGACTATAGCTAGAAAGTTCTATGGTAAAGATTTTCTCCCCTTTGGCATCAATAGCCAAAAGGGTTCCTACTTGCGCTGGAAAAGACTCTTTTGAACTTGCAGGTGAGCTTTTCCTTGGAGGAGGCGGTTTATCGGCGGTTTCTTGAGCTTGATCTTGACTCTTGAGACATAGATTGATCATGCCAACTTGGATAGTTTGGGTCACTGGTGAATCGTCAAAAGTTGAAGATCGATTGAATTTGATCCAAAGACTCATTCATAGTCTGAGTTTCAATAAGTACTTCACCCACATCATATATGCAATCATGTGCCAAGCGAGTGTAGTCAAGCAAGGCATCCTTAGTGAATTCGAAAGATGGTCTAGCGATGTCTCATCCATTCTGATCACTTGTATGTGATGTTCTTGCACCTCAACTTGATTTCTCAATCTTGTGTAATGATCATCCATTTTCTTATTCATATCATCTGATCTCCTTTATCAGTTTTGAGTGGTGTCAAGGCATGTTGGACATGTTGTCTTAGGTTGTCTTGGTTGCTACTCAGATGATCAAACCTTGACATAACTTCATTTTGAAATTTCATTTGTTCCTCATATCTTAGAGCAGCTGTAGCTTGATCTTCTAAGTATCTTGTTTGGAATCCTCTTTGATCAGCATGATATTGTTGCTCAAAGGTTGAAAACCAAGAAGGTTGAGAGTCAGAAGACTGAAAAATATCTTCTTGTTCTTGCTCAGTATGCTTTTGAGGAGATGAAATAGGATGTGGATACTCAAAGAGACTCTGCCATCCAGGAAAAGTATCCCTCTGATCATGTTCAAGGTGAGCGATGATGGGGATAATAGGTTTCAAGCTGTTGAGGTATCCTAGATCCTCCTTCCTCATATTCATGGGGCATGCGGATCCTTGCCTCATGCTCATGGGCTCTTAGTGCGAAGGCTTGTTCATCCATGAATCTTGATCACGACCTATTCTGTTGAAGGTTATATAAGCTGTTGTTCTTCATTTAAAGTTCTATCAACTAAACTGAAAAGAACTTGAGTTGCAACCTCATCCATATTCAATGATCCTCTTCCAAGGGTATACATTTCTTACGAAGCAAATTCATGATAACTTCTGACTTTACCCCATCACTACTTTGAGCACTAGGCTCTGTAATGTCCACTCTGGCGGGCTCATGAGGACTCTCATAAACATGATGGTGGTTGTCATATGAGGATATGACTTCAAAGGATTGATGCGAGTCAACGCCTTGTGCTTGTGAATATTCTCTGAAGTTGTTTACATCAAAGTTATCTTGACGATGCTTAATCAGTTCCTTCCTCGTATCTGGTTCCTCTGGTTGATTGGCTTGTGATTTTGAAGAAACCGGTGATTCTCGAGTTTTGTCAGTAGAGATATGCATGTTGTATTTCTTGGGAAAACATTTGAATTCCCTATTCAGCTCATCTTGTGAAATTATCCCTGTGCCAACAAAGCGTGGTGATTAGTTGAGCAAAAGGCAAAGAACTTCAAACTTCCTATAAATGGCTTCTTCCATTTGTCCCAAAAGTGATCAGCCAAATCAATTGGTTGTCTTGACGAGGATTAGATGAAGTAGCCAAGCTTGTCTTGAGTCACACCTTCCTTGTAACCAGATTTAGGGTATATAGTGTGCACGAGTAGAAGCGAGAGCACTTAGCTTCCTCGATTAGACATGAGACCTGTTGGGATTGAAGTGCACTAGAAGTATTCTTATAAATGTGCCCGGATATTTGAAGATTTGGCATATCACCACTCAGTCTCCATCTTTGGTGAGGAACATCTTTTCAAAAATTCTTGTTCGATTTGTCAAAGGACTTGTGGCTCCAATTGTAGACTCAAGCTGAGATGATCGATTTTTGATTTTCCATTTATAGTGAACATGATATACTTCCTTTGTTTGTTCACTAGTAAGGAAGCATAAATTCGAGTTCTTGAGACATTCGAGGTATAGTCTTGTTTGACATTATGTCACTCAGTCCGAGTTGAGTTTATGCGATCATATAGTCGAGTTGAGCCAATTATCACATTTACTTGATCCCGATCTATATCTTGATGAGATGATAGAGCGAATCTTGACTTTCCTTTTCCATCCTTTCTAAGCAGGTAAGCATAGTATATATTTTTGTGTAATAGGGACACAAAGTTTTCACCAAGAGCAGGTCTGGACTCAGGAAACCAAATTTTCTCATTTACCAATCTAACTGCTCTTAGTTTCTTGGTGCTCGGACGATTAATTCCTCACAGCTAAAACATCAACCACGAAACTACCTCGGTATCTTACGAGGATGATTATTGTTTGGCTCATATGTACTATCCTCGGAGGTTGATTGAGTCAATTACTTGCTTTCCTTTTCTAGGGTGTGAGGTGACTACTTTTACATTTGTTACGGCAGCATTGTGAATATCTTGAATTAATATTGGTCCTTGAGGGTACATGCAGGAGGATTTGTTTGAGGAGATGACTTAGATACTTTCATTTCTTGCTTTTGACTTTATCAATGATCTTTCCAATCAATCCTCTCTTTTAGGTTCTTAGACCTCATTTTGATTTCAGACTAAACAACGATTCTTTGCTCGGACTTAGGACCAAATTCTTTTCCATCACAAGACCGATCCTAAACAACACGAGAAAGATCTAAAGTCTAAAACTAGGTCTATGGTTGAGACTTGAAGATAACAAGAAAGTTTCAAGAAACTTCTTGGTCTTTGGGAGAGATCCTTGCGCAACAAAGATGGATAAACACCGTTGCCAAGATCCGTTTGGTATTTGCTTGGTCGGAGGAGAAATTTACGGCTTAGAAAGGTTTGCGCTAGCAAGATGTAACAAGGGATGTGCGAGAGTAACTTGAAGGAAGAAGTTACATAATGAATACATATGCTAGAGTAAATGGGCCTTGAGGCGACACCTTTAACGTAGTTGAAAAGGAGCAGTTACGGCAAGGGTAGTGGGACCTCCTTTTGAAATCGGTTTGAGCAAGCACGAGAGAGTCCCACAAGCAAGGTCGAGTTAGCAATGGGTAAGACCTAAAGCAATAGATAAGATATTGAACATATTTTGAAATCTTGAGAGAATAAGAAGGAATTTTATTTAAGCGATATAATTCATTTGTATTTAGATAAGAATCGATTTAGAAACATTTGATCATGTGGCGGACTTGATTTAAGCGAGTTAGATAGTTTACTAATTGGGTGGACCAAGTTGATTTAGACTCAGCCCGGACCAGTTTTAGTCCGTTGTAGAGGAGTTTTGGTCTTGCATGGTGTTAAGACCAAAAACTTCCATTAGCGACGGACCAAAAATTTAGTTCGGCGGGCATTGATAATTTGCTTGAGATTGGTCCGATACAAGTAGGAACCTGTAACTTTATTTAAGTTGTTCTCAGTCTGCACAACACCTATGTTTCTGAAGATTTTGAAAATAAGAGATATATCTAAGATTAGCAACCAAAACCATACAACACAAAAATTAAGCTTTCAAGGAATGTTTGAGTTTGATATCCAAATGAGCTTAAGTATTTTCTCAAACTAAGCTCACCTAAAAGCTCAAGCACTTTAATGTGGACATTTTGCTGAAGAAGTCAGATGATGACTTAATTTCTTTATTTTTGATTGGATAAGAATGAGCATAGAAAGGTAAGTTTTATAGCAGCATTTTTATTAAAAAAACTTATTCAAAGAGTCATTTTAACTTGAAATCATCACTTTTGAATTTATCCACACCGTTAGTCGAATCAGTGAGCTATCGTACAAGAGCAGCGTATGATATTAACACGAAGTGTTGTGCGACTAGACGAAGCTGTATTTTGCGATGTACGGATATGAATAATCATTCAATTTAGAAAACATGAGAGAAAAAGAAAAATTCAACGAGCATCTCGAACATCATATCTTTATTTATATATAACATCCCGGTCATCATGTTTGGGAAGGCGAGAACAAGACAAGAACTTAAGTTCCGCCCCTACGCCAGCCCTAGAGCCTCTATGAGTGCTTCCCTAGCCTTGGAAGAGCAGGGAAGGCTTCAAGAAAGCGTCTCGGCGGCATGATCGCGAGCGTGACCCTCTCCTCTTCTACTTACGCCAATGCGCGAACATAGTCCTTCGAGCTCTGCAAGCTCAGGGCTGTCCCACTCTTCCTCGTAAGATCTCTTTGGCATGAGGAAGATCACTGTGTGGGAGCCTTTAAAGAAAAACTAAACAGAGGATATCATTTTGAAACCAAGTTCGAGTTTTATAGCGATTGCAAATAAGATCGATAAAAGCATCGGAATCAGAGAAGGTTTGAAATCGGAGAAGTTTGAAAAATAGGGAGTTCTGAGAGATCGAAGAGGTTTTCACAGAAAATCACACAAAGATGGGGTAAGAAATCAAGGGCTATGAACATATAGCGAGCAAACTTGCTCTCCTTGAATCAGATATTATCGAGCAATATTTGAACAAGAAATAATATTGAGTTCATTTCTTAATTTTGAAAATTTGGCCTCATCAAGCGGTTTGGTGAAAATATCAGCCAATTGGTCCTCAGTTCTTACATAACTAAGCATAATATTTCCTTTAGCAACATGATCACGAATAAAGTGATGTCAATTTCAATATTCTTAGTTACGGAATGTTGGACGGATTGTTTGCTATTTTCACTGCACTTTCATTATCGCATAGCGAGGCACATTATCAAATTTTATACCAAAATCTAAAAATGTTTGTTTGATGAATAAAATTTGAGCACAACAACTTCCTGCTGACCACATATTCGGCCGGCGATGGAAAGTGCTCTTGAATTTTGCTTTTAGAACACCAAGAAACTAAAGATCTTCCAAGCAAATGACATCCCCACGAGGTGCTCTTACGGTCAATCTTGCATCAGGCATAATCGAGTCTGAATAGCCAAGAAGCTCAAAGGAGCACCTTTAGGGTACCATAAACCTATATCGAGGAGTAAACTTAAGATATCTAAATATTCTTTTCTGAGCACTTAAGTGAATTTCTTTAGGAAGCGACTTGAAATCTAGCACACATACACACACTAAACATGATATCGAGGCCTAGATCTTTGTCAAGTATAGTAAAGAGCATATCATGGATCTAAAAGCTTTTGATCAACGGACTTACCTCCCACATCTTGGTCAAGATGTGTATTAGTAACCATAGGAGTCTTTATAATCTTGCATTCTTCCATTTTGAAGCGTTTGAGGAGATCCTTAGTATATTTTTCTTGTGAGATAAAAGTTCCTTCCTTCAATTGCTTGATTTGAAATCAAAGAATGACAGTTCCCCAATCATAGACATCTCGAATTCTTTGGCCATCATGTCACCAAATTCTTTACAAAGAGAAATATTAGTCTGACCAAAGATAATATCATCTACATATATTTGACAAATCATTAATGTTCCATTGATGTCTTTTAAAAACAATGTTGGATCAACTTTTCAGTTTGAAGTTCTTATTGAGTAGAAAATCTCTAAGACGCTCATACCAAGCTCTGGGAGCTTGTTTTAGACCATAGAGTGCCTTAGATAATTTATACACATGATTTGGCAAGTTTGGGTCTTCAAAACCAGGTGTTTGTTCAACATAAACAGTTTCATCAATGAATCCATTTAGAAATGCCTTTGTTTACATACATTTGAAACAAAGTGATATTAAAATGAGTAGCAAAGGCAAGAAGAAACCGAATAGCTTCAAGACGTGCCACTGGGCATAAGTCTCTCCATAGTCCAGTCCTTCTACTTGAGTAAATCATTGAGCAACAAGTCTGGCTTTATTCCTTATTACCACTCCATTTTCATCTTGCTTATTTACGAACACCCATTTTGTACCAATAACATTGTGATCCTTTGGGCGATTTGTTAAGCTCGGACTTTGTTTCTTTCAAAATTGTTAAGTTCTTCTTCCATAGCAATTATCAATCAACATCTTCTAGAGCTTCTTCCACTGTTTTAGGTTCAATACGAGACAAAGAGTAATGTTCACAAAAGAAGCATGCGTCTTGTGAATACTTATACGAGGTACCCCAGCGGCCCAGTAATGACGAGCGGCCTCAAGCATAATTCAAGCCCAGCAGGCGCTCCGCCGCTACCGACAAAGTACGCAAGGCCACACAGACACCCTTTCCCGGCCGATCGGGAGGTATCTCCGACCAGGCGGGGCTCCGACCCCGCGGTGGGGCGGGACCCCCGACTCCGACTAGGCGGGCTCCCGACCCCGCGGCGGGGCGGCGGGATCCCCACTCCGATCGAGACCAAGGTGACCTCCGCCAAGGGCTGCGTGCCGAAGCCCCACGGTGCGCGACCACGTGCCCTACGAATGGGGTCAATCGAGTGGTATCACAGCGGTGGCCCCTTTCCAAGATGGTTTAATGGCGGCGAAGTCAAGCTTAGGTCCCATCGAACCGATCCGCGTCTGATCGAACCGCGCTCCTCGGCGGCACCCGTCATGCAGCACAGCGTCGGCCTCGTAAGGTTCCGAGAGGCGGTCACGTCGTTTCGGTAAAATACCTAACCACCACGACCAGCGAGACTACCGACCCAGCGTGGGCAAGGCGGCGGCGACCAATCAGCGAGCGAAGGACGAGCTCTTAGCATAGGTCACTCGCCCTTCCCGATTCGATGTAACTTTCTTTGCCGGGACCGGTTTGCAAATCAAAACCCTCGCGTATCTTGCACTAGTCGAGGATCACGCTAGTACACATAGTGGAAACATAGATGAAATATCATTCCATACAGCGAATTAACTAAGAAGAAGCAATTTATTATTGAATAAAGCAAGCGACCTTATGGTCAATGTTTACACCATTATGCCTTAAGGGCTTAAGAAACAAATACTATTGCGGCGGAAAAGATAACTTGAGCCATTCGACATGCCACGGGCAATCGTGCGAGCGCCTTCCTAATCCACGTAGTCTTCATAGAATTCCTCCTCATGATATTCATTATCTCCCTCGATGGCCCGATCAACAAGGGCATAAAGCCGTGAGTACAAAGGTACTCGACAAGCCGTAGGGAATGATGCAATATATTTATGCGGCTTGACAAGGATGGCTATATAGTTCATTTGCGAGAAAACAATAACTTGAATTGAAATCATTAAATAGATTGAAAGCATATTTATGAAAAGATAAATAAATAGCGATAGATCAATGATATACAACAAAACAACAGTGAACTCTCCGTTCACATCCCAACAATTCCACATTCCACATTTTATGAAACACTCTATACCCGTGTGAAATTCCGGGCTTGTCCATGACCAGCGGGCGGCTATTCGAATAGTTTACACTCTGCGGAGGTTGTACAACTTTACCCACAAGACATGAACATCTCTTTGCGCAATCGATAATAACACTGCTTGCCTTTGGTGTGTCGCGGAGATATCATGACAAAGCCTTTACAATGCCTTGTCTAAACTTCGATCTTGCTGCTAAGGTTTAGCCCCATAGGGCCCCTCTTGCGCCTTGTGAGTCTACCGTCCATCCGGAACCCACACCACCATTGGCGTTACTCAAGGTTAGACATTGCAAAATAATCAACTAGGTCATCCCATACGGACATGTGGTAGTGCAGTTAGGCCAGTTCAATGGCGCACAAGATTAAGTCCTTAATTGTCTCGAGCAAGACATCCATATCCCAATGTGCTAGAAAGCACCCCTTTACTTCACGATCACTTGCGAGGAAAACAATTCGTTCAACCAAGACCAATGGCAAACCCGCCATGGTACAACAAATTTTACAACGATGGCTAACGGCCACGATTCAATATCTCATTAAGTCAAGATTAACATTATTCAACGGTGATATGAATCCCAATGTATATCAGGCATGTCTAAACATAGCTACGATAACCCAATGTTGGCGTAATAAATATGTCCAACTAGTAATGTCCCAACCTAGGTCTAACAATGGATACATGGCATACAATTAATCAAGGTGGCATAATGTCAAGCTAGGTATACATCTACTCCCATTAAATAAGCATTGATACACAAAGTAGCATGCAATTGTATAAAACAAATTATTTTGCAAACATAGGATCAATATGATCAAAGGTTACGACTTGCCTTGCTGATCTAGTCTGAATCTTAGTCTTGAAGTCTTCGTTCGCTCCTCGGAATTAGCGTCTACAGGAAAAAACAACGAAACCAAATAAATACAAAACAGAGACTCAAACAAGCTCAAAACTGAAAATAAATGGCTTTGGAAGATAGATCTTGATTTTAAAAAATTTAGAAACTTGAATCGCCTCAATCGGAGTTAAATGCGGCGAAGCGGGCCTCGAAAGATTAAATTCGGAGAAAATACAGAAAATCGAAAATCGGAAATTTACGGATTTATTTTTGTATGGAAAAAGAATTTATTGCGCAATCAGCGTCATCGGGTTCACGGTGGACTGGGTCCACGGTCTTTGCCGATTCACCGTGCACCGGCGCCACGGTGGCGTCGTGCCCAGCGAGCTCGGTAGCCGTGGTAGTATAGCCTGGCCACCATGGCCAGCGCATCTGGAGAGGCAGATCGGACGGTAGAGGAGTGGCGCGTGGCCGGAGGTGGCAGCGGCCGCGATCCGGTCGTCGTCGGTAGCGATCGGACAACGAGGGCGCAAAGCTCGGCCAGCGAGGCGTGGCCGCATCCCGAGGCGCCATGACGTCGGACGAGGTGAGGTTAGGCGAAACGGCGGCGAGTTTCTTGGACACGGGGAAGAAAGCGAGGCCCGGCGGAGAGAGCGGATCGGCGGGGCAAAGCGGAGGCAGGGGAGAGGGCAGCGGGCAATGCGGAGAAGGCCGGCAGGCGGAGGAGAGCCCGGTGGCAGCGGAAAAAGGCAGCGGAAGGGCTCGGGCCGCAGCGGAGATCAGCAGGTGAGCTCGCGGCCTGCGGCAAGGCCTCGGGAGGTGAGAGAGGGCAAGCGGGGCGGCGGCGCGAGGATCCTCGGGAGGCAGCGGCGGCGAGGCTTTATAGCCTAGGGAGGGCCAGGCGAGGACTCGAGTCGGCAGCGCGGCTAGGGTTCAGCGAGCGCAGGCAAGGCCCAGGCGAGCGGGCGGGCCAGAGGCCAGCGGCCAGTAATTTGGCGAGCGAGGCGAAGGAAGCGAGCGAAGCGGGCGGGAAAATGGGTTAGACCACGAGGTTTGGCCGAAGGGCTTTTAGAAATTAAAAACATTTTCCGATTTAAGAAAAATCCAGAAATTCAAATAAATAGCAAATAAATTCAGAAAAATCCCCAAAAATACAGAAAAATTCCTTGGAGCACAAGGAACCCAACTAAAACTGAAATTCCTGATTTTGATGAATAGTTTAGTCAAATTAAATCCTTTCATTTATGGAAAATTCAAATTAAGCTAGAGTTAATTCAAGAAAATGCAAATGGTTTATTTTTGAATTCAAACATTCCAAAACTCAAATTTTGGGATGTTACACCTTTCCTCTGTATAAAGGAGGCGGGAACCGGGAAGGAGGACACTTGGAGAGAACTCTCTTCTCGCTAAGTTCTTTAGCACTCTAGCGCTAAGGCTCCCAACTCTACGCTGTAAACTACATGCGATCACCACACGCCGAAGGCAATATAATACCGCCACAGCTGGAGTAGGGACTTTTGGCCCGAACGATATACACCTTGAGCTTCGAGTCTAACCATTCGGGGAGAGGGCGCGGCCCCCTTAGACTTACAAATTTACTTGCGGTGCTCAAAGCGCCGGCGGTTAGCGCGCCCGGTAAGACCTTGGCGTTTTCATCACCATCTCGGATCCGCTTGCCTCCACGATGGCATCTTTCACCGCAGCGGCATGGCGGCGGGAGCGGATCGCCGGCTCCCTCAACTGCCGTCACCTCGGCGGGAGGGCTTGCGCTCGTCCTGCCGCCTCCGGAGGCTAAGCGCTGCTCAAAACACAGGTGCCATCTCGTGACCTCGCCAAACTCGGCAGGGCACCCCTCGAGCCCGGCCGAAGTCGAGCGCTCGCCACGGCGCGAGCTCCGTGGGCTCGAGAAGGTGACCGTGTCACCCCATGAGCTCACAACTTGTGGCGATGGCGGCTACATGCGGCCTCTATCCTGGCTCTTTGGAAGACTCTTCCGACCACGACTCTGCTTCAGGCACGGAGTACCCTACCCGGCGGCACTCGTGAGTGCAACATGGCGAACGCGGTCGACAACCATAACCCCGCGGCTACGGGGGCCCCATCCGCGCACTAAAGCGCGGGATGAGAATACTGATCTGGCGTCTTTGAGCAGCTCAAGCTCGCCGCGTCGAACTCCGGCGGCAATGCGAAGAGGGAGGAAGCGAAGAGTGAGCTCGACCGGCTCGAGCCAACACAGGCGGGATGAGTCAAGCCCGGCGGATGCTGGCGGCAGCGGCCTGCGTCAGTACACCACAAGCTGGTGGAAGAATCCGACGGCCCTCAGTTCTTCCCTCACGCGAGCGAGCGTGGTGCGGCTGCGATCTTGCCGAGGCCTTCGGGTGGGTGACCGGAGGCCAAAGCCACGTACCAGAACCTCCGGGGGCTGGTGGAGCGTGCGGCCGTGCAGCACATGCAGACCTCCGGCTCCTATCACTCGGGCGCCACCTCTGGGCGCCGGGCCCGCCGCCGCCCGTGGCCCGTTGGGTCGGCAAAGCGATGCCACACCACGAACAACCCTAGGCCTCGCGCACCGGTGCGCCGGTGCCTCGGCGGCGCCTCGACATTCGCGCCACCCTCGGCGCGGAGAAAGCGACGGAGGGCGCCCACTCACGTATTGTGGGCGGCGGGCGCCACCGCGTAGCCCAAGCCCGATGGTCCCGAACCACGGGCTTTTTGCGAGGGATTCGTCGAGCGGACTTCCTGCCCGGTTTGGCGCCCACCAACATCGCCAAGTACTGCTGGAGCCACGAACCCGGTGTGCGGCGAAGACTACCGGCTCGCATGCGGGCGGGGAACAGCGGATGACCTTTTATCATCAATACCTCCCCATCTATCTTGCGGACTCGGCCCGAGCACGGCTCGAGTACTTGCTCCGCAGCTTCTCGAGGCTGGGGCTGACTTGAAGACCCTCTTCGTCGGCAACTTCGGAGCACTTACAAGCGCCACAGTAACTCTGGGACTGAAGAGGCTGCAGCGGCGGAGAAACTCTCGGGATTACATCGGCGGTTTTCCGCCAATTCAATGAGCTCCCGACATCTCCAGCGCCCGATGTCGTTGGAGCATTCATCTGGCACCTCTGCAAGGCCACGGTGCACAAGCCCAGGTGTGTTAAGCCTAGGACCACCAAGGAGCTTTTGGATATCGCCACCAACCACGCCTCGGCGAGGAGGTGTGGGGGCCATCTTCGAAGGAGAAAGGCCGGCAAGAGCCGGCGTCGAGTCGGATCCTTCCGATCGCTCGGACAAGCGGAAGTGGCATGGAAGCGGTCTGCGAGGCCCAAGTGGTCGCCACTATCGGCCGCCACTTAGCGGCGGTCGCGACCGGCCGTCGCGCCGACCACTTCAAAAAATTGATGGGCGGCCGTGCGAACCACGGGTTCCCGTCAAACATAAATCTGGGGCTGCGAAGTCACGAGGCGTTTCCTCTCGGCGCCCCACGGCCTTGGGGCAAGAAAAAAGCGACCACGGCCCCGCGGGCCGTGGAAAAAAGCGGACGGCGAGTTCCCGAACGACAGTGCCTCATGATCTTTGGCGGACCGGCGTACTCGCCCGACAAGCGTCGGCTCAAACTCGCCTCTGCGAGGTCCACGCGCCTCACGGCCGCCCCTCAATACCTTTGTTGGTCGAGTCTCCGATCACCTCTGATCGGATGATCACCCCAACCACATCCACGGTAGGAAGATACCGGTGGTAGTCGACCATCGTGGGAAGAGCGCCTCACCAAGGTGCTCATGGGCCAGCGGCGGCCTCAGCATCGCTACGTTGAGGCGCTCGGCGCCATGGGGTCCTGGCTCGAGTCTCCGCCCGAGCAGCGCCTTTCCACGGTGTCATCCACGGCGGCGAGCCCACCGCTCGGGCGGTCGACTGCCGTCACCTTGGAGGCGGAAATTTCCGCACGAAACCCTCACTTTTGAGGTTGTGGATTTCCGGCTCCTATCACGCTATCTGGGGAGGCGGTGCTACATCAAGTTCATGGCGGTCCCATTCGCCTACCTCAAGGTGAAGATGCGGGGCCGAGTCATCATCGTGGCATCATCTTTCGACTTGCCTACAGCTGGCGGCCCGGGCGATTGTGGTGGCGCATCCGCGGTCATCGCGTCGCCAGAGCTCGCCGACCTCGAGAGGAAGCCTCGAGTCCGCCCCGAGTCACGCAAGTCGGGCGAGGATCCTCAAGTCCGTCGAGGACACGAAGAAGGTTGCGGTCGATCCTGCGATCCGACCAAGACCGTGCGGGTTGAGCTATGCTCCCGCCAAATAGGAAGCGCTAAATCGACTTCCTCGCGCTAACAATGGCGTCTTCGCATGGAGGTCGCCGACATGCCGAGAATCCCAAGGAAATCGCCGAGCACTCCTTGAGCATCCGACCAGGGCTCAAAGCCGGTCGCCAGCGCTGCGTCGCCGGCGAAGAAGCGAGGATCATAGGGAGAGATCACCAAGCTTTTGGCTGCGGGGTTTGTAAAGGAGTCGCCACCCGGTGGCTAGCCAACCTGTACTTGTAAAAGAAGAATGGGCAATGGAGAATGTGTGTTGACTATACAAGTCTCAACAAAGCGTGTCCCAAGGACCCGTTCCCTTGCCCGCATCGACCAAGTCATCGACTCCACGCGAAGTGCGAGTCTCTTTCTTTTCGGATGCTTTTTGGGCTACCACGGATAAGCGTGAAGAGTCCGACCAGCTCGCGACTTCCTTCATCACTCCGTTTGGCTCGTTACGCTCGTTACAATGCCGTTCGGCCTAAAACGCGGGCGCTACATACGCGATGTATGCAAGCGTGTTTCAACGACGGATCGGCATAGCGTTGAGGCATCGTCGGCGACATCGTCGTGAAGATCAAGAATGCCGACAACCTTATCACCGACTTGGGAGAGACTTTCGCGAATCTCTGGCGGTTCCGCATAAAGCTCAACCCCGAGAAGTGCGTCTTCGGGGTCCCCAAAGGGAAGCTCCTCGGCTTCATCGTCTCCGAGCGTGGCATCAAGGCCAATCAGGAGAAGATCTCGGCAATCGCAAGGATGGGCCCGGTTGGCAACCTCAAAGGGGTCCAGAGGCTAACTGGATGCCTTGCGGCCTTGAGCCGTTTCGTATCCCGCCTCGGCGAGCTCGGAATGCCGCTCTACCGGCTTCTTAAGAAATCCGACCGCTTCAGCTGGACCCAGGAGGCTCAGGAAGCCCTCATCCGCCTGAAGGTCTTCTTGTCCTCGCCTCCGATCACGGTGGCTCGGCACGAGCGAACCCTGCTCCTCTACGCCGCCGCCACTACCCAAGTCGTCGGTCGGCCCTTGTGGTGGAGCAGGCGGAAGAAGGCCGTGAACTCAAGGTACAGCGGCGGTCTACTTCATCAGCCGAGTGCTTTCCGAGTCAAGGCTCGGTACCGCAGTGCGAAGGCTGTTCTACGGTGCTCATCGCCAGAGGCTCGTCCATTGCCCGACCGGCCACGCCATCACCGTGGTGACCACGTCCCCGCTCGGCGGATCGTCCACAACCGCGGCGCCTCGGGAAGGATAGCCAAGTGGGCACTCGAGCTTAGTAGCCCGGCATATCGTCGTCCCTCGGACGGCGATCAAATCGTAAACCACGGCGACTATGTCGCCAGTGGACCAAGCCGAGCGCCACGGCGCTCGAAGACCCAATCTTGGACAATGTACTTGATGGGTCCTACACCAAAACAGCGCTAGCGCGGGAGTAAATCATTGTTTCCCGCGGGAACAAACTTCAACACGCCATCAGGTTGCTCTTGTGCGACCAACAACATCGCCGTCACGAGGCTCGTCAATGGTCTCGGATCATTCTTGCGACCTCGGCGTTCGCCGACTCTCGTCCACGGGGACTCCAAGCTTGTTGTCGACCAGGTCATGAAGGCTTCGGAGCCCCGAGACGCCCGCATGGCTGCGTACTGTCGGGAAGTGCGCAAGCTCGAGGAGCAGTTCAAGGTTTCGAGCTCCACCACAGCTACAGACGCTACAATGGTGAGGCCGATTACCTAGCCAATCTTGCCTCCAGCGAGGGCGATCCCACGGGATCTTCGTCTGCGACCTCCTGCGACCTTCCATCCGGTGGACTCGGTGGCCAAGCGGTCTCCGGAACTGCCTAACCGCGATCGCCCGGCCGCCGTGCGGTCGGTGTGAGACTGGCGAGTCGAGCCACGATGTGCTAATGGCGAGTCCGGTGGAGGAAGCCCTTCATCGACCGTTTGACAGACGGATCGCTTCCCACGACCAGCCAGAGGCCGGCGCCTCGCTCGGTAGCGCATAAAATCTTTCGTCTGGTCGGCCCGGACCTTTACAAAGAGTCCCTCGAGTCCTCGGAGTGCGTTACTGGCGACCAAGGAAGCGGCTCTTGTTCGATATCCATGGTGGTGTCTGCGGTCACCATCTTTGCACCCGATCCCTCGTAGGAAAGGCCTTTCGACAAGGTTTCTTGGTGACCGCGCCGTGTCAGGCGCCCGGCAGTTATGCGCTTTGTGAAGGATGCAGTTCTTCGCCCACGGACACATCTGCGGCTCAAGCCTGCGAGCGATCCCCATCACATGGCGTTTGCGATGCGGGGACTCGATCTGTCGGGCCCTTCAAAAGCGCGGGAGCTTCACCCACCTACTCGTCGCGGTGGACAAGTTCACCAAATGTATAGAGCCAAGCGGTCGTGGCGTCGTCGGTACAAGCGGCCATCTTCTTCGCGACATCGTCTTTCGATTCAGTCCGAACTCTATCATCACCGAACAGCGGGCGCGGTTCACGGGGAAGGAGTTCCTCGAGTTCTGCGACTACTTCAACATCGCGTCGATTGGGCGGCCGTGGCCCATCCGCGGACCAACGGCCAGTCGAGAGTCGCGAATGGCATGATCCTCCAGGGCTCAAGCCGCGGATCTTGATCGTGAAGCATTTCGCGGGGCGATGGGTGGCGAGCTACCCTCCGTCCTTTGGAGCTGCGGACCACACCAACTCGGGCGACCCGGCTTTACGTTCTTCATGGTGTTGGCGCCAAAGCTATCTTGCCAACTGACACGGAATACGGTGCGCAAGATTACGGACCTTCGGCGAGGCTCGGGGCTCGCTTCACAACAAGGCGCCATCGACCGGCTCGGCGAGGCGCGTGATGTGGCCATCTTCACGATCGGCCAAATATCAACAAGCTTCTGCGGCGTTACCACGGCCGCCGAGGTTGAGCGATCCTTGGCGCGGCGACACAGTCTGCCCGAGTCCAAACTAGCAAAGACAAGCATAAGCTATCGCCGCCTGGAAGGCCCCTTCACGTCGTAGAGGTTCTCGGGCTGGCACCTTCGACTCAAGGGCCTGACGGTCGCATCCTTCGAATGCTTGGAACATAGAAAAGCTAAGGCGATTCTATCCTAAACTCTTTTCTTTTTCCCGGCATAGTCTTTACCTTTACCCTTAGAGCACACAGTCGCGTGCGGCCTCGAAGGCTGCTGGCGCCCCGTTCAAGTTTGCTTTTAGTCGGCGCTTATCGGTCGGTGACCCGACCGATCTGAGTCCATCCCAGCGGTAACTCTCTCGACCCAAGTGCTACGGCCTCGCCCGGCTATGGTTGCTAAGTGGCACTTCGCGGAAGAGGAAGTGCGGCGGAGTGACCTTTTGGTCGGTTAGGAACACTCCTCCCCGCATAAACTTCGGCTAACTCGCGCTTATGCGGGTGGTGACCGACCGATCATGAGGTCCATCCGGCGGTAACCCTCTCGACCGAGTGCTCGGCCTCGCCCAGCTATGGTTGCTAAGTAGCACTTGCGGGAAGAAGAAGTGCCGAGTGGAAAGATCTTTGGCGGTTGAGAACACTCCTATCCCTCACAAGTCGTGTAATTGCTGCGTAGCCAAAATTCCTATCCTCTTAGCCCCCTCCAGAAACAACCCGACCTACGCATAAAGTGACCCAGCGGTCCTTAAGGCTATGGCCGGACAAACACTCACTATAAACACAAAAGAGGGCAAGAGGCATACTGGAATTTGCTAACTTTAAGATTATTTATGAGCAAATAGTCTTTACAATCAGAAGGGAGAACGAATCTAACTTCTACTTTATTCTTCCTGGAGGGCAACTGCGGCGAGATGTGGCGGCAATCTCGGCGTGCGGCTCGACCAGGAGCTCGAACTGTCGATCTCGCCGTGCATTCGGTTCCGGCGGCGCCACTTGCTCACCACCGCCCGGTCGATGCCATCATAGTGCGAGATGGTGTTGACCGGCGCCGAGAAGCTCAAGCGCGGCACCAGCAATCACCGCCCTCGGCGCTCGGCACTCGGGTCGGCTTCGAGGCGGGCGCTCGGGCTGCCATTGCTCAAGGACCGGGCGCAAGCGTCTGGCGGCCTTGCGGAGGCCTCGGTTCTATGGCGGCTCGGCCCGACCATCTCGGCAACCTTTAGCGCCCGCCGGCGCCGCGTCCGTATTGTGACCGCCTTATTCTGCGGGCTGTAGGGCGTCCTTCGCTCCTCAGCGGCGGCGCCCAAATTCTTACGCACCTCTGCGGTTACAGCGTTCGGATGATCACGCCTTATGAATAGCGCCGACGAGAATCGACTAAGTTGAGACCCTTACCGACGCGAGTTTGCGGGTTATCGACTTCTTGCCTAACACGCCTCGTAGGAGGCCCTCAAGAAGTCGATTCCTTCGGCGGCCTCCGCTCGGGCGAACTTCGGTTGGCGTCCTTCGAGCTGGTCCGCTCGATCCCGCGGCGGGTCGCCTGCGCTTGCGCGGCCCCCTCTACGGCGACGGTGGCATCCTTGGCGCTGGTGGCCTCCGCCAGAGAGGACTCGAGCTCCGCCACCTTCGCCCTCAGGGACTTGGCCCCCAGGCGCTCATCGAAGAGGGCCTTCGTGGCCCCCTCTAGCTCTTGGCAGACCTTCGCCGCCTCCGACCGCCTTACGTTCAGCGCCTCTTGAGCTAAGCGTAGCTCAGGGCGCAGCCGGTTGCACTCCTCCAAGGCGGCCGCCCGCTGGCTGTCCGAGCGCCGTAGGAGCTCGGCTTTGCCCTCGGAGCGAGCCTGCAGATGCTGCAAGATGCGGACTAATCGTTAGTCTCGCAGCAAGTTCGTCAGAATTTACAAGTCGGGTTTTTTCATCAACTTACCAAGCTGATCGGCCGGACTCCCCCGGCCATCACGTCCAGCGCCCGGCTGGAAGATTCGATAGCAAGAGTCAGACCCTTTCGGATCTGCTCTATCTCTGTTTCGGCGTCGGGCGCCTTCTTTGAAGAAGCGACCCACTCGCTCTCTTACGTTTCACCACCGACCCGACTCAAAGGTCCACTCCGGCGGCGGGCCCTCGGTCGTCTGCTCGGGTGGGCGCCGCCCGACGAGCACCATGGGCGCGATGGTGGGCCCGGTCGCCGGAGATCCTCGGCGACTGCGCTGCGAAACCTCGGTCGATACCTCCCCAGGGCAAGAAATTCGGGCGACTCAGACACCAGCGCCGTCTCGGCCAGGCTCGATCGCCGGCGGCGCCGCCGTCTCCTCCTCGCAAGGATGATCAAGCCCGCCGGCGGCGTCCCCACAGGAGCGGCGGAGCTCCACGCCGACCAGCGGCCTCTGGATGAGGCCCCATCTCCTCGTGGGCGAGGACCGCCCTCGGCCGCCAGGTATACGACCGGCGCCAACCAATCGGCGTCTCGGGACCATCTGCGGTGCCCCGCCGCCATACGATTCCTCCGGCGCTGTCCCTTGCGGAGCCGGCCGATCAGCATGGTAAGTTGATGAAAAAACACTTAGAAGCGTCCGTAGCCATACCAAATTTGGGGGGTGGGCAAAGGGAAGAAGGAGGCGAGAAAAAGTCCGACCAACCTACCAAATTTGGGGTGGGCGCGAGAATAGCTCGGGTGGCCGCGCGACCTCCGTGGCGCTTTCGCCCATGGCGGCGCCACCGGGCCGACCTCGGTCGAGAGCTAGCTCGAACTCGCCATCCTCATCCGGTCGGACGCCCCCTGCGTGCAAAGCAGGCGGGGCACTGTGCATAAGGGTTGCCGCGCATCCCCATGAAACCGCGCCGCGACCACGTCCCGGTGAGCCTCTGCCTCCTTAGGGCCTGACACGCTCCACGATCGAGGGCCACCTTCTTCTTCTCCGCTTGCCGGCGCCCGATTCCCTCCTCCCCGCGAGAAGCTTGCGGTGAAGGCGAGGCGTATCTCCGGCGTTACGGCGTAGAACCATTCAGAGCGCCATCCCTTGTTGGACGATGGCAGCTTGATGTCAAGATACTCCGTGCTCCGGCCGGACCGAAGCTGGAGGGCCAGGCCGCCGATGGGCGCCGCGGCGTCCGCGGGCTTGTCCTTCTAGAGCCTAGCTTGGAAAAAATGCCTCCACAGCGCCCAATGCGGCTCGATCCCTAGGAAGGCCTCACAGAGCGTTATGAATATGGCGATGTGGAGGACCCCGTTGGGGTTGAGATGGTGCACCTCCGCTTTGTAATGGAAGAGCAGCCCACGGACGAATGGATGCAGCGGCAAGCCGAAGCCGCGCTCGAAGAATGAGGCCAGCACCACGACCTCGTCGTCCCTCGGCGAGGGGGTGGCGGCCCCCGTCGGCACCCTCCACCTAGAGAGATCACGCAGGGAGAAGCCTTTCTTCACCAAGCGGCGCCTGGTGGCTGGGCAAAACACTCCGACCACGACATTCTTGCAAAGGCGCGGAAGGTGAGGAGGAGAGAGGTGAGGTTTCTTTTCCTTGGTTCTTTGTTGCTTTCTTGTCTTAGGGGCGGAAGGCGAGGAAGGCAAGAAAGCGTGACTACAAAGCGTCAGCGGCGTATTTATAGAAACGGCGGCGCCGGCCGACGAGCACCCCCTCGGCGAGCGTCGCGTCCACCCTCGTCATCACGCCCGGCTGGTAACTCCGGTTTCCAATTCCCTCCGCATTTAATCGACAAAGCAGCGAGCGTAAAGACACCGCCCCGGCGGTAGCGTCTGTAACCTCTTGGTCTCGCCTTTAGGCGGGGCGGTTGCTCGGCGGCGTGAGCCCGGCCCAGGCAGCTGCGGCCCCAAAATGGCAAAGGCTCCATGGCTTGCGCGGGAGCCGGCTAAAAGCAATGAGTTCAAAAGGCCTACCCACGGATGGGCATAAGGCGCCCAGTGAGCTTCGAGCAAGAGGCGAGTATGGTGAGCCACGGTGGGCCCTCGGTTAGGTCGGTGACGACCCAATCACCTCTACTCGCGTCAGAGACCATACTTCACACTCTCCGGAGCTCATCGATGGCGACGGCCCGGTGTGCAGGGTCGACGGACGACCCGAGGTCCATCTGAGATTGAGTAAAGAAAGGTTTCTTATGGGTCACCCCACGGCGGGGCAGGACACCTACTGCAGGACCGTTAAGCTCGGAAGGGTCCCCCTTGGCGGGACCTCCGGGACCCACTCGGACTACATTATTAGCTCCACGAGCACGGCGTTCAAACCAGCGGGTAAGCGTGCATCGCTCATCCCCTCCGGGTCCCACACTGCGGGCGGGGCATCGTGTGGGATAGCGGCGGCTACTCCTCTACGCGGCTACCCTCGCGGGACGAGGACTGGGATGGATGCCCATCCGGCTCACGGCGTAAAAGCGAGCCACGTCCGACTCGGACGTAAAGCGAGCCATGTCGGCTACGGCGTAAAGCGAGCCGCGTCCGGCTACGGCGTTAAGCGAGCACTCGGACACGAACCTCGCGAAGAGCATCGGTCGTCCTGTCAGCAAGGCGCGGTCTAGCTCGGCGTTAAGCGAGCGCGGACACGAACCTCGCGCGAGAAGCAGCGGTCGTCCTGGCCGGCCAGGCGCGTCTAGCTCTGACGTTAAGCGAGCAATCGGACACGAACCTCGCGAAGAGGCATCGGTCGTCCACTGGCCAAAACGCGGTCTAGCTCTGACGTTAAACCGGCACTCGGACACGAACCTCGCGAAGAGGCATCGGTCGTCCTGCCGACCAAGAGCGCGGTCTAGCTCGACGTTAAGCGAGCACTCGGACACTGAACCTCGAGAAGAGGCATCCGATCGTCCTGCCGAGAAGCGCGGTCTAGCTACGATTTTAAATGAGCACTCGGACACGAACCTCGCGCGAGGCATCGGTCGTCCACTGCCCGTCGGCGCGGTCTAGCTTCTGACGTTATCGAGCACTCGGACACCCGAACCTCGCGAAGAGGCATCGGTCCTCCACCGGCCAAGGCGCGGTCTAGCTCTGACGTTAAGCGAGCACTCGGACACGAACCTCGCGAAGAGGCATCCTGTCGTCCTGCCAGGCCAAGGCGCGGTCTAGCTCTGACGTTAAGCGAGCACTCGGACACGAACCTCCGCGAAGAGGCATCCGGTCGTCCCTACCGACCAAGCGCGGTCTAGCTATGGCGTTAAGCGAGCACTTTCGGACGGTGAACCTCGCGCGAGCATCCGGTCGTCCACTGCCGGCCAGGCGCGGTCTAGCTACGGACGTTAAGCGAGCACTCGGACACGAACCTCGCGCGAGGCATCGGTCGTCCTGCCCGACCAAGCGCGGTCTAGCTTCTAGCGTTAAATGAGCACTCGGACACGAACCTCGCGCGAGGCATCGGTCGTCCTGCCAGGCCAAGGCGCGGTCTAGCTACTGACGTTAAGCGAGCACTCGGACACGAACCTCGCGCGAGAGCATCCGTCGTCCTGCCCGACCAAAGCGCGGTCTAGCTATGGCGTTAAGCGAGCACTCGGACACGAACCTCGCGCGAGCATCGGTCGTCCTGCCGACCAAGGCGCGGTCTAGCTCGGCGTTAAAGCGAGCAAAAAGCGTCGGATGTCCTAGCAAGTACTCGAATACCTCCCAAAAACAAACATGAGTTCGCCGCGTCCAGCGCTCGCGCCCGGATGGAAGTGGTCACCCATGCGATCGCCAATTCTCGAAAGCCGTGTTAGTCAAAAGGAACAGCGAAGCAAACTCATCGCGGAGACATTCATAAAGGAAAAGGAGATTTCATTATAGGCCAGCGGCTCGAACTTTACAAAGCTACATAAGGTGCCGGTAGGCTCAAAAACTACGCAAAGCTACAAAATATGGCCAGACGGCGACTTTTAGCACAAGTATCATATCTTGAATGCGGCGCCCGTGCCTCGGCTACTACTGCTGTGCCGCCGGCGACAACGGTAGCGTCGGCCTGCGTCTCCACCTGCTGGCGGCTTAAGGCACACTTCTGCACTGCCGTTCAGCGAACGACAAGCTACCCGGCGCCTCGCGCCATCGCCTCTAGAGGCCCCCTTACCACCTTGAGCCTCGGAAGGCCTCGAAACATGTCGGCAGCCGGCGACATCGCGGGCTACGGTTTATTCCTCCTCCACGAGGTCGACCATCGCTTTGTCGCACTCGTGAGCTTCGGCGAGGATCTTCTTCCTCTACCTCAATGTCATCGCCAAAGCTAAAGATCGGCGGATGCCTCGAAGCCATTTCAGAATCAAAAGAAAGGACTCGGGTTTAAGGGACCATCATTCAAGCAAACAATGGAGCCCTTATATACGAGACGGAGGAGTTAAACGTCTCCAAAATAAATGCGGTAGCGAAAGCGAGCGCCCCGGGGAACCGAAGAAGTCAAGAAGGCGAGCAGGCGAGCGCGCCAAACCATGCGTGGCGCTGCGCTGCAACGCGATTAAAAGCTTCGGCGGTTCGAATGCCCCGGCCAAGTTCGGGGCAGCCGTCGGATCGTCGGGGTACACACAGCGGCCCATCGACCTAGTTGGTCGGACCAACGATCGAGGCCGATCGCCATTCTCATCAAGCTCAACCCCAGCGAATCTGCCGAAATCGCTCGGGAGTTCGGGGCTCTTGTGAATACTTATAGCAGGGTACCCAGCGGCCCAGTAATGACGGCGGCCTCAAGCATAATTCAAGCCCAACATCCGCTCGGCCGCTTCCGACCAAAGTACCTACAAGGCCACACAAGACACCCTTTCCCGGCCGTCGGGAGGTATCTCAGACCAGGCCGGGCTTGAGCCCCGTGCGGGGCGGGACCCCGACTCCGACCGGGCCGGGCTCCGGCCCCGCGGGGGCGGGACCCCCGACTCCGACTAGGCGGGGCTCCGACCCCGCGGTGGGGCGAGATCCCCACTCCGTCGGACCAAGGTGACCTCCGCCAAAGTCGCGTGTCGAAGCCCCGGTCTGCGACCCGTGCCCCACGAGCGAGTCAATTAAGTATTGTCACAGCGGTGGCCCCTTTCAAGATGGTTTAATGGCGGCGAAGTCAAGCTTCGGTCCCATCGAACCGGTCCACGTCTGATCTGAAGACCGCGCTCCCTCGGCGGCACCCGTCATGCAGCAGCGCGTCGGCCTCGTAAGGTTCCGCGGAGGCGATGCCGCGTTTCGGTAAAATACCTAACCACCACGACCAGCGAGACTACCGACCCAGCGTGGGCAAGGCGGCGGCGACCAATCGGCGAGCGAAGGACGAAGCTCTTAGCATAGGTCACCTCGCCCTTCCCGATTCTCGATGTAACTGCCCCTTCCTCTTGTATAAAGGAGCGGGAACCGGGAAGGAGGACACTTCGAGAGAACTCTCTTCTCGCTAAGTTCTTTAGCACTCTAGCGCTAAGGCTCCCAACTCTCGCTTGTAAACTACATGCGGTCACCTGCATCGAAGGCAATACAATACCGCCACCTGGCTGGGTAGGGACTTTCGGCCCGAACGAGTATACACCTTGGGCTTAGAGTCTAACCATTCGGGGAGAGGGCGCGGCCCCTTAGACTTACAAATTTACTTGCGTGCTCAAAGCGCCAGCGGATACCACTTGAAGGATCGAGATGGCCTAGAGGGGTGAATAGGCAATTTTAACAAGTTCTAAGCTGTTTTAAACAACTTACTAATTTTAACGAGCAACTCACAACAAAGTATAAAGCGAGTTAAAGCAAATAATGATAACAGTGAAAGCAATAATGCGAAATGACACAAGAGAGATAAAGATTTATCCAGTGGTTGAGCCGCACTCTAATCCACGTTGAAGCACTTCTTTCGAAGTTCAGCTTCTCCAAAGCTAGTCACAGTAGCTCTGGCAATCACTCAGGTAACTCTTTCACTACTCCAGTGAGGTGAGTTCCAAACCTCTCACAAATACAGTTGCCTTCCACAAACACCTTTGGACGAGTCCTGTGTTCACTTCCTCAAGTTGTCTAGGACCACGAAGATCCAAGAGTAATAAACTTTGCACAAGTTCTGTCTCTTGGTTCACTTGGCAATTCACACATATAGACACTGACTTGGAGCTAACACACTCGGGGATGTTTGAGAAAATTGAATGTGAAGTTGAAGCACAGACTCCTTTTATGAATGAGAGCTAATTTCAATACCAAAGTGTAAGGAGTTCACCTATGTCACGGTAGATGGCTCAGGAAATGCTTATATAGCCATTTGGAGAGAAAGTAGCCGTTACACCTGCTACAGTAGCCGTTGGACGTGTCAGATGTCAGAAACAACAAAAATATACACGTACAATGGACTAAGCAACAGTGCCTAGCGATACTGGACATGTGTATGACGGAACAGTTTTGAGCATGCACGACGGACCAAAAATTTTGGTCCGTTGTACATGGGATTTTCATGGAGATCGGTCCGGCATACAACTGAGAGATGTACATGTGTGTCGGACCAAATATTTGGTCCGTCATACATGGATAAATCAGAAGTTTTGTCAGGTATAGAGACACATGTACGTCGGACAAAATTTTTGGTCCGTCATACATGGACTTTTCAGAAGATTGATGCCAAAAGACCTTTTTTACCAAAGATAATTTTTTATCCAAGCTTTTATTTTAGTGAAGGTGAAATATTTAAGCACGAATGTTTGATCGATTCTAAGTAAAATTCTTTTGAAGTTAGAGAATATTTATTTTAGGTTTCAATAAAAAGGACATCAAAGATTTAGTCCGGCCAAAAGCTTACAAACTAAAAGAGTGCCGGACCAAATATTTGGTCTACTGTAGATGGGAAACCGAAGACATTTTGGTCCGTCATAGAGGAGTGACTTTTTACATGGATCTTGGGACTAAATATATTTGATACATCATACATAGGCAAACCTTTGGCTATCGGATGATTTTCAAAGGTGGTTTTATCAAGGATATGTGAATATGAAAACAAATATATTTTAGTCCAATGATCGGATATTCAAATGGAGTTTTGTGTGAGAATAGTTTCAAGGTATGCAGCAGGCTGAAGAAATGGATAGCTAAAATTTGGTCCATTGTACTAAGAGATATAATTTCGAAAAAGATATTGACTAAGTGTCTTTTGCTCCGAGAGATTTAGTTTTGTTTTTGCTTTACAAACCAAACTATTTCCTTGTGCAAAGTCCCTCTTTTAGACAACCAAAAAAGAAAAGAACCTAGCTATTTGTCTTGAACCATCTCCTAAGCCAAGAACCGGAAAAACAACACCTTATTCTTGCTTGTTCAACCTGCTTCATCTTTGAATCTAGCATATGTTCTTCAAAGCTTTGAGAATTATTAACTTAGTCATCAATACCAAAACTATAAAAATACAATAATAAGATTGAGGGGGGGCATAGATGCTATCAGCGGCCGAAGTTGACGTGAAGCATATGCGACAACTTTTCCTTCCTGCAACAGGAGACATCCATGACCATGTCGTGATGCATCGCAATATACCTCGAAACTTTTGTGAATATCAAGTATGATGAGAGTTGGAGCTATGGTTAATTTTTTAAGCTCTTAGAGCGGCTTCACATTAAGGGTCCCTCAAATTTCTTTTCCTTTTTCATAGGTTGAGTCATTGGTTGAGCAATTTTGGAGAGTTTTGGATAAAGTGGCGATAGTATCCCACAAAACAGAAAACTTGGACTTTAAGAATAGATTGAGCGATTCCCACTCTGTGATAGCTTGGATCAACTGCAATTCCACCTTGGATAGGATATGCCCAAGAAATGCGACTTTCTTTAGCCAAAATTCACACTTCTCGAATTTGGTATAGAGTTTATGCTCACGGAGTTTTTCAAGCACCATCGCAAATCTTGAGCATGCCCTTCTTGATTTTGGAATAAATGATAATGTCATCAATGAATACCACTACGAACTTGTCTAAATACTCCATAAAAAATAATTCATAAGGCACATGAAGCTGGCGAAGCATTTATAAGTTCGAATGACAATACGGTATATTCATATAATCGGTAGCAGTGGTGAAAGCAGTTTTGGAACATCCTCGGGTTTAATTTTCAATTGATAGTACCCATGTTTGAGTCAATCTTGAAAACACTTGAGCATCATTTAATTGATCAAAAGGTCATCAATATAAGGAGAGGATACTTGTTTTTATTATAACATCATTTAAAGCACGATAATCTATACACATGCGTAGACCACCGTCCTTTTTGGGAACAAATAGCACAAGATTACCCCAAGGGGATAAGCTAGGACGAATGAATCCCATGCTTAGTTGATCTTCGAGTTGTTTTTTCAATTCAACCAACTCATCTGGAGTCAAGCGATCAGGGCGCTTAGCTATGAAATTGATGGGGATGAGCTCGGCCAGGCATGAACTCGGCGTAGCTCGGGCTCGATTGACATAGAACAGGGTGATGGTAAGCTTGCACAGCACGAAATGAGGCGAAGCGCACCTCGTGGCGGAGTCGTGGCGGGCATTGATAGCTCGGGCGGTGCTGGTTTGCAAAGATGGTGTTGCTACAGGAGAACCGTGTTTGGCTCGGGGCGCGAGGCGGAGGAAGAAGGATGGGAGAGGTGGCTCGCGTGGGCCTGCAGATGGCCCCAACGACGGTGATAGAAAATAAACTCATGAAGTTCTAGCGTGGCAGAGCTGAATTGGGTTCAATGAATCGGTTACTAGTCGTGTCAACAAATTTTTGATAATTTTTCTGCGGAATATCTAGATAATGATCTTCATAATGTAGAAATTTGTAACGTCCCGAAAAATGCGATAATATAAAATTAAATATTTTGAATTTGAATATAATTATTTTTGATTTTCCTGACATTATTGGAATTTATTTGGATTTTTCCCGGATTTTGTATTGAATAAAAAATCAAACTAATAGAATTAAAAGAATGGATAATGGTAAAAGGATAAAAAGGTAAAAGTAAAATTTTGGAAAAATTACCATGGAACCCTAATCATGCTGGTAAGTCAGTAAAGTCAACAAGTAAAACTTTTATGCACACAAAAACAAATAAATAAAATCAATGATATCTCTTTTGACTAGAAACAGTGTAAGTCAGAATTAATGTAAAATACTCGAAATTTATCTGAAGCCATAAAAATTACCATAACACCTTCATAGTATAATTTATCTCTGGTAAAAATTTCAGGAAATTATCATGCCATTTAGACCTTCTAAAAATTCAAAAATAGAGGCTTCAAAAATCTGGAAATTGCAATGTCAGATTTTTTTTAAAATAAATACCCATTATTTTGACTTTAAATTTTTACAGAGATATCCTTGACTTAAATAAAACTCTTCATAAAATTTTAAAAAATAAATATTACGATTTGTACCCCTAAAGAAATAAAAACACGAAATGAAGATTAGGTGATGCAGTGTCGAATTTTTATAATTCAACCATGCGGTATTTTAACCTCAAATTTTCTGGAGGTTAGAAACTACCAGAAACATCGGTCAAAAAGTTTCACCAAAGTTGGCCATGAGCGATCGGTGATTTAATCGTGTACTAAGTTGTGTAGGCTTAGACTTATCCCTTTGCCTCATTCCCTCTCTCGGCGTGTGGGCTGCCTTACCGACTTTTCCACCAACAACTCTTTTCTCTCTCATTGTCAACCCTGCCCACTCGTCGATCGTCTCCGTTTCCTCTGCTCGCTTCCTCTGCGTTCTCTCGCGCCTCACTGCGTCTCAGCGCCGACTCCACCACCCAAGCAATCGGTGGCGGCCACGTCCATCCAGTGAAATCTCACGCGCCATACGACGACCGCGTCTTTTCTTGCCGACAAGGGACCGTGCGCCGCCGCCCGAACAGACGAGAGCGTAGTAGTTCCCTCTTCCGTTCAAACCCTGTGAAGAAGATCATCGCCGGCTATAAATACTGTCTTAGCGTCGTATTGAGGCCTCTCCACTCTTCTGAACTCCTTTAGACCATCTCCAACCGTTTCCCAGGGTTTCATTCCCTTCGACCCGAGGGAATCCTTCCCAGATTCCATTCCCTTCCCAGCCCCAGAAGGAAATCCCTTCCCAGATTCCATTCCCTTCCCAGCAATGCACTCCAACAGATTCCCTTCCCAGAAATACCTAACTTTTCCTCATACCCTCTCATCCAACCCAGTAATTCTATATATTGAGGGGTTTGTCGGCGTTTCGAGCACCGGCAAGTAAATTTGTAAGTCTAAGGGGCCACGTGTTCCCTCTCCATGAATGGTTAGACTCGGAAGCCCAAGGTGTATACTGGTTCGGGCCGAATGTCCCTACTCCAGTTCGTGTGTTGATGTTGTATTTCCTTTGGTGCAGATGACTACCGAGTTTACAAGTGAGTGAGAGCTCTAGCACAAGAAGTTAGTTGCTTGTTCGTGAGGACTTGGTCGGAGGCGATCCCCTCTCCCACGGGCTCCTGCCTCCTTTTATCTGACATGAAGGCGAGTTACATCGAGAGTGGGAGAGGGAGGCGAAGCTAACCTCGCTAGAGCCGGTCTTCGTCTTGGCAGTGGTCATCATTCGCCTTGCCCACGGTCGGTAGTCCCATTGGGTGGGGCGATTAGTCTGCCGTCGGGAATCAGTTTTTGCCTTCTGAGCACCTTGTCACCCGGGGCGTTAGGTACCCACAGTATGAGTATTCGTCGAGGTTGCATGTAGGGTTAGTCACCCACAACCCATTGCCAACTTCACAATGAGTCAGTTCATTTCTTCCTCAAGTGATGAACAATCCTTTAGTGATGATGAGGACTCCTTCTCTTAGCAATCGCAAAGGAGGAGATAGAAGCGCGAGTAACAACCGTCGGCGGTGATCGGTTCGAGCCATGCGGTGATCAGCAGAGTCACGTTGAAGGCGGCTCGGCTTTATGGTGATTACCGCTTCCTCCCGTGTCTGCGGCGCATTTTTAGGAGGTAACAAACGATAGTCTAACAAATATGAATGATGTACTTGTAAGGTTTCATTATGTCTATAAGTCGTTTACATCGCGAGTTTGGATGAGCCGCTCCCTATTTTTGCGCATAACGAATCTTTGTCGAAGGACCACGGCGTTTGGTTCCGACAAAGTAGGGATGCAGCCGGAAGCTTGGTTTGGCACCTCTTCAAAAATGTGTGACTCTCCGTCAACTAGCTTACGGTGTTCCTCTGCGTTGTGGCAGAGTACCTCCGTATTGGGAAAATACGGCCATTGTAGCTCTCAAGAAGTTCGTGAAGGCGGTGGTCGAGGTTTTGGGGAGGAATATCTCCGATCTCCTAATGCGAAGACATTGGTAGACTCCTAGTTGTTGGTAAGCATTCGGGGTTTCCTGGAATGCTTGTATCGATTGCATACATTGGACTGGAAAAAGCGCGAAAGCATGGCAAGGGGCTTTCACGGGGCATACTATAAAGCCTTCCATAGTCCTCGAGCGGTTGCCATTATGACTGTGGATTTGGCATGCTTTTGGGATGCCGGGAAGCATGAGCGATATTAATGTGTTGCACGTTCTAACATATTTTCTAGAAAATGATGAGTACGACTCGGAGGTAAACTACATCGTCAATGGCAATCGATGCGACATGGGCTACTACCTCGCGGATGGCATTTACCAGTGGGCTACCTTCGTCAAAGGTGATTGCGTGCCGATGGGAAACAAGAGGGTCTACTTCGCGGATGCGATCCGTTGCGCAAGGAAGGATGTTGAGAGAGCATTTGGAGTGCTCGAGCTAGGTTTGCCATTATGCGGGGCCCGGCGATGTTGGCACAGTGCGTTAAGGAATATAATGTTTGCATGCATCATTCTTCATAACATGATCGTGGAGGATGAGAGAATGGGGCATCACGGGACATTAACCGATTTTATGGGAACTCCGTCGTTCTGGGGGCGTCACCCAGCGGATCGGTCTTGCCGCATACAAGCAACTCAAAGGCGGAGGATCGCCAACCGGCGCTCGGTTGCGGCGGATCTGGTCGAACACCTTTAGTCACGGCCGGGGATAATGCAAGTGTAATAAGCTATGTTTGGTGTGAGATTGTTATGTATCACTGTTAGGTTCAATAAATAAGTGCTCGGTAACCTTTACGTAAAAAGTTTGTGTGAAATCATGTCTGAAGTTACGAAGATTCTGAAGTTACGAAGATCGTGTGTAGTGAAGTTACGAAGATTGGTCGCGTAGCCTTTCAAATCAATTTCCGTCATCACACAGATTGATCATCTTGCGAAGGTAATATCTTTTGATCCGTAGATCCGATCGAGTTTATTTTTATTAGGTTAGATTCATAATTGAATCTAGTTTCTATATTAAAATTTCATGTCAATCTAACAGTTGGATCTTCGTTAATATAGTTTTTAAAGATAGGTCCGCGTAGCCTTACCGTCGATTTCCATCAATATTTGATCTAGATTTGTTTGGCCGTCTTCGAAGGACATAACTCTCGATCCATAGTCGATTGACTTGATTCTTTTGGGTTAGCTTATGAATCGAATATAGTTTCTACATTTAAAATTTCACATCGATCCAACGGTTGGATCTTGATAATTTTGTTGTAGTGAATATGTGTCGAGCTGTTTTCAAGTGGTCGGCGTGAGTGAATTTCCCTCTCTCGAGCGAAGTTTGGTCGGCGTGAACTGAATTTCCACCACTCGGCGAAGTTGCAAGATGATTTCTTCCTTTGATTTGTTCAATCAAAGCGGGTGACCCAAATTTTCCAGTTGGCATGAGAGTGCAATGAGGCAACCTCCTTTTGATCTCCTCAGAACACCTCCTGAGATTGAGTCACCTCGGACCCAGCGACACTTCAACACAGGGCCGGACTATCTAGGTGGCATGAAAGAGGCATTGAGTCTCCTCCATCATCTCCAACTCAGTCAACTCACGAGGGTCGGCGGAAGTTCACAAGAGTCCCTGTCCAAAATAAAGGTGTGCTCAAAGAACTTTTCTTCTAGAGATTAGCCGTTTCTTGTGTACTTGATGACAAAGGGGAGAAGAAGAAGATCGATCTGTTCTTAAAATCTTTAAGATGAAGCTTTAAGTTTTAAGTTGAATTATTGTTATTCAATGTTTTTAAGTTTATTTGAATGTGCTTATGACTTATGAGTTTATATCCTCTCTTGAGTTAAGTTTTTATCTATTGCATCATTCATATTTCTTAAACTCAATTATGTGCATGTATCTTAAAGTTCATTACATTGCACTAGTTTAGGGGAGTTTTCAAAACTTCCCATGCTCTCAATAAAGGTATGCACCATTATTGTATACAAAACTATTTAAAAAATGATTGTCATCAATTACCAAAAGGGGAGATTGAAGCATCTAGGCCCCAAAATTTTATTATGGTTTTGGTAATTAATGACATTACATGTTTTGGGCTAATTATCTATCTTGAGATAAGTGTTTGAACAGGTTAATCCTCTACATGACTTGAAAGGAAAGGAAAAAGGAGAAAGAGTCTTGAAGATTTTTAATCAAGGTTAAAAGACCTCTCAGTAGGTTAGAATAGAGTGTTGAGTTATTTTTAAGAGGGAATAGTGCCTAAGAACTTGATTTAATCCTAAGTGTGGAAATGGCTCAAAATCATACCTGATGGTTTTTAGTGGAACTGTCGGCGTTTCGAGCACCGGCAAGTAAATTTGTAAGTCTAAGGGGCCGCGCGTTCCCTCTCACTGAATGGTTAGACTCAGAAGCCCAAGTGCGGTGGTATTGTATTGCCTTTAGTGCGGATGGCTACACAATGTTTACAAGCCTTGGTGAGAGCCTTAAGCGCAAGAATCTTGATTGCTGTGTGCGTGTCAGTGTTCCCCTTCCCGGGGTTCTGCCTCCTTTATCTGATAGGAAGGGGCAGGTTACATCGAGAATGGGGAAGGGCGAGGTGACCTATGCTAAGAGCTTTGGTCCTTCGTTCTGTTGACTGGCCACCGTTCGTCTTGCCCATGCCGGGTTGGTAGTCCTGTTGGGCAGGGCGGTAGCTGCTTCGTTGGGAAGTGGCGCACATACAATGAGCCTATCAAATATTGGCGTCATTTGTGTATAACGTTGGTCTTTCGGGAGGGGCGTGTCTTACGTATTATGCGTGGCCGGTTGATGGGGCCGGAAGCTTGACCGGGAGCCATTAAACCATCTTGGGAAGGGCCACTGCTCTCATCTGATCC